>CM077913.1:30000000-30654591 GCA_039766575.1 Serrognathus titanus
GTAAAATAAAAATATCTAATAATGCAATTAATAGACGAATAGACATTGAAAATTTTAATAAAACTGTCACGGTTTTCTAATCTCGTTAAATGAAAAACAATAATCACAAACATAGCTGGTTTTATTACAAACAATTAGATTCATTTATTTTCTTTTTGTTATGTTTTTATAATGTTTATTGTTAAAATTATTGTAATTGTTACAATTGCAACTGAAAATTTTTGATTTCGACAGTTTTATAATTACAACAATTATACTACATACTACAGTTAGGTTTTACTAAGGTTTCCCTAACTCTTGTAATAAATACTGGAGTTCTGTTAAGACGAGCTTGGTCACATTCTTAATTATATACTAGTTATTTGATTTGATAAGCTGAATTATTACTGATACGTATAATTTTTTTTAACATTCTCTTCGCAAAAATTTATAAAATAAAAAATTTAAAGGCTAATGTTTTAATGTTATTTATTTTGAAAAAGCAAACAAATTACAAAACGTCAGTGGTAATTAAATATACTATTTACTCGATAATAATCTTTTTTTCTTTCATATAATATGTTACATATGGTATGATTCAGCGTGAGGATGTCCTTGATGGACCGATTCTGCATAGGAGTAACCTGAATTTTTACTACGTTATTCATAGAATCCAGTTTCATAGAATCCAGTATCAGAATGACATTGAACGATTTTGCGTAAAAATCACCGAAAAATATTTTTGCTCTGAGAAAAATCAGCATAAGAATGACCTTGAATTAAACAATTGACAATCATTCGCGAGAAGAAGCTCTTGAAACCCGTTCACAAAAAAAGAACATAGAACAAAAGAGAGTTCTGAAATAATACTGAAGTGAAACAAAAAAAAAATTGACACACGTTGTTGAAGAAAAATAATTGATACTCATTCGTAGAGGAAAATAATTATTAATAACCGTTCATGAAAAAAAGAATTTGACAGCGCTGGTTAAGAAAAACAATTGACAATTGCTCGTAATGAAAAACAATTGATAGTGTTGAATTCTTGGCTTCCGGTTGGAACCGCGTGTCTCGGATTTCTTCACTGCCGATGTTTCGTTCTTCATTGCAGAAGAACTTCCTCAGGGCTGCTGCTGGTGGTGATGCTGCTACAGTCTCAACGACTAACGCGAAGCAGCAGCAAGACCAACAGCAGCAGCAGTAGCAGCATCACCACCAGCAGCAGCCCTGAGGAAGTTCTTCTGCAACGAAGAACGAAACGTCGGCAGTGAAGAAATCCGAGACACGCGGTTCCAACCGGAAGCCAAGAATTCAACAATGGACGACGGCCGCGGAAGCCTTCAAGTTAAATTAACAATTGATAGTCTTTCGCAAAGAAAAACAATTAACAATCTAAGAAAAATAACTGATGGTTGTTGGTGAAGAACAAATGTTGTCGGTGAAGAAAGCCAACTGATAATTGCTCGTAAAGAAAAGTAAGGTTAAGGGGGAAGAAAAATAGCAAAGAAAGTGACAATCGGACGACCACAATAAAAAAAACAATAATTTCATCTCAGGTCAGGGCACACTTAAAATTTTCCAGGGTAGGCTTAGCCTCCTTTGCGCCCCCTAGCTACGGCCCTACTTGCCATAGTTTCGTGGCATGCAGTGCAAATAAAAAAAAATGCCTTAATTACTTTTGACGCTGTAACAAGTAGGCGGACAAGCAGAGAGGCAAGAATCGAAATTTGTCAATGTTTGCTTGGCCGCCTGCTTGTTATAGCAAACAGAGCAAGAGTATGCATTTACATTTTATTGTAAAGTCATTACTTTTAATTCTGACTATACATACTTTAGTGCATCCAAATATCACTGAAAAAAACAAAGAAAAATAATTATGCGACGACTGCTTACAAACGTGTTTATATAGCATAAGTAGCGTTTATAAAAGATATTAATGTTAGTACTCAATTCAAAATTGTTATTTATTTATTATTTGTCTGTTATTATTTGCTGTGTGTTTTATAATCCGAAATCTTAACAATTCATAAACTTACGATATGGTAAATATGCAAAAAGTAAGTATATAAGTATACTACCTCTGATGGCAAAAACCTAAAACAAGCCACTCTCTAGTGATAATCCTTAAATTTAAAACAAACAATTTACAGAAAAGATTATTTTTCTAGCTGCAAGACTAACAATTTATAACAATGCGCATGACATATTTAAAAGCGGCAATAATAATAGTAGAGTTCTGCGTTGCTCGCTTAACAGTTTAAAAATGCCATCAGTAGCGAACCGTTTCCTCCCATTACCATAGCAAATTGTTTGTTAACATCTACATACGTTATTAATTTGCATTTGAAGCAAGCAAGACTACTCGCTCGGGCGTAGTCCGTTCACACGGATTATGTCGCAGTCGCAACTGAAAGGAAAAATACTTAATGAAGTTATTAATTAAAAATAGTAACTTGTCAGGGTCGCGATTACTACATGCATGTGCGTATGTGTGTAAATGAAGTAAATAATAAGCTTGGAAATCGGATTTTTTTACATCGAAGGCGTAACATTGCGTCATGCTGCAATAATTTCAAGAGATAGCAAATATGACAAAGAGGTGTTAAATAACTGATATCTCCGAGTAGTAATTCTTAAAGCGATTTCGATTTACTGCTCTTGAACACTCCCAGAGTATCTCTATTTTCTATTATTACTTGAATTGAAAACAAAGGTATTATTCTAATTTTAGTATTTTACTTATGACCAGAGACTGGCAGACTGAATTCAATTCTCATTGGAGGTATCGTGATTAGCTACGGACAAGAGTCTATCATGTTATTGAGGTCATACAAATGACTGCTCTCTAATTATGTAAAAACTTACGCATTTAAACATCTTCAAACAAATTATAAGAATTTAAAAATTTGTCGCGTCAGAATCTACACGGCACTGAATCACCTTGAATGGGGGGTCGATATAGTGTTGTAAATACTCGGATGATTTTGATATTCGAATACTGTCCATTCGAATGAACGAAATTTTCGATTCATTCGAATTCGAATTCGAACGCAACTGCGAAAGTTAATTCGAATGCGCATTCCAATGAAAAAGATTCTCGGAATCATCCGAATTCGAATTCGAATGCGCTAGCGACGTCGCATACGAATACTGCGCATTCGAATACCAGAAATCCTCGGATCACACGAATTCGAATGCAACATCGAGAAAACCATCTTGCTTACACACAACGTTCTATTTAACGTCTATTATCTTCATCAGTAATAATATGGCGTAACTTTGAAATTTCTCAGTAAAATGTTACATTCATTACAGAAAATTATATAGGACACACTTACAATTTTTTTACCATTTTTTTTAATTTTGTACTACAATTTATACTTGTCCCTATTTATGTAATTTTTGTAGCAAATAATTCTACAATTGTAGAAATTTTTTTCAAAAATTTATGCAATGTATGCATAAAACATTTTACTTTCGCCTACTAAACACGTCTTCGATTATTTCGAACAAATAAATAAAAGGTACAACAATAGGAAATTCCATTATATTGTTTCTTATTTTTATTGGAACTATATATATATAAAAAAAACTGGGAATTGTGTGCGGTTCGTTTAATGAAAGACAGTCATTGGAGATTTGCGATTTTAGACTTTATTGCTGCTGTTGCGTATGCCGATGTAAACTTCGGAAGAATTCATCCAAGTATCCGAATACTCGGATTAATTTTAATCCGAATATCCGAGTACTCGGTTTGAAGGAAAATCGATTCGAATTCGATTCCGAATTCCTGCGAGAGAAAATAATCGGATTTTAATCCGAGTATCCGAATACTTGGATGCAACGAATATTTTAATTCCAAATATTTACATCACTAGGTCGATAACGCGCCGCTGAATCTTTTCTGCGAGCCTCTGCTTATGGCCAGGCCTAGGGAAATTCCAGACATTCTTAAAAAGTATATGATTTTTAGGTAAGATGCGGCAATTGAGTGCACACGTTAATTCTAATAAAATACACGTTTGCCGTTGTATTTTTGCCGACTTTTCAATTAAATAAAATATACCTGACATATTGCAGTGCGATTGCTTTAATCCGGTCGTAAAAATGAAAGAAAAATTAAATTCAGTTCACAGAAGATTTCATTGGCGTCACATGGAGAAATATTAAATCGGTTTATGCATTTAATACACTTTAGGATCATTTCATTTAAAGAGAGCTATTATGGGAAAAAAATTTTCCGAGCTCTGCTTACGACGTATTTCGACTCGAAATATACAGCGTGGGTCACTTTTAATGGGAAACACCTATTTCTAGAAGATTTATATAAAAACTGACCTCGGTCCCTGGAACTCGATTTTTATTACACAATTAGTGGTGAAGACTGATATCTTGTACCGTTTCGAGGTGTTCTGCAATTCCTAAAAACCATCGTAGATCTTTTGTTTATGAAAGTTTCTGATTTATGTAAAAACTTTCTTAAGGCATTTTTGGCGTAGAATTGACTGATCTTAATTACAATTTTCTGAAGCGCATAGTTTTCGAGATATAAGCAAAACTTCTGAATTTGTATATAGAACACATCGTATATTTTTGCACTTTTAAAAATAGCATAAAATTACCTTTACAAAAATATAATATATTTGAGATATTAATTAAATTATTTGCGAGGTATAAGCTTTTCAAAATTTTTGTAATATTTCAGTAGGCTATAATTTATTATTGAAACAATTGACTAAAGCGCACTATAGAGTGCATGATTACCTTGAATCTTAAGATTCCTTCCTTATGTATGTTTATTATCCATTAGTTACAATATGTATTACAATAGGTTGACGACCACGTCTAATTGTAAAATTAGCAAGCGTAACATAATAAACAAACAAACAAACAAACGTTCTTTTGCATTGTCACAGTAGACTACTGTTAACATTTAACGTATCTTTTAAATTATTTTCCTAAAAGTAAATTTAGTAAATTTTTGATCAAAATGCGGCCTTCACCATTAATTTTGTCGAGCTCCAGATACTGAGGTCAGTTTTTATCTAAATCCTTTAGAAATAGGTGTTCCTCATTAAAAGTATCAAATTTGGCCCACCCTGTACAGACCTTTCGACTATTTGTGGCTTTTTGGTAAATTAAATTTTAATGAGTATTAAAATTCACTAAAGCATTTTTTAAGAAAATTATACCATTTTTAAGTGATCCGCGATTTTAATTTAATTTACCAAAAAGTCACAAATAGTCAGTATCTAGTACTTTCGGTGTATCTGATTATGTAACTAGTTACAATATAGTTCATGGTATCTGTAATTGTTTATAATTACGTTTAAGTGCGTATCTAAACATTAAGATACACAGACATATTTTTTAAATAAAAATATAAACATTTTGTTGCTAGTTGGTTTTGATTGCAGTGGATTCCTCGAGCATCCTCTGTACAGCTGTTTCGGCCCTATTTGGAACCTCGTCAGCAAAAACGTAGTTCGAGAATTCCGCTGCAAAACAAACCAACCTGTCCAGTTATTCGCAATTGCGATGTAATAATAATGAAAAGTCTAAGATACGAAATCTTGCAATCGCTTTTTGACCTAACATTGTGTGAGGACTGACTAATTGCAGCCAGCTTGTTACTTAATAAGTCATCTCATATAAGGCAGCCAAGAGAGCTGTCAAAGCATATTGAAAGTTTTTAAAAATTTTGTTGCTAGCCGGTTTTGATAGCAGTGGTCGCCTCGAGCATCCTCTGCACAGCTGTTTCGGTCCTATTTGGGGCCTCGTCAGCAGAAGCATAGCTGCGAAACAAACCGACAGTCGTAGCAACAAACTTTTTAAAAACTTTCAATATGCTTTGACAATATGCTTGACCGCCTTATATGAGTAGCAAACTGGCTGCAATTTGTCAATCATCATACAATATTAGGTCAAAAAGCGATTGGAAGATGTCGCGCCGTAGATTTTTCAAAAATATAAATGTATATTTGTATTTGGTTTCTGCGTGAATGCCAAAATGAAATTTTTATATAAAGTGATTTTTTTGCCGATCGTATAGATCTGAGTTAAGAAAATATACAACGAAATGACATGGCGCGACAAAAGCCGCAAGCAGATAGCAGATAGCTATAAATATATATAAAAGTTCTTTCACTTATCCAGATATCGATTGGCATATAGTAAGAAAAATTAACTGTAGTTAACCAAATAAGAGGATCAACCTCCGACTTGTATGATTTTAAAACTACAATTTCTAAAGTGAATTTTTACAGCAGATTTTAGCTAATGAAAATGTAAGGTACGTCTTTAGAGAGGTTTCATTTTATAAAAAATTCATTTTTGCCTTTTTTGAACTCGTTTCGTTTTTTGAATTTCTAGAGCGAATCAAATGTAGAATCATCATGAGCTTTCCATTGAACCACATTTTATGGGTTTGATGATTATAACTCAATAACTCACAAGTTATCCATACGTGTTATAATATACAGAGTGTTCCATTTGAAAAAAATTACTAATTTTGCACTACGTGAACTAAACCGTACTGTAGTTGATAGTTGGTCGATTTTCAAAAGTTTTGAATATTTTAAAAGTACAGACATGTAGTTTGGTCCAAAATTGAGCGTCGTATCGTTAAAAATGACAGTTTTGTATCCGATGGATACAGATAAGAAATATAATGTTATATCGTTTTCTCTTGCTCTTCAAGGGTTAACCAAAATTGCAATAAAATATATAGCGTTCTATTTAAAAAATCATAAGTCATATCTACAACTTTTAAATGAACTATACTATATACTTGCATATAATTTTAAATTATGTGAAACCTACTCAACTTTTAGTAAATTTTTTTATAAAATGTATAAAAAAGGTCATTTTTCGACTATTTCAGAGGTTTAGGACACCTGTACCTGTGTTTATTTGTGTTATATTTCATTATAATGCATGGTTGTCGCCTAAAAAAACTGGTACAACAAATTTGTATTGTAAAAGTAATTTCTTTAGTTTTCATTAATGTGTAGAAAGAGAGACAAATCATTTCTGGCTCATTTTTTTCATTGTTGGAGTTAGAATTACCATCACTACAATATTGTCAAGGGCCCATAAGTAAAAGAGCCCGTAAGAGAAGAGTTGAGGCGTTGAGGTAGAGCACCCGCTCAGGTTTAGACTTTGGGTTAATTTACCTATACAAATTATTTAATGCAGCAAAGAAACTCAGACTTCTTATCAAGTAATTTACTATTTTTAAAAATTGTATTAGACTCAAGTGCTATCTCTTAGTACCCTCATAAATGATACCACATCTCATTGAAAAAAAATACATTATGTATTCAAGGAATAGACATCAGGAAAATTGTGTAACCATCGACAGTATTCTTCTCGACGAGATATTATATATGTATGCAGTAAGTATCTGATGGGGAAGTACTACTTTTAAAAAATACTACTTTTTACATTACCGTCTTATACCGGGTGATCCATTAGTCTCTTTACAAACATTGGCAAATAAAAATAGATGTAATTTTATAAAAAAAAAAAAAAAAACATAGGTCCAATCTTCTAACGATGAATATGCCAATATTATCTTTGTCTATGAACCGTGCAACTGAAACTCTCGTGAAGTAGCAAGGGTATATGGAATTAGATTTCCTAATATACACATTGCTGTGTTTTTGTGGCCCCACGTTGGGCGCCAAATTTTATGCTAAAATTGTAGTTGCAGCACCACTCATTGAAAGCCATTTTAAAATTTTGTTTCTTGTTTAATTTCCAATTTTTGTTGAAAGCTAAAATTTCTGTGTAATTGTTTTGTAATTTTTTTGTTATTCTCAGGGTCTCTTTATTTGTTTCTGTATGTCTTACTTTTCGTCAAAGGTTCTTCGTGATTCTGGGTTCTTATTTTGACGAATTCGACGTCTTCAGCAGGTCTTCTGGTGTCACTTCATTGTGTCTTGGGGTGTACAATGTGGATACCTTTACAAACTCCGGGACCCGCAGTGTACAAAAGTGTTTAATGTAGGATGTAGGATGTATGATGATGTGTATGTGTAAATGTAAAATGCAACTTTTAAAGTTGGTTATACAAAAAAATATTTATTCATAATTAATTTTTCATAGAAACTAATTATAATTCGTGAGATTAGGTTTTTCGCAAAACATGTCCCTTAAAAATGTACCTACCTATGTCTATACATCTTAAAAAAATCTAAATAATTTATTTACAATGACTAAATATTTTTAAACTAAGTATTTCTATTTTTATTTAAAAAAAAATTCGTTGGGTGCTGATTAATTAACATCGCATATCCTACTAAATTTTTCAATAATTGCAACATGCTGATTTCCTTATTGACAAATATTTAAACTTTTTCTTAATAATTCTTCGTAGTCGATTCCTATATCTTGGGCCACTGTTGCCTTTACCCTCACCCTCCCACCATCTTCTAGATAAACTGGTCTTCTCTTTCTTTTTCCTGCAGGCACCATAGACGCCTAGATGTGCAGGATTTCGCCGGCTGTTTAAAATATTTACTTATATACTTGGTAAATTCCTCCTCTCTATCTTCATCTCCTTTTTCTTCTACCCACTTCTTTTCCTCCTCCATTATATCCAAATTGAGTGTGTCCTTTTTTTTTCGCCTTAACATAATAGTTTGTTTTTAACTTTTATCAATCTCTTTTGAAGACAACTCTTTGAACTGGTTGTCCCCCTTTTATTTGAATGAGTGTATTTTTGTATGTGTATGTTTATTTTGGGTGTGTATATTGACACCGCAATATCTGCGTCAACCTGCACATTCCTTGTTTACCACTGTAATAATATTTATAATCACATTCAAGTAGCATCAAGTTTCATAGGTTAACATCAATCAGTAAAACTGACGGTAGACAAAACACTTTCTTTCCTATGAGTTGTTGAAACCGCCTTTTTAAAAATCAGACTGTGTACACTTCAGTTACGTGTTTATTACCTACGTAAAAACTGTTAATACACTTTACAATTAACGCTTCGTTGTATTGGCAATCTCGAAAAAGAAAACTAATTACATTTCTTAACGTCCTTCTCAACATATTACCATCCTATTAATAAGATCATCTTGTTGTATAAGTTATCCAAATGACAAGAAGACGAAATGAGTATCTATCCGATTCGAGAAAGGTCTATATGTTTTACACACATTCCCTGTGGAGCCCAGAGCTTCTAGAAGGTGTTATACAACCTATGATAACCATCAACAATGGAACATGTGAACAGTCTAAATTTAATAACACGTTAATACAGCGGAACTTCCATAACTTCAATCTCCAAGTGACCGGAAAATTACTTTGAGTTATAGAAATTTCGAGTTAAAGAGATAGATTTCAGTTGTATTCAATGTGAAGGGACCATCGGTAAATTTCGACTTACAGAAAAGTTCGAGTTATGGAAGTTCCACTGTATGTCGTTGAAGAATTGTAACTCAATGGTATTATTTTTACATTCGACGAGTATATTAATTAAATTCATTCCTTTAGCGAAAAATGATGGTTGTATGGAGCCCGAATTTGTAACAATATTCATATAAACTTTTATCCGTAAATTTAATTATATATACTAGGGCGACGGTGAATCATGCACTCGCCTAGCCGGGACCGCCGCAGAAGAGTCGGGAGCCGATTCGCAATGATTCCGCAGACAGACTACATTTAGAGGGAAGCTCTGGAAAACCTCCTCAGGTTTAAATACACGCGCACGGGGAGCACGAGACAGACTTACAATTAGTTAGTTCGACATAGAGTCTAGTTACTGTTTAATCGCTCGGCTTGTAAAAATAAATTATTCACAGTCTGTTATAAATAAATTAGTGTTAAGTTTTGTAAATAAATTAGTTATTAGTCTCATCGAGTATTTTATTTAAAAATAAATCAAAACGAACTCTAAAAACATAACAGTATTAAAGCCAAATCTTTTCATATCCAGTTAGTTTATTTGACGGTTTATTACCTTAGTAACAATTGTAGTCACAATCGTTACTATGAGAATTAATCGTCAGATAAAGTTAATTGGAGATGAAAAGGGCCTTAAACTTATAATATCAGAAATTCATAATATATTAAACAGGCGCCTATGTTTACATCTTTTCAAGAACATCTGTGTGATCTGATATATCTAAGATTCAACAACATTTTGAAAAAAAGAAAATAAATATGAATCTGTTTTTCATCTAACGCAGACTGCCATTGCAGCTTGCATTTCGCTTCGCGTAAAATCAAACATGGTTCACCTGCGTTTCCTTTAATATAAACAGATTTTCAAGGTTTCAGATTCTGGTCTTGACGCGTTCAGGTAAAGAGCAAAATAAAGCAATTTACAATTAAGTTTAAAGTGTAATAAAAATTTATGGCATCCGAGGAGGTTTTTATGGGTCATGAGATTATTATTTATCAGAGACCGGATATGAAGCTATAAACATTGCAGTTAATTTTAAATAAAAATTTAATTTATGTATTTCTGTTGTTTTAGTGGCGTTACGCATTCATTTAAAATTTAAATTGTTAAATTTTACCGCAGTAACACCGAATCACAAGACATTATTTTGAATTTTAACGTATCCTTAAATAACAACCTGTTAATACAGAATACCCCCTTTAGTTAGGTTTCTGAAAGAAAGAAATAATATCTACAATTGTGGAGAAGTTTGTCCGTAAACGGTAGATTTGAATTGTGGAAAAAAGGACTAAACAAACATTTTAAAAAATTGACAAAATAATAATTTTTCTGATCCAATTTTAAAAACAGATGAAATGTTAAAAACGTGATCTGCACATTTTATTTTTTTATCTTTTTTATTTATCACGTGAAAGATTCAAGTACAAAGAACAAAATATACTGTGTATTATGAAATTTTGTCAACATTTCGGCAAGAAATTCGTTGTTTAAAAAATTCAAAACGTTTTCGAAGTATTTTTTTATATTGCTTTTATTAATGGATTTGCAATAATTATTGAAAATATCTCTGAACAGATCACATTTATCAAAGAGTACCTTCCCTGCCCTTGACAGATGAATTACGGCCCGCAAAAACTTGCTCTTTTCCCTTTCGCTTAAAAGGTTGCGCAGGCATTCGGTAAACCAGAACAAAAAAGTATAATTTAAATATGAGAATTGTACAGCATTTGTCGTCCGTAACATAGTAAAATTTGAAATATATTTTTCATAACAATTTCAGTTATTGTTCTTTTATATGTCAAACGAATTATCAAATTTGAATCTTCTTGCTTTCATTGTTTACAAGCTAAATTAATTTAAAATGGAAATTTTATAAAGATTTGAAGGGTTGGCGAAAAAACAGCTTCTTCACAAAATATGGTTAGACATATAATACCGAAAGAAATTGATGAAGCTATTGGTGACAGTGTTTGTGGTTGGTACTTCTTAGTATCAAGCAGTAAAGAATTGATCATGGGAGTTTAGACGTGAAAAGGTACTGATTGACCACAAGTTTTATGCAGTCAAGAAAATATTGATCGTGTGTTTGACTTGATCAATAAAGATCATCCGTTCACCACCACGCGATAAGCTGAAACAACAGGAATCTCCAATGGTATGTACAAATGGAATCATAATAGGTGTAGGTGGCTACCTGGGAATGCACCAAGATGGGTATGTTGTTACTCGACGAAAAACAAGAGTGTACAAATTTTTTACCAAGAGGAAAAAAATTCTTTTTCACCTGGACAAACGTCCAGTTTATAAAAGCCTCGTTTCCTTGAATGCTAATGACATCCACCCTATTCACCTAGAGATTTTTGTTCATTTCCAAAAATGAAAGAACATATCCGGGGGAAAATTGGAAGCGATGAAAATGTTTTGGCAGCGTCCAAGACACTGATGTTTTTTAAAACAAGCGTTTATGTGTTAGAACATAAGTGAAACAAGTTCCATTATGTGCAAGGCGATTATGTAGAAAAATAGTCTTGTTTCGTTTGTCACAGACAATATATACTGTACAGCCCTCGTATCTCCATTATTAAATGAGTTTAATACAGTAGCTTTATTCCTACAGTAGTTCCGGACTACTCAGAAACTGCCCGTCAAATTAATCACCGCTTTCAAGAGCTTCATTAAATGTGAAACTTTGTTTGGGGCACTCAAGTAATAATCCTCAAACAAGCAGTGTTACCAACTTAAACGATAAATCCCTTTTTAAGGATTTCGTTCAAGTCAATAGGGATTAATGGATATTTTTGTAAAAGAATGTCAAGTTTTATTTTGTAAAAAAACTAAAAGCTAAGTTCCTCTAGACAGCTCAAAGTTGCCCTTTTATGTAACAACGTATCATAAAAAAACGACTACAGCGAAGTTAAATAGACTCTTCCAATTTCAAAAAAATTTGTTGTGTAATTTAATTAATATTGATAGTGTATGTCATGTATTTGTCAACGTATATTTGATTGTAAAGAAATAAAAATATTATATGTGTATTTGCTTTCTGAATTGCATTTAATTGGAATTATTTTTATTTATTTCATCAAAACAACATTCATGTCGAAATGGAAAATGTTCATTTTGAACCACACTTCAGTAAACTAAATTTCAGAGTGTAGTCAGTTTTTCTAATTACGATAGTACGTATTAGAAAATCCTTTTAGCTAACAATTCGTATTTGTTGTAGAGTAAAAAATGTGGTACTGAATGAACTTTAAAGTTCCTTAATTACGGAAGTCAAAATTATTCATATCCGAAACCTTTTAAAAATAATTGTACACAGTGCCCTTTTTAATTCGCGAGGCCTTAGGTAAAAATAGGCAATCCATTCTACTTTAATGATTTTAGTCATTATGAAAACACGAAGTTATTTCTAATTCGATTGATAGGTTGCCTATTTTGAAACCGTTAGGGGTCCACCTTGATAATACAAATACGCTCCGGAAAGTTGCTGATAGTCCTTTTTTCATGTGTACCTACGAGGGTAATTCGCTAGTTATTGTCTGATTACATTGAAAAACCATCATTGAGCATTGACTTTCGACCGTAGTAACTAGACGGTTACAAGAAAATAGCTTGCGTTATTGTAAGACATTTAACAGCGCCATTTATTGAAACTTGCTTAAAGGTTTTTTTGCGTTTTAATTTATGAGTCTACTGAATTTTGCTTTGTTATGTCTTTCAGTTTTACTTTATCTTTTAAATATTATTCATTTGTTTTCTCTGTTTTGTCACCTTTCCTTCTAAACAGTTTCTTTTTATTTATTAATCTACTGAATCTTGCTATAAAATAGGTAGTCTTTTGTTTTTATCTATAGTTAATCGTAATTAAATATTTGATTCCCTTTTTGTAAACCCACCCCTAGAGATAGAAATGTTTTATTTTCGTTAAAAATTATATACAGTGACCGCCAAAAATCGGCATCAACGGAAAAATGTACTTTTGTTCTTTCAAAAAAACTTGATAGTAATAATTTGTGCTTGTCTGGAAACCTCTTTAGCCGATCTCAGATTTACGAACTAGTTTTTACTTAGTTAGAAAAGTGAGTTTTTCAAAATTGACAAAATCCTAAAATATCCCCTGTTAGTTATAGCTTACTGCGCAATCTCAAGGCCAGAAATAACGCTTTTAATTTCCGCAAAAATTGAATTTTTCTATTTTTGAAATTTTCTGAAAATTTCACGTACCGAAACTTAATTTCAAAATTCTTTCTTTTTTGCGTGAGAACTTATAATGGGAAGTATTAATTATTTTATAATTGAAAATATTAATTATTCCTTTAGAAATTTTATTATTTACGGAAAAGTAATATTTTTAATAGGTAGCTAGGGCAGAATATGAAAAATCTCCTCATTTAGGCAACTGTAAAAAAACTTTTACAGGGTATTTCTGAAAGTAATTCATTAACTAGGGTAATGTCTGGACCCATTCAAGATTATTCCGCCGACGGAATATTCTAGGGAAGAAGCTGTCGGAAAACCTCTCCAGTTTAAATACACGCGCACGGATGAGACTTGGTTAATTCGACGTAGAGTTTAGTTACTGTTTAATCGCTCGGTTTGTAAAAATAAATTATTCATAGCCTGTTCTAAATAAATTAGTGTTAAGTTTTGTTAATAAATTAGTTATTAGTCTCATCGATTGTTTTATTTAAAAATCATTCGAAACGAACCCTAAATTCACTATAGTGGTGTTCGGTGTGCGGTTCGTGAAAGTAAATAAACAATTAAATCAAATTAAATTTAAATAAATCGACAAAGTGTAGTGTTTGGAAAAACAATGGCTACAAAGAAAGTGCTGTTGAAAGAATTAAAAGTGGCCGAATTGAAAACAGAATTGGAAGAACGAGAGCTGGAAACTTCCAATGTGAAAGCTGCACTTCAACAGCATCTTCGAGAAGCTCTGCGGACAGCTGGGGATGATCCAGAAGCATTCTTGTTCGAAATTACGTGTGGTTGCGCCAATATATCTAGAATTTTAGATGAGAAGTTTCGAGAACAATCTGGAAATTTAGGCCAGAAGTTTCGAGGAAAATCTGGAACTTTAGACCAGAAATTTCGAGAACAATTTGGAAATTTAGAAAAGAAGTTTCGAGAAAAATCTGGAAATTTAGACCAGAAACTTCGAGAACAATCTGGAAATTTCAGAGATGAATTTTGAGAACAATCCAGAAAATTAGACGAGAAGTTTAGAGAACAATCCGGAAATTTAGACCAGAAGCTTCGAGAACAATCTGGAAACTTCAGAGATGAACTTCGGGAACAATCCAGAAATTTAGAAGAGAAGTTTCGAGAACAGTCTGGAAATTTGAAGAAGGAATTTCTAGAGCAGTCGAAAGGACTCGAAGAAAAACTAGTGGTAAAAATATCAGAAGAGACAAGGAACCTGCAAGAAAATGTGGAAGAAATAATATTCCAGCAAGATAACAAAATTAAGAATCTAGAACAAATCATGGCAGGGATGAGAATATTCGGGGATCAATTATCAGCGGAAGTGCTAGAGAGTAATGAGATCCGAACTGTGGAAGGACCAGTGGAAACTTCAAAGTTGAAAATAAAACCACCGACGTTCGATGGGAAGCCTTCTTGGCCTAATTACTTCAAACAATTTGAAGCAGCAGCAAAGGCGAACGAATGGACAGCCAGTGAAAAAGCCACTTCGTTAATTGTGGCCTTGAGGGGAGAAGCTATCGATTGCTACAAACGATGCCGTCAGATGAACAAGAAAATTTCAACAAGCTGGTGAACAGGCTGAAGATGGTTATGGTCAGGCGCATCTGACAGAGGTGTACCACGCACAGCTGAGGAATCGTTGTCAGAAATCCGGAGAGAGTCTTCAGGAATTCGAGGCTGACGTAGCGCGCCTAGCCCACTTGGCGTATCCTGCCATCCTGCAGGTGCGAGCTGTTATGGACTTCCAAGAAGAGGAACCCATCAACGTCAAATTGCGACTTGCTGCAGAGGAGTGCCCCAAGGAGTGTGCCACCGTCGAGGATATTCGCCGCATGGTGGAGCAGGTGTTGAGGCAGAAGAATCCGCTGGTCGGAATTGCCAGGAGAAGGGACATGTTCGCAGGCGGTGTCCGAAACTCAGGCAGGATCATCCACGAAGGAAGCCACAGGGAAACTAAGTCGGGTCGGTGCAGTGGGCCAAACGTCGATCCGTATTCAAAAGCCCCTAAAGACGAAAGCCAGGCAAGTGATATCCCTGCGACAATTAACCAGCAGTATCTTCGTGGATGCCACCATTGATGACATACCTCACACCATATTGCTGGATACGGGTGCGACGAAGACTATCTTGAGGCCCGTCGTCATCAAATCATCAAAACGCACCGACCCGACTAAGTGGAGGCTGAAGACAGCAACCGACATTTGTCCAAGGTCGTCTCCGATCATCAGAGAGACTGGGACACGTATATTCCCCTGTTTCTACTGGCATACCGCTCGTCCATTCATGAGTCAACAAGAGAGACTCCAGCGAAAGTGGTATTTGGGCGTGAGCCAAGACTGCCCTGTGACTTGAAATTCGACGTGAAACCTGGCGAAGTACCTACCGACGGAGACTACGTGAGCGGTCTGCGCAGGAAAATGGACAACATTCACAATCAAGTCCATCACAATATACAGACCGCCAGCGACCAAATGAAGAAGCATTATGACATCAACGCTCAGAATGGGGAATACCAACCCGGAGCACTGGTCTGGCTTTATAATCCTCAAAGACGTCGAGGTCTGTTCCCAAAATTGCAGACATATTGGGAAAGTCCTTACAAAGTGGTAAATCGGATCAACGATGTCATATATCGCATCAAAAAGATTCCGAACGGCAAGCCCAAAGTAATCCACTTCAACCGGAGGGCTCCTTACAACGGAAAAGAAAATGAAGGGACAGTACAAAGGACGAAAGGTTCCGAAGTAAACTTCATCACGCCACAGGAAATAAGGCACGATTTGGACAGCAAGAAGAGACGACGCATGTACTACTTAGTCACTAAGAAGACATCAAGCGGTAAACCTGACTATCACAGTATGTGAAGAGCTCTTTGTAGCCTGAAGAGGCAGCTGATAGAAGGCAAAGAGACTAAATTAGCCATCCCCAAGTTGGGCTGCGGACTTCACAGGCTGGACTGGAGGGTAATCCGAAGCATGATAGAAGTTATCTTCAACGAAACAGGGATTGAAGTCCTGGTCTGCAGTCACCATCCACAGGCAGCTGTTGGAAACGAGAAAACTGTAGACTGCTACTTCTTCCAAACCGGAAGTTGCAGAAAGGGGCCAGCATGTCGTTTTCGACATCCTCTTTCAAGGCTATCACGAGGAACGTTCCGAGACGAAACGTTTTTAAGAAGGGGGCGACAAATTAGTCATACACTCGCTTACCCGGTAGCCGAAGTGTCTGGACCCATTCAAGATTATTCGGCCGACGGATTATTCTAGTTGCCGGAAAACCTCTCCGGTTTAAATATACGCGCACGGATGAGACTCGGTTAGTTCGACGTAGAGTTTAGTTACTGTTTAATCGCTCGCCTTGTAAAAATAAATTATTCATAGTCTGTTCTAAATAAATCAGTGTTAAGTTTTGTTAACAAATTAGTTGTTAGTCTCATCGAGTATTTTATTTAAAAATAAATCGCAAGGAATCCTAAATTCACTACAAAAATAATAATAATCACTGAAAAAAATTACTCCTGAGAAACACCTTACATCAAAAACAAAAATTATGCAAAAATATTACTTTACAGCAAATAATAAAATGTCTAAAGGAATTAAAATGTGAAAATCTCTTGATAAAGTGCCAAAAACACATGGCAATGCGAAAATTATTCTTAGTATTAGATAATGAGATGCGGCCTAAACGTCTTGTCAATAATTTTTTTCTCAATTTTTTTCACATAAAACATAAATTTTTGAAGTGGTTGGATAGATAATTCAATGAGCAATCAGAATAAAAAAAATATTTTGCTTTTACAAAAATATCTCCACGACGTCTTTACTCGAAAACAAATGACTCAAAAATTTATTTTTACATGAAAATATAAGCTTTTTAAAAATAAAATTTACCTGTTCGAGCGTTTTTTCGAAATGTCAAAATAGAAAAATCATGAATTTTATTCCAGACTCTTGAGGCTTACTGTATATGTCTATCCACTTATTAAGCAGGCCACTCACTAGGCGACATGTTGGGCAACATGTTCAGCAACTTGGGTCCTGGCAAACAAGTTCGCTAGTGTGTTGGCAGGTTGATCAACATGTTGGCAAGTTGCAGCTTCCTGAAAATATACCCAAAAGCCTACACGAATACGTTGCAGAACATATTTGACATATTCCCTAGTGAGTGACCTGCTGGAGATATGTTGATGAACATATTGCCGAGCATATTGCCTAGCAAGTGGTATGCTTTACAAAACGGTGGTGTTACTTTTAAGAAATTAGGAATAGCAGTGATACAAGCCTGCTGTTCCAAATCACCACCAATTTGTTGTATTAAATTCCTTTCTGGTGACTTTGGAAATCTATATACACATTTAAATGTATTTTCTAACACATCAAATGGACTGTTTAAAGCACGCAGCCTTCTACGTTGAATTCGACACATTTGCCTTAAATTACGCATGATTTGATAATTTTAAATAAGAGATAATTTTTTTGATAACGGTGTGTTCCACGCAAATACTTACCTTTCAATTTCTAATCCAATATTCTCATCTAGATTTTCACCAATTATGTGTCCCATACTTCTAAACAACGTGATGACTTAATGAAAGGTTTTAAATTTAAGTTACTTTTGAATTAAGCGCAAGAATATAAAAAAATCCTACGATCGAAATTTAACTTCGATGTCATTTTAATGATCGACATACATTTCTCTTAAGTAGAAGTCACTTTTCGATTATAGAAATAGAAATTGCGACACAGAATACCAAAATAACCGTTTTCGATTTATGAAGTCACTTCTATTCGATTTAGTTTATTTCTATTCGATTTGACGTTACAGAATAGGGGTGAATAATATTTAATAATCATTCTAAAGCTGTAATTAAATTCAAATAAATAAGTATTGAAAAGTGAAAATATGAACCAATTCCAAATTATTTCCGGCACCTGTCTAGGGGTATTAGACCCTTATCGAAAAAGCAGACTGTAAGAAAATAATATACCCGGAACAGCGCGCGCGTTCTATTTATAGAGTACTTCATTCACACGTCGTAAGATTATGTTGCGAAAGCGCAAAAACAATTATTTTTCTCGTTAGCCAACTTGTTTGTACTACCTTGGTGATGGTGACAACCATAAAGTTAAATTTACCTTTACAATTTAAAGAAACTGACGTGATTCTTAGCCACGTGGGGGTCTCCGACAGAGACGAGAATAGTCGACCGCGGACAAGAAAGGGATGCAAATAGATCAATAACCCACAGTTGCAGGTGCAAGAAACGACGTACCTCAATTTTTCATCTCACTCCCGCACGTAACACTCCAGCAGTTTTTTAGCACATGAAAAATTCAATGGAGGAGGATGAGATTGTCCGCAGAGGGGGCCGTATTAAGATCTCCAATTGATCGTATGAATGTGTAAGTACGCGATCTATTTAAAGTGACCACCATTAAATAATAACAACATTTAATATGGGGCGCGCGTTAGCATTCTGCGAAATCCCACGACATACTAACGCACAACGGTGTAATTGTTTAAAAAGCGCACGGTTATTAACAAATGGCCTTGTGTATTAAATACCAGTTTCTCGCAAATAAGTGATAACTTACACCTGCAAATCCGCCTACCGAGTTTTAAAAAAATCCAATGATAAAATATAAAAACAGAACTTAGCGAGATAAAGCTGGATATCGCCGCGGTTATTTAGCTAATTATCTAGCCGCTCTGAATTGTTTAAACAAACATATGCAATATTTCTAGCTCACCTAATACATTCCGGTGGACTTCTGCCGATGGCACATTGCTCTTTCAGTTGGCCCACACAGACACATTCACGCTGATGTTGAAAAACAAAACACCGGCGATTTTGTCAAATCAAAACCATCAAATTTCCATCACAAATTGTTTGACTTTTCTCCCCGCCCGCACCTACTCGCGTTTTAGCTTATTTTGGGCGATCGTGTCTGAGCTAGAATCGGTCCGCTCGGTTTTCACCGCAGAGAGACCGTCGTAATTGGTCCAGAGAAAGATAACTTTATATCGCAGGCTTGTAGTTCGAATGAGATAGCACTATAGCGTGTGGGACAATTAGGCATGGAATCGACTTACGAAATTACTTGCTGGAAAAGATTAATCTCTATCTGTCGCAGTCAGGTGTGTTGATTAGCCCGTTTCGTGGAGACAAGCGCGGCAGTGATAAGAAGAGAAATCCACGTTTGCGCAATTTCGTCTGCCGTTGGTCACGGCATCTTTGCGTTGACGGCGAAAGTTTGGCGCAATTTTATAGAGATATTGATCTCAATTAAACATCGGCAATAGTAAAATAAACTTTACATAAATTCTATTTAAAAAATTAACTAGAGAATAGAATAATAATTTGAACGATTTCATTCAACACTTTCTGCTTCACAAATTAGTTCCTTTATATAAAATGATTTCAACTCATTTATGTTCAAAACTTACAAGTCATATACCAAATCTTAAAAGTGATAAATCTTCCATCTACATTTATAGGCCAATTTCAATATTACCGGCTCTGTCTAAAATAATATTTAAAATATTTGTTCGCTAAGTTATCTATTTATATTTCATTAAACTACCTTACATTGTTTCAAAGTCTCTTTATTGTAACTACAGTATGTTCCTGGACTGAGTTCGCATTATATATAAAGAAGCAAGAACTTTAGAATTCAAATTTCACGCTTTGCAGGTCAGGTTTTACGCGAAATGAATTTGAGTCAAATTTGACGTCGAAAGTCTTCAAGGGGGTGGAATTAATGCAAGAAAAAATAAGTCTGTGGTCTTCCTTTTAAATTTAGGAGAAAATTTTTGCAAAGTAAAATCTTTCTCGTTTAAAATTAGGGATGTGTACCAATTCCAACATTCTTGGAAGTATAACAGAATTACGGAAAATTACTAACTATACTCTGTGTACGATCTTTTGTTGGTACCACAAAAAAATATACTTGTCAGAAATTTGATTAACGTTCGTTTTTAATATTGTGGTTACTGCCAATGTTGCCAGTTCAATTGTGCTGTACAAAGAATTCCATGAAAACAAAAAATATCGTCTCGAACAAACGTTTAATGATTAATTATTTTTTTCATTGAGAAAGTTTGGTGTTAGATGTGTTGTTTGCGTGTTCTTAGTCAACAATTGTGCCACAAAGCGAAGAAGTGTTTCTTTATTAACAAATGTGACTCCAGATATGACAATAAACAATAATGACAGAATGTTTGTGTTTTCATAGAATCTTGTGCACAGTGGTGTGTGTAAATGGATCTTGCTACTTGTGCAGCGGATGGAGAGGTGTATCGGCTTGTGCAACCCGTGAGGATGGCTTGTTCAGCCAGGAGTTTTTTTTTTGGACTTGTTCAGACCGAAGAACTGTCGTTCTCAGGCTCTTGATGGTCTTATTATAGGGCTCGCGACCATTTTCGCCTCGCTATCGCAGAAGGGGTGAATACTCGAGATCGGGATGAATTTCTGAAGGGGATTCGAGTTTGGTGCCTGGCAATGGTGTAGAGGTCCGCTGTAGGTGGTGCAGAAGCATTATATGAAGAGGTATTTAAATAACAGGATCTTCTTGCTGTTGCCGGTGTCTCAGAACCTTTTCCATGGCCATATTTATTTAAAATATCTTATCATTTTTCCCGAGAAGGCCATAAACTAGATTCCATTTAAAATTCTGTCTACTTTCATTACCTCCTCCAATACGCACTCAAACAGATTCTTCTGCTAACACTAGAATTCTGCAAATCTGCTTATACTTGTGCATATTCGTGGCTATTACTTTTGACAGCTAAAAGGATCGTCGCAGCATAGAAGAATCTGATTCATCATCAATTTCTAATTCTGAATCAGATTCTCCTAATGTAATAATGAAAGGAGGAATATTTTCAAACGAAAAATTTCCCATATGTTTCGTCCAGTCTTCCGAAATTAAAGTCTTCCGAAATTTCGATTTTGTGTTTAACAAAACACTCCTGCATTTGACTTTTTTTACAGGAAAATGTGGGTGATTTGTCCAACTGCACCGAGTGATACGGTGCATTGTCCATCACAACCACACATTTTCGTTGCAACTTATCTAGTGCAGGAATAAGCTGATTAACCACCCAATTTTGAAAAATTTCTGCATTCATGTTTTTATGGTAGTCTCTGTCATTGTTCGTCGAGTCAAGTAACAAGTCACACCCTTCCAAAAAGCCAAGTTTTGTTCCCGCATGCAAAATTGTAAAACGTTTCCCTTCACTTTTAATTTTGACTGGGTTATTTTTCAAATCTGTTTCGTATATCCATCGACGAACCCCAGACCCATTTTGGTAGATCCACGTTTCATCGAGGTACACTAATATTATATTTTCACTAAAATTTTGAAACTGTAAGAATTAGAAAATGGGGCTCATTTAATTTATGTAAGCCTTACTCCATGTATATCTATCAACCTGCTTATAATTTCATCTTTTATAATAATATAATAATATAATATATATATAATATAATAATATAATATATATATAATATAATAATATAATATATATATAATATAATAATTGTAGGCTTTTTTATGGCTTGTTTGGTTTTCCCGCTTATAATTTTCGGCATTTTGACAGGATTAAAAATGTAATTAAATAATTAGTTATTTGTTTTAAATTACTTTGATCATGACATTGCAGTTCAAGTTTATTTAAGTATTGGCAACATAATCAATACAGCTAACGTGATAATGTCAATTTTTTTCATGTCAGATTTTGACTACCTTCGAAATACATGCACGTAACATAACGGAAAAAACATGGCCTACTAGAATGCAAAAAGATCGTGAATGGATATTATTAATATTTCAAAAAGTTATAAAACGTTAACGCCCTCTATTTATTGATCAGAAAAGAAAAGAGTTATGTTCTAATATGAGTGGAACATAATTTGATTAATTGTTTTTTTGATCAATAAACACTCATTCATCTGTGATTTTCTGTAATTCTATTTTTCTTCCAGGGATGTTGGAAATTAGTACATCACGATAGTTTTATCTTACTAAAATTTTCCCCTAAATTTAATTTGAAGGCCTTTCAAATTCAGCACAAATTCATTTCGCGCCAAACAGACTTGAACTACAAAGCGTGAAAACTGAATTCCAAAATTCTTGCTCCATTATACGTAACGTGAACTACTCACTGTAGTTACAATAAAGAGATTTTGAAACAATGTAAGGTAGTTTAATGATCAAATAGTTAGTTTAACTATAAATATGTAACTTAGCAAACAAATATTTTAAATATTATTTTAGACAGAGCCAGAGCCGGTAATATTGAAATTGGCGTATAATTGCAGATGGAAGATTTTTCATTTTTTATGATTTGGTGTGACATTTTTGTTCCATTATACGTAACGCGAACTCAACCCGAAGATTATATAAGGTTAGCATTTTTAAAACGAGAAAAATATTAAGAAACCTTCCCGAATTATTTTTGCAATTTCTAACTGCACCAGTTTGACATTTGGGCATTGTTTATTAACACGAAATAATATAAATACAATTACACTTCTCAACACAGATTCTACATATGTTCTTTAGATTTGATTTAAATATCCAAAAGAATTCAACCCATATTTTTCTATAGTTTGGGCCAATGTCATTTTTCAGTAAAGTGAGTTGGATAAAATATCATTTCGTGGCATAGGCACATTTCCTCCAAAACAAAAATAAGTAAATTCTTTCCTGAGAGCATTCTACAGGAAACACAATACATCGTGTCCAAGAATAATAACCGTTTTCATTCCATAAGTGATCTTCAACTGACCTGAACTTGAAGTAATCCTGAATTGATCTAGTTCAATTTGCTCCCGTGGTGGTATGGAAAGAACTCTTTGCATGCATGGATCAGATCTGTTCTACTCAACCCTGTTCAGAGCAGAAACTAAGTTGAAACCAAGATATAATCCATTCACAATATTTTGATAGTCAGAGTAGGCGCATGTTAGGGTAACATTTTTGTTGATACCTCCAACTGGATATATTCCATTTTAATTTGATGGTTATATTTTTGAAAACTGACCCCGAGAAACATTGATAATTTTTAGCATTTTTACTTAGTAATAAAAAGTGACAGGTAATTGTTTTTTTTTAATGTTATTACTTTACTTTCTTCATGCTAGCGTAGCGTATAAGAGGCAGTATGTCGATGGAACTGATGTTAAAGTATCAGAAGTTTAAATTTACACATTTTGAGTCCTATCAAAATACATGGGAAAAAAAGCATGGCCCTCTAATAATAATAATAATTAATAATAATAATAATAACTGAACGCTCTAGAGCAGTGCTTCTTACATTTTTTTTATTCACGACCCCGTTTTTCATCACGAGATTTTTCTCGACCTCAGGTATTAAAAAATATGAAATAAAACATGCACGTTTTATTTTTATTACAAAAAAAACAGTATTTACCATTGCGAGATAAATATTTGGTACGGCAGATTTTCCATATTGAAATAGGACTTCCTGGCTTATGCGATTTCATACTAAAAATATTAAATTATTATAAAATTTGAGATTGTTTCTGTCAAAAGTCAGTGTAAGTCGTTGAGATGCCTTATAAGACTCTTTCGGTGGCAGAAAAAGCAACCGCCATTGCTAAGCTGGAAGTTGGATGGTCTTTGCAAAGGGTAGCAAATCATCTAAATTCAAAAAAATTCCCATCCAGTATCCCAAGAGGAAATGTTGGCCCGTATTCCTGGTGCAGATCGTAAACGGAAGACAACACATGATGAACATGATGATCTTGTTAATTATATAGAAAAGGGGTGGTCCCTTTTCTACGGCTATAGAGGCTAAACGAAGAACTGACTTCCCTGCTAAAGAGCATCTGCTAGGAGACGTTTAAAAGGAGCAGGAGAATATAGTTTGTAAATATGTTCATAAATAGTAATCACGATTTTTGAAAAACAGTTGCCTTCACGGATGAAAAAATCTTTTAATCGGCAAATAATGCTCGACAAAGGATATGCTGCCCTCGAAATCAAAAATGCCTAGAAATACCTAGACCATAAAGAGCAGAGTGGACTGTTTTCCGTGCATGTATAGAGCCCTCACTCGAAAATCAACCCTTGGTTTTCGAGTAAGGGCTCCGGTAGAATTCATTTTATAGATGGTCGTCTGAATGACCAAAAATATGTTGAACTCTTGAATGACGTGATGCTTAGGTACGTCTGTTTGAGAAAAGTTTTATTTTGTATATCAGCAGGTTGAGCATGACACTACACGTGTTTTCTTTTGAAATTTCATTCAAAATGGCTAAAGGATTCTATTTTCTATGATAATTATCCAGTGCATAAAGCAAGAATCGTGCAAGATTGGATGGCAGCAAATGAACTCGCAGTTCTTCCTTGGCTTTCAAGAAGTCCGGATATTAAAGAACATTTGGGGTTACATCGTTAAAAAAATTTACAGGAACTATTTTAGGCCGCAGAATAGGGATGAATTGATTCAGACAGTTCAACTTGAATGAACCGAAAGTTTGCTGGTGTGTTGGAACAGAATGGTGGATTCAATAAAATATATTTTTTTCATGTTGTTTTAATTCTAGTATTTAAGAGCGTTTCAATATTCTAAAATTTTAAAAATTCAGACTATTTTACAAAGCAACCGTGCCAATTATTTATCTCGCAATAGTACATCCTAAATTCTAATTCTAATTCTAATCATAGATTCTAATTCTAATTCTAATTCTAATCATAGATTCTAATTCTATTTCTAATTTACCCTAATCTAAATTCAATAGATACATGTGAACAGTTCTTTGTTGATTTAAAAGTACCTACTGTTTTCAACTTGTTTGTTTTACAATCCTCATGTTATGTGCAGTATTGTTAAGTATTTAGATACTGCATCTAAAAACATTTTGAATATCTAGATACGTATCTCAGATATTGTTGAAAATTGCATCTTACAATTACACGAGTATCTATTCAGCTGCGATACTAAGATATAATTTTTAAACTTCTATAAAAATGTAACTTTAGATATGCTGAATTACTAACGTTTCATATTTACGGGAACGCTGCCTTAGCTTACAACTAGGGTTCCCTATATTGATAAAACATTTAACTTGTTTCATAGAGTTCGGAAGGTTCGGAAACGCAGTGTGGTTTCTGGTGTGCAGAACACTATTTAACAATCAATCCCTCAAAGACGGAATTGATTCTGTTCACAAAAAAGAGGAAAGTTGAGATCCGTAGAGTCCCAAAACTTTTCCAAACTGAACTAACCTTTTCAGACGAAGTCAAATATCTGGGAGTCATTTTTGACCGGAAACTGAATTGGGGTAAACATGTTAATGTAAAAGTAACAAAGGCATACGTCGCTTTTTGGCAGTGTCGCCGTGCAATGGGCGGAATTTGGGGACCATCACCAAAAGCCGCCCTATTGCTGTACACTGCCATAATCAGGCCCATGCTTTGCTATGGAGCGCTGGTCTGGTGGCCCAGAGCCCGACTATCGACAACAACATCGGAGCTTTCGCACGTCCAGGGGCTGGCAAGCATGAGTGCTACCGATGCGCTAAAGTCCACCCCTACCGCCGCCTCAGTGGCCTCCCTCCACTGAATATATATGTGGAGGAGATGGCACTGGGATCGGTCCTTAAAAAGGTGTGGAATAATAAAGGTCTCGGAGGTAGACAAAAAACTCCTCTTTTTGGGGTGATGGTCGAGTCCCTCGCACCTACATATATATTGAAGAAGCACTTCAACGTTTTCTTGAACGCTGAAGGAGCATAAAATCCCGATATATCCATCTTCACTGATGTATCTTAGGAGGGAACAGGCGCAGGAATTTTCTCCGACGACCTGGATCTTCACATGAACTTGGCCAACTGACAACTGTTTTCCAAGCAAAGCTAGTTGCCTTTATAGAAGGTGCAAGAGCAATTCTGGATAAGGATGTCCAGAATAAAATCGTTAGGAGAGCTAGCGATAGTAGGGCGGTACTCTTGACTCTAAATAGCAACAAAATATCCTCAGGATTAACAGTCCAATGTTACGACACACTAGAACAAGTGGGCAAATACAACACCCTACAACTCATTTGGGTTAAAGGACACGTTGGAACATTTGGCAACGAGCAGGCAGACGAACTGGCTAGACAGGGCTCGAAGCAGCCATTTTGGAGCCCCGAACCGGCCGTAGCACCGTCATCAAGCCTATTTAATGCCTTACTGAAACAAAGATCCCAGGACCGACATATCGACAGATGGGTAAATCTAGACAAGTGTCATCAAGCAAAAAAGGCTATAACGGTCCTCTCGCTCAAACTGACACGATTCTGTATGCAACTCCTAGAAGAAAACTACGTTTACTCATAGGAATACTTTCAGGACATTGTAAATTAAACAAAAATATGCATCACATTGGTTTAGCAGACAGTCCAATTTGTAGAGGCTGTAACTTAGAGGAAGAAACAGCTGAGCATATCCTCTGTGATTGCCCCGCACTCGCCTCGAACAGAGGTCCCATGTTAGGGGAGTTCTGGCCTGACATGGCTGGAATTCGCAGTGCCCCTCTGTCGGACGTTCTTGGTTTCATCGAAAGGGTTGGATGGCTCGAAGAACGCTGACAGTCAAACACTGCTAAACCTGGGGGTAGTACAATGGGCCCAATTGTGGCCTAAGTGCATGCGAATTCTTATTCACCCCCCTCACCAAATCCAGAATCCAGAAATCGTTTCTGGTAAGTTTATCATTAACTAGATGCTATTAGAAATGTATCTTTAACAACACTGGTTATATCCATGAAAATAAAACTAAATTTTATAACCAAAGAGAAAACGAGATTAGGCAACGCGTAGATATATCACGCCCAAAACGAGCACGTGCAATTCGAAATTTAATATCGGTCGTCTAGCACCATAACGCCAAAAATGCCGCATTGAGAAAGTACGAATTCATTGGCACCTCCCGCCACACTCATTCTGCGTGGCCTAAAAAAAATTCGTCTCTTTTTATAACAATCTTATAAAAAAGTAATATATTTTGTAACTCTTATATTTTTCTGAACACAAAAATTTACAAAATATTTATTATCAGATTTTACACTAATAAAAAGATTAAACGAGAGATTAAAATGTAAATAAATAATTAAATTTATTTTCTACTCTCTTGAAGAACTTTTTGATGCTGGAGCTAAATTCTGGGCCAAACTTTGAACAGTCCGATTAGTTTCTAAAATTTATGTGATAATGAAAAGATACCAAATTTTAAATCATAATACTAGATTGTATGTTATTTATTTTATGTGTTTTGATGTGTGTAATATTCAATATTACTAGTACAAAATCTTTAGAAAGAATCTTGAAAAACTTAATTAATTTAATTAATTAATTAAAAAGAGGAAATACTATTGTTCGTGTTTTGTTTTGTCTCAAAGCGAATAGGACAATAGAACTTCCCTTATAACGTATAATTTTTTTAATACAATTTTAAATAATTACGTAAGAGGGATTTTTTCTTAAATATTTTACTTCCAACTAAATGTATTTGGTTAGACACAAAAATTTGCCTTCACTCCAAATATTCTGGAGGAACATATTCGCCCTTTGCAGCCCTAATAAAAACATTCTTATCCACCTTTTTATGCTGCTTGATAGTCCACATATTTTCGGCGGTCTCCATTCTGTGCGTGTCTCGGAAAGTGTGGCATGAGACGACACATTCCGGTCCAAAAACTGTTGGTACCCACTTATTATGCTGAACTGCCAAATTTTGGCCTGAGGCCGTATGCTTTATTAAAACTTTTTGATCGGGTGCAAAACTTGAGCCTTCTGTTTCATAGCGCAATTTTGGATCCCACTGGTACACTTTAAAGCGACAGTACAGATCAGGGCTTTGAGTCAATCGTGGAGTTAACTGAGTTCCAAAATTGTCGTAGGTTGAATTTTCACATTGCACATACAACGGTGTGCATATTCCCGATTCGTATACTTGTATGTAGACGTCTTCTCCGTATGTTATGGGATCATTATCTCTATTGGAGTAACACCCTTTGAAAATGAAGGAGTTCCTCACACATGGGACTCTATCGGGGGAAGCACTGAGTTTGCAACCATGCATGAAATGTGTACCGTGATCCAGATCTATTTCAGTCATTAATCCACTCAGATAAAGTCCGAATGTCCCTTGGGGTATAAAGGTGTTTGGAATAGCACAGGCCTGTATTTGATATACACGACCATATTCAACCAAAGATCGATCTTTTGCAAGATTCACAGGTTGGAGGAGATTCTTTATCATCGCCCTCATTTTCTCTACCAACAGTTCGCATCGCACTCGTTTATTATTCGATGTGCGCAGTTTTTCTTCTGCCAAAAAAAGGTCTTCGTTCCAATTTTCAATACGAACCGGAAGTGAATATATGGTTCGATTTTTGTATTGACTATTTTTTTCTAAATTATCTCTAGCTAAGGTGTAATCGAACTGATCGAGTTCAAGTTGTGCGGTAGTAGTCATGTCTTGCATTAATTTCTTTAAATCCATTTCTAAAAAAACATATCTATAATATATCTGTTTATATTGTTGGTAGTTAATATCTAACCGAAAAGAGATAATATTCAAATTAGGTTTACAAAAAACATGACGATTAACTTACGTTCACTTAAATATACTGTCGAAGTTCATTGAAATCAGGCTGTTACCTTGAAATATTCGCTTTTTCCACTGGCTTATTTTTATTCTAAATTTTGTTGGCATGTGCTGTTCGTTAGAAGTATTAATGACGTTTATCAGAAATTGTTTGATCATTTAAATACCATAGTAACCGAGTTAGTACATAAATTAAATTACACCGTGTTCATAAATTGGGATTAATAAAAAATATAACTTGAAAGTGAAGCTCTTTTTACATGTAATAGTGAGAGAATGGAAAAATGTAAAAAGAGTAGGTAAATTAGAATAATAGAACTCAGCTTAAATAATAGTATATTATACACGATGCTATAATGAATGCTAGTATTAGTGAGTTTTACAATTATTCGAGGTAATATATTATAGCGAGTCATATACTATACTTTGTCCACAACTACAAATACTACAAATTTTTAATTACAATCCTTCAAAAACCATTTGGTGAGATATATGTTACACGTAATGGTAGGACTATAAACATTTGCGAGTGGGCAAAACAAATTTTAAAACATCAGTCTTTGAATATTTTCTAAATTTTTTTAAGGCGATTTTAAATTCTGTTAGAATTTGACTAGAATTCCTTTCATAATATACCAACAATGATGGTTACTATGACAGCGTGAATAATGATTATTCACTGCTGATAGCGCTATCTTCGACCAAACACATGAATATTTGACAAATTATTGAGTAGTCGTAGAGAAAAAACAAACTTTTTTGTTTACAAAGAAAATGTCATAAGTCTGTATGTTGAACATATTTTATATTTCGTTTTTTTTTAATAATGCCTGTCAAGTTTTCTTGATGTTGGTACCTGTTACCTGAATGTTAGGAAATTTCAAAAATTTTAAAATGTCAATTAGTTAATAATATGTTATAATAATGTGTTATAATTTTTCAACGATATATGATTGAAAAAAGGGATGATGATTTTTGTTTTTTTTTTAACCAATAAAGTTAGGCATTTTTAAGACATTTTCTTATGAGGAATTTAAAAATTTCAACATTCAACTTTTATTAAGGCAACCATTTTAGATTGTTACACTGTTAAATGAAGCTTCCTTTTCTGATTACAGTGATGTATCACATTTGATGATTTGAGTTAGGTTCTGGACAAAGTTTCGAAATTATCTCTTATGCTTATGTTGTGCTTTTGTAACAAAACGCTATATTTTTATTTTCAAAAAAAAATTGACAATCAATTCAATTTGAAGCATATTAATGATTGTTAATTGTAGCAATAAAATGTCATTTTTGAACAAAGGAAAAACGAGAATGGAATTTTTTTTAAAGAGTGAAAATAAAATTAAAGCGTTTTATGACAATAGTTTTCGAGCGAGATGGCGTCATTTCTCCTATTCGACAAAATATCACGTTAATACTACAAATCTCACTTCCATTTTAATGCAAATACATAGGTAACAAACAATGCACAACACGTGTCAAATTGAATGCATGTTCTTTACGTAGTTGTGTAACATAGTAGCCGCGATAAGCTATGCGAAAAAGTGACATCGAAGGCGAGTCATCCTACTTAAACCATGACAACTTTAAAAGCATATTTCTCCGTTATCCATTTATCGATGACTTTAATAGTACATTATATTATAAGCGAGAGAAATGCAAAATTACGAGTGTATAATTGTATTTCGCTCACGTGTATACAGCTTGGATACTCAGAAATGAAGATGGGGCATACAAATGTTATTTTCATATAAGTTATTTCTTCTATTGAAGAAATAACTTATAAACATTGGGAATGATGATGGAGAGGATCAGCATCATCGTACACGTATTTAAGTAATTAAAGGAAAGGTATCAATAAACTCTAAACATATGCACGTTGTTACGGAAAAAGGCTTCATTTCCAAAGTCAGCAGAAGTAATCAAGGAGATTCTTGGTCATACTTTGCGTTATCCTTCAATAACGCGTTGGAATTCATACTACGATTCGATAAAACAGATTTTAAAAAGCAAGGAAAAACTCAACTCACTTTTTCAAGCACTTGGATTGAAAAATAGTTTAAGTGAAAATGAATTACTATATCTTGAAAAATATACTGTGGTTACGGAACCAATGGCAGCAACACTGGATGTGTTACAAAGAGAAGATAATACCTTTTATGGCTTATTGATACCATGTTTAGCGTCCTTGAAAAGTAAGTTAGAAAAGTTATTACTAAAAACTTCAAATTCGTAATACCTATAATTAAAGCTTGCTTAGATGGAATACAGACACAATTTTCTGCTTTCTTTACGCTCGAAAATACGTTAAATAATGCCGTCATTGCTGCAGTGGTCCATCTTCAATTTAAGTTTCAAATTATCAAAAAAAAAGAAGAATTAAAAGCTGCACTGAAAGCAGTACAGAACGGTAAAACTCCGGGACATGATAAAATAACAGGAGAAATGTTGAAATACATGGGAGAAAAAGGGGAATATTTACTACTAGAAGTCTACAGAAAGACGTGGAGCGAAGGAAAGATTCCAGAAGATTGGGAAACAGGAGTAATTGTGCCTATACACAAAACAGGAGATAGACGCGAATGTAACAACTATCGAGGCATCACTCTACTGTGTACCGCCCTCAAGGTATATGAAAGAATATTGGAAAACAGACTAAGAAGCATCATCGAACCGACATTGTCAGAAGCGCAGAGTGCCTTTAGGAAAAACAGAAGCATACAAGACCATATCTTCACTTTAAAGCAAATAGCCCAAAAAACACTACAACGCAATACTAAAACATATTTCGCATTTATCGATTTGGAAAAAGCGTTTGACAGAGTGAGAAGAGAGATTGTCTGGGAAAGTTTAAATAATAGGAAAGTGGATCGTAGCCTTGTCAAAGCAATTAAAAGTTTATACAGCAGAAATGCGAACTACGTAATTAGTAGAAATAGAAAATCAGAAGTATTTGAAACAAAGGAAGGCCTCAGACAAGGCGGAGTGATGAGCCCAATATTATTTACCATACTTATGGATGACGTAATAAAGGAATGCGGATATAAGGTAAAAAAATTGCACGTGGGTTATAGAAATCTGCAAACCGTAGAGGTATCAGAATGTGCATTCGCAGACGACGTAGTCCTAATGGCAGGAAGCGAAACAGCAATACAAAATAACCTGAACATATGGAACGAAACGTTGGAAAAGTTTGGTATGAAAATAAATGTGAAAAAGACGAAAATCATGGTAATATCAAGGCAGCATCAACCAGCCAAAATACATTTAGGAGGGCAGGAAATCGAACAAGTCAAACAATTTCAATATCTGGGAGTGACAATAGAAGAAAACGGTGCACAAGACAAGGACACGGACGAGAGATTAGAAAAGACATTAAAAATTTACCATGCAATGAAAAATAACTTTATAAACAAGAAAGAAATATCAAGAAAAACAAAAATAACTGTGTTTAAAACCATATTTAGGCCAATTCTCACATTTGGATGCGAAACATGGACCCTAACGAGGAAGACTAAAAGTAAAGTCCAAGCACTAGAGATGAAATATCTTCGCAAAACTGCAGGGATTTTCATGAGAGACCGAATACGAAATGAAAATATAAGGAAAGAACTAGGGGTTGAACCGATTCTAAAATACATCGAAATGAAGCAACTTAGCTGGTGGGGACATCTGATAAGAATGGATGGAAATAGAAATGTCAAAAGAGTTTGGGAAGCAAGAAATCAGAATAAAAGAAGTAGAGGGCGACCAAAAGCAAACTGGAACGACATAATAGGAAAAATACTGAAAGAGAAAGGGAGCACAATTAAAGAAGCAAGAACATTAGCAGAAGAACGAAAAGGATGGGCAAAATTCGTGCGAGGTGATACATGAATGTATAAACAAACCCTACACCGAAAGGTAATCGGGATATGGACTATATATATATATATATAATTATCAAAAAATCCTGCAATAAAGAAGTGTCTTTGTCATCTATCCAACAATTAGTGATTAGTGAATTAAATAAATTTGTGGAAATTGAATCAATGGAAATAGTGCAAAATGAACCTAACGTTCAAGATAAATTTTTCGACTTTGATGATAGTGAAAATATTTGTGTACTCGATTCCAATCCAATCAATTTTGTCGGTGCAAATAGCTCTAGTGATGACAAGAAGATGAACAAAAATAAAGCTGAATTTGAGTATTTAAGGTATATTAATGATACAAGAAGTAACTTATCAATCTTAAATGATTACCAACTCATAAAAAAAAGTATTTATAAAGTTCAATACACCTGTACCTTCATCTGCCCCCGTAGAACATCCGTTTTCTTTCGCTACCATTACTAATAGTCCAAGAAGGCATGCGTTATCTGGCAGCAATTTTGAAAAACTTATCCTGTTGAAAATTACTTTTAATTTTTTTTTTCATTTAAAAAATAAATTGTTTTGTTCCTTTCCTTTGTATTATTGTTACATGATTAATAAAAATTACAAAAAATAAAACTTTATTTTCCATGTCTGTTTTGAATTTTCTTTTATGAAAAACCTACCACATCAATTCTTAGCCGTCATTGTAAAGTGCTTAAGCCTGGTCCTCGAAGGTTTATGTCGCGAGTAATGAGTATTACTCGTACTCGTTTGAATGAGTACTCGTAAGTTTTTACTCATAAGTATTATAACACAGTATTCATCAAAAGTACTCGTGAGTATCTTGATTCAGTACTCGGCACAGGTCTGGTGACAGGAGCGTACACTCCAACATGAGATTTTGGAGCTGCACCCCAATGCGGCAGTTTGAAGTGTCCGTATAAACGGGACTAATGACGTTATCAGTTATTTTTATTTTTGAGTAAAAGTTGTTTCCCCTCCATATTAATTTTGAAACAAAATGAGATAGCAAATTTTAACAAAAACCAAATCAAAGTACATAAACAGTACTATGTTCAAAGATACAATTACTTTAGATGTTCTAGATGGCGCTGTGGGCACTATGAATTTTGAAATTTTAAACAACACGTGGTTTTATTATTTGAAAAGAACTTCAATTTTATAACCAATGACGGTATCAGTTTTCAGTTTCTAGCATTTGTTTTTAAAATTATATCAACATAAGACAGCAATCATCGTTTTTCTTTAATACTGTAATTAAAAAGCTATTAACTAAAAAGTATTACTGTTAATAATCATAGCAATAATAAAAGTGGCAACACATTTCGAAATGTATGTGACAAGTGTTGCAATAAAATGTTTTAATGCCAGTAACTAGAGGGTAGAAATATTGAATATTTTTTGTAATTACTTTTTCTTAACTTTCTTTCATTTCATTTTTATTGTTATTTACTATTGTAAAAACAAATGCAGTGGCGGAACTTCTTGGTCCCTCCGCAAATTATTCGGGCCCATGCAAATGATACAACGTTGCTTTTCACTTTTTTCATGGTACATGATTGTATTATGTTGATAATTAAAAAAAAAGGGCAAAGAGAGCACGAATAAAGAGATTCCGGGCCCCTTATAACTCTGCGTCCTCCCGCGACGCATTCTAGTTCCGCCACTTAATAAATGCTAGCAAAATTTTGACCAGGGTTAAGGTAACGCGTTCCGTAAGTAGCCGTCACCTGAAAAATAGTCTACTTACGGATCACACTTACAGGAAAAGCGGTAAATTTTAGTTTAGTTTATCTAGTTTAATTAAATAAAAAAATGAATAATAGGTATTTTAATAAAGGATAGCGAAGCGCAGATATTTGAAACATCATTAAACCTTGTCCGAAAAATAGTTTTAACAAATTTATTTGTTACATTTTTTATAAAATAGATTATGATCGTTTCGTTCCTAAATCAATGCGTTCCGTAACAAACCAAGATTTTCAATTCATCAGAATAAACCGCTGTCAAAATTCTCGATAAATTTGCGGTTACAATTGGAGACTTACGGTACATACCCTTACACAGTAGTTTTGCGATCTGATCCGCCATATCTTGATGCAAATTTCAACCTTGTGCTTGTGGTATTTATCATTTTTAAGATTTAATTAGTCCATAATTTTAACTCAGTCTGTATAAAAAATGAAATGTGTTAATAGTTAAAAATGCATGTTTTAATCTTAATTAAAACATATTTTTGACTAAACAATCTTTTATTGTGTATTATTATTTTGTTTTATTAGTATAGAATCACAATAATTTCATTTTACTTTAAATGTTTTGATTCACTTTTAAGTAATAAGATTTGGATGCATTCAACATTCATACTTTTATAAAAGGTGCGAACGATGTTTTGTAAGCATCATCATGATTGCGACTGTATACCAGCGCCAGATAATAAACACACCTAATTTGTATGAATTTACTTGCATTAATTACTTGAAAAACAAGTGTTTTGTGATACACAAAAAAGAAATTTCTTCAGTTACATTTTGTCATAAGAGTAAAATAGCTGCATTCCGTTGAAACCAATTCATTTTCATTACTAGACACTTAAAAGTGATTTAGATCGGTTTCATTAATGGATCCTGCACGAAGCAAACACATAAATTCTTTTTTGAATTGATTTCAAATGAAGCAGCAAATTGAATACATGTATTGTTACTAATCCATTAAAGTTGTTAAAACATTCATAATAAAGTAATTTAAACACAAAACAAATTGGAATATATTTTTTAATCTTATAAAATATACACAATTTCACTCTCTTCACTCTCAAATATATTATCTAAGCCATATGTCTTCCATTGCTTTTGCTGATACAGACTTTTCTGGTAATACTTTCAAAGTTCGCATGGTTTCCAAATAAAAAGTTAATTCCGAAGTTACAACACCATGTTGAGGACCTCCATTATTCTGTATGTTCATTTTAATCAACTGCTCCCTTAATCGAGTTTTGAAATTTTTATGAACTATTTCATATAAATCGCTCACCTTAAATATACTATAACATTAAAGTGAAAAAAGTATCTTAGACATTTACCTGTTCTTCCGGCAAGACTGATCCGACAGCCTCATATAACTTTGTGAGATGTCTAGAAACATTTCTAAATGCCTTTGATGGGACGGGGGGTTTAGCATCCCACTCATTTAGCTGATCACCTAATAAAATATTCATTATAGATAAGACTTTGCTCTCTAACTGCTGTATATGATTTCCAATGTCTCTTTCAACACTGTCAAGACTATTTATAGAATCACTTGACACAAAACTGAAATGTGATCGAACATGTGGTATCATCCAAAGAACCAGCTGAAGTGCACGCGATGTTAAAGCTAAGTTAGTGCTAGTTATAGTCTTTAGTCCAGCAGTTCTTAGAGCACCTGCACCCAAAACTAATTGGCACGATCTTGAATTAAACGTCCTCAACAATTCGGCTAAATTTCGCCCGACAATACCAGCCAAAATTGGGATGTCGTATGCACAAACACAATACTCACTAACCAAACGAATTAAAATCAAGACGGCCCCAACTGCTACATAATCCTGACACCCTATTTTCAAAGCTCCCGCTGGTTTGACCAAAAATCTCATGTCATTTTCTTCGACCGGTGAGCTTGGAATAGATTTTAAGGGTTCGCCAGATGCTAACTTGTTGACTAGTACTTGGAATTCAGGTGGAACATCTGCTACTTTCCATCGTTCTGCATCTAGCACCAAAGTTAACTTGCTCTTTCTTTGACTATGGAACTTGTGTACGTAATTTCCCGCTTGAATTTTAAAAGCTGCTTTAAGTGCGGGACTTTGACGGTCACAGATTTTTTCACAGAGTTCTGTGAAGTTCTCTACAATATCTGAGAGTTCACTGATCTGATTGGCAGTGATGTTCTGTTTATCTGATTGAGTGCTGACTAAGGAAGCAAGTCTTTCATGGCAGTAATCACAGACTGACACCAGTAAATCACGTAACTTTACTTCTACCCGCCTGTGATCCTCAAGACTTAAGAAATTTTCTCCATCTGAAGATGTCAACACATTCTCTGTTGACAGACCAGCACTTACAGCAGCTGTTTGTTTTATTACATCATGAACTGCACGCACACGTTGAACCAATTTACCTAATAAAAGGTACAAATTAATTACTCAATAATTAATAGAAAGTAACTATTCATAGTTTAAGGCTAGATATGAAAGAGTTGGTCAAAAAAGCATTGGTTTTGAAACTCTTGGAAACATGGAACTCCTTGAACAAATAATGTAATTTTATTTTTAATTTAAAGTAGGTTCTTGTTCAATGAAAATTGTATAATAAATTATTTTAAGGGACATTTAAAATTCACATTGAGGAAGCTATCAATCGATAGTGAAACGTACAGCAATAGTGCAAATTTTAAGTAAATAATTTATTATTCTATCTTTAATATTTAAATTTATAATAAATTAACTTGTAATGAACTACTTTAATAAGTAATTCTTAATCATGGAAGTAAAATGTTTGTTTCCGGAATAAGTTTCATTACAAAGTTCCTAATTTTTCAGTTCAAATTAGTTGAAAGAAATTAACATAAGAATAAATAAAATTTGGGTTTGTCATCAGAAGAGAAGCATTATTGTGGTAGAGTTGACTAAGAAACGAGAAGTTTTTCTCTCCAATGCTGAAAGATTAACATATTATAAATGAACATCTTGTAATTGAATTTTGAAGCATTTAAAATTATTCATAATACATACCTAAAGCATCACTTGCTAGAGCTAAAACCTTCAGCCAATGTGAAGCATCTAAATTAGGAGTGGCTTCGCCAGATCCAGTCAAGCAATGTTCCATATCATCTTCAACATCTGCTAACTGTTCTATAAGCAATTGTTTCAATAATGTCTGTGCAGCTGTGACAGCTTCTTGTTTGTATACTTCCAAGAATTGTAAATGACTCTGTCTTAGTAAACCAGCAACTAAACTCACTAACCTCTCAGGCTCCAAAACAAAACTAGGCACATCCAAGGGTCTATGTAAATCTGATGCAGCATATCTCTCAAATTCATTACTCAACATTTTATCTATTAATCTAGACATTTCTTTTAACTGTGAGGGTAAATGCCTTAAGCTAGTAACACCTGCTAACTCTTTTGCTAATACTTCTTGAGTACTGGAAATTAGTTCTAAAGCAGCCACATAGTCCGATGAACTCAACAACAATTGTAGTGTGGGTTGAGTTTGCAAGACCGTCGACATCAACTTTAATTTATCTAAAAGCTTAATATGATTTGCACGTGATCGTGCTAAGCCTAAAATTTTAAGCGAATCTTTAGCTAGAGTTTTGTCAACATTCTGCACTTTTGCTCTTAATGCTCGAACTTCGTTGCATGCAGAACCCATTTGCTCCATGATTGTATCATGCGAAGTCATGGCATGGAAGAAAGCTCCAGATTTTTGAGAAACTTGTCTAGCTATGTGAACCTCAACTATATCTAGATAGTGGCTCAACCGTTCCTGCAGCAACCGCCCGCTCTGATGATTCTTGTTTTCGTTGTTTGTCGAGATGTTTGGGAACACTTCGTTGAAGACCTTCGGATCATTCAGAGGTAGCATCGGCTTCAAGTATATTTCAGGTATCGTCTCCAAGGAGGTGTCTGTCGTGATTTCATTGCTTCTATTTCGAGTTTTTATATGATTACCCCCTTCTAGTTTAGTGTGTGAAAGCTTGCGGTGTCGCCTGTACCTTCGTCCTATCTTTCTTAAATACAATTCGAAGTGCGAGTACGATATTTCCGGCAGGAAAGGGCTCTTAGCGATCTCCACTTTTTCCACGAACGTGTCACCCCAGGTCTTTACGAAGAAATTCGACTGCTTGCCGCGGTTAGGATCGTTAAGAACAGCCGGCAAGTTCTGAGCAGCCGAGTATACCGACCACTGCTCGGCTGCTGGAGTCATGTCGGACATTTGTTACTGTTTACTATCTACATTTGTATTTCTTCATTTTAACAGATTTTCGAACACTCGTAATCAGGTGACGAAATGACAACTCATAGCGTTTACAAATGTCAAATTAGACAATGTTGCCAATCAAGATAATAAAACTAGGATTGTCCAGCGCTGCCAATTGATTATCAAGATAATGACCGAATCTAATAGTGGGCTAAGAATTCCTTTCCTTAAATATGTACTTATCCTAAGAAATGCTTTTTCCGTTTAGTCACCAGTGACCACCTTAAGTCTTAAGAATGAACCAATAAAGTCAGTGGTTTTGCACATGCTCTATGTCAATTAGGTAAAAAATTTGCTTGAACAAACGTAGTTTAAATTTTTGTAGTCCTTATGAGATATATCAAAAACAACGCGACATTGCTAAAAGTTAACTATCAGGTGATTCAATAAATTTCGATTCTAGGTTGGCTGTGGAAAAGTCATGTTCTATACCTACTTAAATTTTTTTACATATCTATCATTTAAATTTACAAATTTTTCAATGCCAATTTAATAAATACGAGACAATTAATAATTTTTGCTTTGATTTATTAACAATTTGCTGGTTTTTGTTATTTACAATGGTTTTCACAGAACAACAAAAAGCGTTATGTTAAGTGGCGTATAAGGCCAGATATAAAGGGGATGCACCTTGTGCAATGCACATGACACTGACCCCCCCCCCCCCCCCCATGAAGTTAGACAACTTAGCCAGGGCTAGCGCACTTGAATAGAAATATTGGTTCCAATACTAAAAGGAGATAGAAGATATAGTTCCGGATCGGAAAATCGGTGCGCTACAATCGTTATTGGTACAGGTTCCTGTAATCGCTTGGCTTTTACAGAAATAATACATGAGCGTAACATTCTTAAACTTAATGACACCTGTGATAAATATTATTTCAAACAAACAAATATATTCATATATTGTTATGCATGAAAATAATTATAATAAACTTGCATTATACAAAAATATTGTTTTTTTGATTCAATTGAATGAAGTAAATGTTAAACTAAACAATCAAATTACTTTTGCCATAGGCGCGCTACTGATCCCACTAAAACTGATTTGCGCAGTAGTAAATAAATTTGAAGCAAACGAAGCTGCATTTTGTTTGTTTGTAAATATTCATTTTTTAAGTTTGAAGTGGTTTGAAGTGTCATTATATAAGTGAAATAATTTCCTGTGAAATTTCTGAAGTAAGTATTTTGATGTGTTCAATTTTTTCTTCCTAAAAATTATGAGATTATATTAAATATAATTACATCATTACTACATTAAAATTTTGTTTTACAGTAATTATGGATCTAACTTCTGTTCTGCGACCAGGGACTCACAGTTGTTGCATATGTGGTAGAAAAGTGTCTCCTTCTTTTCAATTTCCAAATCCGAATCGATACATGGACAGATTCATAAAATGGAAAGACGCTGCTAATAATGCTAGGCATGCCACATTAACATATCAAGAGATTTTTTGGCGTAGTTTTGTTTACATACAACACTTTACATTGAAGATTTTGAGAATGACAGTTTAAGATTATTAAAAACAGCAATACCATCTCAAAATCTGTTGGGTAAGTCACCTTTTACATTAGATACCTTTAGGACCAGTACTTTCATCACTGATTAACTTTAATCTTTGGTTTTTTCTATAGAAACAATTATCTTTATAATTGTAGACATGGAAATAAACCAAAGATTAAAGTTAATCAGTAATGAAAGTACCGTCCCTTACAGTGTTAGTCATTATTACCAATTTGACTATTTTTTAAAAGTTTTGTTCTAAATTCTTTAGTTTTCCTTTTTTTTCAGTAACATTTTGCATTTATTAGAGTTGTAATATAGTTATTCTTAGTTATATACCTAAAATTATTTATTGAAGGCAAAGATATTGTACAATTTAGCATCGTAATTAATCTCAAGAATGCTAACAAGTGAGTGCCTTTTCTATAAATTTTTCAACTGACACAAAGAAATTTGTTAATAGGTGAAGTTCCACATGAAAGCATTGATTTACCAACATCGGTCAGCTCACCGAAATTATTAAAAAAAAATTTCTTAACAACTATAAATGAGTTTTTTCCTTCTGAGAGCCTCCAAGATAGTCCAAGAAAAGTGAGTCCCAGAAAAAATAGTTCAGTTGCAAAAGGTGAATTTGTTTGAAGTTTGGTCATAAGTTCGTTCATTACTTCATTACATCTTTGTAGGTGATAACATCGTCAGCACCTGTACTGCACCCATCTATTCTGACAACCCTGAATGTGAGTATAATAGTAATTGAATAAAGGAAACTACTCTTACATTTTTAGGTGTGTCTTCTGGAATGAACCTCGGAATTACTCTGCTAATATGGGAGAAACAAAGTGAAAAAGGTAATTTGCGTTGTATTTGCATAAATATAATTTCATATATTACTAAAAAAAATTGTAGACTAGACTTTCACGGTTGTCGTTGAAGGCTGCTCTTTGGTTCTCAGATTCTCTGTCGAGTAGAAACTTTGTTTACATAACTATAATAAGTTAGACTCTTTGTAGAAGTTCTACAAACATTCTACACAGAATGCCATTACTAAAAAATTATACTGATTATATTTTGCTGTGATTGTCTGCATTAGTTATATTACTATCTGCAATCTATGTAATCATGTTTTTTTTATGTTATACATTTTGTACGTTTATTACTATGAAACATAATAAATAACTTTCTGTTTTCAGAATATGAAGCAGTTATGGAACCTCAACCCTCAACTTCAAGACAAGATGAAACATATCCTTATTCAGCAGTCACAACAGAAGGTAAAAACCCTCTTTCAAAAATTCTGAGGGTTCTAAGGGTGCTATTAAGAAAATTAGAAATATTTGTTATACATTACATAATTTGAAAACAAGAATTTAAATTCTACCATTTGTAACAGCAATAGTATTAGTTTTGTAAATTTTTTTATAAACATTCGTGTGCTACAATTGGGAATAATAAATGTAATAGTTAATTCATATGTATATTTCATTCATATTACTATTAATTCTATAACTAATGTATTTGTTGGAGATTTTTTGAATATATTGAAATTTGTGTAGAATTTTAAATGACTGGAAAATATTCTACACAAAATTCAATATATTTAAAAATAATTCAATGGATGTTTTTCATATTGAGGTAATCATAATTCCCGCCAATTTTGCTGCAGGCGCTAAGGATTCCGATCCCGAGGGATGGCGCCACCAATATTTTTTAGGAACTTGCGTTTTACCAGGGACTTATCGTTCTAGAGAGAGGGTATTCTATGAACTTAGCGCTTGTGGCAAGATTTTATCCAATTCCCAACCTTATTCTCAAGTATATACAGATTTGTCAAAATTCAAATTATACATTCCACAAAGACATACCTAAATATGTATGTACAGGTGAGCCAAAATCGACCTTTTAATAGGAAACACCTAACTTGGTGGCTGCAGCTGCTGATGTAGTCGCTGCTGCTGCTGCTGTGAAGACTCTACATCAGCAGCTACAGCCTCCAACGAAGCCCTGAAGAAGTCCACGGCGAGATGGACGAAACGTCGGCAAGACGAAGAATTGACGCGGTTCCCAACACGGAAACCAAGATTGTGAAGGAAACACCTATTTTTAGAAAAGTTAGAGAAAAACTGACCTCGGCTCCTGGAGCTCGATTTTTAAGACAAAATTAATGGTGAAGACCGTATTTCGATATTTTGTACCGCTTAGGAGCTGCAGAGTGTTTTTCAAAATTCTACGATTTATAAAAACCATTTAATTTTTTTTGCTTATGAAAATTTTTGATTTTTGTAAAAACTTTGTTGAGCAGAATTCATTGCTCTAAATTATTTTTTTCTATAGTGCTCAATATTTGAGATATATGCAAGAACTTTGATTTTTTATATGGAACAACATATTTATATTAAAATTTTTGAAAAGAGCATAGAAAATACCATTCATATAAATATAAAACACTTGATATTTTATTCAAACAGTTTTTGAGATATAGAGCTTTAAAGTTTTAATCAAAAATGTAATTGTTTTTACAGCATTGGATGACGATAACTAAACAATTTCAGTTTTTGTAACTTCCTGGTATGCCGCTGTCAAAGTTTGACACAATCTCTTACATTATTTCCATTTCTCTTGAATTTTAGGCATCTGCGCCTCACTACGATAATTTGGTGCTTAAAATGAATCAAAATCTTATGTATTAAAAAGAAACAAAAAAAATCCCTTAAAAGTTAATTTGGCAATGGTATATAGTTTCTTTTATTAAAAGAAATATACTACGCCATTATGTCATTCATCTCGAATTAAAGAGACAATGAAAAAATTGTATGACGTTGCCAAATTAATTTTTAGGGACTTTTTTTGTTTGCGCCATTTGCCCACCATGCAATGTTTATTAATTTAATCGAACATTTCTTATTAATTATTAAAAATAAAAAGTTAGCAAAGATCAATGATTCAAATTGAACAGATCTGGAAGAATCTCCATGCCATTGCAGACTAACGATAAATTTGTGAATGAAAAGCGGAATCAAACTGCAATACTTTATTTCATTTATATAAAATTATAAAAAGTAATTATTGCAGAGTGAATCCGCTTTTCACTCACAAATCAAATTGAACACTCTAATTCTAAAGGAAATATTTTATTGGAACAATATTACCCTCGTCCTGTTTTTACCCCAAACAATTATGGTCAACCTATACCTGATTCTTTTTAAAGTAATGAAGTTGACGGCAACGCCCGGTACAACCCGAAGTTAAAATATATAGAAAATATTTTCATTAAAATGAGTTCCGTGCATCGTCTCCCAGACAACCACAAATCTCGCAGTAATACTATGGTGTTACTTCACAATTCTAGCATGCGATGTGCATAGGAATTGCAAGTTTTTCGCCTGAAGCTGCCAATTTCCGTGATAGGTCTGGGTTGTCATGGTACCGCAAAACAATAATAATGCGACACAAATTGGGAATACAACGCGATAGGTAAGTAAAACGTCTTTCAATACGGGTGATAGATTTTCCAAGAGAGATCACTCGGTTCCTGATATATTTTGTTTCACTTCCGGGTGTTAAAATATTCAGTATAATTTGGAGTTTCATCTTCTTCTTCGCTTCCCGACTGTTTAGAAATTATTGAAAAATATTACTAAAGTTCGAAGTCAGTTTTGGGTGCTCAATGTTTGTTCACCAAAGAATTGGGTTGCCTGCGCAGAGGGCTATACGCCTCACTGTGGAGAAGTTTGATCGTGAGTTTACTTTACAGGACAATAAGCCACCACCAACAAGGCAACGAAAATCGCGAAGTGAGGAGAATATTGCAGCTGCAGCAACCAGTATTGTTGATGAGCCAAATTTGTCGATTTTACGACGATCGCAACAATTGGGGCTTTCTCAGACGACAACTTGAAGAATTTTGCATAAGGATTTGGATTTATAAAGTCGTATTGACTCAAGAGCTGAAACCAAACGATCACAGATTGGGTCGGGAGTTTGGTGATTGGCAGCTCTTGGAAGATGATCCTGATTTTGGCCAAAAAATCGTATTCTCAGACGAGGCGCATTTTTTGGATGAATGGCTTTGTTAACAAACTAAATTGCCGTTATTGATACGAGATCAACCCACAAGCGTTGAAAAGTCGTTGCATCCCGAAAAACTCACTGTGTGGTGAGGTTTATGGCATGGTGGCGTCATCTGATCTTATTTCTTCCGAAATGAAGAGTGAAGAGCTGTAATCGTCGATGGCGACCGCTATAGAGCCATATTACTCAAATTTCTGTGGCCAGAACTTGAGAACATCGATATTGAAGAGATGTGGTTCCAACAAGACTGCGCTACGTGCCATACAGCTAATGCTACGCTCGATTTGCTAAAGATAAGTTAGGTGATTGTATTATCTCAGGAAGAGGTTTTGTGAATTGGCCGCCGCGGTCAAGTGATTTGACACCCCTAGATTATTTTCTTTGAGGCTACGTCAAAGCACAAGCCTATGCCGAGTTTGGATCATTTGGAAGCCAACATTCGTCAAGCTATCGCCGGCATGCAGCCGCAAATGTTGGACAGAGTGATCAAAAATTGGAGCAATCGGGTGCGTCAGTGTAAACAAAGCCGTGGTGGACATTTGAACGATATCTTGTTTCGAACATAAGAGCATTTTCCAAGCTTCAAAATAAAACAAAAACTAAATTGATATGTCAAACCGTATTTGTTTCATTAAAAATTAAAATTGTATTTTGATATGTATATTTAAAAGTAACTTTTCAGCATGAGTAACAAAAGGATAACTTCAATTCAATCTAGACCAAGCGTCGGCAAACTTCTCTGACCGCGGGCCACATGGGACTTTCAATACAACTAACTCATTGTAGATGAAGATATTACAATCATCTACGAAAAGAACATGTTTTAATGATTGTTATAGACGTTTCCTAACACTGTCGCGGGCCGTTATTTGGCTATCGCTAATCTAGACTCTAGACTATCATTTCGGGCGAAATCAATTGTTTTCACCTCCTTGCAATACTGCCAAAGTAAGGTAACCCCTTCAACTATTGGTGGGGAGCTGAAAAGCCCAACAATGAATTGAATACATTTTCAATATAAATTACTTTTAACCATTTAAGAAACGATATCGAACGAGGCTAGTTACGTTGGGGACAAACAGTACTTAAGTGCCATCTGAAATTCAATTGCAAGAATTTTTTACTTCTGAAAATATACCTAATACGCAAATTCGTGCGAAATCAATTTAATTTTCACTTCCTTACGATACTGCCAAAGTAAAGTAACCTCTTCAACCTTTGGTGGGGAGCAGAATAAGCCCATCAACGAATTTTATAAACAAAGTTGGACACATTTTAAATGTAAATGATTTTTATCTATTTAAGAAACGATATCGAACAAGGCTAGTTACGTTGGGGACAGGTGGTATAGGCAAGTGCCATCTAGAACTCATTAGAAAGAAGTTCAATAACTGCTTACTTCTCCAAACATATCACTTCTGCAAACATATCTAATACGTAAATTCATAACAAAGCAGTTGTGGTACTACTGCGAGATTGGTTGTTTTCTGGGAGGTGATCCATGGAATTCATTCATTAGAAGTTTAGGCACTTTTCTTTTTTTTTCTCTGAAAATTTGTACTCTCCCACAGTCGCTAGTACATTTTTTAATTAAAATATTTTCAAAGTCAACTTCATTATTTTAAAGACAATCATGTGCACTGGCAACCGTGGGAAAAAATAAATTTCATATTAAAATTTTACTAATTGCAGATAAGTTATATAAAGTACTTTAATAATTTAATAAAATTGAAGTAATTTAATAACAATGTATTTAAAAAATGTGTAAATATCAAACAAATTTATTTACACAAAATGAAAACTGACTCAGTATTCTCTTCATTTGAGACACTCGGATTGTCAGGAGATAAAGTGGCAGCTGTTTAAAGTTAACAATTCGTTTGCTCAGCCTGAAACCTTAGTTTGTGGATGTAGGATGTACAGTCACGACGTGTGTATATGAACTTTTATCACACACATTTTTGTCTTCTGATCCTTCTTCTCCTATTAAGTTAAAGGTAAAGACAGAACTCTTTTAATCAGTTTAAAAGTGAAATCCCATAAAGTATAACTTAATGATTTAAATAAAACTCCACTTCTGTAATACACTGTATTTATTATGGCTTTTACTAAGGCACCTAAGTGTGGGAGTCAAATTTTAAGTTTACGATAAAATCTTTCCAAATCTCCTTATCATTTACAATGCAGTCTTCTCCATTTTTGTAGAGTGACTAGAGTCTCGTAGGTTTTAAGTTCAGAACAAAAACTCTTAAAATTCGACTCCCATTTAAATATACAGGAACGTATTTTATACGTAGTAGTCGCAGTACATCGAAGAAATCAATAAATACATAATAACGTAAAGCCTCTTATCCCAAACAAAACAAGTACATTCTATGGTGAAGTGATAATCATACAGCGATAATCACTACAAACATACAAACATTTTTTTCTAGCTTAATACAAAAACCTAGTTCACTGACAAAAATGATGGTAATGGTGAAAATTATAAGTCACTGATGCAAAAAAAACTAAACCAAATTAAAGATGAGTAATTTCAATTAAACTGCATTGTTCAATTTCGCTTTACATATTATCGTAATTATTTTTTATTTGCCGTGATAGATGACACGCGAATATTATCCCCAAAAGCTGAAACAAATGCGAATTAAATGGTTGCTAAGAATTTTACATGTAATATTTCTCTTACCTGAACACAAGCAAAACCAATTCCTACACCTCCAATCGTACTAGCATGCCCAGTTAAAAAATCTCCAAAGGCACTAACGCAACCTTCAGTATGCAGCATCGTACTGTTTACGTCACACGTAGCCGTACCGAGAATACCATTACTAAGGTTGCAACAAGACATTGGAATAGAATGGTTTGTGTTAGTTGCATTCAACCAATCTTCAGGACCAACAGCACCACAGCAATTGAACTAAAAAAAATCTAAATCAATAATTTCTATACCACCAATTCTGCATTCCTTACCGATCTTTGAATCGTGTCCCACATGCCGGTTATTCCGTCCGGTTGGGAAGAGTTGTATTTGGGTATCGACTCTTCTAGTTTTTCGGTTAAGAATTCCTCGGTGTTGTCGCGCAGAGCATATCCAGCTATGCCCGCCGCAAGTTGCAGAACGAAAATCAAAATCAACAAAGTCGAGAACTACAAAAAGTAACAATGAATTGAAGGCTTTGAAATTTAATTCAGAACCAACCGTTATGATCATGCAGTAGTTTTCTTTGATGGCACCACAGCAGCCGAAAAAGGCAATGATGAATATGATGGTGCCGATGGCTATGAGCAAATTTGGCGCTGAAAAGTAGCTGTCATCCAGGAGCATGGAGTAATCATAGTAATATGCTTTAACACTAATTCCAACCGACAATATTACGATGCCTGTGATCTGCAAGAAATAAGAACATTACAATATTAGAACTATGATTACTACATTTAATGCAAATACATTTTATTGTTACAAGAAAATTGAACTGAGGAAAATTAATGTAATTAGTGACTGTATACATCATTTTATGATTGTGTCCGTATCTTAAATTGAGTCACTCAATATTTTTATGCTATGTCACTGATAGTGGTTGAGATAAAAACAGAAAAAATTAATTAAAGTCGCGATGAAATTAGTAATAAATAAATATCCGACTATGTGCACGAGTAAAGTTGAGCGATGCCATATTTTGTTCTTAGACAAGAAGAGAGCAGATGAAAGGAATCAATTTAAAAAACATAATCACATTCGGAAAGAAGATAATTAAAATACACTCGAATAGAACAGATAAGAAGAAGATATGACACGAGGGACAGGAATTTTAAATTTATATCTTCCTTTGTGCTTTTTCCACAGATTAAACAGTCAACACGCTTAATGTCTCTGCCAGTCACCGAAACGTGTATTTATGACTTCAATAGACGTATTTCGAGAAATTGTGCAGCAAATCCAAGAGCAATAATAGTGTCTATTGTCTAACACCACAAAAATATCAAATCAATGATATCCCTGCGTCATCAATCACCCGAGTTATAACCGACAAATATTTCAATATTATTTCCTTCTCAATGGTGAATAAGAAAAGGATAGAGTAATGTTTTATATGTTTTTTACTTCAACGCCAGACGCGTATAATTTATGACGCAGGGTTCATCTCTTATGAATACGATAAGATTGTTACAACCGCAATGCTGATGTTTTTGTGGTAGTCGCGCTATCTATGGATCTGCCGAAAATTCTAGAACTTTCCAGACGGTTCCTAGATAAGCTAGAAGTGACAAAAATGTTCATTGCTTTTTCCAGACTGTCGTGAAAGGAGCAACTATATATCTACAAAAAACCGTTATAGGATACCTCTAAAAGCATCCCTAAAAATTCGGTAGGTACCTAGTAAAACACCCTATATAATAAATATAAATTTCAAATATCCATCTTACTTAAATAGTGAAAGCAAATTTGTGAAAATGTTTGTGTCATAGCTAAACATGAAATGAAAATATAAAATAAAAATCGCTTCGGTATGTCAGTTTACTCAGTTTAAAAAAAAAATCTAAATTTAAATCAGGTAAATCTAAAAAAAAATCTAAATCTAAATCAGGTAATTACAGCAAATATACAGGCAACATTTAACCGTATTTTTTTTTATTAATGCTGTTCCTATTGAATTATGGAAAAATGTTCTATATAAATATTTCCGGATTTTTTCACAAAAACTGCCGCTAGTGCAGAACTTTTATAATTAATATTTCATTAACGAAGAAAGTTAGAAAGCAAATATTGTGGTACTGTTACAAGCTAAGCGGAAGGTATCTATCGTAGTAACAAAATTTGCTTTTCATTAAACACGGATCGAATAAAGCTATTTCCATTTCGACAACTGAAGAGTAATAACTTTTATTTTTTAAGTGGATCGGTGTTATTTTTATGTCGTCATGAGATGCTCCATAAAATTAATTTTCAATTAATTTCGCTATACGAATTATTGACGATGGAGGAAATATTTAATATTATATCATAATTTCTGCATTTTAGCATATTAATTACTTAATTCCATTATTTAGACTTGTGATAGATTAAACAGAAACGAGAAAAATAAGTTTCATTAGTATTGTGACGTAATCGCGAGACCGGCGAGAGGAAGTGACGACACTGCCTTGACGGCGCTGAGCCACCTCACGGGCACCTGCGAATACGCTCCAGGACGTCCGAGCCTAGCCCAGAGTATTCCAGAAAGACTACGGAGATATATATTATAAAATAGAGTTGTCGTATTCATACGATTCGATTCACTAGTAGCAAGTAGCGATAATTCGTTGGCAAGCTGAATCAAATGAACTGAATTTTTTTTTGAATAAATACAGTATTGGCATCAGTCAGTACCGGCACATCGATACTAGAATGCATAAAATGAATGACTGCAACTTTAATCTTTAATTTTTAACTAAACACATTATCGCTCGGATATAAATTTAAGAATATAAATTAGTTATACGTACTTTTAAGTGTTAGTGTTTGTTTATTAATTTAAGTGTTTAATATTTTTAATATATTCTTTTATTTAAAAACCGACTTAGTTTTATTTATACTTTTAATAAAAACGTTACAATACGTTTGTGTAAGGGAAGAACGCAAGTCAAAGGAATTCCTATTTCGCTGGGCTGTAAAGCTTAACGACATACGTTTTTCTTTCATTTTTTCAAGTAAAGCAAGTAATTAAAACAGAGGCTTGATAAAACGCAACTTATTTTCGAGTAAAATATAGCGTTTACATTTTCAAACTAATTCAAAACATAAATTGCCCGCAATATAAATTATTAGTTATCCGTAGTTTAAAGTGTTATTGTTTATTTAATAGTTTAGAAGTTTAATATTTTTTTTTATAATTGTAATTATAACTCCTAATTAAATATTCTTTTAATAAAAACAAACTCTATTTAATTTATACTTTTATTAAAAGCGTTACAGTATTTTAAATATTGTTAAGTGTCCTCTAGTGATATTGCTTAATCACACAGTTAACTTGGTCGTGTGTGGTTTTATGTTTTATGCAATTGGACCTAAAACTTCTTGTACCTAAATGTAACTTTTGTTTTTGTCAAATAATAAAATATGCTCTACACATTATTGGTGAAATATTTATTTATCCTATTTGAATATAATAACTAAAAGAAAAAGTGTTCAAAATGTATGTATTTTATACAACAGAACTTAATAAGTTTAGTAAATTGATATTTGAATGAACGCAAGTAAAATATTGCAGTAAATACTCGCTCCTGATTTTAATTAATATGTTAAAATATAGAAATTATGAAGTGATATTAAATATCTTCTCAACCGTCAATAACTGGTGTAGGAAAGTGTATATCCAATTGAAAAATAATTTTATGGAGTATCTAACGACGACTTAAAAATAACACCGTTGTGTTTAAAAAACTGTGGTAGATACCTTCCATTTAGCTTGTAACGGTACCACAATAATTGCTTTCCAATTTTCTTCTTAATTATATGCATTTTCCGAAAACCATAAATAAAGCCTAACATCTTAAAAACCAGAGGACTTAGGTATAGAGAACTCTTATCAAATTTGCCCTGAAGTATCCTGCCAAACTCAAATTCGCTATGCAACATAGGATGTTCCATTTAAAATAACGAAGTTGCATATCGTACAGACGAATTGAGACTGTATATTTGAAAATAATTTTAAATTATGCCGAAGAAATACGATTAAATGCTTATTAAATTTATGAGAGAACTAATAAAATTTAAAAAAATAACTTAAAACTGTTATTCGAATAAATGTATTTATTCAAATAATTCATTTGAATAAAGCATATGCTACGTAACTAGCTACCTCTCGTTCAGGTGCTTATGTTTAATAAATAGGGCACTTTTATAAATTATTTTGCAAATGGAATTCCAAGTAAAAATATTTCTACTTGGATCCATGTGTTTACTCCATTTTGATGAATACGTTTTAAATAAATACAGATTTTTAAGTTCTCTTTATATCGGTCAAACAAAATTACGTATCATACTATTAAAAATGTGTTGTATATCGGCGGCTTGTGATTTCACAAATGTATATTCCTTGATATCTGATGCAAATTAATATATGAGAAACGTGATTTCTAAATTTAGACCGAGACACATACATTCATATTCTGAGAGAGTTTACAATGAGAAATTTGAACCATGCTTATGTTTAGTACATTCAGATCCGAAATATATTATGATAAACTCAAAAAAAAAACATTTACATTCAATTATGTAACAAATTAAATTAACAAAGTGTGTTATTTGTTTAAAAGTAAGGAATTATCAAATGAAACAGATGGTCGAAGGTTACAATACTTGGTTTTATTGATGTAAATACTACACTTTTATGAGTAGTTGTAAATTTTATTAACAATAAGTAAAAATTGGTTTATAATTAATTAATTCAGTAATCAATGCGAGTGATTACTGGATGAGTTTAGAAACTTCTTCCATTATTGACTTGCTTATGGGCGACAGTGACCTAGTGACCGAATTTTGCTGATGTTTTATTGTTTTACGATGTTTTTATAAAAACCGCAGACATTCGTAGATATCACGAACCAGCAGAGGTTTTCAAATGAAAGGCCATTGATATTTGCAGAATTAATTGTCTTATGTGATGAAGAGCTCACGAAGTTAATAATAAGTGAGACTTAATTAATTACACCCTGAATATTGAACCCTTTCTAATAAATATATGACACGTTTAATTTTCAATACACCTATACAATTTTAAAATTTTCAATTCAGCATACGAAAACCATTACTATAAAGGTAAACACTTATTGCGTAATATTGCAACATAATATTCTACAAACCACATCAGAATAATTTCAGACACTGCATTTATGACTAACGCAGCTTTTGTTACGATTAACCGTGATTCCGCTTTAAATTATATTTTAACAAACACCATGGCGGCACTTTTCTACCAACTTTTTTTTTTTAATAAAACACAAAAAATCCAAATTGAATAAATAACTCAGAATGGAAATGTATTGCTATTAACAAAATTATGGTGTCTTAAGAGGCATTCCCACGATTCGATTTTAGTTGATCAACTTTAGTGGATCAACTAAAATCGAATGAAAATTGCTGTGAGAACATATGTTACAAGTTTTATCGGTCAACTTAAGTTGATTCCACAAAAGACCCATTCAAACTTTATCGTTCAAGTTATGAGTCATCCATTATTTTTGAGACGAGTTGACACACGTTTGAAGCGTGTGAACATTTGACAGATAACTTGAATCATTCGATTGTTGCATTCTGCAATCTGCTTATTATTTTTATTATTATTTTTTTTTGAGGTTACAGTTTTAGTTTTAGGCAAAATGAGTTTAAAATGTTCAGAATATACCATGTCAAAATTTATAGAACTGTATCATAATCATGACTGTCTTTGGAACCATAGACTGGACAGTTATAAAAATAAAGATGCTAGAGAAAACGCTGTATCCTCCATAGTGAGTTCTCATAAGAGAGTTTCTGAAACACCATACTGATTTATTCTTTTAATCCAATTGCGTATCCAGAAATGGCGATTTTTATGTTGTCTACCTCATCCTAGTAAGATAATTATCCTTAATTCTTGAATCAGTAAGCCAGTAATAACTTCTACATCTGCACGGACAACTGCTCTAGTTGGCGCCATTTTATTTTACTGGTCGACTCAATTTTTATGCTTGAAATGTGTTTAATGTGTGAACCACAAACTTGAGCGATTTTAGTTGATCCACTAAAGTTGATCATCTAATCTGATTTTAATATCCGACTAGACTATTATAACAAAATAATGAAACAAATTTAAAACACATTATCGTTGAAATAATGCACTAAGGCGTTATGAAAAAATAAATATAATTATAATTTTCAAGGCACTTCATTATGGAAAATAATAATATAAATTATAAGTAATCTTTATTAACGGAAATACTCTTTCTCTACAGATTTTTTATTTATTTTTTTGGGGTACAAGGGCTGCCTCTGCCTTTACAGCCTTCAGCAGTGCTTTTTCGTAAAGATGAAACTCTTCTTTTTCCATTCTAATTAACTGACAGGACTTCAATGAGAAGTCACAAAATTGACGAACAAAATATGTTGCTTCGATAAGGTATTTTAAAAAAAAAATCTGATTTCTATATTCCATTCATGATCTTTTTAGACTCTAGAGGGCTATGCTTTTTTTTTCGTTAAGATACGTGCATGTATTGTGATTGAACTCAAAATGTGACAAATGTAAAATTCTGTTACGCTTTAACGTCAGTTCCATCGACTACATTGCTTCTTATACTCTACTATGGTATGAAGAGAGTAAAATAACATCGAAACAAATAATTACTTGTGGCTTTCTAGTACTAATGTTTTTCGGCGCCAGTTTTCAAAAATATAACCATCAATTAAAATGGAACATATCCTCTTGGAGGTATCAATAAAAATACAACCCTAACATGATCTACTCTAAATCTAAAAAGATCGTGAACGGATATTAGTGATTTGATGGTTTTAATGAAGTTATTTATAAATCATTAAACATGAAACGTCATCTACAGTAGCAGACCATAAGTTGTATGATATGTGATGAATTAATTCCATAAACCTGATCCAAACATGCAAAAATCTGAAAATCTGGCCTTTGACATCCAAGATCATCCATTTGGGGAGGTTTGGCTAAACAAACATTACACGTGGCACTCGATTATGTATTTGTTAAAACTTGCACCACTTTACCATCTATCATAGTAAAATAAACTACGTGCAAATAAAAACGCACCACCCAGAAGGGGTCAAGTTACAAGGTCGATATTTTTGCCAAATAATTATCCACATCTTAGGAGTCGATGATAAAAACGTCAGAATTAAAAAACGAGAAACTTCGGTTTTTATGAGAGTTGTCTTATTGATAATTTTTTAAACTGGTATGTCAAAATAGTCTTTATTTTCTGCGAAAGCATAAAGTGTTGATCGTTAACAATGTTTAGAATTGCCAGAAGACAACATTTATCAGCAACTGTCCGACTTTGAAAGGGGGCGAATTGTTGGCCTGCACGAAGCGGATTTCTCGTTCCGTGAAATAGTGCGGCGTTTAAACCGAAGCTATTCAGCGGTGCTTCAAGCATGGACATCGTGGTCTGAAGAAGGCATGCAACACCGTCGACCAAGAAGTGGGCGTCCTAGAAGAACTAATGAACGCGAAGATCGGCGTCTCCATCAACTGGCTATAAGAGAGAGATTTCGCCCTTCAGTTGCAATTGGATTGGATAAGAAATCCACGACAAAAGGTGTCTAGTCGAACCATGTTACCATGTACGTATTGCATCGTTTGGTCTTCACTCCTATCGGCCATGTCGACATCTTCCACTAATACATAAGGCATAAGGCAGCCAGACTTCAGTGGTGTTGAGAAAGGCAGCAGTGAGTAATTGAATGGGATCAAGTCATGTTCCGTGACGAATCCCGATTTTGTCTGTGGCACAATGACCGTCGAGTAATGGTGAGAAGGTTCCGTGGAAAGAGACGCAATGTGGAGTTTGCTGTACGAGGCCATGACGGCATAATACCAGGTGTTATGGTATGGAGTTCCATAGATATCGGGTACAGATCCCCTTTGGTATTCATGAGAAGCAGATTAAATGCGCATCAATATATCGACGAGATCTAAAGGCCCGTTCTGTTACCTCTGATAAATGAACACGCTGGAGTAATTTTCCAGCAAGATAATGTCCGACCCCATATCGCACAAATTTATAGAAACTTTCTGCAACAGGCAGAGGTAGAAATTTTTCCTTGGCCAGCTCGTTCTCCGATTTGAATCCCATAGAACATATGTGGGACATTAATTGACGTTTAAAACGTATTCCTCAACAAGCTAACAGTTTGGAGGAGCTTCATCATCTACAGCAAGCTTGAGATGAGATACCTCAAAAAGATATCGATCACCTTATTTGGAACCCGCCCCGGCGAGTTAGGGAATGTATTGTTAACCGTGGCGACGTGACACATTATTAAGTTTTTTCCATAAACTTTTGTTATTTTTTTTCCAAAGTGAAATCAATTGCTTCTTTATTTAAGAGAAATAAACTGTAAAAATTTTAACGTTGTAACTTGACCCATCCTGGGTGGTGCGTTTTTATTGGCACGTAGTTTATAAGATGTACTTTTCAGAATATAATTTTTCGTTAATTACTACGGCGGAGACGGAGATGTTAAATGCGAGTATTCGTGCATCAGTTTGTCCAATATACTTCTGGTTTTCTCAGGAGTTTCTTTTGCAAACTGTTTAAGAATAGGACGACAAAAGCGGACTGATGAAGGGTGGAATTTGCCAAATAACTCTGCCGTTTTTCTTGCTAACAAGCTTGAGTGGTACAAGTGAAGATGTCACAAGGTTTGAATCTGATATTAGTTGACATTCGGTTAACAAAATTTGAGTGTATTCGCTTTGCTCAGAAGAGCACTAAGAGACTAAGAGAATCAACCATTAAAAATCTATTAGCTGTATGATTCAAAAGAGCCTGTAATTTTACTGTTGCACTTATATCAGTTATCTCCACATGATCCGCATAACATGCTTTTTTAGCTTCCAACACTTGTGTATAAAACAGGAGCTATTAAAGACCTTTGCTTAACATGCAGTTACGGAGGTATCGTATTGATTTTTTGTTAAATCTAAATCCAGCAATAAACCTAAAGCTTCGTAGTGTGAATAAGGTATCATGGATAATTTTTCTTTCAATAAATTTCCATGTAGTACATTTAAATCTTCCGGCGATAGAAAACGTAACTTATCAATCACGGCAGAATGCTTTCATTCTCCGATCGACCGCAGTCCTTGCATATAAAACTGATGAATTTGGTCCAGTTCAGATTCCCAAAACAGTTTAATCGCTTTTCTATGTTTGCTTCTCTCTGCCGAAGATTCATAATAATTACATGGTCTTCCTCGTTTAGCTCCTGAAGATGTAGAGAGCAAATCCTCTTCATTAAACTGCACTGTGAAATTTTTGACGATCCAATCGATGTTTATTTACAAAAAAATTTTCTAGACCTTCCAGCTTTATTCCATCTTTATTTAAATTCTGGTATAATATACTTCTGAATTCTGTCAATCACGCAAGTATAATTTACTTCACTAAGATTATAAATTTTTTATTGAATGCATTGCTGTGCCGTAGATATATTTTTTCCGCGCTCTGTGAAAGCAATACATAATTCTTGTTTGTTAATGATTATAGAGTTCATTTTTTGTGTTTGATTTCAATATAAAAACGAATATCACGACTAACTTCGATTGAACATCGCGATGTAAAGTTGTTTGTAAACTTTCAGTTTTTGTTACACCCTTTTATATGTATGGAACCTCAAGAAAATTATCAGTACTCACGCAATAATAGAAAGTATTTTCAATACTAAGGATTACGGTTAATTGTTATTTTACTTATCATTGAAGGAAAAAAATTAAAAACCAGATGAAATTGTGGTCGATTGTGGTAAAAAAGCGATGACATTATTTTGATTTCGATAAAGATTTAAGGTATACGATAAATCACAGGTAAATTTCATAATAATAATATTCATAGAAAACTGTTTATTCTTATCATTAGAACATACCCCTTTACGTATAAAGGTTTAAAAATGTAAATTATGAACAATTACGTTCCGCTTTATAAAACAGGAGTAAAATCTTTCTTCAAACTTTTTCTGTTTTCTCATTGAAATGCATCGAAATGGAGTATAAGTTTTATTGTGTTTTATAGACATATAAAGTAGCTTCCATATGTTCGGACAAAACCTGCTAATAGTTGAAAGTTTAGTCAAAGTTTTTTTTTTTAATTTTAATAATGAGTTTAATCAAATAATTATATTAAATTAATTAATACATTTTAAATAGCAAAAAATTATTTTCAACTAGTAGACGGAGTCACCATTTCACTAGTATAAAATAAATTGCAAAAATTAACGCAATATAGGTATATTTCATTGCACTTAGAAAGTATACGTGCGGAGATTCTTCGCCAGTAAGCGAAAGGATCAACTTTGAGAGTGTGTAACATAATTGTGAAAGCCTCAAATCATAAAATATCTGGCTAAACAAACTTCAGTCTAATTACTTTATTATAAAAACAATTTGCATCATGTAGGATGATATTCCCTAAATGTATTTTTAGCGAACGCTTACATGGAGGGGGACCACAGTGCGCCGTCAAGTTTATTCCTTCATTCAACCCGTTCTGATACTTTGCGTTTGCGAATTCTGAGAATTCGAATCTCTGGTTTTCCCAATACCATCGTCATAGAACTTAAGTATGTGTATCTTATCGCGCCGTTAAAGCGAATTTCAAATCGCAAACAACGTAATACGATCGATAAGAGTATATTAAAGCCATTTTACACTTCACTACTTTTTGTACAAGATTTGGTTCAATTTCTTGAACAATTTAAATTATGCGATGAACTGTACTATAAAAAAATTGAATTGAATCTGAAAAAATAGAACGTGTTCTATCTCTAAATCATATCTGCGCCTCAAAATATCTTGTTTCAAATAGAAATTGTAGAAACTGAAAAGAAATGTTCTATTCTAAGTGAGCCGCTATTTTTTCTTCAAAACTATATTTCTCAATTTAAGCAGTAATAGCATAATATAAATATTTTAATATAATACGTTAAAAAACAATAGTATATTATTCACGACACTATAATGAATGCTATTATTACGAGCAATACGAGCGAACGTTTTTTGCAATTATCCGAAGTAATATATAGCTATTATAGCGAGTCGTATATTATATTTTGTCCTTGACTACAAATACTAAGAATTTTTAATTATAATTTAAATGACAACGCTACTAAAACCATGTGGTAAGATTATACGTTATACGAAGTGGTACGACTATAAACGTTTGCGAGTGTGCAAAACAAATTTAAAACGTCAATCTTTGAATATTTTGTAATTACATATTTTAAGGCGATTTTAAATTCTGCTAGAATTTTAATAAGCTTTACTTCATTGTACATCATAAACAATTATGGTGGTTACCATGGCATAGTGAATAATGATTATTCACTGTTGGTAGTCAATTATAGATAGCAATATCGTTGACCAAACACATGAATAATTGACAGATTATTGAGTAGTTGTAGTCAAACTGTATATATTATATTTTATTAGAGAAAACTAAAACTAGTAAGCGTCCAAAAAGTCTTTCAGCCCTGGATTACATCTACACATCTTTATCTTGACATAGTACGACCTCCAACAAAATATAAGTGACACGTTTATGATGATTAAATGAAAATTGTGTTTTGCGTTTATTAATGAGTAAGATGCAATATTTTATTAAATTAAATTGACTATTTATTTAATTTAATTTACTAAAACCTATTTAAATGACAGGACAAAATCCATGATACTAAGTCAGATTTTTACGTGAATTCAAGGCTTTAAGGATCTTGCAGAAGAAGTATCTCATACGACATGACATTCCCCCCAGCGATTTTTTCCTATTCCCAAAGATAAAAAACGAAAGAACAATTTTTCTAACATAACATAAACCATAAAAAAGGAAAAACTGGCGTCTATACCAAAAAGTTCGTTTCAGAAGTTTAGTGTCATGAGGATTGGAAAATACAATAAATAAATTTAAAAAAGTTTATGAGTTTTTTAAATAAATCTCAAAAATAATTTAGATAGATTCACAATAAATTATGCTTTAATGTTTTCCACGGCAGCCCAAGACTTTTGGATACTCTCTTTATAACATGTGACCCAGCTGAAAACCATCCTCAAAAGGTCATACAATTAAAAATCATGCCTTAACTAGATCCACAACATTTTAAATTAAAAGCGTTTTCGAGTCATTGATTTAGTTAGAGCACTTTCAGAATATCTTCTCATATTATTACACGACGTTAAAACAAGTTAAGAATAGATATTCTTGTGTTCTAGATCTAGAGCAGTGAATGGAAAACGTAAATACAAAATATTGAGGTCTTACATTTTTTCAATCTAGCTAACAAAACTTGATTTTAATTCAATGGTCTTCTCAAGATCACTTACTTATTTCTTTAAATTTTATTATTTTTTTAGAAATCTCGTTTAGTTGAAAAGACAGAGTAGGATAATTTCCAAATTTCGATCCCTTTTTACAGATCCTTTCTTAACCGTATATAGTTTCTCCCATAGACAGACATCGAATTTGGAATTAAACGAAAAAAAAAGTTCTCAATTAAGAACCGAAACCTATTGTCTTCCAAAAAAATATGTATTTACGTGAATCCTGGCACATAATCTAGAGCAATGGGTTATATGATTAATCGTTGTTATTCATTTTCATAATACGCCTTTTATCTTGAACTGCCCGAGATATGTGAACGAAGGAATAAATAATAAATAAAGTATTTTATATCTGGATGCGTGATTCACCAGCGCGGTCTGTTCGAAAACAATAAAGTCGATTTCTCATTCTCAGTATACTGATTGACCGCATATAAATCTTTCCATTACAGTTCATATACGATACATCTTAATTTTACACCAGCACAGCAATTAAAAAAAAAATAAGATTAACATACCGTCAGTCAAAGTGCAAAAGGTCGTATATCTTAAAAGCTACATTTTTCAGGAGAGCAAAAAAACTAAATTGTTCCTTCTGATTTGATTTGATTACAATTAATATAATAATATTATAATATTATTCTGATTTGATAATAGAATAAAATCAAAAGGAACAAATTGGTATTTTTGCTCTCCTGAAAATTACAGAACTTTTGCACTTTGACTGACGATAGATTTATTTGTAAAATTTCGGTACAAACAAGTGAAACCAAGTATTTAAAAGTTCTGTTATATAAAGTTAAACATGTATGGTGTTTATTATTAAATTGTAAATGAGTATTTCAATTGCTCGCTCAAATAAATTAAAGGAGAGGAACATAGGCCTCAAAGGGCTATCTTGCGGAACTCAAAAATGCGGTTGAAACACATCAATAATTTGCTGCTCTTCTTGGTAACTTTACTGCTAATCATAAAGCCTCTCTGTGAAGTGGCAGCCAGATCCTTCGTTTATTTTGAAAAATGTTTGGTATAACATATGATTCAAGAAATTTCAAGTCTCGAGTGGCCGTAGAAAAAGAACTGATGTTTTAGCTTAGATCAAGCGACATTTATTTATACAAAATGTATTAAAAAAAATTTTTTTGTACTTTTCTATGTTTTTGAACTTGATCTCTGGATATACCTAACCGATTTTGTTCAAACTTTGTGCAAATAATCTACTTAACAAATTCTTCAACGAAGCGTATGTTTTTGCGACCTTAACACTTCAAATGTTTATTTATGAAGACAAAGAAAACCAATAAAACAAATTCAATAATTATTAAAAAAAAACTTTAATTGATTATCGTAATGAAATTTTTAAGTAAAGGGAATTAGTAAATAAATATTCGCTTGTAGTTATATTTAAAACAGCAATTACCTTTCACGTTCTACATATTTAATTACTTATGTAATTATATATTTCACTACTCAATTATTCATTGTAAGGTACGTGAATTTTACATTTTTACAATTTTTAATAAACTGAGACAGAAAAATAAGGCAGTATAAATATCTACCGCTTTGGAAAACAAAGGCAGAAAAATGGAAAACTTTGATATTTTTTAAATATACCAGAACTTTAACAATTCAATGTCAATGTAGTTCATTTTTAACGCTAACGATAGCGTCATTCCTAGCTGGACCTTAAGTTTTTCTTGACCTCAGAAATGTATTTGTTAACGATTATCTTCGCATATTTTCCGCGATATCCACATATATTTTCACAGGTCATTGTTAACCATGGGTCACAGCTAATAAATACATCGTTTATCAGCATGAAATATTCAATCCAATTATTTAATTTACAAGTACGTATTTTATATATATAAGCAAGGTTACATGAAAATTGGATAAACGTGGTCACCTATGTAGATTAGACAACAACCGTTGAAGACAAACCAAACAAATTACATAATACTATTTTTTTCGGTCTCCCTTTAAATACAAAAAAATTCAACTATATTTTTATTTTTCGAAGAATTTTCCAAGTTATATTTCATTATTGCCTGTACAGCCACACCCATAAGTATTCGGACGAGATAACTTGCGCAAGAAGTAAAGTTATTAGATATACATAATTCCTCTCTTGTAGAAAAATCTCTTAACGACCCATATCTTTTCATAATGCATCCGACTGTGGTATGACTTCTTCCAACATTACAGGTAATATTACCTTGGAAAAAGTTTTGCCGCCTTTATACAACTTGATAATTATGTTACGTACTTCTACAGTAGTCTCCTTGGTTTTCATGTTTATAGCGTTTTCGTTTTACTTGCAGTGGTTACACTCAGAGTATTTGCTTCTCGTTTTAACCTCCTGTAATAATACCAAATGAAGATACACTGAATACACACTAGTACAGTCAATCGAAAAAAGCTATTGATCTGCCAATTTTTTGTACCTGAATACACACAAGGTACAATATTTATTTATATAAGTATTTATTTCATAGAAACAAACAAATATTAATTTTGTAACATCAAACAAATATTTTTCAAAAATGTCACTTTTATGGTTTTACTAGAGAATGTAATCGCTTCCTTGTATAATTTGCAAAAGATTTTCATATTTTTATCATTAATTCCTGTTCTTGTGTTATGGGATTTTAGAAATTCAAAAAAAGGGGTAAGTTTTTCTAAATTTTTCAATAAACCAAATTTTTTTAAGGTACAGAGTTCTGATGAGACGCAATGAGGCCGAAATACATGTATAAACTCTTTCCTAACACTTTCTATATTGCCAGTTACACAATTTTAAATAATTTTCATAATTTTCATCTGGCAAGAAAACTTGATTTTATAATTGTCAATTTGTTGCTTTAGTAACATCAAACAAAATTTTTTTAAAAATGTCAATTTTGTGGTTTTACTAAAGAATGTAATTGCTTCGTTGTATAATTTGCAAAAGATTTTCATATTTTTATTATTAATTCCTGTTCTTGTGTTATGGGATTTTAGAAAATCAAAAAAAGGGGTAAGTTTTTCTAAATTTTTCAATAAACCAAATTTTTTTAAGGTACAGAGTTCTGATGAGGCCCGATAAGGCCGAAATACATGTATAAACTCTTTCCTAACACTTTCTATATTGCCAGTTACACAATTTTAATTAATTTTCCTAATATTAATGTTCCTATGTAAAACAAAGAGACAGTTATGTTAAATTTGCTACAGAATTGTATAAATGAAAAACTTCGGATGCAAAGGAAAATATAAATTACTTCATTACTTCATGTGGAGTTATAGATGTAAATCAATATTAAATACTAAATGTTAAATACTAAATATTAAATGTTAAATACTAAATATTGAATGTTAAATGCTAAATGCTAGGGGATGCACAAACAAGGAACAGAATTAGTTGTCAAATTAATTATTTGGAAACAAAACTAGAGACCTGGCAGATTTAGTAAAGATATATTTAGATACACCAAAAATCTCTAAAAATTCATAATAATCATTGTATAAACTACAAATTTTATTAACGAGCGACAGAGCATTTGAATCAACATGCAAAGGAGGTTGCGGTCTAATACTGTAAAACGGAACATGCAGTCTAAATAAAGAAAGCAGACGAGCGTTATCAAAAAAATTATTAAAAACTTTGAACAAGATGTTTAACATTGTCAATTCACGTCTGCGTTTGAGTAGTGGTAATGTAAATTCATTTCTTTTATGCTGATAAGACTCAAAAGGTGGATTCCTTTTTATATTTTTTGAAATATAAAAATTTTAGGAAGTTATTTTGAACTTTCTCAATATGTGTTTCATAAATTTTAGTTGTTGGACACCAAACCCCGGAGGCAAATTCAAGCCGAACAAGTGCATTATATAAGGAAATAATTGGAGGTAAACTGGAAAAATCTTTAGTATTGCGTTTGATAAAACCCTAATTTCTAAATGCATCATTAGTGATATTTTGAATGTGTTTGGAAAATCTAAAATTATAATCAAAAGTAACTCCGAGGTCTTTTATCGTGGATTTACGTGGTAGAGATATTTTATTCACCTTATAGTCGTAAATAATTGGATGCTTACTTCTACTAAAAGAAATAATAGAGCACTTATTAATGTTTAGCGGCAGCTTGTTATTAACACACCAGCTCGATATGTTATTGATGTCATATTGCACAAGCAAAGAATCATTAAATAGTAGTAACTTTTTTATAAATTTTACAATCATCTGCGAAAAGTAAGCACTTGGAGTCCTTTATAACAGATACAATATCGTTTATGAAAATTAAAAATAAAAGAGGCCCCAAGTTGCTTTCCTGAGGAAGATGTAGATTGGAATACATCTGATAATGCACCCTTGTAAAAGACAAACTGACGTCTATTGCACAAGTAAGAGCCAAAGAAGGAGACAAGTTTATTTGAAAAACCAAAGAAATTTAACTTATTTAATAATATGTCATGGTTGGCTCTGTCGAAAGAAAGCTTTCGAAAAGTCAGTGTAAATGATAAGTCTTCTGAAAACAGCAGCAAATTGATTCTACCGATCTTCCACAATAAAACCCATGTTGTTCAAGAGCTATTTTAGATTTGACTTGCGGAAAGATTTTATTGTATATAATTTGTTCAAAAATTTTCGATATTACTGATACTGGTCGATAGTTGGACATTGCATTGATTTCCCCAGATTTAAAAATGGGAGTCACTTTAGCCAATTTCCATCGATCTGGAAAAACACTGGAGTGATAAATTAAATATATGTTTTAGTGGACCAGTTAATAACTCTCAACATCCTTTATAAATATATGTAGGAATGTCATCGGCCCCAACAGACTTTTTAGTTTTTAGTCTTTTGATTCAGAGTTTTATATCATCATCACTGATTTCCCCGATAGAAATATCGTTACCTACTTTATCTGAAAAATCTACATTATATGACAAAGGTTGCACATCGTATATACTTTCAAAGTGAGACGCAAATCCATTGACGATGTCTTTGTTGTCAGACAATGTAGAATCATTATAAATAAATGTATCTGTGCTTGCCAGGCTATTTTTCTTACTCTTGACAAATGAGCAAAATAAAATGTGATTACTCTGTATAGATGTTTCGGTAACATTACAATAATTTTTATATGCATTTTCAGTTGCGCTCTATAAAATTTATATTTATTTAAGTTGAAATCGTTATCTTTTCTTCTTCTATGGTATTCTTTAATTTTAATGAGCGATTTTATCTCAGATGGAACCATATTGGGTAATTTCCCTATTATATTTGACCTTCTTTTCTTCTACCTTTATCGTTCAATAATTTCCATCCCAATTACATATTTATTTCTTAAGTCATGAACAAGAATAAATTCTATCCCATTTTCATTATAATCATCCTATCAATTTTCGTGAACTTTTTATTTGTGACAGTTTTCAAATTTATAGTTTTTATTGGAACAATTTTTCCGAACCCTAATAATTGTTTTCAGTTATAAACTTTTTATCAATTAATAATTTTCCAGCGTCCTTAGTATGTAATTTTCAAACCCGGTGCTTTTCCGAATACTTCTGTGTGAGCTCTTTCTCTATTTTCGAGACATAATACATATTATTCTTTTCAAGAATGTCTCTTGCTTTTTTGTTTGTTATTTATAAAATTCAAAGGAGGTATTGTACGGTAAAATATATCTATTATTTTAATATATTAATTTGTATTATACAGTGAATCTTTTTACATCTGGCCATAGGGATTCACATGCTACAAATTTTACCTCTTGTTAATGTATGTTATGGGACAAATTTTAAGTACATTTTTGTATTTAGTCATAAACTACACGATTTACTACAAGATGAAATTTGCTAGAATATCCGAACATGTTTTACTTAATTATTTCACGGTAAAATGTTGAAGAAAATAGACAAATTATTGAACGAACGTAATCATGTAAGCTGACGGTGTTAATAATTTGCCATTATGATTACTCATTATTGCAACATAAATTTGTTACTATTTGTAAAAAAAATACTTCTTCATACCATAGAAAAATGAGTAGAAATTGTTATAACATACATAAATGTCTTTCTTAATAATAACGGACATTTTTTTTATAAATTTGCAACATATTTTAGCAGAACTTTTCTCTAATAATAACATTTCAGCTATCTTGAGTTTGTTCGGTTAATTTTATGTTTATTTATTTCAGCTTTTAATAATAATTAAATAGAACAAGTTATTGTTATTCTAGTAATATGCATTTCGCAGAAAAATGTTTTATTTATTAATAAAAATAAAAATTTGTTTCAAATTTGTACGCTAACATAACTTAACTTGAGGAATAATTTTTAACAAATCCCTATGGCCACACTTAAAAACATTCACTGTATGTATATCTATAATAATTACTTCTATGCGTAAATTACCTTTGTCCAAAAACTTATGTGAGTAACTGTAACTCATTAAAAATAGTATATACATCAACATCACGTGACTTTGCTGTGATTTAAATGTAAACAAAACATGATTATCTAAAAATACGATTTGATGTGTTCGCTGATTGTAACATTTGATTCTCCTGCCGATTTTATTTCATTTGCCAGAGTTTTTTTTTTTGGAACAAATTACACGGTTGTGGTCAATTTAACTCGGAAATTTTCAAGATTAACAGCTTGTTCAACGGTATATGAACAAATCAATCACGGACAAGGTCACGAATTGAAAACCATTACTTAGTAAACATGTGCTAGTATAAAAATGCTGAATTTGTAGCATTTTTCTTTTGCAAAATATAATTGAATAAAAAAATCTGTTCCCGACCTTCAGTTTTCAGATGTAGAGTCACATTTGTTAAATAAACATCTGAGCAGTAATTGTTGATTAATATAGTAAGTACAATGTTGCGATGTTGTGAAATAAATTCTACGCTTTTAACATATGGAGATCACAACCGTGTAAAAAATATTTTAGAAAAAAAAATTATTTACGTGTTTTTATATACGTAGGTCAACCAGTCTAAAAAAAATAAAACACGTCTCAAAAACAAAAATTTGCTCGTCCGTCTACTTTTGCGCCTGCGATGTTCAAATAGGGTACATAATGTAAAAATCGCAAAAAGCGGACGCGTGTTTTGCCTAAGTATTGCTGATAAGAAAGATAATTACTCACCACAAATAGCAAGTTGAAAACGAAAAGCAAATATTTAATTGTTGCAGAACCGGCCGAAAGTGGCATTTTCAGGCCGTAAACACTAAAGAGAACACAAGACTACTATCACAGATCGCGTTTCTCAAAATCAAGCTCTCACTTTGGCAACAGGTTTTGGATCGCGTACAGCGGCGCACTTAAAAAAAAATAGTATCTCCGCGGTGGATAACAAAACGAAGCGCACGCAACGAGTGATCCACTAAGGAATGATCTTTTATAATTTTGCTTAAAATTATGCAACTAAACTTACACACTAGAATAATAACTGTGATGTGGTTATTGATATGATGAGGATTTTGTTTGTCAAAATTTAGAGTAAAATATTCTGAAAGTTCTCGTAAAATTTCACAAATTTTTAGCACTACTTTAATTGTTCCACTTTTAGTAAAAAAAACTGATTAATTTTATCAAATTTATTTATTTTGATAAAATTTTTCATTTTCACAATCCAGAATTCCATGATTTTCCAACCATAAAACAAGCAATGATGCTTTTATTTTATATTTTTGCCTCAATTGCAGCCGTTTGAGCCTTTTAACTTTCAGAAAGTGAACGCTGAAGTGGCCGGAAATACGACTTTCATTTTCATCACTTCATTTTAATTGGAAGCTAAAACTGTCCCTAACGCCACTTAAACATGAATTTTAACGCTTCCTCAATTTCTGGCGGTTATAACTGCAGTGGGAATGAAAGGCGTGGTCGTTACGATTAATTTAACACAATAATCTCATTTTCGGATCTTTGGTGCTTGCGGCTCCTTTTGTCGTGCAACCATCGATATAAAGCGAGTGTTCAAGTAAATGATTGAATTGTTTCGTTTCCTGCATTTACACGTCTAGTTTCTCAGCTACTATACTTACTTCTTCTGCCCTGGTCTTTATCGATCTTCCTTTCTTCTTCTGCTATGATCCTTTTCGATCTTCCTTTCTTCTTGTTTCTGCATGCCTTTGCATCATATACCCTTCTCAATGTCCTTTCTTCTCCATCCGCATAACAAATGTCAGAACCATCTTAGTTGTCCTTCGTTGACTATATTGGTTTTGTTTCCCTTTTCTCTAAAGATGGTATTTCTTATTTTATTATTTTCTTGTTTCCCTTCAATTCCTGTCAGAAACCTCATTTCAGTGATATTAAATTTTCCTTTTTTTATTTGTCAAAATCCATGTCTCGGGTCCAAAGGTCAAAATTGGAGTTGCTACGAGGGATGCGCGATATCAAATTTTAGATATCGGTTATTGATAACTATAAATGTCAAAAGGGCTTCTGATCGCGACTGCAAACTTGAAGAATAGTACTGTACTAAGAATATCAATATAGGTTATATCATGATATCGACATTTATCGCCCTAGTTGCCATCTCCTTGAATATTTCAATTTTTATCTCTTTACAAAAATGAAATCTTTACTTCATGAAACAGCTTTCCGGTTGCCTCTGACCTTTCGTTTATTTCCTCAACAATTTAATAAATAATTGGAATTGCAATTTATAATATAATATACTATTGGATTGTCTTGTTATTTTAGAATAAATTTCCTCTTTTAAAAGTAATATAGACTGAATAGAATAGTTTTGGAGAAAAATTATAGTTCAAGTCCGCCAAGATTGAGTGTCCCATTAAAAGTTTTTGAGAAAGCAATTTTTCCTTCATTATAGAAAGTGTAAAAATGTTTGTTTTGTTTCATTTTTGAACTCATCTTTGTTCCAATTGCTAATTCGAAAAGCTCTTATTGTGCACGAACGGAGAACATTCACATTCAAATTAAGCCGGTATGGTGGTGTAGTTTCAAATAATTTAATTATTTTTTTTTCCTACAAACATTTCTAAATTAAAAGATTCCAAGGAACTAGTCAAAGGCACCAAAAGAGCATTTAATGTTTCGCAATGTAATTTTTTTTTGTTTGAGCAATCGTTTTTCATGGAAGCTGTAAAGTAACAAATATTATTATTGAATAAAGTTTTATAACATTAGAAGGGCTACCTCCTCAAGAAGAGATTCTTCGAGTTTGTTTATTTGAACATTTGTTCTTATTCTTATGTAAGGGATTCGCACTTGTAATTTAACCGCTTATTTTTGGATACCTGTATAATAAATAAAACAAATATTTTCTCTTTGCCTGTCATGCAACTGTCTCATCCCATCCTTTGGATATTCAAAAAAAAAATTAAGTACCTCCAGAAATACTGCAGTATGCAGTAAAAGCGTAAATTTTAAACCTAAAATTGTTTTACTATTGCAGTGAAAAACCACTCTTTGATCAACAGTATTTTTTTTCTATTTACAATAGATTGCAATAAATACAATAAACAACCAACTGTCCTAATATTACATATTTTAATTCAATAATTTAATACATATTACAAAAATTAACTTTTTTCTTCATCTCATATGATCTCATATCCTTTCCTATATCCATACGACAAGTAACACGAGCACATAATCCCGGCCAACTAAAAATTAATCAATTTTGAAACATGTTGAATAATCTGAAAATAGAAATTTACCTGCATTAAAGCCAACGTCAATCCGATGACTTGTATATACCTGGCGTTCATTCTAACAAAATCAACGAAAACGTTTAGGCAACCGATATGATGGAGATCCTTATCTCCGCAAGGTATTTCTTCAAGCGGACCATCATCAGGAAAATCGCAGCACGAAACTGGTATTGTTAAATTGTTTTGCGTCCAATCGTTCGGTCCTTGTATGCCACAGCAAATGAACTTTATAACAGATTTTTTCAATGGACTCGAGTTAAAAAAATTTTAACTTACATTAGCCTGAATGTCATCCCACGCATCAACGATTTCATGGTTGCTACTATAATCGGCCATTGAACGATTAAATCTTTGTACCAAACAGGATTCAGCTTTTTCTCTCATGAAGTAACCCGTCATACCAATGGCGAGTTCAACGAAGAAGACCAGAATCAAAAAGGTAGAAAACTGAAACAACGCACCTGCATGTTTTAAAGAATTTTCTGCCTCAAGGTTTTACCATCAAAGTCATGCATGGGTCTTCTGTTATTGTTCCATAACAACCAAGCAGGGCGATCAGGACGATTATTGTTCCTAATGCTATTAAAAATTCGGGAGCATAGAGATAGCGTTCGTCAACGAAGGATTCATAATCGCTGAAATACGTATTGATGCAAACTCCAAGTAGTAAAACGATAATTCCAGATATCTTTAAAAAGTACAAAAAAAATATGTTATTTTAAAAAACATATTTTATAGCAAATAATTTTTTTTTGTTTTGGCCTGATTTAAATCAGACATTCAAAATTCATGTTAGACGAGAAAACTAATGTTTTTTTTTTACGTTTAAATTTAAACTATAAAAGCATGTCTGGGTGTCATTAATTTAGATAATTAAATAATAAAAAGATATTTTCTTCTTTTAAATAAAATGAAAATTATGCTTAGTAACTTGCGAATATGTTTTATAAACTTAATATTTTTGAAATGAATTTTCAACAAGCACATAGATCTTTATCATTTTAATGCTTATCAGAATTATAGATTAATTTACACTATTGCTACATAAACAAGTAATTTGTGTTAAATTAAAAGTTGAAAATTGAGTCGCATACGGATCGATATAATACATTAAACAAAATAAGAAGTGAAAAATAGAATTCGCTATAAATCAGACTCGAAATGATAAGAAAATGGTTTTTTGTTGACCCGTTGAATTTTGTGAAATTCTCAGTTAGATGAAATGTGAACGTAAGCAAATATTTGTGCTTATCTTTATAAGTAAAAAAAAATTATTTGTAAATTCATCATGGTTTTCTGCGTCAAAAAATAAATTAAATATTAGAGATGTACCAACTAGTCGGTCAAGCCGACTATTTAATTAAAAAATATTATATCATGCTAGGATATTGGCAACACGAATGAGCATAGCGAGCGAGTTTTGCAATTATCCGAGGTAATAATAGCCATTATAGCGAGTCGAGTCGTATACTATACTTTGTCCTCGACTACAAATACTAAGAATTTTTAATTATAATTTAAATAACAATGCCACTAAAACCATGTGGTAAGACTATTTGTTACACGAAGTAGTAGGACTATAAACATTTGAGAGTGGACAAAACAAATTTTAAAACGTGTAAATTATTTTCAAGCGATTTTAAGTTCTGTTAAAATTTTACTAGAATTTACTTCATTATACACCATAAACAATTACGTTTACCATGACAACGTGAATAATGATTATTCACTGCTGGTAGTGAATTATGGATAGTATTATCCTTAATCAATATGAATCTTTAACAGATTATTGAATAGTCGTGGACAAAAATAAATAAACAAATAAATAATAAATCTTGTAAGTTATAAGTTACAACTATTAAAACCGAAGACTATTAATAATTTTAAAAATATGGATTTGAAGATTAGACAAAATTAGTTTTTTTTTTTTTTATTGAAAAAATTAACTTCAGGAACTTACAAAATAAATATTTCTTATATTTTCCTAGCTTATTAATTAAGTCGAGTAATCGGTACATCTCTATTAAATATACATATTTTCAGTCAATTAAAAAACATATTAATTTATATGTAACTTACCACGAATAAAATATTTAAAATAAACAACAGCGACTTCATACAGGCAAAACCATCGTAAACCGACATTGCGCTTGGGCTTCTCTGATAAAATAAAAATGCACTTTATCAAGAGCGCTCAGACGAACAATTACGGTTTTGTTGTCACGTTCGGTTCGTCGTAGAGATAATTGTGATATATGTGTTATGGTCGTGATCCTTCAACCTACATTATCTTAGGAATTGCGAATCACATGACGTCGATTTTCCAAAAAAATGAAATAAATAATCACTTGCGGCCTACAAACATATTTTTAATTTTTTATACTTATTTCGCAATTTAATTCTGCTTATAATAATAATAATATTCATTAGGCTTATGTGATCACAATAGTGACAAAAGCCACGTCCATGTTATAACGTATGTACAGTTGAAAAAAAACTCTAGCATGCTTTGAAATGACAATGAAGGTATGTCTTAGTACTCTTATTTTATTTATTTACAACTGTCAGAAGATAACCTGAATTTTATATCATTGAAAAAATGCAATGTTACTAATTAAAATTTTATTTTTAATTTATAAAAAGGGTTGAAAATGCCCTCCACCCTGTTCAATACATTTTAAAACTCTACGTAAACAAATTCCATAAGATAAGTGGGATTGAACCTGGGCAAAGTAATAAGATGCAATTGAGTCTTTGCTGATGATATCTTTCAGTATTCTTATTTGAAAGCATAAGGAACTGAGTTTGTTTGCCACAAAGTTGCAATGGGTCTTCCAGTCCAAGTCTTCCTGCATATAAACACCTAAGAATTTTTGGATATTTGATCTGTTTGTATGTAAGTTAAAATCAACTGATTTTTTGATTCGTACTGTATGAAAAACCGAGTAGCTGGTTTTTTTAGGATTTAAATGCAATAAGTTCATATGAAGATAATCTCTTAACTGATTTGCAATTTATAAAAAAATTACAAACTGTGAAATATTTGTGGGAAAACAAAAGGAAATAAAATTTATTTTAGAAAATAAATTGATTTTGTATAATTTATTTCTAAGAATCTCTCAATTCTCGTTTTTGTTTTTATTTAATATATAATTCATGTCAAATTATATGATATTTAAAAAAAAATTCCAAAGTAAATTTAAAGTTTACTAACAGAAGTTGCAGATCGAGAAAGCGAAAATACCGAAGTGATTCAGGTTGGTAACTTTTTTATTTCTATTTTGACATTTGCCATTTGACAATGACATTTGAAAGGCCTACCAACAGTTTATTTAACAACATACTTATCATAATATGTACCACTTCCGGTTTAAGCGGAAGTTAGTCACCTCCACTTAAACTGAAAGACAAAATGAATAGAACACCTGTTTATTTTTGCATTTTTGGATTGCAGAAGTAATTCTAGATCGAAGTATGTCTAAACCAGCGGTGGGCAACCTTTTGTACATAAGATTAACGGTTAGTTAATAGCTACTCGTAGGTGCATACAGGCTGATTCAAAATAAGTGTCCGACCCGTTAACCACAGGTAATACATGAAAAAACAAAACAAAAACTATAGGCATGGGGGGTCTGTTATGCAGAGTTTTTGAGATAAAATTAGTTGAAGATTCAGATGTAAATTGTTTGGTGTCCACTGGAATAACTGTATTGCGTCACGAAAGCAATAATTGAAACAATGCGAATCGAATGTTTCCTGGGGTATCTGCATCATTCATCAATCGTGAGACTAATATCATACAACAAGAAGGGGGTCATATCGAGCATCTCTTAAAAACCGTAGTTTAAGTTTATGCACACCGTTTCACTTTAATATAATATGAAACTCACAAACAACTTGACCTTAACTTTTACAATGGCGCCAAATTCAATGTCGATTATAATAAATTTGCAGTCAAAATAGTTTATTCCTATTTACTACGCGTTGTAGTAAATGCCAATAAAATTTATTATCGATATAAAAAGATGTCTCGGGGTTTTCTTACGAAATTTTATAAGCGCCGCACGTATCACATTCTAATAGTCATCAGTGGTATTTAAACAGTTTCGATTTAAGATTCACAAGAGATTTATTTTTCAAATGCCTCCCATAAATTTATTTCTTTCAATTTTCTACTTACATAACCTTAGTAAGTACGCTCCTAACGGGTTGTACGGTTCTATTGAATCACCCTGTATATTCTTTTTTATTGTTTCACATTTTTGTTTTATTAACATTTTCCATAGATTTTATAACAGAAAAAAATTTAGATTTCAGTCTTACGGGCCGCAAGTAAGAGTTGGCCCGCGGGCCGCAGGTTGCTCATAAAAAGCTTAAATTGGCTATGGAGAAAAGAAAACGAATCGCTCCAAAAATAAAGAACATTTAGGCATTCAATCAAGTGGGAAAAGGTGCTTCAGTAATGTTTGTACAAATGTTGATAGTCATCAAAAGCGTATTCTTAAATTGATATTTAGTCTAAATAGTCGTGAAAAATGTAAATCATTCTTAATTGCATTCTAACCCTCCCAAGTATTTATATCTACAGCTGTTGTATGTTTGTGAGAACAAATTTTCACGTTTGATCACAATCGAGTCAATTATGATTATGACACACGCCAAAAAAAAAGAACTCAGAATAGTACTACACAGTCAGCTCTCTTTGAAAAATCTTCATCATACTCTTGCGTTACTCTATACAATAGATTGCCAATATCTGTAAAACAATCTCCGACTCAACCTATTTTTAAATCTCGACTTAAAACATTTCTGATTGACAGATGCTTTTACACTGTCCAAGATTATTTGTGCTAGACATGTAAGTATAACAATTACTAATACTTGATTTCATGAAGACGCCCCATTACGCCTTGCTTTAATTATCACATTGTAAGCTAGCATTAATTTGTATTTATGTAAATCTCAATTAACTTATCTTATCTCACTCTTGAGATGTATAAAATTATTATTATTATTATTATTATAAATAAAGAAGAGGATTTTTGAAATTCGCAATTTTTAGTTTTCTCCCATTAAGACATTTTTCGCGCTACAATATTTTCAACCAATATGTTGAAATATTATAGCCTATAACGTCATGAAAATGGGAAACACTAAAATTTAAATATTTCGAGTGTGATTGCAACTATTGTCAAATGCCTGACAAGTTGCATTTATCGTATGATCGGGCAATTATCCGCTAAACGGCATCACTGGATGAATTGTCGAGCATGTAGCAGAAAGACATTTTAAATTGGCGTTCCCCCTTTCACTTTTTTTCATGAACTATCCTCCCGAGAAAATAGCCATTCAATAATCAAATCGTTTAATCATAATCAGATTGAATCAATTTAAATCGATTCATGAAAAGAATGAACGATGATGTAGCCATACATATAAACAACTTGCACATGTCACTTACAAACTGCAACGTCACATTTATTCGTAGTTGAATCGTACAATTTTTCCGCTGCAGATTGATGTTGAATTGATTGAGATTTATTGAATGCTAAAACTGTATGCAATTGTAAATCCATTGTGAATCAATTGTATCGGTTGAATGTCCCTATTGTTTCAAACAAGTTCAAATAATTTCAAATGACATCATCGTTGCTACAAGAAAATTACAATATTTGAAAATATTGTAACGCCAACAAATGGCTTAGCAGCTTTGCCTCCACTTAACTAATTCTCTATCTCTTATAATAAGCAAGATCCCGTGCTGGCCCTCAAATTTCAATCACCCTGTATATGGGATATTTGACATTATTTCGACCTAAAAATATTTCTACAATCGAAAATTGCAAAAATATAGTGGTGGTTCTATTTAATTTTTTTACGCTTAAACCGGAAGTGGTACATATTATTTCATACTTTTACCATCTAGAAGGCTTTGAAATTATTTATTGAAAACCATTGTAATAGCAGTGATAAATAAAATAGCCTTCTGGAGGGTAAAAGTATTCGATCATATTGTGAATTTCAACGTTGTGTAGTGAATGCAAGTGACCATTTTACTTTCAAGCGGCATGCAGTATAAAAACTTGTAACTTAAAATGAAACAAACATAAGTCCCAAAACAAGGCCATAGAATTTTTTTATTAAAATTCGGAATATCTTAAAATTGGTTGGATGTATTTTAATTTACATATTATTTTAACTTTAGAGTAATGAGTGGAACAAGAATAGAATTAAAATAGAAAGATTACCATGAGATTTTCATGAATCACCGTGTATATTCAGAATTTTTGATATTGGATTTAGTTTTTTCATTTTAAATGTGAATAAAAACATAAAATTTACAAATTAGAAATTACTTTTTAATTGATATATTTATAAGACATTTATGGTTAATAAATTTAATTAACATTGTTTTGATTGTAATGACTGGACATTATATACTTTTTTATTAATATTTTTTCCTTACTCTATATTTTACACTCTACATTTTTTAAGCTTTTCAAACATATTTTTCAAATAGCTTTAATGCAAGAAACCTATGATACAAATAAGGAAAAATTATTTCTGGTTGCGAGTATCACATAATAAATACAACACAATTACAACTGTAACTAAATTTATACCTTTCTTAAATGTAATTGAACAAAAATTGCTACCAATTGTTAAAATTAAAGTAGTACGAAACATTTTTAGGTTTTTTCGCATTGGGCTCTGTAGTTTCGCTAGAGTCATCATTATTAGAACTAAAAATAATTAAAATTTTATTAAAAGAACCGACGAAATTCGACTGCAATATCTACCTTTTTTTAACGTTCATATTAATATACTTTCCAACACCTTCTCTGTAAACTGTTAACGACTTTTGTGCCTCAAGTTTTTTCCGCTTCAAATCCTCTTCTTCTTTTTGTTTTAATAATTCCTCTTGCCTCTCTTTCGCCAACTAAGAAAAAAATCTGATTTGATCTCGATTTAATTTAAGTTTCATATTTTATATTCATACCTGTTCATCAGCCTCCTCATACGGATCAACAAATACTTGTGCTTTAATCAAAATGATGTTTTCAATGGGTCGATCTTTGTTGTCCACCTCAATCTTTTCTATTTCGTTCAACGTGTCCACACCACCTACCACTTTTCCAAAAATCGTGTGTTTATTATCGAGATGCTTACAAGAACGATATGTGATGAAACTGAAATTACATAGAAATATTTAATGTACGATAAATGGAAAAATAGCAGCTTACAATTGTGATCCGTTTGTGTTTGGTCCTGAGTTCGCCATGGAGAGCACACCACGACCTGTGTGAGATAAATTCGGTTTGATTTCATCTTCGAATTTTTTGCCCCAAATAGAGTCACCACCTCTTCCAGTATTTGTTGGGTCACCTCCTTGAATCTGCAGGCATTATATTGTTAGGAAATTGTTTTTTGTTTGGACTGAAAATCTTACCATGAAATTTCTAATTGAGCGGTGAAATTTTGTGCCGTTGTAGTACCCGCTCTGGCAATGTTTGATAAAATTTTCGCAAGTTTTTGGAATGACGTCACAATACAATTCCAAGTTGAGGGGGCCGAAATTTGTTACCAGTCTCACGTAACCTAGGAAGTCAGTGGATTTCTAATTCAAATTGTTAATAAAATTTCTGAGAATTACAATTACCTACACCACAAAACTGCGATAAAAAGCAATGTTCAAGATTATGGGAAGAATATTTAAAAATGTCTATAGTATATTAATGTATATTATGTTATGTACTTTACTTTTCGAAAAATAATTACTGAAAACGACGAGCTTAAGAAAGAGGAGCAGATAAGCGAAATAAATACTTTCATGATATGCACGGCGGCCGTCGGGCGTTAACTTAACTTTTAAATTAAACAGAATTTCAAGTTCACCCCCAATGCTGTGACATACACACTCCAAAACATTTACTCGACAAACGCATAGCATGAAGTAAATTATTCCGTAAAAAGGCTAACAATGCTCACTTTGAACACCTGCTTTGACCGATAAAACAAGTAAATCACTAATGGCCATTTGCACCAAACACTTAAGCTGAGCTTAAATTTAGGTGGTGTTTATAATGTGACATTTTTAGATTACACAGCATTATGTAAATCATATTTTAAGTGATGCTTATGTGAAGTTGAGCTTAACATGTTTGGCGCAAATGGCCATAAAACGAAAAATAATTCAAATCTCCGTGTTAAGAAGTGATAGTATTTTTTTTCATTTTTATCAAAATTGAATTGTAAATAAAGTTTCTTCTCTCCCTGCGATATTTGTGCGAATGCTTTTCGTACGAAGTGTCGCAGCATGGTTTTGGAATGATTTTTTAAAAATTTATAAATAATTTTTTTTAATTTTTCTCGTAACCTGTGGCATCCATTCTCTTACGTGCTTTTTTTGGTAGAACAATTATCACCCTATATATCGCTATAAATCGTTTTAGAAATGTACCACTAATCTGGAGCGCATAAAGTTCTCCACAACTCTTCCTGTCAAAAAGTAAAACGTATGTATAGATATACCACGCGAGGCTTAGTAAAACGATGGAAGCCTATGTCTTATTTATGGCGGTACAGACGTGAACACGACCGCAAATGAGGCAAGCCGAGGCCGCACAAAAATGCAAGCGAGAACGTTGATGCAAACCAAGGCAATATGCCTCAAAATGTCCAGCATACGGCCTCGGTTCGATCCAAATGCGGTCGGTACATTAAAGAAAATTCATATTCAGTGTCTTACTGACAATTTCGAACAACTGGAGCAACGGCGAACGCTTTCTCATACGTCCTCGTGCAGAATTTTTACAAGAGCGCGAAGGCAATTGGCGCGGCCTCAGCTTGCCTCATTCGCATTCGTGTTAGTATGAGATGTGGAAAATTGTTCATTTTAATTAATGAAAATTCAAAGGAAATCGCAAGAAATGATGCTTTCTTTCATTTATTTGTTGTTTACATGCAAATAACATAGACATCATTTATCAATACTCTCGATTTTATACATAAACATAGCCTATTTATTTGAGAACAATATTTTTTAATTATATCGTTATTTATAAGCAAATTTAAGAAGTGTTGGTATCGTTGTAAAGTGAAAGATAATCTCTACCCAATGAATATGGGTTGCTATTAAAAAAATACGATACACATATTTTGATAACTAGTATTGTAATTAGTTTTTGGATTAAAAATTCAAAATTAGCATGAAAATTAGAGAATCTTTGCTAATTTAACCGATTTTCTATCCTTAAAAATAAGAAAGTTAGCAATAGTGAACGGTTCAAATTGAACACATTGTATTCCATGAGTTTTTTTATATCTCTGAGCAAATAAAAACGAATCAGAGTTGTGGTTGCTTTTAATTCATCAAAGATTCCTTCAGTTACTTTTGACCTTTCTATTCAAACCTAAACTTCATTTGAAATTAAAATATCTAAAGCATAACATGACGTTATCCAAGACAATCATTTAAATTCCAATCCCTACCCTAGTTCGTTTTTATTTTGATCACCGTTTACCTTAATTCAGTTTAAAAAAGAAAGCAGTAGATGGTTTATAGCTATTAAAGTTGTCTACAGGAAAATCAAAGTTTTATTCGTCAATGTAAGCAAGCTTCAGCTTGCAAAAGATAAATTATTCTTTTTTTAAGAAGACAAGCAAAATTAAAAGTTATTAAAAATTTTTTTTTTACCTACAAACTATCTAAAGATTATTCGGCACAAATGTTATTTGGATCTTTCAAAAAATATAAAACATTTATATGACTAAAGGCCCGGTATTTCAGTCACAGATTAACTTTAATCTTCAATTTATTCCCATAGTAACAATTATAAAAATAATTGTTTCTATGGCAATAAACTGGAGATTAAAGTTAATCTGTGACTGGAATACCGGGCCTATAACAACAAATTAATTAATACAAGACTATTTTCAGATTTCCATTGGTGGATAATGCAGAAATTAAAAATAAAATAGGTATTCTGTAAACAATAAATTTAAAGAAATTATTAACCAATACTTAAAACTATATAATTGAAGAGTAATACCAAAAAATAAAGAAACTAAACTTTTCTAATATTTCCTTAAATTTTCTGAACCTCACTGACCCGTTTGAGACAAGACTGCACAGCCTTGCACAAACGGAGAAACCATGTCAGACTTGTAACTTAAAGTGAACACACATTGTACATATGGCTAATTAATAATTATTATCATGAAGATCATTACCTTTCTTCTTGACTCTCTCATATCTCACTAGATCTTCATGAATAATAGCGGCTTCATGTATTAGTTCAGGGACTATTGTAGTAGATGTGAAACTGGCCGCTACTTTCCCTGTAGAATAATGAGCAGCATTAAATTTATCTGCTTTTTCTGTAGTAACTTTCTTATTTATTTCAATTGTTGGTTCCTTATAATCCCTGTTAAGTTCTTCCAAAGTATATTTTGTCTCTGGGTTGATCGACTTCAAACGTGCCATGGGATCGGACTTTTCAGCCAATTCCTCTGAAATCACAAGTGTAATCGTTCACAATTAAATTGATATATATGTTATAGTACCTTCAGTTTCGACCCGCAAATTATTCTTGACATGGTGAAAAAGCGATATGTTAAACTTAGAAAGATCGTTCGGGTTTTGTAATGTGATGATATCTTTTCGTTCAAAGGGGGCATCTGATATTAAATCTTTCCAGTTCTTTGTTTTGAGGTTTAACTGTTCAACAGCTTCCATGCTGAACACATTTCCTGAGGTGGCAATTGCCACAATGTGTGAGTTTTTGGTGAATGATTTGAAAAGCACCGGACAATGAAACTCGTTTTCAGCATTCTTATGAAAGTTCAACTTGATGAGCGTCTTGAATTCCAGAGGTTTCCCCGTTACAGGATTCACTTTGAACTTCTTCAGGAATGGGAGCAATGGTTCTAGGTCAAAAATGTTACCTTCTTGATCACAGTAGGCATGTTCAAATGGTTGTAACGAAAGACAACAGTGGTCAAAAGGTAAACGACGAAACAAAGATTCTTCTTCTGTAGGTTTTTCACCACGTTTCTTACCTCCATATAACGTAGTCCATTCTGTATATGTTAAATACCTGCAAATAGGTAATAATATATTAACTTAAAATTGAAATCATGCAGTAGTAAGAGTTATTTTAATAAAATATAACGTTCATGAGTTAGAAATAATCTTACATTTTATCTTTCTGATGTTGTCGCTTCCCCATTTTTGCTGTTTATTTTACACAATGAAATAAAATATAAAATTTTATCGTTTCCTGGAAAAAAGTAAGGTTAAATGCGCCATGTAAAAAATTTGTTACGTAGCCAACGCGTAAATGTAGAAATCCCAAGACGGGAACATTTTGATATGGCGGGAAATACAAAAGCGCAGGTCCTTTGTTTACATTGTGAAGTACTGGCGGCTAAAAGTCACCGAGTAGTATTTACTAGATGTTCAAGTGATAACAGGTTTTGCTTTCGTAATGTTATTTTGTTGCAAAAACTAATAATAATCCTGGCATGACAGTCGTCGGAAATCGGATACTTGTACTTATATTTTTCGTGTTGTGCATCCCTGCTTCATCTGTCTGACTACGCCATGAGCCGAAAGTTGTGAAAAGGGAGTGTGTATTGTTTTGAGCTGTAAAATAGTGCAAAACAAACCGTAAGTACTCATGCTAGCCTAATTTTGACGGGGAATTCATGTTTTTCGGAAGGGCTTACGAAACGCGTCCGGTTTTTCCGTACTTCGTGAGCTATGCAAGAAAAAAAGACGATTTCACGCGAGCAGCATTTCCACACAAAAGTGCTTATTCCGATAGTATTGCTGGCGTTTTGGGCCGTTTGACCCGGGGGCCTGTTTTTCCAAACAGATCATGCCGAAATTCTGCTGCATTTCGGCTTCTGTTACGTGTAGAACACAAAATGGCCGACGTAGCTGTCAGGAATCAATTTTGATTTTGACTGGGGTCACATTCCATGAAATCCCTTGAGGTACTTCATTGTGGTGATAACGCGACGTTTTCGACATTGCCTGGCTGAAATTGAGCTGAATAGTAAGCGGAACGGTGTGAAATAGTATCTTTTAATTTCAACAAAAAATGCCTGCCTCATAAGGAATGTTATGTGTGTTCACTGATCTGTTTGTGAAAATATAAGCGTGCGGGCTCATTGTTTACTACATGCAGTTATTTGCTGTTGATTAATGTAATGTGATAAGTGGACAACAACTGAGCTGCAGTTAACAATAACTGATTAATTCTAGATTGTGTCTTAAAGGTCTGCTTTATGTTGTATATATTAACAGAAAAAAAAACAAAAAGTTTTTATTTTTAAATTTTTAAACAGTCGGAAAAGATGTGATTCATTCAATATAAGTTTTTTTTTATTCTTGTTAATGAACATGTACATGTACATGACGGAGGTGTTATTGTTAATATGTCCAATATGCATTTAGGTACCTGCACTTGCAAACTTAAATGAGAGATTGAAAACTGTGGTGAAATGATTATCGTAGATGTTGCAATGATTTCAAAATTCTTTATTTCATTAAAAAGACTGTAATCAACGATCTAGCAACATTGTTAGTTGAACCTGTCAGTTGTCAATTCTAACCATCTCATCATCTCAATTTGTGCATGGTTATTCAAAGCTCAAGTAACATTTCATAATAGCCACAGCTTCAAACCAGGACTGTAAATATCAAACAGTATTTTGATTTTTGGTTTATATATAAATATCACCTTTATGTCAATTATTTTGACAATATATTTTACAATTTTTTTTTGTAAAATATTTTATTGAGATGTCAGGCATTCAGTTGAAAAGTTAATCAAGTAGCCCTTGAATTTTTCATGACATTGTGAACCAAGTCTTGAATTAGATCAATTCGAAATGTCATTTTATGGTCAATATCTTCGTTTTCTGTGCTAATGTGTGCTGGTTTGAACTTGGTACTTTAGTATAGGATGAAGATACTTTGAGTGCACACTAATGTAGCCAACGAAAGTGCTAACAATGTCACGGTATGTTATAAACAAAACACTACAGCTGTTTGACAACTGTCAGTTTATTTAGGAAGTCATCTCTTATTTTACTTCCATGAAAAAAATCAAAACCAAATTGATGAACTTTTCAATTGAACACTTCTTATTTTTATCATTTGCTGTAATTGAAGTTATTCATTGATGTCATCATCCAAAATTGTAAATGGTATCGTGTATCATAACTTAACAATAATTTTAAATAACAATGGATGAAAAGTAATCAAGAGTTATTCACTACTTCTGATTTTGTGAAGTGGTCAGCTTGGCAACTTATTTTATTCATACTGTATACTGAATTAAACTAATTAAAGGTCCTACCATTGGGATCTTGTAAACTATAAGAAATACAATGACGGTTAAATTACAAAAAAGTTGCACTGTTTTGGAATCTTTAACAATTTTTAAAAAAACCTCTTCTACCTTTACTTATTTCTGAATATCTTAAAAAACTGAAAATTCTCAATTTGAAAAATCTTGAATATTTTGTTTATTTATTAAAATAGTCACAAAATTCGGTAATTTCATAAGAATGGATAATCTAATACGGTCAAAGAAAATAGCTTAGGATTTACAGTTTCGCAACCTTTTTAATACAGTCACCACTTTTTATCTTGCCACTAATTGATCAAGCATTATCAGTACCTTCACATATAATATATAGGCAGTTGGTTTTTTTACAATAATGGATAACAACTTTGTATGTTTTTTGAAATAAATGAATGTTATTCTCAGTAGAGAATTCCATTACAACAGAGAAAATTGTTGGATACATTATTTGAAGGACGTCACCTTTTTGCAAAGTTCCTGTTTTTTTTTAAGTAGATTATCAAGTTTTTCTGCAAAAATAAATTGTGAGACAATTTAAGGAGAATACGAACATATATTATGAGGGACCCAATTCCAAGGTGTACAATGTCCAGTCTCACTTTTAATTTCTCAGAAAAGTGAAAACACTTATAATTTAAATAACTGACATTTTTTCTTAGTTTTTTTTAATTTTAACATTATAACTGTTGCTGTTTAAGAGATAATGTGTCATTTTTTTAAACTTAGGGCCTGTATGCAAGTTAACTTCAACCCCTGGTTTATTGCCATAACAACAATTATGTTCACAATTGTTACCATAGCAATAAACTGATAGTTAAAGCTAACTTGCCTTTATAATACCGGGCCTTAGAGAAAGAATAGAATAGAACTACACGTGAAAGTAACAAATGGAGATTGCTCACTTTGGAACTAGGTCCCTCATATACCCCACAACACTAACAATGACAATTTCCCAGCACACTAACGAAGGGTTAATATGAGTATCATGAGCATCATATGAGTATCTAATAACATTTTACACTGGCTGCATTAGTGCACACTTAATGAATCTTTATCTCTTTTTAATACACGAGGCTAAAATGAGATTAAAATACGAGTATGCAGTAGTGCAACCAGTGAAAAACGCTATAAGATAGCGTCCATAAAAACCACTTGATATTAGTATCTGCAGTCCTCATCTATTTCTTCTGACTTTTAGATTGTCCATCGAATTTAATATAAAATTACCGAACTTTATATTAAAGAAAAAACAAAAAGTTCAAAATTTTCGAAATAGAGATTAGAGAATTTACAGATTATTGAAGATATTTCCGAAATTAAAATAGATTTTTTTTGGACATTTTTATAGACCTTAAAATATCGCACTTTTGGTAATTTAACCGGCTTTGTATCTCTTAAGGAGCACACGGACGTGGCGATATTCGGGTGATTCGATTGACAGCAATCAGGCGACTGGATTGTTACAATATCGCCCAATTACAAGCGATATTTTGTTCGCCTGGCAATTTTTTTCGTAAGCACTTGATGGGGCCCCGTTTATTTTGACGAATTTGGCAATTTCCTGGCGATTGGGTTGTAGCAGCTTGATCGCCCAAATACCACCACGCTGCGTCTGTGCACTCTATTATAGTTTACGAGACTTTCATAGTGGCCCTTTAATTAATAATACCTAATGTAACCATGTGTAAGTACTTTTTGACAAAGCCATTTCCTGGTGAACAAAGCCCTTCCTGGTTATGACAATATGGCATAGCTACTTATATTTTTACCATGCAAATAAACGTTTAAAAAATTAAAATTTAGTTCTGTAGTTCTGTAGTTGAAAGAGTAGTGACTTGTGTCGTTAGCATTTCCTGACAAAATTGTTGTGTTTCAAGAATTTTGTGAACTTCGAAATTAGACTTCCCATGTTCTCGTGGTCGAATACGAATAATATAAATATTATGTTATGCTGTGTTCATCGTTCACTTCTGTTCAGTTTAAAAAAAAATTAACTGCCCTACTCACTATAGATGTTCTTTTCCAGATATTTCTGATTATGGGTGCGCTTTTAAAGCGTGCGAATAACTGTTCGAGTACTTGAACATTGTACCCCAAGGCTCGGTTTTACGATCGGGGAATAAGGACAGAATAACAGTTCGCCGAATATCCTTTAACATTCCCCCTTAGCTACGTCACATTATTCCATGAATAGTGCTATACTCAGTTTGTCCGGGTCTAAAACAGTAAACGTTGGTGCGTGTTTGGGTTTCACCGCCTCAACATTTTATTTATTCAAATGACTGACAACAAATTTGTTACAATAAAATTTACTACCAGCTTATCATAGTTCACGTTGCTTTCATTGCAATAACACTTATCTTTCAACTACATAGTGTTCATCATCAATAACTTTTTAGAGGTTTATTTGGAAAGCAAAAGTATAAGTGACCGCAATCAGAAAGAGCAGACTTACAAGATTTTATTAACAAAATATGGTATTGCCATTTAAAAAAAATCACTGTTGATATCATAACCCGTATGTCATCAACGCCATTTATGAAATTTCATGTGAACAATAGTTTATTAAAAAACAAGTTTCATATGACATGATTTATATTATATTTTTTCTATTTTGGTTCTTGTATATATAAAAAAAAGTTTAAAGATTTAAGTTATTTTGAAATGTAAATTTAAAAAAATTCTGTTTTGCTATGTAGCGGGTTGGTGACATTGTTTCGCGCTTAAAACAAATGTGGATTAGGAGATTAGGTTTATACACAATTACATATTTTGTGATAGGTAATTTTGAACGGAAAAGAAACTATTTCAGCAGTTTCAAACATGTCTCAATTTGGAAGCTATTTTTGTAATTTGAAATGTGAATAAATTTAGCCGGTAACCTAACAAAATAAAATTATGGATGCTTTATGAACTACTTTATGAAATCCAAAATGGGTGTCGTTAAAGCACCAAAATTGAAAAAAATAACTTGAATATACGAGTCTGAGGATATTCCGATTCTTGCTCTAACGTCGCTTAATAATAGGAGATAAACTTACTCTGAGAGTTCTTTAGAGCAGTGAATCAAAACCGCTACTTGTTTAACTAAAGAACTCTAGTGACAAATATTAACTATATTAATGGTTTCTTTGATAACGAGGAAGTAAAACATTTGAAAATTATTAGACTATCAATTCTAAAAATGTTAAATATGACCAACATATGGAGACTAATAAAAACTCGAATTTGCAATATGAAACACATGAATTTGTCATATAAGACTTGTTAATTCTAGTTTAGTAATAATAATTTATTGTAAACTTTGTGAACCATAATAACGGGTGTTAAGTTTTTCGTGTTATCAAATAGCCTAGAAACTGAATATTTCCCAATATATTCTTAATTAGACCAGATAACATATTAAGATAAATAAAGTAACATCTATTATTTTTTGTGAGAGACTTGTCACCCCTCGGTTATATCTTGACTTGAAATGTGATCGGTCGTTGTTTTGCCCACCCTTTCAAATTAAAAATTCTGTGAAGAAACTCTACGATATCTGTTTATCACACAGCAGATTAACGACAAAGCTGTTTATAAAATCACTGTAATTCGTACTGGTATATATTATATGTATTGTTTAATCATGCACTTAGCTTCATTGATAATGCTTTAATCTGATATACAACGCTAATACATGTCAGTAAATGTAAATATCTGTGTAATATGAAATGCTTGAAAGTTTGGAGCATAACATCTGTTAAAACTTGATTTAATTATTTCACAGAATACTTATTTCCACACACAAAATTAATATCGTATACAAAACGTTTATTATTTACGCATATAAAATATATACATTCGCTTTATTGATATTTTAATGTGATAAATATATCTCACACGATGAACATAACTTGAAACATAATTCAATAAATAGTAGTGAATAGTTGTTATGTTTTGTTTGGAAGTTTTATAATTTTTCAATCTCTTAAAATTAAAATCTAAAGTTCATTTTTTATATGTCGATAGTATAGATCTGAGTTAAGAAAATATACGACGAAATGGCATGACAAAACCGCAAAGTTAGAAGAAGACTGCTACATAAAAATTCTTTGACTTATCGATCGATATACACACTTAAAAACAAAATAAATAGAGAAAAAATATTTTTAAAATTCTATCTTATGATTTCTGATGTGAAAGTTTTAGTTACGGTGGACGTGGCAATTAATATACAGTTGAGGTAAAAAAAATGGGAAAGAAATTTTTTCCAATTGTAAATTTGGTTGTATTTGTCAAATAATATTTTTTCCACAACCATGTTTAAAGTAGGTACCTTAAAGGTGTAAAGTTACCAAAATGCATGCACACTGGAACGGAAATGTGGAATCCTTTGGAGAGAACGAAGACTTTAAAGTAGTCTCTTTTAATTCTCTGAGAGTAAAGAAATGAAGTGGCAGTTTGAAAGATTAATGGCGGAATAAACACCTGACCAATCAAAAGTAAATTGCTCTCTTTATCAATGAATTTAATTTCTTTGATTGGCCAGCTGTTTATTTAACCATTAATTTGACATTCGTTGCAATGTTGATGGATAATAGTTTCTAGAATATAGTTGTTTTAGATATATCATACTGATGATTTTTAAATTAAACTAGTGACTAATGTTTTAATTTAAATTACATATTATATTTTTATTTTTAATAGAAAAATGTCTACTGCGGGCTCAAGTGGATCTGGACGTGGTCGAGGTGGTCAAACTACCGTTGGGGATCAGAAACCCGAATCGAAAGAATCTAAGCCGAACCCGAAAATGTCGAAGGCCCTCGGGACTTCCGCAAAACGTATCCAAAAGGAGCTAGCAGAGATCACTCTTGATCCCCCGCCCAACTGTAGCGCTGGTCCCAAGGGTGAGAACTTCTATGAGTGGGTGTCTACGATCCTGGGCCCGCCTGGCTCTGTGTACGAAGGTGGCGTATTTTTCTTGGACATCCACTTCTCGCCAGAGTATCCTTTCAAGCCACCGAAAGTTACCTTTCGCACTAGGATTTACCACTGCAATATTAATAGCCAAGGTGTAATTTGTCTCGACATACTGAAGGACAATTGGTCTCCTGCACTCACTATCTCTAAGGTCCTACTCTCCATCTGTTCGTTATTAACTGATTGTAATCCAGGTGAGAATTTTTCTAATTAACTCCTTTTTCACATTTTCTATCATCAATATGATAAAGATGTCAATGCAAAATGTTTTTACTCATAAAAGCACGAGTCATCGTGAAGGGTGCAAGTAAGGTTACGTGAATGGAGAAGGGGAAAACCTTTTGGCTGCAGCACATTAAATCTTTAGACATAATCTAACGAAATCAACTTTAGATCAAACAAAGGTATATTAAAAGGTATATTAAATAAAATACTTTAAAGTAAGTACTTCAATGTACCTTTGCACGAACTAAAATTGCTTCTAAACTTTAATAGTAAATTAATTTTGTGTGGAGTTTTAACCATTAAATGTAATATTTTTTCAGCTGATCCACTGGTAGGCAGCATAGCAACTCAATATCTCCAGAACCGGGAAGAACACGATCGCATTGCCCGACTGTGGACCAAACGTTATGCTACGTGATTGAGCTGCGCGTGCCGTTTAATTTCAGTGTTGTCTCCCCTCGCCATCATGGCAAAGTTTGGTCCTTTTTCATCTTCACATTTCATCCATGAGTAAACTACTTCATTTCTGTCTTTAGTGTTCCGTCAGTATAATTTTGTTAAAAGTGTTTTTACGTAGACTTAAGAAAAATTACTTGTATAAACAGAAACAATATACTCTTTTTCGGTTCAGTAATGTCTGTAGTTCTGACTCCTTGTGCTACTTAGATAGAAATTGTGATTTTTTTTCTCTGTACCATCCGTCTGGGCAACAGATCTATATGTCGTGGTGTTCGTATATTTATTTCTCGCGTAATCATTGCGTTTCATTTCCATTAGGCGCAAGTGTCTAGCAAATTCGAGACGGGTAATGCGTCAACTGATAGTGTAAAACATGATGTGTCAAAAATCAATCCTTTCAGTAACCTAAGGAATAAATCGTAAAAACTTAACTCGTGTAAGTAACATAAAAATATGTTGTTATATACAGTGCGTGTGATTTTTAGTCCAGTCAGTCAAGCACTAAATTACAACTGTTGCTCTGTATTACAATGTACCTAATTAAATAGTGAGGTGGAAGAGACTTGCATGCAGTGGGGCAGCACTGCAGTTACTGTAGTGGTCGTCCTCCTTAAACAGTTCTGTTCATAATATTGTTATGACATTTTCACTTTTCATCAACTGAACTAAAAATTACACGTACTGTAAATGTCAATTGATATTTTGTGCAAGAGTATTTCAAAATTCATTTATATTCATAAAATTTAAATCACACTGAATTTTACATCTTGGAAAATTTGAAAACAATTTACTTTTAAATATCCTGTGTTTCTTGACAAATTGTATGTTCATAAATCAATCAACATTTCTTCAAGATATTTATTTACATTAACAACAAACTCTTGCACAAATAATTAATTGGTTAGTAATGTTGTAAGTGAAGGAATTTGTTTCTTTTTAAATAATTATTAGGCACTAAACTCTCCTGTGTGTTCCTGAGTTACACATTCAAATCTCGTAGACAATAAAATTTGTTTTTCTATTTGTTTTCGACTCGCTAAGAGCAAGTCTCATATCACGCGGTTCTCTTTCTTTATTGTTTCACTTTGTTTCAAACGTGACGGTCTTCGGTTTCTGCAGATAGGTTCCTGCAATGTGTGCAATTATATTAACGCGTAGATTGCTTGTGCAGAACTACGCCAGTCGTTTTGGCCTGTCTCTGCGGAGGCAAGGTCGATGCGACTGGGCCAAGAAAACTCTGCTTCTGTAAAGTATCATTTTTTTACTAAATTAATACGAGAATACGGACTATTCTTCTAGTAATATGGTTTTAGTTATAAATGTAATAATAAAGTTTTAGTATGTAATAACAGCCTTGTTTTATTTATTTGTTACGTCGCTCGGAAGCTTGAATTTACAGGTGAAGAATTGTTTAAATCAACAAAGAAATGCCATATTCGAATTTATAAATTACAAAATTTAGGGTTTAATAAAAATTTAAGAGGTCTAATATTAATGTATAGACATAGGAGTGTCTGTAATGAAATGGGAACAAATTTGAATTTAATTTCATTAAATTATATTTGAATTTTGGAAAATGTAATGTCGCTCTTATAGAACAATTACAATAATTGCAGATTATACTGCCAAGTTCATAATGATAATAATCCATGAATTTTCAAGTAGTCCTACTACTCAATAATCGGTCAATTATTCATGTGTGGTCAAGGATCCTGGATAAAGCTATCTATAATTCACCACCAGCAGTAAATAATAATTCACGCTGTCATGGTAATCATCATTGTTTATGGTGTATAATGAATTTACAAAATATTCAAAGACTGATGTTTTAAAAGCTGTTTTCCCCACTCGCAAATGTTTAGAGTCCTACCACTTACGTATGATCTTACCTCATGGTTTTAGTAGTGTTGTTATATAAATTGTTATTAAAAATTAGTATTTGTAATCGAGGACAAATTATAGTATACGACTCGCTGCTATTATATTCCTTCACTATAGCATCGTGTATATATACAATAGTATATATATAGTATATACAATAGTATATTATACCCAATGCTATAGTGAATGAATATAATAGTAGCTATTATATAAAAAAAAAAATTATAAATGGCCGTTGACTGTTAAGGTAGAAAGTGAATAAATAATTAAAATTAATAAATATAAATAAAATATTTATCTTAAACAACAGTTTAACTCTACAAATGTGTTTTCCTGACAAAAGATTCAATATTAGATATATCAACAGGCCCCGGATTGAATTATTTTTTTATTAAAGTCACCTATTCCTAATCCCAATGCTTTCGTGCTCGCATAAATTGGGACCGCTTCAGTTGACGGTGTTGCAAACTAAAATACTAGTTAATCAAGATATTCAAGTCGTTGATAAGCGCAGCATTGAATATTTCGTCGGGGCCCACTTGCTGGTCTGATTATTTTTATGAAAACTAAACCAGAGGCGCGCTAATCTATGTAGAGAGATGACTGCACTTTTCTCGATACACGACGCTAATAATACGACCCGTAAATGGATTGTAGGCGGAACTCGGCTTTAAAATCTTTTTATCCGGGGCTTGATCACTAGAAAATTTCCACAGCTGAACCTTTAATATGCCAATGAAGTGAAGCAACCAAGATGGACAATTTATGAAAAGATGCGACCCAGCAAGTGGTAGGCAAATACCGTGCATAATGGTTGAGTCTCTTTTGTAAGGAGATAAGATTTTGACTCCGCCCACTAGACCTGAGGGTAATAGGACCGACACATGCAGAAAAACATTCCATCCATAGTTCTATATGAGGTAACGCCCACTAGCCCGTATTGCGTCCGTTGCGTTGCAGGTGTCGGTCCTATTACGGTCAGGTGTAGTGAGCGGAGTCCTTTAGAGGGTCATACTGAAACAGATCTAAAATACTTTGGATAACACTAAGAGAACCTGAAGTAGTACCTCATTCGAGTTAGAATTATAGTGCAAAAGAGGGCTTCAATTATAGCATAAAACTCAACGGTAAAGACACTAGACTCTACCAGAAGCAAAAAAGGAAAGATTCTTCGCCTATTACAAAGGTCGATCTCCCACTTTATTTAAGAGCCATCTGTAAAAATGTTTATAGAATGAGGAAATTCTTCCAGTATCTCCAGGAAACGGTTTTGAAGTAGGTCTCTATTGGTGTTCGATTACCAAGAATCGAAAAGTATTTGATTTTCAAAAATACTCACTCAGTTTATACCCGAATATATACTTAAGTACTCATATTGGTGGATGGAGACCGTTAGTGTTGGGTAGAATAGAATACACGGTATTCGAGTACTTTCAAGAATGGAATAATGATTTTCCCTGTGAACTCCTCATTTGGTTTGGGCAAGGCATTTAATAACATTTCCATTATGACACCATACAGCCAAGTTATTGTGAACCAGAATAGGGTTCTATCAAACTTAGGGTTACCATTGGGTTTGCTGACAAAGGAGAATATGTCATAGGAAAAAGAAGGACTTTGTAAGAAACAAGAGGACATTTTTGAAATTATTACAATTCGGTCCAAGTAACGTTTCAATGAAGTCTATGACGTTATACGAAACAAAAAGGAACAAATAAATAGGAAACATGTCATAAAATATTTTTACCTAATTAAATTAAACAAAATTAAGTGATATTAAAAAACAGGAAATAGACGTAAATCATTTGAAATAGACGTAAATCATTTTACAAAGTCGAACGGTAAAACTGGTTGGACATCAAACTTTGAGTACAAAAGTAGGGCATGCCCTCCTATTGCCGGACGGATGATAACCCTAATCAAACTTTAATCCTAAGAAGCTGATATAAGGAACAACACTTCATATATGGGAAGAGTGGTAGAGAATTTAATACCACAAGATTTCGCATTCTCAACTACAATTGATCGCCTCCAGTAGATTTATCATATGGATGAGTTTTGGCAAAATAATTAAAATTACATACAGCGTGTTTCTAAACATGTCTTTACTTGAATACTTGAACTCAAAACTGGTACTCCAGAAATGAAACAAATTTTATTATAGAGGCTGTCCCAAGTTTGTAAGTCGTAAGACAAAAATTGATGTTTTCGTCGACTAGGTGTAAGCGTTCTTGCAATTGTAATTATGTACTTATTATACAGTAACCGCCAAAAAGAAATTTTTTATTTTTGATTTTTTTCAAAAACTTTACGCCAAAAATTTGTGCACGTTCGACAACCTAACATAAGCAAAACAGATCTGGTGAGCAGTTTTTATTGTGGACAAAAATGGCACCTATTGAAAACACGAAAACTGAAAAATTGTTATAATTTTGAATTACTGCATGTGAGAGGAATTTTTAGTAGGGCCTGATGGACTTTTTCAAAATCTATCGTTCAGTATTCAAACAACATTTCCAACACCATAATATTTTGAAAAATAGAAGATTTTCCATTTTTTAAGTTTTCTTCGAGATTTGAAACTGTGAATGAGCATTTGGATATTTAACCCCTACGAATAGTCAGCTTATTCATTTTTTATCATAAAAATTATTTAAAAGAATCTAATTTGTTGTAGGGTTCTAAAGTGTAGCACGAATAATAAAATATGAGACGGTTTTTCACGTTTTTGGTGCAATGCCTCTTTGGCACGAAATTTTCTGTTATCCTTTTTTATTCCGACATGGTACATTTCTAATAAATCCAATTTAACATAAATACACCAAAAATTACAAGAATTACAAGAAATATTTGCTGGGACTTCATTTAAAACGGTTAATACAAAATCGATATTTTTATGCCGTTTTTTGAGGTGGTCATGAAATATTTACTGTCAGAAAATTAAAAAAAAAACTGAAGTTATGTTACAACGTTGTTTACTTCTCATTTATTGAAATGGGCTGCAAATACATTAAATAAATAGATAATTATTAACAAATGAATTTGAGATTATCAACTCAAAAAAAGATTTGAATTATTTTAACAGTCGACAATAGTGAGTACTGTGAATAATGTCCGATTATAAAAAAAAAAAACATTACAATTCAACAAAACCGCCTTCCTGTTCTATGCACAAGACAGTTCTATCATACAACTCCCGGGCCACATTTCTCAAAAAAATTGGTGAAATTTGTCTTGCACATCTTCTTATGGTTTCTTCCAGCTGATCAATGTTCCTAAATGGACGATGCTTGTAAACTTCATTATTCAAATATCCCCAAAGGAAAAAATCACACGGTATCAAATCAGGTGAGCGTGGTGGCCATGGAATATTTGAAAATCTTCCTATCCATCTGTCAGGAAACAATTGATCTAAGAAGTTCCGAACATCAAGTGTGCTATGAGCAGGGGCACCATCCAATTGAAAGAACATATTCCTTCGTACTCTTAACGGTAAATTTTCAATCTCATCAAAAAATTCATTTTCCAAAAAATTTAAAAATTTCTCAGAGTTAAGGTTTTCTCTAAAAAAATATGGTCCAATGATCTGATTATTCAAAATGCCGCACCAAACATTGGTCTTGTACTTGCACTGTAAAAAGCGGATTTTCATCTGCCCACCCAACAATTTGGTGAGATTACAACACCGTTAGAAGAAAAAGTGGATTCGTCACTAAAAAGCACATGTTTGGCAAAGAATCTTTGCTCTTCTAATTGACCTTGAAACCAAAAACTAAAGAAAAAACGTGCATTAAAATCTCGTTCCTTCAACGTGTGAATAAATTTTGGTTTATACGGTTTGAATTTGTTTTTCTTTAAAATTCTTCTTGTAGACGTCTTTGAAACGTTACAGTTGCGTGCTATATTCGATACAGAAGTTCTGGGAGTTTCAATAACGTTTTGTATGACTTCAATCTGTGTGTCTTCATTAGTAATCCAGTTGCTGTGTGGCTTTTTAAAAGAATTTTCAACAGATCCTGAATCTTTACACTTTGTTAAAATTCTTCCAACTGTAGTATGCGAAATATGTTTGTTAGGATGTGCTTGATTAAAAATTTTAGCTGCTTCTCTATGCGATTTATAATTATCGCTGACTATCAAAACAATTTCAATTTTTTCTTGAGTTGTTAATGAGGCAGGCATATTTTATAAGCGAGGATGTCTCAGATGTAAACAAAACTTGATAATTATTAAGAACTCTGCAATTGTTCTTTTAATTTTCTGACAGTAAATATTTCATGGCCACCTCAAAGAACGGTATAAAAATATCGATTGCGTGTTAACCGTTTTAAATGAAGTCCCAGTAAATGTTTCTTGTAATTTTTGGTGTATTTATGTTAAATTGGGTTTATTAGAAATGTACCATGTCGGAATAAAAAAGGATAACAGAAAATTTCGTGCCAAAGAGGCATTGCACCAAAAACGTGAAAAACCGTCTCATATTTTATTATTCGTGCTACACTTTAGAACCCTACAACAAATTAGATTCTTTTAAATAATTTTTATGATAAAAAATGAATAAGCTGACTATTCGTAGGGGTTAAATATCCGAATGCTCATTCACAGTTTCAAATCTCGAAGAAAACTTAAAAAATGGAAAATCTTCTATTTTTCAAAATATTATGGTGTTGGAAATGTTGTTTGAATACTGAACGATAGATTTTGAAAAAGCCCATCAGGCCCTACTAAAAATTCCTCTCACATATGCAGTAATTCAAAATTATAACAATTTTTCAGTTTTCGTGTTTTCAATAGGTGCCATTTTTGTCCACAATAAAAACTGCTCACCAGATCTGTTTTGCTTATGTTAGGTTGTCGAACGTGCACAAATTTTTGGCGTAGTTTTTGAAAAAAATCAAAAATAAAAAATTTCCCCATATGGTGCGGACTTTTTGGCGGTCACTGTATATTAATTTCTATTTCTAGTATGATTTACGCTAACGTTTATTTTATTCAAAGTAAAATTGAAAGGAAACTGAATTCGTAGCTCCGTTATGCATTTCAGTTTTTATTTGTATATATTAAACAATAAATTACAATGTCTTGACTGTATAATAACAATATTAGTTTGCATGTATTGTCGTTTATTACAAGGAAGGCAGTAGTCGGTGCCGGAGCCTTATGCATTTCACATTTTGTTCCGAAGGAAAGCCGGAACTGGACACCAATTTCGTTAATATGTTACTTCTATTAAACAAATAGTTTAATAAGCCGAATTAAATATCTTTATCATGTTAACAAAAACCGACAAAAACACATTTCGCCGAGTCCATTGGTTCGTCGTCGATGTAACACGGATATTTGAAAATTGTGCCGATGGCGTCATTCATATTCGTCTACAATGAGGCCTTGATCCAGTTCTTTTGCACGTAAAAATTTTTATTGCGTTTTATTAGATACGATTGCGAAAACAAGTCATAAACTGAGCACAGATTTCACAATAAAGTGAGCTGTTTTGAGGCAGGTCAGTTTAATTATTAATAAACTGAAGAGATTTGGAAAATAAATTTCTAATGTAATGGGAAACTTACAGTTTTAATTAAAAAGACAGGTTTAGAAACACTTGTATACAATTTCAAAATTGTGGAAGCAGCACAAAATAGGTACTTAGAACGTTTTTATAAATTATTATTATGTATTAATCAATTGTGTAAAGCAGAATTTTTATTTTCTTTACATAATAATCAAGAATCGATTAACAAGACTACGATTCCAATAAAATTACTTCCAACTGCGACTCTAAGTGGGCAACACTGTTTAAAAACATTATTTCTATAAAAATTAATTAATATTGTGTAACTGGCAAGAAAACTTGATTTTATTATTTCTATAGTAAGTTTTCAGGTAATAATTACCAAATGAACATCATGTAGAATATTTTATTGAACATTTTAAATACATATACAGTTACATTTTAACATCAAATAGACAGAATTTAAGGTAAGTATATGTACAGTGGCAAATGCAGTAGTTTGAGTATGAAAGCAGAAATCAATCAATATATTTGAAAGATACATCAGTTTACAGAGTTTTTGACACTTTTTTTGTTTCCGTAATTGCAGTTTGCCACGTTATAATAATTCACATAGAAATGGTAACACAAATATATACTCTAAACAGTACCTAACAAATCTAGTGAATATCAGTTCATATATGCATATAATTACAACAGTATACAAGAGTAAATAAATAATTTATGAAATAAATATTGATATTTGTATCAAAAATCCTACCACCCCTTATTGACTTGGTCTAATTTTTTTCTTACATTTTTTTTGTATACTGATTATAAAAATATAAAAACAATATTCCTTTAACAAAGAAATGAACAATATAAAAGATACAAACTAAAAGTAATAAGTATATTCATGAATTGCTTTGGTTACATTATAAACAGATTTGGAGAATCACTCAAAACGACATCGATTAGCGTCTTTGGCAAACATTACAGGATGAATATACTTATAATTTATAACAAAACCCGAATAAAACCTTGCAACCTACTAGAAAATTGTGTTGTAAAATATTTCTATAAAAATGTTTTTATTTAGTAATGTAAATCAGTCGGTGTAAGTTGAGTGAGAATTGACGAGTTACATAACAAACTTATTCGAGCCAACTGATAATATCAGTGATGTTAACACAGTGCTTCATATAACAGTAATAATAATAGTAATAGTAAAAAATTGTGGACGTATGCTTAATAATATAAATTATAAACTGTGAACTGCTTAGACGGTTTCGTATTCTTTGCGGATAGAACGTGCTAGACAACAGGCGAAAATGACCCCAATCAACTGTAAAAAAGAGGGTTACTTTTTTCTAAAGGAGCTAATATAAATAAGTTGTGATGCTTACCTGAATCAAAGCAACTCCAATTCCGACACCCCCTATCAGTGAAGCGTAAGTAATGATGTTGTCTTTTAGTTTTTCCAGGCAAGAAACTTCGTATTTGTTGGTGCTCTTCATGGTGCAAGATCCATCATTTTGTGTATTTGGACAGCAAGTGTAAGGAAGGGTGTTGTTCTGGGTAATTTTGGACCAGTCACTTGGTCCATGCATTCCACAGCATTTCATCTGTGAAATTATAAAATTTTATCATATAACACCCAAATATTTCAAATAACAAAGCCTATTGTTAGATTAGAAGGTAATAGAACCAATAATATAAAATTAAGAGTTAAATTTAGATGTTTACGGATTCCGTCTTCATTTGATTTTTCTTATACAGGTTGATTCAAATTCAAATTCACAGATTAGATCTTCTATATTTTTATGGACTAAGAAATATTTAAAAAGGAAAGAGTGCTAAAGCACAAAATTTACAAGATTAAAAATATTTCCAAAACGGTTGCATTTCGGTATAGAGATACCTTATAATTTTCTATTCAAAATTATCTGTAGATCCTAAATTTGCTAGGGAAAGTGTATGATTCCGTTTAAAATAATGAAGTTGACAGCGACTTCAGGTATAACCGGAAGTTCAAATACTTTGAAAATATTTTCATTAAAAAGTGCATTAACAACTGTGGAAGAGTGCAAATTTTCAGAGAAGAACGGGTTCCATGAATCACCCTGTAGAATGAACTACATTCTATAAACAATATTACGTTTTCGAATAGACCAATACTCTTTTTTTTATAAATCAACCAACTTAATTGTAAATACTGGGTAATGGCTACATAAAACACAATGTGTAATCGAATAAGTTTCACTTACTGTAACCACTATTAATATTGATCTGAGCGGAGTTATAACATGCGAAAAATCTACGTTTACTTTTTACAAAAACCGTTTGAGAAGCACTGGATGTAATTTAAATGTCCCAGCTGAATGAAGTTTACTATTATATGCAATAAAAGATAGAACAGTAAATCCGCAGATGCAAATCCAATAAACATTGAGACAGATCATTAAAACTTTTATACGAAAGAATACGGAGATTAGCAGTTAGTGATATGTAAACAATAAAATAATAATAACTCTTGCCATGGGATTTGGACGGCATGTCTTAGCTTTACTGTAAAACAGTATCAAGGAGTGCAATGACGTACTTTTCACTTAAGCTAAGACATGCCGTTCGGATTTCATAGCAAGAGTTGATAAAAAATTCAAATTATTGGAAACAAGTACGCCGATTCTCATCATCTCTCTATTAATGATTTTATTACCTTTTTATGCTCAGACTGCAAAAAAAAAAAAAAAATCCGAAAGATCGTGCTTATTAACATGTATTCATTCAAAGAAATAAATGCAGATTACTCAACAGTTATAATGAAAACTAAGTATCATTTAATAAAGTAAATCACATAGTGTGTTATTTGTTTAAAACTATGGAATATCATTATGTAATTAATATATCCAATGACACAGATGGTCGAAGGTTACAATATTTTTTTTATTAATACAAGTTGCTACACTTTTATGAGCATCGTTTGTAAACTGTTAGAGCAATAAGTAAAAATTGGGTTATAATTAATTAATTCAATCAACGCGAGTGGATATTTAGAACTTTTTTCCGTTATCAGATTGCTTAGGGGAGGCAACCGTGAATTTTGCTAACGCTTCATTGTTTATAAAAACACTGACGCACGTATATCTCACGAACAAGCAGTGGTTTTCAGCCAAAAGATGATGCACACTTGCGATAAGTCATTTTCTTTATTTTTGAGTTAAGTCGGATTCAGACGACTTGGCCAATACACTAATATTTGATATACTTGGCAAATGTACCAGCTCATTAAAAGCGTTGTTAAGCTAAGGCGCTCACACGATGTGTACAATTTTTTTTTAATACGCCAGTGAATTTGTGCAATTTTGACGGAATGGATAGAAGAGTGTTGACCATAATGGTTAGCGATCACCCTGAAAATTTCGTCGTACACCAATCGTCCGGCTTTAAACCGTTCTGCTAGAACGAATTCTCTTATAGGATAAAGAACAGTTTCTGTTTTTTTACTGAGAAAAGTATATTTGCAAATATTACCAACAAATATAATTTATTGTTTGACTTTATAATGTTGTAAATTTGTAGTATTTGGAATGATCACACTGTGTTTATATTTTAAATCACGCTCCGTGGCGTGGAACCATATCAAAATACTTAAATACACATAAATAATTTCTAAATCAATAAAATGTCATTAAGCATCATGTATTAAGTTTCAGTATATAGCTGAATAAACAAGAATATAAAAATTCTTTTAAAATTTTTATCGGACATTAAAAAAATTGCACAATCGATCAATGTTTCATTAGCAGTTGATAGCTTCGTCAGGAGTGAAAAATAAATAATTATTTGTTGAAGTTGAACACAGTCCTAGAATGATTGAGGGACGAATGACGCGTTTTTTTGCCTTAATTTGCTCGCAAGGTCACTAAGTTTCAACTTTCTATATCTTAAAAGAAAAAAAAAAGCGACGATTTGATACAGAATAACGCGATACGGAAACGATAACAAGAATGCGATAACGGTGAAGCGAAACCGGAGAACCTGCGAAAGGAAACCGCACAAGATGTATCGAGTTTTCTACCGTCGCAATAATACTTGACCTAACCAACAGCGGCCTGGTTAAAAATCGTTAATATTAATAACGGCAAATCGAGTTTGTTAGAGACGCCGAATGCCGCTGAAAGAAGCGTATATACAGAAAGCAGATGTTTAGTTTTACATGGTTAATTATTTAGCGGGTTGTCGAGCTGGATTTGTTACTTATGTATGGGCGTAATTGACAAAGCAAATGGTGTCATCGATTTTCGCAGTTGACTATGAACGATTTTGATAATGTTTATTATTAGCCGAAACGACTCATACTTTTTTAAAACATTAAATAAAAAATTAATTTAATATTAAACTAATCATTGGAAAAACGCCCATATATTGATTCGAATTACCGATTTTTTTTATTATTTATTGTATTGACCTCTAGCCTCCTTGGAATACAAAACATTGGCTAATAGACAAAAATACTTATTGCTGCCCTAAACTGCAAGACACAGAAGAGGTATATTGTAGTGATGTACCAAGTTGCTTATTTTAAGAATCGAGTGGATTCGTTTCGTTAAAAAAAGAATCGAGTCTGGGACTCGAACATATTACTCGAGTAAAGTACTCGAGCCTACTGAGTACTTGAGCCTGGTGATGTACCGAATCGCTTATTTTAAGAATCGAGTGAGTATATTCATATTAGTTAAAAATGAGTCGAATCTAGGCTCAAGTTTGAGACTGGACTCTAGCAATAAATACAATAATCATCAATTGTTATTATAACTTTATAAAAGGAACAAAATTATTTTTCTTTGGAGATTGGACGGTACCTACGACACTGCCAATAACAATACTTAAAAAAACAAACTTATCCTCAATAAATATCGTGCGATCCAAAATACAATAATTCAGAGTAGGCTGTGAACTGTCACTATGTGATCGAATTTGATACTTGAGTTTTAAGCAGAGACGCATAATTAGAGTGGCGGAGGGCGCCAATGAATTCGTACTTCTCAACGCGGCATTTTTGGATCTATGTTGCTAGACAAACGACATTGGATGTCGAATATCACGTGCTCGTTCTGGACGGGATATATCTGCGCGTTGCCTAAATTCTTTTTGTCTTTGGTTATAAATACTCGAGAAAAATATATTCGATTCACTAGTATATTGTATTCGACTGTGAATGTTGAATGGTGATAAATCCATTACTCTCTTGGTTAGATAGTTAATTTTAAGTAAAAATATAACGCATTTATAATTTTAAGAATTAAGGTTTTGTTTTATCTACGTTTATCCAAATGATTTACGAACGCAATGGAATGCTGGGACGATCTTAAGATTATATAAACAATAAACAGATTCGGGAACACAGGTTAGCTTTAGAAATCGGGGCATTCAATTTTACGCTTCGTAATCAATAGATACGCTAATAAGTGTCTAACGGTGTTAATTGGTATTTTATGAAAGGTGCGGAAAATAATTATTAAGATGCGCGCATAAGTTGGTCAACATGTACTTGCAACCCGCAACAATTATAAAGTCCGCGCGTATCATGTGCGTGGAGTGCGTATACAAGGTGTGTTCGGAAAGTATTATTCATTACGCCCTGAGAACCAGGAATACGGTACTCTAGAGATAAATTATTAATTGTAACTAGTGCATGATAAATATGTAGAGGATTAGCTTGAAATATTTCCTGCATGGTATGAATGAAGCAAATATACAGGTCGGATATTACCAAGACGTAGAGTAGAGTATGTTCGCATCTCATTGAGTTTATCTGTGCTGCATGCGACTTGTGTGAAAAAAACATTTCAGAGCAATAGTTTATGAAAGAGCAACAGAAATGGTATTAGAAGCCCCAAGGTTGGTCACTATCAGAAGCAATAGTAGAAGCACTAGTTTGAGTATGAATTGACCAAAGGATTGAGCAGGTGCAGATCGTTATGGCCTGGGGACTGGGGTCCCCGGTGAGTAAATAACTGTTGTCTCTTACAAATGATTGTAAACACATGTTATTGCTGCATGAACGCATCTTGTCAATGGGAGGTAATGGTAGCGAGCGGTACCCGGTAGCCAAAGGAAATAGTAGCGTTTTGAATACTTAAATTTAATAATACCAAAAAAAGTTAATATTTAGACTGCCCTTACATTTGTTATAATTAAATACCATGATTTATCCAAAACATGACTTTGTTATTGCTGTAAAATGTTCTGGCCGGTAACAGCTTGTAGGTTTTGACATGTCTCAGTATTTATATTTGCCAAAAAATATTTAAAAAATAAGTGAAGCCAATATAAGTGAAACTAATACAAAGCATACCAGCACGTCACACAATAATAAAATAAATAATTGCATACAAGTAAAAAAGCTGCTCTGATAACGTAGCTTTTTTGCCTTGGTTAGATAACAATGGTGACGAAGATGCTTAGAATATTTATTACGAATTCGGAGTTCAAGAAAATAGTTGTTTAAATTCGATTAGGAATTTCGACCGTTTTTGGATAAATTTCTATTTTGTTTAACTTTTGATATACAAAGAGGTCAGAATAGTTGTATGAGACTCATCGATGTCCCATTTCTCATGAACTAAATAAACTTCAATAGCTCAATTTTTAAAAATAGCCGTTATTACATAGTGCAATTTTTTATCGCAAAAGTCCTCCATAACATCAACTTAAAACGAAAAGGTCTCTCGCCATAATTAGGAATTCTTTAACAAATGATACAAGTTTCAAATTGTCAATGGCTTGAACCCGTTACCTACAGTTTTCTTGCAACTGTCGTCATTTACATTTAAAACAAGGCTGTATCGCTTTTCAGTGGCCAAGGTTGCGTGATTCTAATTCTCCGACACATTCAGATGATTCTCTTGTGTGTGCATTTATTTTTATTAGTTAATTAGATTTAATTAATTTAAAAGTAGGCATACATTATCATCTCGAAAGGAGATTCTTTCAACGCAGACGGCATGATGGCGCCCAATATGTATACAATATAAATATCTTATTTTTTAATATAATAATTTTATGGTTTTTGAATAATTCTTACTCTGCGCTTATTAAGAGTTTAACATTCACATTTTGCAGTGTTATTTCATGAGACTGTTCGTAGAAACTTAGCGTCCAGATGCCTAGTTTTACCGAAAATATTTGCGCTTCGGCTTTAGATTTCTGAAGAACGCAAAATTTCGAACTTCTCGGTACCGCTACATTTCAGCTTCAATCAATAATAACTTGACGGAAGAAAACATAAGAACTTCTGATTGGCGGAAATACTAAAATAATTTTCTTTGAGGAAAAAACATAGGCTGAAATAAATATCGTTCTCTCATTTGATACACAGGTCTCAGATTAACGCAGAGATTCATTCCTCTTTTAATTTATTTCATAATTAGAAAATATCTATTGAAATCTTCAAACACCCCAATAACCTAAACCGTGATACTGGCTTTTATCTTCACAATACCTGGAAACATCTCATTAGCGATCCGTCACGCCCCAACAGACCAATCCCCGCTCACCGTTCCGATCCATTGACCCCACTGACCACTATAAAAACCACGACATCGGAGATACCTACTCAGTCTCATAGACTAACGAGGACCAGCAGTAACACTGCCAGCACCAGCAGCTGCCCTGAGGAAGTTCTTCTACAATAGAGGACGAAACGTTGGCAGTAGAAGCAGTTCTGACATGGTTCGAACCGGAAGTTCCAATTCAATTATGGGCAACGGCCGCGGAAACCTCCAAGTTAAATTAATAAGAAAATAGTTTAATTATAAAGAGTTTGTAAATAGTCCTGTATTTATTAAATTCTTCTTAGAGTCAGTGTTGGTGTTTCAATTTCTACGAGACAGCAGTTGTTCGTGCTTGTGCACGGCTACAGCTATGATTTCGAGAAAAAGCAAATCGGTAGTTTACGTCTTTAAGAATGAGTCGCCACATTTTGTGGAATTACTGGACATGTTTCCACTTACTGATCGTCGTACTGTTAATGCTGAATGGTACCTAACACTTCTTTTGCCTCAAATTCTCGAAAAACGTCCAAGAGGAAGGATCATCTTTCATCAAGATAACGCTCGGTCGGCTCATACTGCTGTTCAAACGATTGAGTATTTGAATACACAAAATGTTGAAATAAAGGATCATCCACCGTACAGTCCAGACCTGACACCTAATGACTTCTTTTTATATCGACGTGTAAAAGTTTAAAAACGGGGTTTACGTTTTACGTTGGCCAAAATAGCTGTTGACGCATTTAAAAATGAAGTAATCTAACGTGGGAAATTTGGAAGTTGATTTTCATCTATGCAAAAATGCATTGACTGTGGAAGGGAGTATTTTGAAAAAATATAAATAAATATGTTTTGCCAATAAATTGTGTATTACTCTACTAGGCTCATAGAAATCAGCCTTCGTACAACTATTAAAGTCACCCGGTGTGGTTGAGAAAAAAAGAAAGAATTAGAAAACGAAAACAGAGAGTTAATTATTATATTTTTATCTAACAACTCAGTTGCTATGTCTACTTGATTTCTCATTAACGGACAGGAGTCAAAAGGTTGATTTATTCCAGTCTAATTACGCAAGATTAACTACTGATATCCTGGAATTACCCAGTTTACTGCAGTGCACACTAAAACGAATGCCAATGAACAAAGCAGGCGATAACATTAATCATACTTTAGTCAACACATTAACAACTTAAGAACTTTATGAGAATGTAGAATATAATTTTATTTTCTAAGACAATTATAAATTGAATTATGGATTTTATAAATCACTGTTTTATGTATTTGTAGTGATGTAACTGATATTTTTGGTGCATCAACGACAATGGAAACAATACAGAAGAAATTTAATTTATAACACGTCCCACACAATGAGAACGACATGATCCTGCGATGAATCAGTTTTGAAATATTTTAACTACCATTTGCTATACCTCAATTTTCCACCAACTGATGAAGTAAGTGCCGGTATTAAACTTATAAACCGCGTTACTTACGCAATGGCTTGGTTTGTTTTTAGAAAAACATCACGTCAGCAAACTGTCCCGCTTTAATTATGAAATATTTTAATTTTAAATTGCTATAATTGCCACCACGAACCGCGGTTGCGGAAAAGGCTGCGCAACAATGTCTTGACGCTCTTAAAAAAAAGTCAAAGATATAAAATGTCAAAGATCACAAGGAATAATTACTTGCAGAAAAAACATTATTCATTGCGAACAGCACGAGAACAATGGCAGAATTTATTGTGGGAGAATTAAGGGAATTTGACTTTCAAATAAGGTTCTTATTACCTAATTGTTTTATCACACTAACAATGAATAATTAGTCAAAGCACGCACGAACATATTGAAAGTTATATGTATTTTGATATTCGTTAAACTAATTATGCTTGTATTTTCTAGTTTAAGTTTTGGTTAAACATTAACTTGGTTTATTTAACTCAGGCTTTAACCCGGCACTGAGAGCTCATCTAATAATATTAATGATTTTACTTTGTTTTTTAGAATAGAGAATATGCAGATTTTTTACTTACAGGGTAAATCAATCATACAAGTCATTACATGTTTAATAATTTTAGTTATTAGATACATGATGTGATCAGAGAGTTCATGTCGTTCATGATACAGACACTCGACAGTATACAGGGTGATTGAAATTCGAGGGCCAGCATGGGGATCTCGCTTATTATAAGAGGTGGAGAATCAGTTAAATGGAAGCAAAGTTGCCAAATTTCATGCTCATTAATAAATAATACGTTAAGAAATTTGAAATATCTTTACAATCTGAAAAAAACTAAAAATTGCGATTTTCGAAAATTGAACATAACTTCTTTTTTTTTTTTGTTTTTCAAAATCTGTGAAAACATTCCTGAAGCCACTTTTTCTGCTTCATTGAATGCCGAGCGTATTTGATTTCTGGAGTGTTTTACCAAAGCCAACTTCATTTTTTCTTATGGGCGCGATTTTTGTTGTTTAGACAGGTAGATAGCACATTTCTTTCTGAATTCCATTGGTATGCCACATTTGCTATTTTGTTTTAATTTTCATTGAGAAATTTTGAAAAAACTGAAATTAGATTCATGTGCACATATTAAGGCATGGTATTTCAGTTACAGATTGATTTTTATGATGCGGAAACCACGACCTACTAGATTTCACAAGACAGAGCTCTTAACCGGCCTGAGTAAATTTCATTTAACGCAAAATTTTCGCCGCTTTGGTGCTAGTTATCTAAATAAGAAAAACCATAAATAACGGAAAAAAATAACAAGGAAACTATATTTGAGCAAGAAAAACACCTGTAGTTCCCATAAACGTATGAGCTTGACATTAATTGAAAATGACGCTATGAAATGACGTTCCGGATATAATTCGCTTCCAATTTTTTAGGTAAGTGGCGCCAGCGGAGAAACACTTGAACTAATGAATTGCGAAGGCCGGATATAGACACGCTGACTCGTGAAATCTAGTAGGTTGTGACTTTAACTATTAGAATAATGTTGAACATTTACTATGTTGACCTGTACTATAAAATATGCAATAAATATCCTAATGTATCGTCCTGTATAAATCAATTTGTTATTATCAAATAAGTAATTCTTCAAGGTCGGATTTAAAATATGTATTTTAAAACTATATTTAAGAAAATGCTATTTGAGTAAGCGAAATAATTGAGGAAGTGATCTTCAAACCGCAGTATTTTTCAAAACTGTTTTAGCGAAATAATAAATAATAATATTTTTGAAAATTTGTGTTTGACATTTCGTTTCTCTGTCATTAATAATCTCATTAGAAAAACATTTGGATATGTACTTTTTGCAAAAAAAAATATTCAGAATTTATTTTATTGTATTTTGTAGATCAAATGTTAAAAACTGTACTTTTTAAAGTTAATGCCTGGAGTAATTTAGTAGTAAAGAATTTTAAAAATCAAATACATTTTTATTCTTTAACAAACATAATAATAGGTAACATAAACAATAAACAAAACATCAGAAGTAAAACGAACAAGAGAAATACGTATATTGTTATTCTCGAAGTTCATTTCCATTTTATGCGGTTTAATGCGGCTTCAAACCACATTAAAACAACAAATCTGCAAGCAAGAACTTTCAAGAATCACATTTACAAATGCAGTTAGAAATACACAACGCAATAACTGCAGTTTGAAAAACATTAAGGGGTGGCCAAATATTGCGCTTTATAAATCAAATCTATGAACAGTAGTAGTAAACAATAGAACGGCTATAAGGTGCTTCAAAACTGTAACAAGTGAACGCCATGTAAGGTAAGGTCAACTCGCAGTGCAAAAGGTTTTTAATATCAGACTAATTTTATTAAACTTATTAACAATAATTTACGATACACCGAATGTTTATTTGATTATTACACTGTTTACTTGTTAAATTGCAGTTTCTTATACAGTAAACACAAATGAAACACTCTTCCTTCAAAAATTGTTTTAGTTAATTTTTGTTTTACATCTGAACTAGTACAATCTACTTGTAAAACGATACATTTGCATCTTTTTTTCTACTATTCCTGCAATTTATAGCCTAGCAAGCAGCGGGCATTTTCTGTTTGTAGAAATTACTTAATGAACAATTCGGTTACAAATCAGTCTGTGGATTAAATTATGTACTTGTCAGCAAATAATGTTAATTAAACATGTGCAATTATCATCATATAACTGGTCGCTTTTACCTCAACTGTCATGGCAAATGCTAAAGGGTGGCATTCACATGTGAGTATATCCGGAGGATCTGTCCGATGTATCTATCTGGCGTACAAATCCTACCAACAATGTATCTAACTTCTTCGGTATCTACACGTGCGAATTTGTACGCCAGATACATCGGACATATCCTCCGGACATAGTACTCGCATTTTAATGCCACCCTTAATACCTTAAATCATAGTTGGGGGCACCTGTTCCCGAACGTATTCGCCGTTCTACGGTTTACTATTACAGTTCGTTGATTCAAACTAAAACATTTGAGATTTCAAAAGTAGTTCGATTCAGTTCTGTTTTGCGAACGCAAAGGCATTTCTAACTTTTTTTTCGAATTTTTGTTCAAAACTACAGTTTGAAGAGCACATCCTCAATTATCTCAACAGGTATGATCTCCGAGGTGCGGCCCTATCACATTTTTTCGGAAGGATGAATCTTTATTTATTATAGTTAACTTTGATAAATTGCTCTAAGTAGGCAGTAAAAAAACATTTTAAAAATGAGATACTAAAGACAGTGTACTACTGACAGTATATTTAGTCGTTAAGATTAATTTTCTACTCCACATTGTGTTCCTACAATAGCGCTTTAAAGAAACGATCGACTTGGCAACAATTTAATTATAACTGCTTAAACTTATCTGAAATGTGATTTAGCATAATTGATAATAATCCACAGAGTAATGAAAATAATGGCACAGCCTCTTGGATTTCATCGCCACCATTCCAAAAAATTGAATCCTGAATTATTTAATTTATTATTTAATTACTGGTGCCCAGTTCTTGAAATCACTCGACAAATATCATAGGGACATGATGTACACTCTTATACAAAACTGTACAAATCATTCAGGAATTGTGTCATTTTGACACGTCATGTCGCATACGATATTAGCTGTATTCTTTTGATCTAAACGAAGTGAAAGCGACCAGAAAAAGTGATTCAATTTGATCGTATTTTATCGTTGGATTTAAATCCCCCACTCTTGTAAAATAAGTGATTAAGTTCAGTTTTTACTGCACAAATAATTTTGCCGATCAGTTCGTACTTGAGAGTGAACTGAATATATATTCACTTTCAGTTTGTTCAATTGAAGGCATTGGTCCTCAGTTTATTGTGAAGTTGCAGATATCAAAACTCACGATAACTATTGTTTCATTCATAAATAAAAAGAAAATACAAAGAACGCAATTCTACCCTATTAATAAGATTCTATTTTGATCCTTCCTAGAGCAAATATCAATTTTTAGTTACATATAAAATTTCGCCAGTAAGAATAGTTGACAATGCGAGGGCTTCGAATTTGATAGAGCACTGTGTTGTCATATTTTACGAAATTCAAAAGACATAAATTAATGACGTGCAAAAATGAAGTTAATTAACAATATGGTTAAACAAGCAAATTTATGTATTTTCTGTAATATATATAAAAATGTGTATGCATTGGAATGTTCTGTATTCAACCAACATAATATTACGTATCTTTCTTGGTGGTGCTTTTTCGTGTAATATTGTTTTATTATGGAGTTGTTTTGTAAATACAACTCACTCTGAAATTGTATACAAAATTTATGGAAAAACCGTTTTCATTACTTATTAATACAGAAACGTAATGAAAAGAATTGATAGATATTTTACGGTAGTCAGAAAACTAAGGGAAGTACGAAAACCAAAGTGTTCTCTAAATTTTTAAACTTGATCAATTTAAAAATTATAGGACTTAGGCCCGATCTTTCCACCTCCTGATAAATTCGACGAATAAATTTACGAATCACCATGGAAACCATTCATAAAAATCAAGTTATTTGCCAAATAACGTTATCGGGAACTTTATTAGGAGGTGGAAAGATCGGGCCTTAGAGCGGAAATATTCATCTCTTAATAAAGTGGCTAAGAGAAGAATAATAACTACCATGGAAACAATTCATAAAATAATCAATCAACAATTTAGAAACATCAAATTATTCATCGAATAACTTTAATAGGAGATGGATATCTCGACCCTTAGTAACGTGTGTGCCCTTCACTAAAGCGGATCTCTTCTTGATACCTTGGTTCCGTACCTCCCAAGAAACTTCGAAGTTCTTCCTAAGTAATATTCCATTCCTCAGTTAAACTTTCTGTTAACTGCTAAATGTTCTGTGGTGCATTTTCTCGTTTGCGAACATGTTTCCAGCATATCGCACATGTGTGAGATTGGGTTGAGGTCCGGACTTAACGAGGCCAATCCATACTTTGAATTAGAATCTCTTCTAGAAATTTTATATTGATGCGTACAGCATGTGGCCTTGCATTATCTTACATCAAGAGAAAATCAAGACATATACGGTATGTAGCAGATATGGTATGGTCTGATATACTGAATAGCCATGAATCTCTTTTCAATAACTACAAGTTCAGATTTTGTCTTCAAGACTAAAACCACCCCGAACCATTACAGAATTAGCATCAAATCTATCGATTTACTGTACAGTTGCAACAGAGTAACGTCCACCTCTTGACCATCATATCGGGTAAAACGAAACCTGGATTCATTAGTAAACAGTGTTGGTCTCGTTTGAAAGCTACCAAGCGTTTACGAGCAAAATTCAAGCGAGCAATTTTGTGTCATCGTTTGAAACGTTATGTTCGAACGGATTTCTTGGCTTAAAACTCGATTCTCTAATCTCTTCCTTATTGTTTGATCCGAAATATCCGTCCCATCGGTCATCCCAAGTGCAATTTGATGAAGTACGATTACGCAAAAGCAGAATTAAATATCGATTTTGACTTGGATACTTTCTGACCTTGTCCAATTCCTCTTCTGTATAGACCCGTCTTTGTCAAAGTATTTCACAAACAATGGCCTGACGCCAAGGGTTTTTGCGACTTGTCTAAAAGTTTCCCCATTTAAATCATGTTTACAGCACGAATAATTTCCTAATTTACCTAAATTAATTATAAAACCGAATAATATGTATTGTCTGACCGAGGAATCAATATGGTATAAATAGATTTCTGCGTCCAAATACGCGCAATATTAATATTTACGCTTACCGAATTCGAGATAACAGAAACCAGGTCGTTTAAAATGAATTTAAAAAAGATTACATCTTCCTACGTAGTCTCTCTAAAGGAAATTCGTAGCATCACGGTTTGTAACAGTCCAAAACGAAAGCGACTCTTGTTTCACGATAGTGGGTGTCCAATCCTTTTTGTCACGCCGGTAAATAACACAGCTGACTTCTGAGTCACATTTGTTTTTGAAGCTGACCACTGAAACCGTTGCATCACCGGTGATTTATTAAGACCACGCATAACTGCTCAAAACTTCACGTGTAAAGACAAAAAGATATAATGATAATAAAGTTAACCAAGAATGATGATGTTTTATCAAAGCAACGATTAAATAGGAAAAATACAAGTAATAACAATTCACAACGAAAATTTTATACACAAAACGTAAAAATATTATCTCTGTCTCGAGGTCCCGCGTAGGGAATACAAACCCGGGTTGATTTTTTTGTTTCGAAAATTCCGTGATCCGAAAATCTCGGAAATAGAAAGTACTAAGCCCAGGATTTTCGGCGTTATCTAGGATATTTAGAAATATATACGTATATGTATGTACAGTTGAAAAAAAACTCGCAGCAATCCATGGAAAATTAACGTGTGTCTTAACTTGATTGTTAGATAAATGTAATGAAATAAATGCAAACCCAGTCATGTTACAGAACGTCATGAATGGTTTAAAACGTAGAGTTTTAAAATGTATTGAACAGGGTTGAGGGCATTTTCAACCCTTTTTATAAATTAAAAATAAAATTTTAATTAGTAACATTGCATTTTTTCAATGATATAAAATTGAAGTTATTTTCTGACAGTTGTAAATAAAATAAGAGTACTAAGACATACCTTCATTGTCATTTCAAAGCAGACTAGAGTTTTTTTTCAACTGTACATACGTTACTTTATTAAATTAATTAAAAATAATATTCCTTAATATTTGATGAAAGCACAGTAAGTCTGTTAGTCAGTTTATATTGAAGCCGCCCGCGTATATTAAAGTGCCAAAACGTCTTCTATTGCATTTTGACATGAGCGGACATGCCTGCTAGCATCAATGCAGAAAAATCTCTTCGTGTAAATAAAGATTTTCAAGAAATAGTGTTTTATACCTATTTTGAATAAAACAATATGATCGATTCAAAAAATAATAATAATATTTGGAGTAAAATTGTAATTCAATTAAATGAAATGGGTGAATTCGTGCTAGGAAAGTGTCGGCAAAATTGGTCAAATTTACAGGCATCGTATACCAAGTATAAAGAAAAAATTAAAAGCACTGGTGAGGGATTTGTAAAAGAAAGTGAAGCCCCAATCAATAAGAAACACTGGCTTACAAGAACTTGTGGCCATTTAAAAAGAAAATCAGTTGCTGAGAAAAAAAGAATTTGACACAATCGTTTTTGAAAACTTCACATTTTGGCGAATATTGACATGATGACGTAAACAATTAAAAACGCTTGAAACCTGGCATCAAAACGCTGCAACGCCAAACACGACTAAGCACATATGATTCGTGTTAGAATTTATTTCAACAATTTCATTTTTAGGACGTCGTAAACTGGAATTTTTAACAACTTCTGACAGGCCAAGCAATCGCTCATCCTCTAATTATTGTAAGAAACAAAAGAGACAATCTCTTTTTTCCAAGTCAAGACTGCTTAACTTCAACAAAATTGGAACCTTTTATACGCTGATTACCTTTCAGAATCAGCCTAAAAATCCAAGTTTCATCAGATTTTTTACGTGTAATAGTATATTTAAATTATTTATTGATATTTCGCAGAACTGACTGTTCGCTCTGTCAAAGTGAATACGATAATAAATAATTACTACTAATATAAAAAGTTCTCTTTCCTTTTTCATAAAAGAAACAAAATTTGAAATTGGTTCGGTTGTAGAAAAAATATTGTATACATCATGTGTGTAATTGTATTCTTTTTATTTCGTGCTATTATTTGCACACTTAGCTGACGCCTCGTGCGAAAATTTTTGGATTCTATTAAAAAGACTTAACTTTACACACATTAGCGATCATTCAATGCTCAAGATGCTTCTACTAGGTCTGTATATAAGGTGATTCAAAAGTAATGAGACACAGAATAACACTAAAATATTGCGAATTATTTCAAAAACTGCAACTTGTAAAACACCAAATATTAAGCAATTTTCCATTTTAAACGTCAAGGTACAGCAATGCAAATTAATAAAATTATTTTATTACTTTAATAAGGTAAAACAATACTCATATAGGTATAATTAAAGGCCAAGGATAGTTTCGCTCTGTTAAATTTGAATAAACTATTTTTGTTAAAAGATGACATTACAGATAAGAACCGATATTATTCGTATATAGTTTGTGGTTACATTTAGTTTTGTTCAGTTCAGATTTTTTAATCATCGAAACAACATGAATATGAAGATGTTTCTTGTTGCCCTACTAAGTTGTTTAGTTTTAATAGAAGTGCAAATGGTTACATAGAAAACATTTAAAGTCGATGCAATAACTTTGCTTTCATTTTCAGTATTATCAAAACAAATACAATGTAGTGCTTGACCACATTGAGTCGTCTGGATATAATAAAACATTGCTTTACTATCTGTACGCTAAAAACGTAAAACTTAACCGCACGTACAAAGCTATGGAATTCGGATTTCGTACAAAAAGAGACTTCTCCGGAGATAGACTCAAGGTATGCAAATTATTAATTCTTTAAACACGAGAGCTCTAGAGTCGTTTAAAATTTTTCTTCAAATTCGAGTATATGGAATTCCGATACAATTTTTGTATCGATGCCTATGGATAGACAGATATATTAAATACGATAAGTATCAACAAAACTTAACATAATTCGAATATATGACAATGGTCAATATCAAATTTTAAAAAAATGTCACTATATATTTAAAAAATGTTAAAAAATTTCCATACAGTTTTTACCTGAATTTCCTACTTAACATTTCGATACGTATTTATACAATTGGAAAGATGTATCGGTACAATCTGTATTTCAATTGTAATCTGTAATTCAAAAAAAAAACTTTCATCGAAGGGTGCCATGATAAATAAAGATAGATGGTGATGTTAGGAAAGTATGGTGTCTCCACTCCCAATATTTCACACGCAAAATCATTCAGCTCGTAGCACACGTTTTGTCCTTTTTTGGCATCATTTTATTTCACACATATTGACGTTTGACGACTTTGACGTTTATAAGTTATAGGTCAAGTTGATAATTTCCGGTGAAATCTCGACTAATTTTAGAGTGAATTTAAAGTTATTAAGAAATAAACAATTTTTTATTATATTTGGATTCAGGTAGGTACATTGGATTTAGGAGGTGGAAGAGTGTAAATGCATAACCTAATTTAATTTTGCTAATTTTGCAAATTGCTTCGATTTGTTCTGATCATTCCTATTTTTGCTTTCTTTTTGGCTGGTTATTGTCAAACTGAGAACAACAAATTGATGTAAAACATCTTGAGTCAGTTCTGCTGCATATTCAGGACAACCTAACAACTAACTGAATTTATAATTATTTAATGTATTATGCCCGGTTGCACCAATATTTTAAGCAGAACTTACATTTAAGTGGTGTTTAGACCATGACATTATTTATAGGTTTAACAAAACGTTAGTCACATTCTAATTGATACTTAAGTTGAAGTTTAAATGTCAATCAGATTATGTTTGACATCATACTGACTATATATGTAAATGTCATATTCTAAACACAACTTAAATTTAAGCTCTGCTTAAAAAGCTGGTGCAACCGGGCATTAGTGATCACCATCTTTCCTCAGTTCATTTTTAAAAATATTGCTGACTACCATTTCAATATCGAAAAGAAAATTATAAAATTGGCTTGTATTTTCTTGCTAAAAAGTCACACAAGTAGGCAAATGCTTCCATATTATCATCAAACGTCTCTGAATGCCAACTTGCTTGGTTATCAGTGACCATGTTCAAGCTAATGTGAAGTTTTTCTTGTTTGGAATGCTGGATGTTTTCAACTTTCAATAAAGTCTGCAACATTTCTCCATCGGAAACGTTGCTTCCTCTCGAGGGTTTTACAAGAGAATATATGGATATCAACCTGAAGATTTATTTAACTTTGAGGGATTCCGGATGATTATTACACCCTCCAGCAGCTCTCAAGATGCCAAAGAAATGCTAAAATGAAATTTATCATGACAACAACTGCTCTAACATTTGGAGTTAACATTTTACTTTCAGAGCATCTTGATTAAATCTAGCTGTCATTGAATAAGTAAAGCCAACCTCTTCAGTTAGATATCTTGTCAGATTTAAAGTAGATGAAGTTGTTGCTCGAAGACCATCAAATGTAGATTTTAATAAAAATCTTCTAATTCCTAAAATATTATAATAGGTATGTATAAAATGTATTTTGTTGCATGTGTATTTCCAATATTGAAATATTTGTCTTGAAAAATTTATTACCTTAAAGTCATGTGAATTATATTTAAGCCCTTTAAATGGCGACGATGAATACATGATGTCTATGATTTTGTTTAGTCTTTCACAAAATTGTGTTAAAAAGCTGTGGATTTAAAAACATCACCAGATAGATATAACGTGCATGTCTGAAATACCACAATTGGTGACATTTCAAAATTACATTTTTCAGTTCTGTCAGACTTGTTTTGATTGTCCTCTCACATTTCAACGTTATGGCTTTCACTAATCATCAAAAATGCTGTAAGTTAGAAGTATATTTTAAAAACGCTGAAATAATTGATATTTTGTGAATTTATTTAACACTTTATATTCAGACACGTATTTTTTTCGCAGCATTCTTTGATAAAAGTTTTATTGAATCACAGATTATCATAATTTATCAAAAATGTAGGACGTATTCTACTCATCACAATAAAGGAAAAAGTTCATACAAACATATTCAAAAATGGCCGTTTTCAAATTAGAGTTAAGTTTATGTTGAAATTTTATTTATGAAACATTTTATTAAAGATTTAATTTTATTTAAAACGTGAAAGTAAATATTCAATGTGAACACCCTCTCTTATAATATACTTATCTGTACGCCTTCATAGCGATCTTCTTATTCTTTCATAAACACCCAGGGGTGTTACGTACTTCATTGAAACCGTCTTCAATGCGCTAACTGAGGTAATTAATATCCTCAATAGATTGAGAGTATTCAATTTGCATTAAAAGATAAAAGTCCATTAGATTTAAGTAGGGCCCATGTATGTCACATCATATGTTCTCCGCGATTTATCCAAATTATCTGGAAATTCTCTAGCTACCCTATTGAAATGTAGTGGCGTACCATCGTGATGCAATCACATGGCTTCCCTGATTGCTAGAAATTTTTCTTCTAAAAATTATCTATAAATGCTCCTATCAAACATTGTTAGAAAGAAAGGGCCAATCAACAAAATCATCAATTATTCCACCCCAGACGTTCAGAGAATAAGAAATGGAAAACTAGGATTAGGACTCATTTTTGGACAAATTATTATATGAACTTTTTCTTCATTTTGATGTGCAAAATACGTCCCTGTAGTAGAGGTCCACATTTTTGTTACACTCTGTATATACTCTCGTCAGCTGTTACTTATCTTTTTGCGTGTTCAGGTGAATATACGTGCTCTACAATTCTTCCATAACGAATATAGAAGTACGCCGATATTATTCGACTTGAAAGTATGTGACGTTTTCGAGGCGAAAACTTTCGGAATGGACAAGTTACTATCGAAGAATGGCAACATTACAAAATGCCCAGTACGGAAAGTATGTTTTACTGAAAGTCTAAAGCATTATCTTATCTAGTCATGTTTTTCAGGGAACTTATTTGATTCATGATTTCAACATAGATCCAACAAAACTTCCTCCAAATATACCAAGAGGTAAATGGCAAATACAACTTCGCTTCTTACAAGGAGATAGTGAAATAGGTGGAATTAATTTTTATGGCACAATTGAAGATATTTTGAAATATTAAAAGTTCTGGTGTTCTTCCTCAATGTTTTGCACATTTGCATTACACATATTGAAATAATAAGTTCGCACGTTAAAATATTTCATTGTAAACTCCATAGAAATGTATTTTGGACGTTATATATATAATATTAAAGAAAGTACACACAACAGCAGCAATTAACGTCTTCGTATTCCAATATTATCCTATTAGTAATATTTCGAGTGAGACCTTTTTATTCTTTTAAATGTTCCTGGGTGTCAAACATAACTTGAAGCGAATTAATAAACTTTCTTTAACTAAAATTATAAACAAAAATATAATTTTAAATAATACAGAAAATTATTCGGAAAGTCAAAATTGAACAAACATAGTACACAAAAACATGATCGCAGATAAGAAATGATTTTGTTGTTTACATTTGTGGTTCAATCTGATTTTGGACTATTCATTTTATAACCTTCGAAACATGATTATCTTAATTGAAGTTCAAATGGTTGCAGCAACTGATTTTGCGATATAATCATTTAAATTAGTTGCAATAACTTTTATTTCGAATTACACTCTGAATAAGTAAGCATAACGTCATTACATGTAATAAGTGAAACCTAATTGTACCTCTACATAGAAGTAGGGAATTTAATTCCAAATATGACTTCTCGTGAGACAAGTTCTAAGTGGTTAAGTTAAAATAACTATACGTATTTTTTATCATTTTGTGTTGTTGCGGACACTCAAAAGAGAACAGTAGCATACACGTCGAAGCGCTATTTTTCCATAGCGAATGCAAGAAAACAAAAGAACGCCTATATTGTTTAATCCGAAAGAATCTGGAATTCAAGTCTTTCGGAAAAGGGAGTCAATGGAAACCTAATCCCTTGCTCAAATTCAATGACATGCTCAAATGTCATATTTAGTTATTGAGATAGAAAAAAAATTTTTTTTAGGAGGAAAAATTGATATAGCTGGAATTGATTGCTTTGGCACTACAAAATATATGATGTAAATTCATTTTTTCTCAATGTCCATGCAAATGAGCAATGTTTGTGTTGTCGTGGTTTTTGTTTTCTCAACAATCTGTAAATCAGATAGATGTTATTAATTATGTCTGTGTCAAGTAATAAAAAATAGAGCAGTCAATCATAATATGTTCACATTATTGAATAGAGGTTCGATAAAGGTGATTAGTAATTCAGCATGACACCTTTATGCCTTATCGAATCAGAAAGCGGCGCACAGATGTTGAGGCGTTTACCCTCGGGGATCAGGAAAGGGAGAGAAGCAGGGAAAGGGAGACCTAACTAACGATAAGTGTTTATATTTCAACAAAAAATCAGTCAATATTTGTCTCTTATAAGCAGTGATAAGTATGTCGTACACATGATGAGTGGAAGAGAGCAGTATGAGTTACGCACCGGTGACCAGATATTTTAAAATCAAAGCGGAAGAAAATTTAGAAAAATAGTACATAAATGTAAACGCGTATGTAAATCGTTCTTCGACTGTAGAATAATTAGAAGACGTTGCAGTTGCGAAGTTTCTGAAATTTTATTTCCCCTACGTGATCAGCCAACCTACCATGAAACAAGAAGAGTAGCTCAGTTGCTCGATGTTTTCATTGGATTGCTTACACACACAGCTATTAAGAACGTAGTTGTTTGTTCCACTGGACGAATGTGTAAGAAATAATTCACACTGCTTTCAAGTGCTTGTAAACTTATATTACGGTTATATGAATGCATATCTCCAGGGGGTTGTCGCTAGGGCTGTGCAAAATATCGATATATCAATGATTATCAACAATCAAACTTATTATCGAATAACAATATATATAAGAAAAATTTATCGATAGACCGACATTTTTTGGTCTTCACTTTTTTCAAAAAATATCGATGATTTTTTTATATATTGAATAATTTATCGGTAGTTTTAAGAAAAAGTGATGACCAAAAAAAAAGGACCTCCAACGTAGCAACGAAAAATCGATATATCGATAATTACTTATGTCTTAATAAGTACGGCATTACTTCCCAAATGTTATTATATCGATATTTATCGATGATTGAAAACTATCGTTATTCGATAGTAAAATTTTATTATCGCACAGCCCTAATCGTGACGGTACAGTTACGGAATTTAAAAACGCATACAAGTCTTTAGGTTATATTTTGCAATATGAGATGAGTGCAAATCGATCTGTCTGATTGACATAAACGCTGACAATTAAATTATATGAAATTACACAGTGATTCTACTTTCTTTTTTAGGAGTCAAGAAGCACACCCTTCATCAACGAATGTTACAATTATTTGAATTCTTTCGACAACATTTAAATGCGGCATGTTAATGTCTCTGTCACTTTGACAATTATTTTGACTTATAATTTCAAACACAGACAATTTCACAGCGGGATATTTTGAGCGTATGTATTTTTTTAAATTCCGCAACTATACATATTCAAGAAACATTTTCAAAGCAGGGCTTGAAACTTTTGTAACTTTTCAAAAGTTTCAAACAAACTGTTTGATGCACTTATGATACCACACAGAATTATTTAAATAAGAGGCTTTGAAACATAAAATAAGAGATTGAGCTTGAATCACCACTATTAGTTTGACATTTGCTTTCTGTCTCCTGACAAATCTGTTCATTGTTTAAGCGCTGTGGTTTTAACAATCTCTTATGTGGTATTCAATTAGAAAAACCTGTCGTCAAATGTATCTTGACGTTTCAGTTTTGACAGATGGTTAACAGGTCAATTGCATTAATTAAGCTGATACTATGATTTTATTTTTCATAGCCACCCCTTATCTTAATAATTTTGAACGCACATTATTTTTTCTGCCTAATTCATGTGCGTACATACTAATCAGTCAGCAATTTGCCTCGCTGCGGCAAATATAAACGATGCGATGCTTATTTGTAGATACAGGTTTAAAATAAATTAAAATTCAACCGGTAACTTAATCGTACGCATTTCCGGTGCAACAATGCAATCAAGCACACACACACATACGATGCAAGCTCTGCGGCATTAGCACTAACCTAATGATAAGTTATCACCGAACTGCATCGCATTTGTTCAAGTGTTTGTTAACATTGTTGGAAATTGTGATAATCGTTTGCAGTAGCCTTCAACTTTATACATTGGTTTAATGGCAGCATAAACATGTTGTGAAAACAAAAATGAACTCGTGATTATCAGAAATCCTGACTAAGGATTAACTTTGCAATAAATAATCGTCAAAGAAAACAAATTGTGCGATTTTTAGGTTGTGTTGCATCAAAGATTAAAGCCAGAATTAAGTAAACCTTAGTTAGAATGTGGTACACATTACAATGTCCCTACAGCATTTTGAATGTCACATACCACTTGGTCTTAATTTAATCCTGGCTTAAATCTTTTAAAAACGCATTCTAAGGCTGCGTTGTTATAAAAGATTTAAGCCAGGATTGAATCCTAAGTTATAATGTGACAAACATTATGACGTACAGCATTTTGTATGTTACATTTTAACTTAGGCTTAAATTTAATCCTGGTTTAAAGCTTTTATACAACGCAGCCTTTTTTCTAAGGATATAAAAGGATACAAAAGCTTGTGCTGACGAGGCCCCAATTGGAGCTGAAGGAGCTTCACAGAGTATGTTCGAGGCATCCATTGCAATCAAAACTGACTTGCAACGAAATTTTAAAAACTATCAAATGTTTGGACAGCACGCTTGGCCGCCTATTATGGAATGATATATTAAGTAGTAAACTGACTGCAATTTGTCAATCCTAATGCAAGGTTACGTCAAAAATCGATGGCAGGATGTCGCGATCTAAACTTTTCATTGCTATTACATCGCAATTGTGAATAACCAGAACAGGTCGATTTGGTTTGCAGTGGAGTTTTCGAGCTACGCTTCTGCTGACCGAAACAGCTGTATAGAGGATGCTTGAGGAATCCATTGCAATCAAAACCAATTTGCAACAAAACGGATGGTATTGTTAAATCTAAGGCCGATTGAAAATATATACAGTACTGGCCAAAAGTATGGAAACTTTAATAAAATGTTTATTAAATCTATTCAACTATGAACATTTACAAAAAAAAATATTATAATTAATTAAATCGTATTAACAATATTTATCATAAACAAAAATACATTAAGAAAATCAACACTTGATATAACTATAAGAAATAATAATATTATTTGCGGACAAAAGTATGGAAACCATGGAAACTTAATTTGTATGATTGAGAAACATCAGCTAGTTAATATTTCGTTGGAAATCCTTTTGACTATAATACAGTTCTACATCGGTTTGTCATGGAATCGACTAACTTAGAACAAAAATCCACCGGAATTCTTTGCCATTCACGCTCAAGAACTTGCCATAGATCCTTCTTATTTGAAAAATTGATTATTTTAATTTTCAATCCAATATAATGCCAAAGGTGCTCAATTGGATTGAGGTCTGGTGACTAAGACGGCCATTCCAGCAATTCGATATGATTCTCCATAAACCAATTATTTACCAACCTTGAAGAATGTTTGGGATCGTTGTCTTGTTGAAATATCCAACGCATTTCCAATGGCATTTCTTCTTCCGCATATGGCAGCATATAATTTGTTAATATGTCTCTGTATATGTAACGATCCATAATACCCTCTATTCTTACTATTGGACCAGGACCAGAACCAGAACATTGCCTCCACCAAATTTTACAGTAGGAACTTGATATTTGGGATTGAATCTTTCGCACTTTGGTCGCCTTACATAACGTTTGCCATCAGAGTTAAATAGACAAAATTTGCTTTCATCGCTCCATAAAACTGTATTCCACTTTTCTGGTGACCAGTTAATATGATTACGTGCAAACTAGATTCTGACTCTTTTGTTACGTTTTGATATTAGCGGTTTTTTAGCAGGAGATCTACCAAATAAATTTAATTGATTCAGACGACGCCGTACAGTTCTGCATGACACATCAGCCAAATCTGTTATTTCGTTTTTGATTTCTCTCGCTGTTTTTTGAGGATCTTGTACAGACAAATTCTTGATTTTTCTATCGATTCTAAGTGTTGTCTTACGTGGTCTTCCAGTTTTAACTCCGCATTCCACACTATTTCTCTCCTTAAAATTTATAATTATCTTCGAAACTGTTCCTATAAGGATAGACAATTGTTTCAATATATCACACTATCGCTTCCCTTCTTTATACAGCTGGATTATTTTATTTTTTAAATCTAACGAATAATACTTAACTTTAGGCATTTTAAACACAAAATTTGAAAAGATTACAATGAAGCTTCCACTGACAGCGACATTCAATAAATTAAATGACACTTGCAGGTCTTACATTGTTTTCCATGACTAGGAGCGATATGTTTAATACGTAAAACTCAGGTTTCCATACTTTTGTCCACCTGATAATCATTATATTTCGTATAACTATAGCAAGTAAAGTTTTTTTAAATTAATTGTTGTTAAGAATAAATATTACAACTAAGATTAATTTAATTTAATTAAACTTTTTATATTATTTATTATTAAACATTTCTTAACTTGTGTCCTATGAAAGTTTCCATACTTTTGGCCAGTACTGTACATATTTTTAAACATATTTTTTATAATACGGAACCATCTGAAAATGTCATCAAATTAGCGTATATTTTCTCTTAAAAGAAACACGCCAATAAAAATTAAGGTTTTTTTTTTTTTATTTTGTATAATACAAAAGTTAGAAAATGTCACAGGAGCTTTCCGATGTTTGCTTTCTTGAAGGTTTAAGTCGATTTAAACTTTTAATATCTGTTACAGTATTTATTTTTTGTTACAATTAACTCAAACCTGGCCAAAATTGTTGCAAAAAATCACACCCATCTAAATACTTGCATTTATACACTCATGACTTTCATGAGATATTCTCACATTAGTAATATTTATTATGTCTTGTATGTTAATATTTGGTGAAAATAAGCTTAAAAACCTCCAATTTTAACAAAAAAATAAATAACAAAACGATTTATATTTAACTATAAAGGGGCGTCCACACGTCCGAACATGTTCGGAAATATATAAACAGAAATTTTCAAATTCTTAAATAGAAAAGTGGGGCATAAATGTTTAATAATAATGTTCTAGCACACCTCTTTACATAACTATGATTTAGGTAGTCATGTACAACAGTCGTTGCCAATTGTACATATTAAAGCACTAAAATAAGGGCATGGTCTTAAGAAGTATTTCTATAAGGTTCAGTTTCGCACAGTTTTATTGCTTTTCGGTTGATTATTTTTGGGAATGCCTGTACATACACCGTCCTGAATATGTGTGTGGCTAAAGGGGTCTATGTGCTAAAAATTATAGCTCAAGTTATGTTGTTACACAAAATTGAAGCAAATTTTTATTTTTATTAATAAATCAAACATTTTTCTAAGAAATGCACATTGCTAGAAAAACATGAACATGTTCTATTTAATTATTTTCCGGTTAAAAGTTGAAATTAGTAAGCATAAAATTAAACGAAGAAAATCAAGGTAGCTGAAAAGTCATTAAGAGAAAAGTATTCCTTAAAGTCTGTTGCGAATCTATAAAGAAAATCTATAAAGAAAAGATATTTATGTATATTATAACAACTTCCACTCATTTTTCAATAGTACTTTTTGCAAGCCGTAATAAATTACTGTTGGAATAATTAGTTTGTCAGCAATCACAATAACAAATTATTAATAACGTCAGCCTACATGATTACATTCGTTCAATAATTTGTGTCTACAGTTCATTTTTCTAATATCTGTCGATCGATATATTTTCCTAACTCCTACATCTGCATATATCGGAAAAACTGTATATTTTTCAACTTTCCACAGTGAAATAATCAAGTAAAACGTGTTAGGACATTCTAACAAAGTTCATCTTATAGTAAATCGTTTAATTTATGATTAATGAGAATAAAAATCTTAATTTGTACGATAATATAACCTAAGGTATAATTTTTAACATGTAAATCTCTAGGCCATATTTAAAAAAATTCACTGTGTAAGTCAGGAGGGCCGAGCGGCGTGCTATTTAATCAATTATTATTTCGAAAGCGATATGTGTGAATCTTACAAGTAGCAGAACGTTTAACTTATAGAAATGCTATTTGTTAGACAAGTGTTTCAAGTCGTTGCTAGGGCTGCGAAAATTTATCGATAAATATCGAATAACGATATTTCCGTTTCCCATATCGATATAATAATAATTTATAGTACATATCTTGTTTTGTGTTTATGAACTACATAATAATTTTCCAAATAACACATAATTAAAAAATAATTAGTTTTGCAAGCAGCATATTTTACTTCTGAAATAGAAATAAAAATTCTAGGAAATATCGATATCGGTAGATATACCGATATAAATAACGTTTGGGAAGTAACGCCGTACTTGTTGAAGACATAAGAATCAAAAGCTTGACGAGTACAACCGGCTGAGAAGTCGATTATACTCGTCAAGCTTTTGATTTTTATATATCGATAATATCGATAAATATCGAATAACGATATTTTCATTTGGCATATCGATATATTGATAATATCGATAAATATCGATATTTTTAAGTTATCGATAACCGAAATGTGATATCGTGGATCCCTAGTCGTTACTCTTTATTATGTTAAGCGATTGTGAGCATTATATTGTTTTTAAAATTAACGATTATAATTTGCGACCCCAATTCGTAACAATACGTTTCTTTCTTAACTTTGAACTTTGCATCATAAGCAATCCTTCTTGAATGTCCTATTTCGCATCACTTGCAGAAGACAAAAGGTTTTGTTGTTTTTTTTATAAGTACAATCAGCACTGTTGCGCATACTGGCTACGTATACACGTGTGCATGTACAATCAGAATTAAAAATTATGTCTCTCCAATCAAAAGTTCAATGCTGGCAAACCGGAAAAATTGAAACCCGATAATCGGTTTAGTTAAAAACCAGTTTCGGATATAATCGGTTATCCAAATAACGTTAAAACCGACTATTCGAATAAATATCCAAAAATTGACTAATCCAATATTCAAAAACCGACTATTCGGAAATAGGAAAAACCGATATTTGGCTTATCCCAAAACGGTTAACCGAAAACCGGATATTTAGATATTTAAAAAATTCAGTTTTTGATTCAGTGATTTTAAGAATATTTTACACAAAAATTATATTATCAAAAATAGTCCTGAAATAGCACTTGCCAGCATGACAGTTTTATTGATATTTTGTTGTACTATATATGTTCTCGTAATAGAAATTAGTGGACCTAACGTAAAACAGGCTTTAGACACAGAAATCAGGTAGATAGAAGGCCAATTATAATTCGCGGAAATATATGCAAATATGTTATAAAACCAATTAACTAAATAAATACGAACATAACTAACAAGTGTTCAACAAAAAAAAAATACCTCTATTTAGCCTTGGAAAAAAATTGTATGTCGTAGTTTGCATTTTAATTTCTTATATGAGGAACCCCAAATCAAAATGCAGTTTTCGACCAAACTAAAAAATTGATCGATAATGCAAGTGTCGCCCTGTACATTTAATTTCAAAGTCATGTTATGCTTATGACTACAAGAACTCTTAAAATTCAATAATTAGATTACAGCATAAAATATCATTTTTTGACGAAATTAGTTGTTGTCCAAGACTGCGTTTTGATTTGGAACTCCTCTTATGTCAAAAAAGTTGATTAACCTCAAAATATTTGTATGTGGTCAAGATCTAGTTTTTACTACTTAATTTCAATTATTGGAAGACAAATACTTGTCGGAGGAAGTGGCCAATGCAAAAAGAAAACGTCTTTCAAAGCTGACTCGAGGTAGGATTTTATTGAACACTCGATATATACATGTACTTTTTTCTCTAATAGGTACGGAAGGTCAAAAAAAAATAATGATAATATTCGGTTATTTCAATTTCCAGTTATTCGAATATCTGAATATCCATCATCCGAATATCCGATTATCCAAAAAACCGGTTTCGGTTGTCAACACTAATTTAAACATTGTTAACTTATTTTCATAATCGTGGAATTCATTTTCTTCTTCAAAAATTTCCATACGTTAAGCGGCTTACGACGCCAACGAAATAAACAAGACATGTTTACCACGACTCGTACAAAAAATCAAGATAAATTTAATTGTTTACGTATTTGAACAGCGATTATTAAAGAGCGATGTATCCCCATGCGTTCTAATTATATTATATGAGGCATTTATAAACAAGCGTAGTGAAATGTATTCACCACTTTTTAAGCGCTCTTTTAAATAAGTAAACAATTATTTTAATTTCTATAAACTGAGTCATATACAGGTTGACATTCCTTTCGCTCTTCATTTCCAAATTTAGAAAAAAGTGTTAACAGGACAATTGCAGTAGATATTTCTTTTTTTAACGAAACTTTCGCTCCACTGAATCCTTTTAATAAGAAAATCTCTTCACCACTGCACTTTCTCTTAGTATTGCGTGTCAAAAAACGTTTTAACAAAGTTAGAGGGGAGAAAGAACACATGAAGTCGCAACATTTGAACGACTTGTACTATCCAGGTATTTCTTTGCTATGCAAATTAATAACTCTGAAATACATTTTGGAACTTAATGGAGCAAAAGACATTGACATTAATTAATTTAAAAAAATATCTGAGTCTTACATTATTTATTACGACATTTCTGTTTCTATTTTTTAGGAATCTTTTGTAATTACACAGAATATGGTACACAGCTGGTACACTGAAAAAATGAAAGAACCTTTGGCTATAAAGTAAATAAATTATTTTCTACTTTTATCTAAATTGTCTACGATTAAGTTAATAATTCGCCTCATGTATTCCAACAATAGATCATCTGAAATAAGTATTTCCAAAATTTATGTTATTCGAAACTAGGGTCCCTAGAATTATATTTTTAGAAATTTTGCATTTTAATTTTGCAATAATCTGCAATTTAAATACTTTAAACCCAATATTAATGTCTAGAGCAGAAAGGAAAATAGAAGACACAGTAAGAGGAAAGAAGGCGATGGAAAGATTATTGTTCAAAGTGAGTTCGCGAAAAGTTTGTGAACGGCTAGGAATCAGATTCGGGTCGCAAATGTGTACCCAGCTTTAGTTATTACCGCAAAATAGATGACGATAATCAAATTCTAATCGTTGTCATAAATCGACAAATAAATATTTTAAAGACTCTGTTTTATTTATAGGTAGGTAACACTTCTTAGACGTAACATAAATATTACTAGTATAAACCAGCTGTATGTTTTAAATTTGTTAAATTTCAAGATTCAGTATTTATAAAAGATCTACCATATCATTTTATGTTGAAAACGTACGCTCTTATTTTGCGCGTTCTTGTCTTGAATCCTTTGATTTTTATAAGAACCTTGTGTCTAGAATATACCGGGTAATTCAGGTTGGCATTCACACCCTTGTTACCGGTTTATTTCTATTTTCACGAAAATTATATTTGTGTAAATAATATTGACCTGCCAATTATGTATTTATTTGACATGATACAATATGTAACACTTCCGGTTTAAGCGGAAGTTCGGTTTAAATAAAAAAAATTAAATGGGACACCTGTATATTTTTATATTTTGGAATTGTAAAAAAATTTGTGCAAAATGTATATTATGCTGGAATTAATTCATGAGGAAAAGCTTCACTACTTATTATTACTACTGTTAATTAACATGTTTTTGTTTTTAACTTCAAGATTATCATTAAAATAGAATTATAGTTTTGAACTATAATGTCTATTTTTTTAGAAAAACTTGTGTAAGGTACTAATTTTTTTATATTACTATCTTGCTGCCAAGAAGGACGATCAAATTTTGGATGGAAAAGTTAGGGTTGCCATTAAAAAAATTAATGATGATGTCAGAACAGAATACCGATAGAGAAAATATTTTTGCACTAAAATGTATCTTTTTAAAATTAAAAATTTATCTGTTTGAAGGATTTTCCAAGAAAACATTAAATAAACAAATTATAACGTTAGGGCGGGACATTGACACCACAGTGTACATTGTCCTGTATCTGCCGTTTTTCAAGTACAGTGAAACTATCAGTATATAAATATTTGTAAACTACGAAGGCGCGTTGGTAAAAAATGTAACATTAACCCTTTGCCATGAGAATTCAAAATTTACTACACCATTTGAAACTCAAACTGTTCTGAATATTGTCGGACAGACGTACTGGCTGGGTGATCTTATTGCCGACTGCCTAGTTACCGGTATCATATACGACACTTCACAGTAAAATTGATTTTGTTATGACCGTATGGCACGCACTTCGCAGAAAATATGAAGGGTATGGGGAAAAACAGAGAATGTCCCAATTTTTAAAGGCCGTTTTACATTGACAATTTATTCATGAATTTCTTCACGAACACCCTTCGTATTACATTAGTGAAGAAATTGATGAATTTCTTTGATGCTAATAGCCGTTTATAGGTATTACCAACATAGCGAAAGAATTTGCAGATGATTTATACTGCTACACTCAAACAAATACCATAACCTTAGTTTTCCACTATTGGTACGAATGAAATTCACGCAAATATTGACGAAAAATAGAACTTGCTGTAATTCCTGAATAAGTTAACGAAGAAATTCATGAATTTATTTGACGTTAAAAATGGTGCATTACACTTGTCCAACTTCCTCATGGAGCGACTTCATGAATAAATTGTCATTGTTAAACAGCCTTAAGGAACTGACATTCTTGCGCCATCTAGCAAAAAGTAAACCTCTTTTCATTATGAATATGAATAAAGTTTATATGTTTCTTGACTTGAATTATTTTTTTACAGTTGTGATGTACCACACTTAGGTTTCATTAATCATAGAAATGCAAATAAAAAAAAGAATACTCCTTGTTTTTTTCCCCATACTTTGCGTAACGTACGTAAGTGTAGCGTACGTCACTCCACGCGAAAGAATTAATAAGATCTTCTGATTTTCAATTTCTATTCAAAAAGCAATTTAAATTAGCAGTTGTCAGAATATTAGTACAATAGTAAGGAGTGATCAAATGAAAAATGAATTAGAGTTGGCGATGCAGCTAAACACGCATTTAAATCATCTAACCTTCCTTCAGTCAGTTTGACGTTTCTACAAAGCAAGAAACACTTTTTATATTTAAAAAAATTAAAGCATATGCGTAAAATGACCTGCCTGCATCAAGGTACTTTAGAACTCTAACTCTAACTGCATGACTAACGTTAAATAACATATCAACGTGTTATTGTCTCAATGGATTGACAATTAGTATAATATGACATCATCTGAGACAAGTATTTAAATTTCAACGACAATAATTCGATTTTATATTTATCAGTGGGTATTTTTTTTAAATAACAATGTAGTAATTCCATTTGGTAGAGATTCTCTTAGCAGAGATACCAACTTTTTTTTAAATTTACGATTACATGTACAGGGGTGGGCCAAATTTGACACTTTTAATAGGAAACACCTATTTTTAGAAGAGTTAGACAAAAACTGACCTCGGTCCCTGGAGCTCGATTTTTAAGACAAGATTTATGGTGAAGACCGCGTTTCGATATCCTGTACCGTTTAGGAGCTACAGGGCGTTTTTCAAAATTCTACGATTTTTAAAAACCTTCATAACTTTTTTGTTTATGAAAATTTTTGATTTCTGTAAAGGCTTCTTTGAGGCACTTTTTCATGCAGAATTCATTGCTCTTAGTTATTTTTTTCTAAAGTGCTTAATATTTGAGATATTAGCTAGAACTTTGATTTTTTATATGGAACACCCTATATATTTTTAAGTTTTTGAAAGGAGTATAAAATTTCATTCATGTAAATATAAAACACTTGATATTTTATATATGCATATAACCTAAAATGACACTTCCCATTGATCTAATTTAAGACCTGCTACATGTTATGAAAAATTCAAAGGCTACTTGAACTTTTCAGTTGAACATCTGATTTTTTTATTATAAATCACACATTTTTTAAAAAAATATATGAAACTTTCTGAATTGTTAAAAATTTTAATAATTTAGAAAGTTTTTAAAATTTTAACTTAAAATTTTCATTCTTATTGTGTGTTACACAATCACACCACTTTATCACTTCACAATCACAATTGGACGATTAAAATATACTTTAACACAAAAGTCTATATCAGGAATAAGGGAAAAGAATTAATAACATTATTTCAAAAACCAAATCCCAACAACGAGATTGTATTTAAAAAATATCTTGCATAGACAGAAATCGTAAAGTAACAGATTTATTGAAAAAATAATGTGAAAGGTCATTTTATTCATAGCCTGTTTTAAGCGATATTACCTTAGTGATGAGGGATGATGTCAAAATCAATAAAGTTTTCTACCTGTTTTTCCGAATGTTTTTCATCATTCATACAGAATACAGTTTTAATGTCCAAACTTCCACATACAAAATAGAAATACGACCTCTTATTCCCTGCTTTTCTTCCTATACTATGCTAATTATCCATTTGCCATGGCTCAAACATTTGTTTACATTTACTTTGGAATGACATCTAAGTAAAATGTGTCAAGTAATTATAGCGCACTATGAACATTTAATTAAATTGCCGTAAATATTTGTATAGTGTTAAATCAAGAGACTATGTTATGGATTTAGCTAGAAAATATAATACAAATTATATTTGTAACAAAAATTTTTTATACATTTTTTTTATCAGATGTCTCGGACAAGAATCACTGCCGCGTTAAAGAAGTTCGTTTAAAAGTGTCAATAAATCATAGCGCACAAGAAAAATAAAATCCGAGCTTTAAAAGATACTAGCAGTTCGGACGCAGAAATTTCAAGAAAAATCCGCCGTTCCCGAAATTTATTGATAATTTTTTAAAAATCCAGACAATTATGGAACATCAAAATCCACTAGTCGACCCCCAGAGCTTATAGTGTTTTCGACTGATTGCTCTAGAGCAATCTCAAATTATTTCCATCTTGTTTTAAGCTTATGTAATAACATAGGATAGAGATACTCTCAGAGTGCTCTGGAGCAGCCAGTCGAAAACGCTATTAGTGATCGCGATAAAAGAAGAATTATCAATACTGCTTCGAATTCCACGATTGGTACTAAAACCTTGAGATGAACTTTAAGATTAAATGTGCCACATGAAGCCATTCGTAAAGTTATTGAAAGCGAGCCTAGACTTAAACGGATAAAAATGCAGATTTGACCCAACCTTAGTGACATTGGCAAAATGCATCATTTGAATTCGCTCGAGAACATATGGCTTGGGAAAACGAATGGGATAGGGAATTTTTTTACTTCTTGTTCTCGTTCTTTGCAGCCATAAGTGCGTGTTCTTTTATTTTCAGGTTATTTTTTTGGATGAAAAAAAATTAATTTGGACGGGCCAGATCGTTATCGATATTATTGGCACGATCTGCGTAAAGAAAAACGACACTTTTCAAAGCGCAATTTCGGTGGTGAAAATGTAACGGTAGCCATTGAAGGGACCGGTGCTGTATTCATAGCATTTGTTAGTTCGAAAATGACTAACGAGGATTACCAGAGTGTGCTTGCCGAAAATTTGGAACCTTATTGGTTAATGGGTTACATCTTCCAACATGTCAATGCTCCAATTCATGCCAGTTTATCCACAAGATAATTTTCTGAACGAAACATCGCCGTTTTGAATCATCCCCGTATTCTCCGGAGCCGATCGAGAATTATTAGGGAATTCTTATTCGTCGAATTTACGAAAATGGATGCAATTTGGAACAATTGCCGATCTAAAGGTACCAATACACGATGAGATATTTACATGAGAATTTTGTTTCTTGATTACAAAATCTCAGCAAAACTTAAATTTTGAGCGTGTAAATATCTCATCGTGTATTGCAACCTTAAAGGAAGCTATTCTCCATGCACATCGTTCTATCGAGCCGGAAATGTTTCGTATCCGGAGTATGACAAATCGAATTTTTGAAATGATTAAAAAAAAATGGTGGCAAAAGTGATTATTAATTAGTGTTGTTTTCTTTTAATTTATTGTTTATACTAATAAATGTTGATTTTTGTTAAAGCGCGCTATAATTTCTTGACACATTTCTAAAATAGTTTTTATTATTTAGTGATTCTTGTACCACATCCGTTATAAAATAGGTACACAACCTTTTTTTTATCAATGTAATTTATAGTTTTTTCTACCTAAATGTAATATGCCAAGTATTTTAGATGATCATTTTAAAATTTGCGGCACTATAGCCGTTTCAAATGCACTGGAAACCTACCGACTGTTTCACTGAAACTTGAAAAACGACAGAGAATATTACAGGCTATATTATGAAACAAGATACAAAACGTCCAATGCGATCGAAAATGAGTACGTATACACGTTAAACAACTACCGTAGTTATAAATACAGTAGTTAGAACTACGATAGTAACCAACGCGTATACACATTTCAAACATAAATATCTCCAACCATAGTAATAACTGCGGAGTAAAGGTAGAAACTAAATTGTGCAACATTCCGTGTTATTTTTACAAGATTCCCCTTGACTTCACGTATGTTTAGTGTACTTTTTCTTTCGTTTGTTGGTAACGTCAAAAATTACCCTCATACAATATAGAGCGAAGTTATAACTTACTACGGCTGACTGAAGTGTAGTAACGTAACTGCGGCGTTTTAATAACTACGGTAGTAGGAACCCGTATGCACGCTCTTAATCAGTTGTAGTTATAACGTCCATAGTTATAACTTCTGTAGTTAGCTCTCGTGTATACGTAGTCAATGATTGAGCGTCCTTGAGAAAATAGACACCCAAAGGTGATCAAAACTACCTTCCGTCTAGGGAATTTTCGCGTTTTTGAATGCTCAACAATTTGTGACAATTTGTCAGCTGATCTTGAGTATTCAGAAATGCGAAAATTCAACAGGCGGAAATTGGCTTTGATCATCTTTGGGTGTCTATTTTCTCAACGACGCTCAATCATTTTCGATCGCATTGTATATTCTGTATACATATTCTAGGCACAAGGTTCGTAAAAAAAAATTAAAGGATTTAAAGCAGAACCGCGCAGGATATAGGTACATACATATACGTTTTCAATTTAAAAATGATACATATGGTACGTATTATATTGAACACCCTATACACAATATTGTGCAAGGTTGACATTTTTTTAATAAAAACGAAATCACTTACCTCATGTTGCAAAATATTCCAAGATTTAGCAACATTAGAATCCTTGTAGTAGTTAACCATAGAAGCGTTTAGGCGAGTTTCCAGCATGGATTCAACATCATTACGTCGGAGGTATCCAGCGATGCCCGCCGTTAATTCCAACGTAAAAATAAGGAGCAGCAAGACGGAGAACTAAAATAAGCGAGCGTTACAGGAAGTCTTTTCGTACATGACAATAGCGACGCTTAACTTACCGTAATGACCATACAATGGTTCTCCCGCACGGCGCCGCAGCACCCGAAGAAGGCGACCACAAACACGATAACACCGACTATTATCAGCACAATAGGTGCAGATTCAAAACTGGGATCTACAAATTCGGAATAGTGATGGTAAATAGTATGGATTACAGCGCCAACTGTTAGAATTGCGATGCCGGAGACCTGCAAAAAAACGAACAGGTAGATATCAGAAAGAAACTTTGGAATCTTTTACATACCGCAAATAGCAGATTAAAACAAAACAGCAAATATTTAACACACGTCATCCCTCCAGACACCATGTTGTTAACTATCGTCTTGAAGAATGTTAAATACAAACACTGCGCGAGATTAACACACCTGCGAGATTCGTAATTTACTCCAACTTACAACTACTCCCCACGAACACTCACAACAGACTAATTTTAAAATTTTAAACATGTAGGGAAATGGAACATGATCCTTGCGTCCCCACCATTTAATTTTACAGGCTTCTTGTGCACAATACACAACGCATCGATAGATCCAATTCATAAGCCCTCTAACAGATACTTTGCGGACTAATTTGAATTTCCCGCAGTTTTGTTTTCACCGATGATCTCATTCTGTACCATCAAATATATTTTCGCAACCAAATGACCTTCAGTTTAATTTATTTTATACATAACTTCATGATTTTGACATTCACAAACGCAAACGATATTTCTTTTTTTGAGGTTTTAATACTGGCCCTCTATTAATTATAAAATGAACTAATGCAGATATTTGTTAGAATTACCAACTTTACGAAGACTAAAAAGCCGATTTGAATAATAAAATCTAGGGAGAATTAAGGTTTAAACAGAATGCAACGTCGTTATGCGCCGTGCCAACCTATCACTTCGAGTCATGCACAAAGTAATGTGGAACATTATCAATTTAACCTAAAAATAAAAATAACTTGTGCCACATTTGGATAAATTTTAAGTATTTATATTGTTATATATGTACAGTATAAACGGGAAATGTCAAAAAAAATTGGGATTTTTTTCGATTTTTTCATAGTGTGAAAACGATTTTATTAGAAATAGAGTAGAATTACTTGACGGTATGTCAGTTTATAAATAAATAGATTTTTGGGGGTTGATCGTATTCTTGAGCCAAAAAATTGATTGTCACAAACACAACCAGAATGTCTTTATTATTAATAACAATAATACAAAGGTGTTAATATGTCGGAACGTCTAGTGATTATGTAGACAGTGAGGCTGTCTCATTCGGTGGGTGCTTATTCTTCTATGAAGAGGTTGTCCAACTTCTCTGGTTCAAGGAATTTGTTGTATTCCCTCAAAGTCTCGTGTGCACGTCGCAGTAACTGCTGGGTGGACTGAGCTATGACTTTATTTAGGAGTTTCCGACCTTTCGGCTGGCGAGGAATTTCCGACCTTTCGTCTAGCCACAGATAATAGAACTAGACAGACGGCTCATCAAATGCTTTAAATTTGACGCTCCAATTTGGAGACAAACTCGGAATTAATTTGGAGACAGCACACCAAATATATGGTGGCGCTACTATTACAATAGCAGAGTGGAAAACCTAGACCTGTAAATATAAGTAATATTTAAACAAACTCTATAACTAAGAGGTGTGATGCAAAGTTTAAAAGGAGAATTAACAGCATATTATAATCGTACGTCACATTATCGGTCTTGGCCCCATTTTAAAAGTATTTCTCTGTTACTTCAAAGAGACATCTAGCGACAGGTGAGCCAATTGAGATTTGGAATTAGCAAATGGTTTGTGACAAATGTTCGACTTTCGAATTTGTGCATACAAGTGACATCTATCGTGCATTTAACAAACTATTTTTAGAGCGTCCGTTCGTTCCTATCTCGTTGGCTATCTGGAGAGATCTATTATCTGTGGTCTAGCGAAGAGTGTCCGATCTCTCGGCTGGCAAGGAATTCCAACTTTACAGCTGGCTAGGACATAATGAATTTCTTGTTGCTTCACATGAGTTTATAGTCCCAGCAGATATCTTGTAGAGGGGCTGAGTGTGGTGCGTGACAGTGGGTCACAGGTGGCGTTGTGGTCGCTACAAATTATACTTTCTTGTAACGTATGTATTGTCAAGTAGGCAATTCATTGACAAATAACATGTGAGCAATAAAAAAACAGATTAGATGCAAAGAAAATGTATGTTTGAGATTTACGCGGTATCAGCCTAATCTGACAGTTCTTGAATGTTTTCGATTACTTAATTTAGTTAATCACAGACATACATATTCTTTACACCACCTACTCTAATCTGATTTTTTGTTGCTCACTTTTTACAACCAAATTTGAAATTAGAAAAATTTAATTTTCCATTTTCTTTTGACTTCAGGTGTATATGTTTCAACTGTGTATTGTATGTCATAGGGCATTTTTCAGAATTCACCGGTAACTGCACCGGTAAACGTCTCTAAATCCACCGTAAAGCTAAAATAAGTTATTATAGCTATAATAAATTATAAATTTATTATAATTATAGCTGAAATAAAAAAAAAAAACGGGAAATAAAATTTTTCCAATTGTAAATTTGGTTGTATTTGTCAATGAATTGTCTACTTGACAAATACATACCTTACGAAAAAATATAACCTATTTACTTATAAATTGACATATCATCAAATAATTCTAACCTATTTCTAAAAAAAAATCATGTTTACACTATGAAAAAACTGAAAAAAACGTGACTTTTTTTTGACATATCCCGTTTTTATTGATTGATTTCAGCTGTAGATTATTATTATATGTTTATATAACTTACCTATTATAGCTTTACAGTGGATTTTAAAATTTTAAAACGTCTACCGGTGCTGTTACCGGTGAGTTCTGAAAAATGTCCATATTATTCGCATACATGTATGTATTAAAAATTGCCGGATGAAAATGCGATAGTGGGACATGTTTGGTTATGTATTATGACGTTTGCCGCCGTCAAAGTTAGAAGTTGATCAATTTTTCGTCAACGCCGCTTGACGTCATTCATTCTGTGTAATGACATTCACAGAACATATGACATTTTAACCTTTGTAACATCCGTTCACGATCTTTTTAGATTCAGAGTAGGCCATGTTAGAACGACATTTTTGTTGATATCACTAAAAAATACATTTGCCAGAAAATTAATTGACGTTCATTTTTAATTTTATGGTTATATTTTTGAAAACTACCACTGCCAATGTTGCCAGTTCAGCTGAAGCAAAACTGAAGCAATTCGTGAAAACGAGAAGTATCGTCCCAAACAATTGATAATTATTTATTTTTACGTTAAGAAAGTATTACATGTTGGTATTTAAATAACAGAATATTCTTAGTGTCTTATAAATTGCCCCGACCAAACCATGCACTGACCCTCATTTAGAATTCTGTCTACTTTCGCTAACTCCTCCAATACGCATACCTTCAGAGCCTTTCAGAGCCTTCTGCTAATATACAAGATGTTTCGTAACTTCATGAAAATAAATTAAACAATGAAAGTGTCCTCCGTTGTTTGGCGCATTCTTCGTGAATAACAATTACATCCGTACCATATTCAAAGAGTTCAGGCTTTGCTACCAGCCGACTATGCTCTACGCATTCGATTTTGTCGTTGGTTACTGCATAAACAGCAGACAAATGCGAATTTTGTTCATAATGCCCTGTTTACCGACGAAGCTATTTTTATCAGAGATGGGGTGTGGAATTTTCGCAACATGCATTTGTGGGCTGAGGAAAACCCTCACGCAATTCGTCGCGGCCATTTCCATCAACGGTTTTCTGTTAACGTGTCGGCAATTTAATCGGCCCGTTCTTCTTGCCGAACCGTTTAGATGGTCTCCAATACTTGAATTTTCTTCGAACTAATCTACCGGAACTTCTCGAGAATGTGAACTTAAATCTTAGAGCAACGATGTGGCTCCACCTCATTTTCGACGAGAAGTACGTGCTCACATTGACGAAATCTTTCCTACTAGATGGATTGGAAGAAACGGGCCGATCAGGTGGCCTACACGTTTACCTGATCTAAATCTGCTAGATTACTATCCGTGGGGACACGTAAAAGCGTTGGTATACGAAGAAGAAATCAACACGTTCCAAGCATTGAACGAAATTGAACGATCGTATCAACGCCGCATTTCTCTCTGTTCGACAACAAAACATGTTTCATAATGCTTGTGAATCATTACTTCGCCGGGCAGATTTGTGTTTATGAGCGGCCGAAGGAAGGAATTTTGAACACTTATTGTGACTCAGCCGGCACTGAACCAGAGATTCTAAACATTTGTCAATGCGTTATCAGTTGAGGATAAGTTTTATTTTGTTTTTATTTCCGTTTTTATTTAGATGCATTTGTGCACACATCTCATGTCCAACACGCCATTATTCTTTTTTCAAGATGTTGCGAAACACCCTGTATACCAGAGTTCTTCAAATCTGCTTATATTTGCAGTGCATATACGTGATATAGTTTGGGTTGCTAAAAGGATCGCCGCAGTTTGCATATAAGTTGTACAAATATACACGATATATTCTGCACTATAAAATTTTGATGCCAAATTAAATATTCCCTTTCCTCTTCCATTGATTCCATAGAAGAATCTGATTTATCATCAATTTCTGATTCTGAATCAGATTCTCCTAATGCAATAATGAAAGGAGGAATATTTTCAAACGAAAAATTTCCCATATATTTCATCCAGTCTTTCGAAATTAATTTTTCACAATGATTACAAAAATTTTTCCACATGCGGGGGGGCACATTTTTTTTTTTCGATAATGATTGCGAATTTATGTATTTATTGTAAAAGCCTTTGCATTGCCCCCATGCCATCTCAATAGGATTGTATTGACAATGGAAAAGGACAATCTAAGAACTTCATAGCCATGTTCCTTCAAAATTTCGTCAGTCGTATATCGTTTTGTTGTTCCGTACGTTCTAAAAGGCTTGATTAATTACCATAATTGTTTTTTTTGTAATTTTGCCTTTTGGGTGGTTTGTCCAACTGTACCAAGTGATACGGTGCATTGTCCATCACCACCACACATTTTCGTTGCAACTTGCCTAGTGCAGAAATAAGCTGATTAAACACCCAATTTTGAAAAATTTCTGCATTCATGTTTTTATGGTAGTCTCTGTCATTGTTCGTCGAGTCAAGTAACAAGTCACACCCTTCCAAAAAGCCAAGTTTTCTTCCCGCGTGCAAAATTGTAAAACCTTCACTTTTAATTTTGGATGAATTACTTTTCAAATTCGTTTCGTGTATCCATCGACGAACCGCAGACCAATTTTGGTAGATCTAGGTTTCGTCTACGCACACGAATATTATATTTTCACTAGAATTTTGAAACTGTAAGAATTTGTTTTTGTTTACATAAAATTTTGCAAAAATTAATTAAAATTGTGTAACTGGCAGTATAGAAAGTGTTAGGAAAGAGTTTATACATGTATTTCGGCCTTATTGGGCTTCATCAGAACTCTGTACCTTGAAAAAATTTTGGTTTATTTTTTTTTTCAAAAAAGGGTTAAGTTTTTCTAAATTTTTCAATAAACCAAAATTTTTTCAAGGTACAGAGTTCTGATGAAGCCCAATAAGGCCGAAATACATGTATAAACTCTTTCCTAACACTTTCTATACTGCTAGTTACACAATTTTAATTAATTTTTTGATTTTATAAAATTTTGCGTCCGTTATCCATTTTGTGTTTGTAACCCATAGATTTCATAAGTTTGAATAAAATTGTTCTCCCTCCTTTAAATTCTAAAATATCGCGAGCGTCTGCACGTAATTTGTCTAAAGTGCAATATTCATTTTTTAAATTATATTGCCAAATTAATCGTTGCAGATCTTTCCGAAACATATATGTCCGTCACAATCTTGGTTTCCGGGTTGGGAACCGCGTCAATTCTTCGTCTTGCCGACGTTTCGTCCATCTCGCCGTAGACTTCTTCAGGGCTTCTTTGGAGGCTGTAGCTGCTGCTGCTGTGAAGACTCTTGTCTCTGTGAAGACATATGTCCGCATGTTTACGTCTGCCAGAAAGAGAAATTTTCAAGTTGTCCTCCTTTTAAAATTTTAATTATCGTACATCGCGAAACCTAAAATATTAAACATTAGAAAATAAAGCCGACTTAAATATGTAAAAACTTACTTCATGTATATCCGCCAATATGCCATTTCTTCATTTCTTAAATCTGGGCGATCATTTTATAATAATTAAACGCCTTGCCTATTGAGCGCTTAATTCCTCCGCTTATGATTTTTAGTATTTTGACAGGATTATAAATAAAAGATGTATTTGTTTCAAGTTACTTGTTACTTTAATCATGCTCACGTTATTTACGAATTGGCAACACATTCAGTATAGCTGACGTGACACTGTCATTATTTTTTTCATGTCAGATCCATTAAAATACATGCACGTAACTTAACGAAAAAAAGCATAGCCCTCTAGAGTCTAAGAAGATCGTGAATGGAATTTAATACTTAATCATAAGCTCCGTTCTTCTCTAACACGGAAATTAGTCGTCCAGGTACAAATGCTGTTACCTAAGTGTTGGCAATACTCTTGTGTTACGTTTTGCCATTCTATGTTTATGGCATCTATAAGCTCTATAAGACCTGTTTTGGGGTCGAAAATTTGCATGGCGCATCCTATTCCCCATTAACCCCCTTATGTTTTCTATGGGGTTAATATCTGGGTTTCTAGAGGGCCACGGCAAAATATTGATATTGTTCGCTCTGAGCCGGTTTTGAGCAAGAGCTAAAGTATATATCGGACAATTGTCCTGTTGGAATTTAAAATTATTATCCGGAAACACCGGAACAACTGATAACTTCTCGAAGAATGTTAACATAAATATTTGCATTAAGTCTTTCTTCCACAATTCATAGTACTCCTGGACCTTGCACAGGTGTACACGATTGAGTATAAGACGTGTATTTCTGGGTTTGTAAACTTTTAATCTGCCGCTTTTATTGGATTGGAAGGTTTTCTCATCTGAATATACTACGGTATTCCAGAAATTTTCTCTTTGAAGAAATTCAAGAGCAAAACCTGCCCTTTGCTCTTTCCGAAAATTGGTAGGGAATGGTTTCTTAACTGTATATTAGCAACCCAAATCAGAAGAATGAATTCGACGACATACAGTGTTTGGAGGTCTAGAAAATTGATTTCACTAACTGCTTCAACAGGATTAGACAGAGGCTTTCTCTCAGAAAGTTTGTCAATTCCTCATCCTCTTGTTCGTTTGTAAACCCGAACCCAGCTTTCGTTTCACAGTTTTCTTATTTCCACTTTTTTAATCCTCCATATACTACTTTTTCCCATTCCAAATTCTGCCGCTAAATTCCTAATTGTCCTACCATTTTCTGGAGGACTGTTCTAGCTTTATCTATTTCGCTTAAATGAGGCACTGCAAAAGTTTAAATGACATTAATTCAAAGGTATTGTCAAGTAGACAATTAATTGACAAATTTACAATTTGAAAAAAATCATTTCTCATTTTTTTTTCAGCTGTGTTGAGTATTTCACAAACTATTTTTAGAGTGTCCATACGTTCTTATCTCGTTGGTTATCTGGATAGATCTATAATCTGCGATTCTAATCAGTAATCAGAGTTGCAAGTTACAACTTTTTTTTTACCTCGATCCACATAGTACTTCAATTTTCTAAAATCCTTAATATTATAGCCTGCTACTAAAACGGAATCGATTGCTAGGAATTAAATTTTCAATAGTTTATTCTATCAATATATTTCAAAACATACAAAGGATTAATAAAATATCAATTCATTAAAATAATTTCTAACAAAGAACATTTAAAAATACCAATGAGTGTCTTTGTAAAATGTCTTATTAAGTTTTCTAATGTTGCCCATCTCTGCATATCTTGAAGAGCCGCCACTGCATTTGAGGCGACACTCGGTGCGATCTTGAAATGTCATATTATAGTTTAAATTCGGATAATTGTTGCCCGAATAATAATTATTTCATTAATATTTAAAATTAAAAATAAGTAGTAATTAATGCTTACTGAAAAGTAGGGAAACTAAAAATGCTATCGCCTTCTTATAAATCGGTTTATTTATTTTATTCAAGTACCCTTACCAGTGGATAAAGTATACACAAACAAATCACATTTCATATATACACTCTATTCATTTTCGCGCCACAAGTGGAACAATAAACAAAAGGTATATGTAAAAACAATGTGCTCGAACATTTTTACTAAATTCAGTTGAAAGAAAAAATATATAATTACAGCCAGCAGACACCAACAAGTTAACAATGAATTAAATAAATGAAGTATGAGGTCATTCTAAAATTTTGCCATTAATGTTTATTAAATTCTCATTTTAATTAAAATGGAATATTTTGTGCATAATCAACTGAATATTTGGAGTAAGCATGATTTATTTATTCTACAACTTTATTATTAATTCAACTAATACAATTGTCAAGTAGAACATACTTGTTTATAAATAATGTGTTTAATAAGGAGTGTGCCTGCTAAACTCGTTTTCTATAATGTACAAAATGAACTGTTAATCGAATATGATTAGACCATGTATGAGTCGATTAAAGATTAGACCTCATACAATAGCTCTGAATAAGTAATGTGTCGTACCTTGATAGCTATGTGTTATAACATTTGCAACATTTTTCTACAAGTATGGTACGGATATATCCTGAGTTACTCAATCTACATAATTATATACAATATAAAATTAATTATATACTAAATAAATAATAAAACACTGTTAGACGTATAAAACAATAGTGCCGACCTGGAAAATAACAGCCTCTTATAAATTGATTTCTGCAGATATGCCTAGCTGTTAAATAGGAAGAGTAAGGCTGCAACATTTATAATCTGCAAGAGTAACATATTACATATGCTTTCTGGCTATTACAAATTTTACAATATTTTTTTAAATTTTATCCATTTCTTCTTTCATTTTTGCGTGTATAAAGACGATTGTCAAAGTTCTTTAAGCAAGGCCGACTTTGCAGTTTTAAGTTTGTCCAACCGCTTCAATAAGTGAGTGTTGGACGTTTCCAGCTCTTCCGCCCTACTCAATGCATCCCGTGCCTAAAAAAACATGCAAATTAATGTTCACACTTGATAAAATGTCGGAAGTGAAGCATTTGAACATGTAGCAGCATAACAATTAAAAATTTCCTGTACATTGGTAAAAAAATCCACCAATTGAACCACAGTAGCCAATTGTATACTAAAAAAAATGATGATGATATGAACGAAGGTTTTTAAAAAAAGATGGTTAAATTCTAAAAAAAAATTCCTTGAATGAATGCAGAGGTTAATTAAAGCCAACAATCCAGGCAGATGTAGGTCAATATGTATGTATTTCTAACAGAGATATTTTTAAAAAATTAAGTAAAATATCCAATTGATTAATATAAAAAGTGTAGAATATTTTACGTGAAATTATACTTTGGGAAATTTCAAAAGTCACTAATCAAAGTGAGGAAAAATTTACAAAGAAAATAAAATACTTTGAAATTTATAACATTTTGATGTTACAGTGACAAAAGTGGTTATAACTAATTAAACAGAATTAATGTTCCAAAAAATCTAACTCCCAATGCCTAGTACTTAGTTTATTTTTTACAGCACACGAGAAAAAAATTTCCATCTTCTGGATATAAGAGCTATTAGAGATATTCGCTTTTAAGTAAATAACGAAATTTACAACCAGAACTGTAGTTTCACACAAAAATTTTATGGAAAAAAGATTACTTGAAAATAAATAAACCAACTATGTTTTAATCAGTGACTTTTGAATATTTAAAACGACCAATTTCATTAGTAATGCCTAAATATGAACGGATGTAATGGTTAGTGACAGTGATGAAGTCATGAGAGAAGGGCTACATTACAACATTTTTATAGAAGACCAAGGGACTGACGACGTTGCAAACGCTTGCACTGCTCAGATAACGCTGCCTTATAGGCCTCGCTATGCAGCAGCTGCTGCTTCAGATTATTCACCTGGCATAATCACAACTCTTACAATACAGTACACAGCACATCAACATGTTTTGAATCATTCTATTGTGTATTACACATTTTATACTTGCAATACATTTCAAGAATAATTCAAAGTCTCAATTTTAGAATTCAAAACTCAATTAAATCTAGGACAAATTACAAAAGCAAAGCATTAGTAAAGCGTGTTAGTAGTAAGGTGTATGTCTACCTCCACTGTCGCTTATGCTATCATCAAACGAGCTAGTGCTACTTAAAGTGCCCTGGAATATTAAAAAGCTTAAATAAAAACAAACGCAAAAAATATAAACGTGTACATAAAAAAAACTGTTTCAAATAATAAAAAGCGCCTACACTTTTCATTAGTTCATAATAACATAATGAAATGATAAACATACCTCTCTTTGTAACTTTCTTTTCTCTGCTTTCAGAGCCTCTTCTGATTTCTCTGACACTTCAGCAGCAGACTTATATCTTATCACCTGGCTTTCCAGCCTTGCTACAGTGGCTTGAAGAGTAGCAACGTCTTGCTCTGCTTTTTGTGCTCTAAATTTGTATTCTGCCAGTTGCTTGCTAACTTCTCCTGTGAGATAAATTCAAATTACAACGAATATATGATAAAACATGTGATGAAACAAACTTTGCAAATCAGCAGCATCATAATCCGAATCTGAAGTAGGTCCGTTCAATGTAATTCCTGATGCATTCGACTTCCGCCTCTTGCTTCTTTCTTCTTCCAATTCTAATTTTAAGTGACTTATTTGATCTTGCAATTCAACTTTTTCTTTTGCAAAACGTTCCAGTCGCACATCTGCAATAAATTATTTTTTTGGATAAAATCAGGAAAGTCGTGGAAAATATGATGCTTTTACCTAAACTACCTTCCCCAGCATTTTCTAACAAGTGTGCATTTTGTACACTAACTAGTGCTTTCCTGGGCGTACTAAGTCCATTCACAGCTCCGTCTGATGGCCCCTGATCTTCATCTGGGGACAGGGATTCGCCCACTATGACCAAGCCCTTCTCCTCAATAAGCCTATCTCTTTCTTCCAGTTCTGTTTTAGCCACAGCCAATTCCTCTTTGAGCCTGGCAGATAACCTAGTTAATTGCTCATGTTCCCTACATTTATCACGGTGTTCTCTTTTCAGTTGAGAGTGTTCTTCCTCTAGTTCTTCTAATCTAAAAATAAGAAGAATTATGGAATTTAATCTTATATATGTTACTGTAAAAGTCCGAAGATTGATAAATCCTAGGCAAATTCTAGCATTTATCATAAGTGAGGTGGTAAAATTATGAAAAATAATTGTAATCGCTTGTATTTCGGGCTTTTACCAAAATATTATGGTAAATGCTGACATTTGCTTGTTTGTGCACCGACTCCTTCATGCTAATGACAATACAAGTGGAAAAAAACCTGTGTAACAATGGAAGTGGAGACTGAAGCTTAAAATGAAAAAATATATCTGGAAGCATTGTCTAAAATTCCTGCCAGGACAACTGCAATTATCAGCAGCGCTTAAAAAGTGAATGTGTATCGAAAGGTTGCCATAGAAGGACTTGAGAATCAGGCAAAGAAATGCAGACAATTTTCTCTAAAAAGTTCCAAAAATCTACTTTCGGTCAAAATGAAAATAATAATAATAAAAATATCAGATATTGACACAGCGAGGATGGATCCAAGATCAATAATAACCATTATTACAGACACTAAAGACGAATAATTTTATGAACTAAAAGCTTTATACACAGGAAACCAATTTACCTTATGAAAAGAAAATTTTTTAAACAACGAAGAAGTTCGATATAAGTCTACGAGAAGTTATAAGTAAGCTTTCTTTAGTTGATGGACAAGGATTCAGAAAATGGACAACTGTTCAAAAAAATTGTACCACGAAAATGTGTTTGTGCAATTCAGTCAATATACTTTGTAATTAAAAATCTCATAATAGCTTTAACTTTTTAAAAATAAAATGTTTTTCTTGCTTTAGATATGTTAATTTCAAATTAAATTAAGCTTGAATAGAAGCGTCAAAAGTGACTAAAGAAGTACTTGATGAATTACATGCACACATGCGTGTTTGATTTCATCGCCACCTCTAATTCATTTTTCATTTGATCACTTCTTATTATATAGTATATGAGAGGCCTAGTTCCAAAGTGTACAACCTCCAGTATCATTTTTAATTTCTCAGGAAAAATAAAACATGTATAATTTAAATAACTAATATTTTTTCTTATTTTTTTTTTAATTTTAACGTATTTGTGTTGTTAAGAGATAATGTGTCAGTATTTTTACTTACAAAAATTAGCGATTAAAAAGGTATTACTAAAAAGGAATGGAGCTGCATGTGAAATTAGCAAATGGAGATTGCTAGGCCTCTTATATATTCATACACAATTGCTTTAAAGTGGCTTTAAACAGAATAATCTAAATAATTTCAATTTGATGAGTGAGGTAGCCACTATCCTCCACCCCTATTCGCCAAAAAAGAATTGTGCACTTCAACTTACTAATACACAGCAGCGTTGCGTTCAGAAACTATACCTTTGCCTGTATGGTCTATGCAATTAGAAATTACGAACTCGCGCGAGAAAGTACAATGACTTCACAAACATTAGCAGGAATCAATGATTTCACAAACATTAACAGGAATACCTATCATACTGGACATTCGTATGACAAAGATATCAAGGAGAGAAAATTTTATTTTGAGGGACTAATAGAATTAATGAATAAAACCATCTTATGAACAAATCCTGTAAATTATTTTTATCAAAAATTGAGTTCACTCTTGAGCAAAACCATCCTGCCTTCTTATCATTAATTTTGAGAAAGACGAAGTATAAAGGTAATTGATATTTTAGAATAATTCTGGAACCATTTTCTGCATTTCTTTTTAGGTTCTTCTAGACAACGTGTTACCTTATTGGTTGACGAATTGACTTAAAAAACATTGTGAAGAAGAAGTGCATCATAACTTCATACATAGATAATAGAACTAGACAGACGGCTCATCAAATGCTTTAAATTTGACGCGGCAATTTGGAGATAAACTCGGTGTTAGTATGGAGACGCTCACCAAATATGTGGTGGCGCTCTGATGCAATAGCAAGAGTGGACAACCGAAACCTGTAAAAATATCAAACGAAAATGAATTAGAGTTGGCGATGCAACTAAATACGCATGTGTGCATTTAATTCATCAAACGTTTCTTCAGTCACATCGACGTTTCTACAAGAGCAAGAAAACTGTTTTATTAAAAAAAAAATTAAAGCAGATGCGTAAAATGACCACTGCCTGCTGCATCAAGATACTTTTGAATTCTGCGTGAGTAAAGTTAAACATTTCCGGCGTGTTATTTATGTCACAATTGATTGACAATTAATATTAACATGACGTTATACAAGACATGCATTTAAATTCCAACGCCGACCCTAATTCATTTTTATATTGATCGCTGGTTATAACTAATACCATACGTCCAAATAATTTTTTAATAAAGGTAGGCCATGGAAGTGTAAACGTTTGTCGTAACAGGGTAGTTTTTGACGTTAGTGACACGTCAAAATGTAAAATGTGGGAAACTAAACTTAACTACTCAAGAACTATACAATATTTTAGTGTAAATAAAAAAAGGTAAACAGGTGTTATTTATCAGGTATTTCGATCAGGAGCAAACTAAAAGAACCTTTTTTTAGTGCTATGCTTTTGTTAAAGTTTATTAGCTTCTTCAGAGCATTGAAGTGGTTAAGAAATAACAAGCTACAGTTCATTCCATTTGGATATGAGTCTAAATCATAAAACCCTTGTGTTGAGAAGACACACGATTTATATTACTGTATCACACAATTTCTATGCCGGGCAGCCTATTCTGTGTGTCGGCCGGTCATGTCGGAGTAGGGATTTGCGAATTTACATTTTATGACTTAGACGCATATCGAAATGGAACGAAGTATAATAAACTTTAGCGAAAGCAAGTCGTCAATTCATAAATTGTCGAGCAAATAAATAAATTGGTCTAGTAATTTGAGACATACATTTTATCTTCCATGGCCTTCCTTTATCAAAAATATAAATATTTGGACACATGGTATTTAAAGAAATTCTATAACTAAACAGTGTGATGCAATGTTTAAAAGGAGAACTAACAGCATATTATATCCGCACGTTACATTATCATACCCTGACCCCACTTTAAACTTATTTCCCTGTTACTTAAAAGAGACATTTGGCAGTAAATGAGCCAATTGACTTCAGAATTAGCAAATGATTTGTGACAATGTTCAGTTTTCGAATTTGTGCATACAAGTATCATCTATTAAATATTTAACAAATTATTTTTAGAGCGTCCATACATTCCTGTCCCATCGGCTATCTAGAAAGATCTATTATCTGTGCTTCATAGTGGTGGTATAGGTAAGAATAAAACATTACCTTAGACTGCAAATAATGCTATTGATATCCAGAATTGCAATGATATAATTTTGGAAGAGACTAAGTACCACTAATTCAGTGGTCTTTCCGGTAATCTTTGGTAGTCTACATTTCAGTCCTTACAAATTAATTGAGAGATTATTGAAAGATCAAGTGGATAGTTGACTATACAGAGTGAGGCAAAATGGTTGCCCCGCGATTTGGGATGTTAATAACAACCAGACCAAACAAGATAAAGAAATAAATCTTTTATTTTTGAAAAATAATTATCATGCCATTTTGATATGTTATGTTTTAAAAAGTCACATTACTTAAATGACGGCCGTTGTTTTCAATGAAGTCTCGAAGTCTTTCTCGAAAGTTCGCCATTACCCTGCGGGGCATGTCGTGGTAATTTATTGCCTTCTTGCTGTCTTTAGATCTTCCAAATTTCGTGGCCGATGTTAAACTCGTCTGATTTGACCCTTTGTGATTTCTTTCTTTCTATGGAGGCACCTAAAGTCACGAGTTTACCAATATTGACAACGAAATTTGGAAGACGTAAAGACAGCAACGAGGCAAAAAAATCAAGACTGTATTAGAACAGCGGCCGTCTTTACTTGATGTGATTTTTAACACATAAGATTTCAAAATGACATGAGAATTACAATTCAAATTTAAAAGGTTTCTTTCTTTATCTTGTTTGGTTTGGTTTTTATTCACAATCCAAATTGGGGCAACCATTTTGCAGCACCGTATGCTCGTAAGTGTTTAAAAATCGGACATACCGTGACAAGCTTAATATTAAACTTTTTAGTAGATAATACTGGTATTGTTAATAAATAATATTTTATACAAATACAAATTGAATTAATTGAATTAGTTTAACTCGGGAATACGTGTATACATATAATTTATTGTTAAACGTCACTCGAGTTGGGTCGTTGGTATCTTGACACATTGATTAATTGAGTGATAAAATGCGAATTTATTGACGATTTATCTGTTGGTCAATAACGCATGTGTCTGTTAAATTATAATGGCATTCTCTTTTTTATCGTGTATAATCAGTCTTACATTACAAAAACACAGGGATTTTTTTCGCAATGTCTCAAATGAATCCCCACAATTTACATCGCGCGAGCTTGATGTCTTCACGGCAAGGTTACCAAGTTTACCGACAAAGCAGAGTTCCACCGATCTACCGATTTCAGAATAAATTATATTGAAATCTTTAAGAAATACAGATCAAGTGAGCAATGAAGTGAAGAAAAATGCATTTTTGACAAAATGTATATGAACTTAACCTGGAACACGAATGATGTTCTCCATTTTGTGTAAATTTGTTTTAAATGTTTTATGTTTACCTCATTCGTCGACCACAGTAGAGAGGGTATTTTTTCATAATAACAAAAAGCGAAATAAATTATAAAGTCTGCATTTTTTTATAACGTACCCTTCTTTTAAAAATTTCTCTTCCTAGTTGGCCGTGAATTATTAGTTGTGAACCAGTCTCAATCGGCCTGACGTATGCAATGTGAGATTTATATTTAAACCAAGCCTGTCTTAATGACAATGGTGGACATTTTGATGACCTATCATGATTTTACTTTGAATTTTGAATAAAATTTGTTAATGAAATTGTTTCTTTTAATTATGACATTACCTTCAATAAGAAAAGTGAGGTTATGATATACGTCAATTTGTTAAATTTCAAACAAGCTAATTCACAACTAACTTTTCAAGGCCAACTATAACGAGAAATTAAAAAAAAGGCACATTACTAAAGATTAATTAAGCACAGACAGCAACCAAAAGAACTACTTAGCATTTCCTATTGAACACAATAGAAACGTCAAATGTAACTCGTCTTTTCCAGTGGAATAGGTACAGTCGCCAGCACTAAAAATGAAACGAAAAGCCATAAACTCGTTCGAAAATTAACCTTGTTTATTACTCCCTTACGGTGGTCGTCGTGGTACAGCGTTTCGTTTTTAATTCCGGCGATTGTACCTACTATATATCAGCTATAGACATTAAAATTAATTCATTTTTTTTTTATTAACGAAATTTTTATGTTTTATTTTGTACGGTAGTATCGATGACGTGAAAACCTTTTGCTATCTAGGAAAAAATTTAAACTTTTTAGGATAATATACGTTTTGTCTAAAATAATATAATACATGGGTATAAAGACTGTATAAAACATTGATGAAATGATGTATTATTTCATTCGCAGATGTTATATGGAAAAAATTTAGTAAAAAAAACTGACCTATCTTTAAGTAGTTCCAATTGATATGTCTGCGCAGCCTTATCGTTATCTAATTGAGCGTTTGCTATCATGGCTTTCTTGAACTTCTCCTCCACCTCTTTGAGCTCGTGCTGCAAAGTCAAATAAATGTGTTAAAATGACATCGATCTGGATAAATAACTTTAATACTTTATCCACACACGCGCTGACTATTTTCCGTTAAAATTTGGAAATACAACATACCCGTAAACCCATAAGACTGCCCCCATCTTCAAGAGAATCCTCCGAACTTCTTCTGCTCGATAGATACCTCGATCCGGCAGATCGTGCAGCCCTCGCCACCGGCTCTGCCAGCATATCAAATTGTCTATCCGCATTTTCCTCTTGCTCTTTTTGTTGACGTTCCAATTCTCGCATGCGAATCTCCCTAGCTTCGGCCCTGGCCTGCCGCCTCGCCAACAATCGTGCTTCAGCCTGAAACAATAAAAGAATCTTTAAAGCACAGCCGAACGGCGAAAATACTTCAAATACGTTTTCGAACATCCAGTGAAGAGTCGCATTCTGTACCAGGCGGACGTACACAGCCGTCGTCATCTCGATATCTGGTGAGAATGAGGATGACTGAGGATTACGCGGAGGTGTTGTTAAAATAAGTTATTCGAGACGCCACTTCCGAATGCGATATGGTTAACAAAAATATCCAAACTATATTTAATTTCTGTTTGGAATGGAATGCCGATGATTTCGGGGCCACCTACTTAAGGCTTTTATGAAACGAAATGTAAGCAAAAAACAATATTTTTAATCAAATTACTTTGCAGATTTTCAAATATTATAATATTAGAGATCGATAAAGACAAATACGGACAAAAGATAAATATAACATTATAATAAATTTGTCGCAGATTTAATCATTGTATATTGGCACTCAATAAAAAAAAGGCTTAAAATTGTATAGTTAAAGAATACTAAAATTTTCCTTAATTAAAAATTTCTTACTTTTTAGTTTACATATTTACCGAGAAAACTAACCTAATAAAAATAAATTCTAATAAATACGTACTTCATTCGGTAGTTATCTAAATCAATTCGATTAGATAATAAACAGATAACCAAGTAAATCATGCAACTGCACGTAGCATCGATGAAAACTGTCATTTATTTTTCCAACAAAAAAATAATATAGTCGCTTTAACTAGTTTAGCTTCAATAGAAATACCTACGTCATCATTAGATACATCAAGGAACTGGTTGATGATGTCCTCTTCGTTGTGTGAACGTATACTCTGACTTCTGTTAACTTTAACCGGCATCGTTTCTTCGAAGTCGTCAGTATCACCCTCAGTAACTCCTTCCAGATGTAGTTTAACTTCATTTTCTACGGATCTACTGGTTATTTCATTGTCGTTGCTTTCACTTTCAGTTACGCCTTCTATAACCACAGATTTGGTCTGGTTTTTATTAATATCAAGTACATTGTTGTTCAGTTCTATTTGGCTTCCTTTTTCAATAAACCTTTCCTCTTCTACTTTAATTTGATCAATATCTTCTGTTTGAGTTTCAGCCTTATTTAATAATATATTTTCTTCTTCAGCTCTGTCTCGTTTTTCTTCTATTTTCGGAGTGACCATGTCATCAATTTTTGAGTCATTTTTCGTTTCAACTTCCTGCTCTCCATCATCACTATTAACTTGCGGCACTTCTTTATGACCATTTGTTTCGGGTTCTTTCCGTTTATCATTCTCCTTTTGTTCTAACTGGATTGTGTTATGATCATCAGCATGCGCATCACTCGCATTTACTTTTCGAATAGTCACTGTGTCACGAATGTTTGTTTTAGTGGATTTGTCCGTGAAGCTTTCATCGCTGTCCGAATTTAAATCGTTCAAAATATCCTCCAAAGAATCAACACTGTCAGTCCGTTCCATTTTCACTCACACGCTGATATCATCGCTCGTGATACTCGTCGTATTTCATATCGGCATTCTTTCTTAAGTCTGGTTATCTCAAATATTCAGATTTGCCTACCTTATCTTGAGTGCAAACAGTAACATAAGTTTATTGGCGCGATGCTAGATGCAAAAATGTGTTTAGAAAAAAAATCAGAGGAATAAAACTTGAAACATGATAAAACCGAGAAAGACAACAGTCTAAACTAGAATAATAAAGTTGTAATAGTAGAAAAACGAAGAGTAATGCTGAAGATGTTTTGTACAAATGTTTAAATTACTTTGGCAAAAGGTACAAACAAGCTTGTTCCAGGACGGCATTCATATCAATGAAATTGTCACAAGACACCGTGTGACTCTATGGAACCTAAATATTTGTTTAATGATATAGTTTTTCTTGCAATTGAAACATTACTGATAGCCTTTATTCTGTTAATATACTTTTGTTAGTTAAATACCAATATATCATACGTAAACTGATTTGTGATACCGGTGAGAAGTTAGCAACAACCCTCCACCAACAAAATTTCACAATTTAAATTGGCTCCCAAAGCCGTTTTAATTATTACAGAACCATATTTTAATAGCATCGTGAAGATCATTAACTGTAGTTTGTCTTTGGTATATAACAATTATTGGCAAAAAACGAAATTTTTACATATAATACAATGTTAAGTAAAGTCAAAGTAATGTTATTAATGATCATCGCATAAAAAGTTACAAATTTTACATATGCAAGCGTTGCGGGGAAGCGTTTACAACAGCTAACTTTTTTATATGAACTTTCATGATGACGATTTTATTTCAGTGGAATCTTTCGTAACGATTAACTTTTATGATTAAAGGCTGTTTACACTCTCCTATTTCTAGTACAAGACTTGGTACAATTTCTATAATAATGCCCAGAATAAGATTTTTTTTGGGTTACAAATATGGTTTGGACAGAGAACACGTATTTTTTCAGATTATTCTATACTTTATTGTATAATTTAAATTGTTTAAGAAATTGAACCAAATCTAGTACAAGAAATAGCGTAATCCAAAATGACCTAAAATTAACAATCTATGTCCATAATGATATATGTATGAAAATTAATTAAAATGTGTTAGGAAAGAGTTTATACATGTATTTCGGCCTTATTGGGCTTCATCAGAACTCTGTACCTTAAAAAATTTTGGTTTAGTGAAAAATTTAGAAAAACATTAATTAATTTTCATAATTTTCATCTGGCAAGAAAACTTGATTTTGATATATGTATGGGTTGTATCAGTTCATGTTGGTGATGGAGTACAAGTATAACTTGAAGTCGATTTTTTTTGTTGGGTTAAGTTAAAACTGAAAATATTGAACCTAGTACATTTTGGCACATTTTGTGTAACAAAACGTCTTTCTAATGTATGCCGATGGGATTACCATCAAGAGAGTTCGCCAAGCAGTCCATTCTTTCTAACTTCATCAAATCCTCAGTCCTTCGGGCTCGTCTATTGTTCACGTGAACACTCATAAGTATTATTTATTTAATATATATAAATCATTTGAGTTATAATAAAAATTAAGTTTGAGAAGGGGATCGATTGAATGTTCTTCCCTGTAAGGGGGTGATCCTTAAAAAAAGTTGGGAACCCCTATTATTTAAAGTTACCTATCATCTACAACTCGTAGCTCTTTTGTCATCGTAACCGAACAAGATTTGCAACTATGGTTTTCTTTTTTCGGTTACGTCATCCACTATCATAAACTAAACGAGATAAAATTGACCAAATCTTCTCAATAGCCTTTGATTTGGGCAGCTTTGATTGGTATATTTAGAGACATAATCATTCACAATGAGAATGGGCCAAAATATATATTTATCATTTATATGGTACTGTCAGACAAATTTTATTAATTTAGGCATGTGTTGTTTTAAACTTCAGCATTTATTGCTTCACCTCGTGAATCACGAATTATCGGTTCAGAGGGGCCTCTCTTGGAAAAGGAAACTTAAAGCAAAAAAATTTTTGTAGAAAATTTTTCTTTTAATTTGAAGTAGGTATAGATGTGGATAAACTTGACTTTAATTATCAATGCAATAACCAACAGTTGGTTACAATGGTTCTATTCACTGGTTTTGCTACTTAGTACTTGTAAGAGTGACATCTTATTTCAATTTTGAAATTCCTTCAATCTTAACTCGCCTTTAAACAATATCATCGTCATTACTGCCTCATATCCTGTGGACTCTAGAAAATTGGAAAAAGTGGAATGTACAATACAGCGGTCTATAAATCGATAAAATTTACAAAAATCTTTATTTTTATTAAAATTAAAGGAAATTTACTATAATTTACACATAAAATTGATGCAACAGACTTTTTATACAATTGATTACAATGGTTTTATTCACTGGTTTTGTAACTTAGTACTTGTAAGATTGACATAAATCTTATTTCAATTTTGAAATTTCTTTAATCGTAACTCGCCTTTAAACAATACCATCATCATTACAGTCTCGTATCCTGCTGACTCTGGAAGATTGGAAAAAGTGGAACGAAAACCGTTATTTTCAAGTACAGGTCTACGTCATGAAAACAATTTCTTGTTTCTGTTGATATTAGCACATCTTGCCCTTGTTTTTACGAAAATATTTTCAGTTTTCATGAAACGATTTCAAAGTCGAGAATTACAATTTGCCTCTGCCTACGCTCTGGGATAAAATTTTATCGCGTTCATCCAACAATTAATTTATGACTCTCCAAGCTTTCTGTTTAATTGTACTATTTTATTATAAAGAGCAATTTAAAACATCGACACTATCCGATTTTGAATATACAGTATGTCTCACTTTACATGAAGACACCTCAATAACTTGTCGGTTAATAAAGCAATTAGTGTAAAATTTTTACCAGAGATGAGGCCATTAAGATTAATCTTTTTGTAGGAATGAATTCTTTTTGGAACTAAATCTGGCCAATTATGATTTAAATAAAAACTAGTGTTTCAAGTAAAGTCATAGTAGCGATGAAGATAGAGCAAAAAAGTATTGAAAAAAGTTGTTGCTAACCACTACAATACTCCAAATACGAAGTTTCACTGAAATTTTTTTTTAAATTTTTCTTCATTTTTGTGTATTCATTGAAAAAATTTAAAAATACATTGAAAATGAAATAATAATTTTGTTACATTGAAAAATCTCATATTTAATAAGTATAACAAAATTATGATTCATGTTTAATGTATTTTTCAATTTTTTTCAACAAGTTTACACAAAAATGTAGGAAAATTAAAAATTAAAATTTATCAGCGTATTTGGAGAATTAATTCCTACAAAAAGATTAGTCTTAATGGCCTCTGGTAAAAATTTTACACTAATTGCTTTATTAACAAGTTATTCAGGTGTCTTCATGTAAAGTTGAACACACTCTGAATAAGATACATGGAGAAAAATTAAATTAATTCTATTAAAAATTAAATAATTGTAGAAGTTGAGAGCCAGAAGTCACTACTATAAAATTCAGCGTAAAAATGCATAAAATTTTTCTAATTTAACCCATTTTATCAAATTTCAAATAAAAACATTAGCTTTCTATTCGCTTCCCGTTGATATCCCTGTGTAGATGTCATACTTTAAAATTCAATTTATAATATAGGGGCTTAACATACGTTAAAATTGTAAAATTTGACACCTTTTGTCAATGACAGGACAGTATTATTGTTTACGAAATTTATCTCGTATGAAATCTTTAAATTTGTGTAACATTGAAATATCTTACATCAATTTCAAAATGATTTTGGAGAGCTAAGCAAACATATTTCACAAAAAAATTACGCTGGGCTAATTATCGACCCATTATTTAAATGAAGTCATTAAAATTGTTACTTATCTGTCGATGGCTAGACGTTGAAGCATTTTTGTAATGGGTTTTATATCAGAAATTTGTTGCAAGTCGGTTTTGATTGCTATGAATTCCTCGAGCATCCTTTGATCAGCTGTTCTCAGCAGAAGAGTAGCTCGAGAATTCCACTGCAATCAAACCGACCTGTTTAGTTATCTCACATTCGCGTACATTACAACATTAGTAATCAATATCTTAGGTCGCAACATCCTGCGGCCAATTTCTGACCTAACATTGAGTACGTATACACGTTAAACAACTAACGTAGTTATAAATACAGTAGTTAGAACTACGATAGTAACCAACAGTGGGCGTATACACATTTCAAACATAAATCTCTCCAATCGTAGTAATAACTGTGGAGTGAAGATAGAAACTAAATTGTGCAACATTTCGTGTTACTTTTACAAGATTCCCTATTTACTTCACGTATGTTAACTTTAGTGTACTTTTTCTTTCGTTTGTTGGGATTGTCAAAAATTACCCGTATACAGTACAGAGGCGAAGTTATAACTCCGAAGTTTTAACTTACTACGGCTGACTGAAGTGTAGTAGCGTAACTGCGGCGTCGTAATAACTACAGTAGTAGGAACCCGTATACACGCTCTTAATCAGTCGTACTTATAACTACTGTAGTTAGCTCTCCTGTATACGTAGTCATTGTAAGAAAATTTTGACAATCAACAAATTTCTAAAACTTTCAAATGTGCTTCTACAGCAAGCTTGATCACCTTAAGTGAGATAACTTATTAAACAGCAAACTGGTTGCTATTTGTCAATTTTCACACAATGTAAAGCTTAGTTTTCACTGGGCATAAGTATCAGAATTTATATCGGAACTTGTACAGAACATGTATAAAAATCTTGTACGAGACTTTTGTATACAAGTATGAGAAAGGGAGATTTACATTAGTTAAAGTAGTGTAAACATATTTGCACAGGAGAGTTTACTATTTTTAACTACGTAATTACCTCAAAAATAATAAATGAGGATTTGTATCGAAACTTGTCAAATAAACATATCAAAATTGTCAAATAAACCAGTCTCTTATACAAATTTTGATACTTGTGCTTAGTGATAACTAAGCTCTAAACCACACGAACTTGACATTAATTTAAAATGACGTTCCGAATATAATTCGTTTCCGATTTTTTGGGTAAGAGAAGAGGCGCCAGCGAATGGAGTAATAAATTGCGTGGGCCGGATAAGACGCACGTGTCTCATAAAATCTAGTAGATTTAATAGTAGTGCCTCATTACAGTTTAATTTACAATAAATGAAAATAAATTTTCAAATACCAGAAAATATTTTATTATTTAGTTACGGAATTTAATTCATCTATTTAATTTAATTTCATGAATTAGTAATTTGATTATAATATAATCAAATTGTAAAAGCTTATCTCTTGCATAAAAATAAGAAAAAAAAATGTTTAAATAAACAAACCCAAAAAATTCCTTCCTAAAATGAATCCATTCAAATTTCTAATTGAAATATTTCAAAAACTGAGTATTTTAATAATTTTTTTTATTAATCTTGTATTAGTATTGGCTTAGTAAATTCACTACGCACAAAAAAAAAAATAGATCAAACAGTTCGATATCCCTATTCTAAGATTTGAATTTGGTAACTTTAGGGAACTCTATTATCTTAAAAAGAGATTTTTAAGGTTTCCTTTGACTCATTTTTAAAAGTTTTAAGGCAACTTACAACTGGACGTTTAATTTTTAAGCATCCTATATTTATTAGATTGTGACGAATATGAAAATTTGTAATATTAATTTTACTTCGCTGAAAGTTAAATATTATTATTGTAAGCTTTGCATACGCTACTAAAGTACGAAATATGTCATTGCTAAATTTCTTGTTAACGCAGTACCATTGCGCCTGTCATTTTTAAAAGGCTACCCTTCTTTGCGCTTTGTAATGCAAAATATCGCATCTCTCAGTTCTTATACGTTTAATAAATAACAAGTTCATGGTAGCTTGCATTCAAAACCTAACGAGTTTGAAGTTGATTGTGACTAGGTTAACGTATGCCGACTTAATTCAATCGATTCATTTACCAGCTGCTTCGAAACTGATCGTGAATATTTTTTCCGTTTTGTATAATGAATTTAGAGATTTTTTAAATTCCAAATGTAAACAAAACCTTTTATTCGTGGGAGAATTTTGATATTTAATTTAAACCGTCCTAGCAAAGACACACGCTTTTCAATTTATGTTCAATTCCAAGCAGATTTGTTATTCAACGCTAATAAGTTAAAATGTTAAGATTTTCTTTAATTACGTAAACTTCTGAAGTAAAACTAACAAACCATTAATTATGTATACCGTTTTTGATCTGTTTACCAGTATGTGAGATGTTAAAAATTTGTATTTCTAATTTTGAAGCATAAACAAAAACGCTATTTATCAAGCGGTTTACACTGATAAGATTGGCAGCACTGTTAACGACCGCAACGGACACGCACCAAAAAATTTTCAGGATCTTTCCTGTATGTTCTTAATAAATTACAACTTTACAAGCAATGTTTACACTTCGTTATTAACGCTAATTGTTGCACTAAAAAGGGAGGCACTTGCCCATTCTCGTCTATTTATAACTGTTACTTAATCAACACATTATTCACTTCATATGTTGCTGGAATAATTAAGACCGGACCACGCGAAACTCGGTTTTTCTTCTCGCACTCAGAACCTTTTCTCGAAAATCACGCGAAAACTCCCTTCACAAACAATACTTTTTTATCTTATCTAATGTCCGATAAGTTTAATATACGCAACAAAAAAATTAACACACAATAAAAAAAAAAAACTTGCGGTTTATATTTGATAGTAATTTTAAACTTGTTTGCAAATTTCCGGAAAAAGTTTAGACGCTCAGCTGAAGAACCTGCGTTCTCAAGTTACTTCACACGACCGAGAGTGAAACAGAACTGAAATTTCATTATCACGCACACTCACACACTGGTTTATCCTACCTAGTCCTACGTTCCGCTTGAATCTTATACACAGCACCACCGACCGACGTTGTTCTGCCTAGGTGTGATATTTCATACGTTATTTTTTGTATTGAAAGTAAATCAAGACAACAAAATACCGGCTTACGTAAGAAATTTATTTGTTCGGTGAAAAAACGGTGCACGAAGATAATTTTAATTTCAAAACGTAAGAAGGTAGTTTCGGACGTTTCACCCGCTCATATAAAGAAGTTGTTAAATAAAAAATTCAAATAAAAAGTACAAAATATTTCCTTTATCCGACGTTATCCGATGTCCGCTAATTGTTATGAAGGAGCAATGTGTTTAAAATAATAATAAATAATAATAATAATAATAATAACGTCTTTATTATCAGATCAATATAAGCAAAGTAAATTTTAGTAAATAATAAGTAAATAATAAGTTTAATGGATCGATTCTAATCATATCATATCTGTAAGGACCGTAAATATGTAAACCTGTAACTCAATTATTAAAAAGTGGAATTCTGAAGTTCTCAGTGTGATACGATTTCTTGTAAGTCTCTAAGTTAACCTCGCAGAGACTGACGAGTAATCCCGAAGAAATAATATCTTCTAGAGAACTTCAAAATTCTATATTTTAAAAATTGAGTTGCAGATTAGAGATCTTTCGATTCTTACAGATACATATGAGGAGAATCGACCCATAAATTAGGGATAGGACATTCGAATCTTCGCATTCCATGAATAGAATAAAGTACGAAAACTCAAATCTTCGCGCTTTTTTCGCCTAGAATTTTTCGAATAACCTAAAAAAAAACTGTTAAAAAAACTATAAAAATATGAATCGCTACTATTTTTTTTTAAATTATGTTGACAAAATATGAAATTCAAAAATTAATTATTGGGTGAACAAAGGAATTTAATGGGCTTTGAAATCAAAAGTTGATGTTTGCTCACAGATTTAATAACTATATTTACCAAATGATTTATTTTTTATTAGTCACAGATTTCAAATTTTGCTTTAATTAAAACTTTTAATTTTAAAATAACTTAATTTAATCTAACTAGACGTGTTTTTCTTCCTTCTTATAATTATTTTTATATGAAGGATTTAAGCAAATTCGAGTGTCGAGAGGTTATAGAAATTCGAAAACCTCTTAGAATTCAAATCCGGATTAAAAAAAATTAGGAATCGTTCCACACCTGATATGTTTCGAATTTACGGGGTACGGTCAGAAGAATCTGCCTGATTCATCCAATAGTCCAGAGTGTTCATTATTGATTAAAAGGCGTTTGAATTTGGTGTGTCGTCAGTAATTTTCATCTTGCAATATTTGTACTCGTGTTGGGTATGATGACTTCATGTTGAATTTATAATAAATTTATTGTTGAGTCGTATTTTCGGTTGGGGATACGCAATGAACAAAGACGAGTGGAATTATTCTTATCAAAGTTGTCACCAATAATTGTGATATTCACATTTGATTGTTTTGTACAACGCGTCCGTATAATTCAGAGATTTCATGAAACAGGCAGCGTTTCTGAAGCAAAATCTACAGGCGGGCCCACTGTCCTCGCAGATATTCATCAAAGAATGGATGTAAGTCCAAAGAAGTCTTTACGGTGTTTATCGGCTCAGACAAATTTATCACTTGGTACATGCCAAAAGGCTTGCAACAAGGTTCTACATTTACATCCATGCAAGATAACTGCAACTCATGCGTTGATGCCTCTTGATTTGGCTCGTCGAGTGCCAATGGTTTAATGAGTTTTTAAATAATGAAGATATATTTCTTCAGTGATGAAACATGTTATGTAAATTCACAAAACCGTAGAATATGCTGTGTAGAAAATCCTCATATTTTTGAAGAGATTTAATTACATCATCAGAAGGTCGGTGTGTGGTTGGCAATTTCAAGGAGTATCATTGGACCTATTTTTTTTCAACACAATATTAATACACTCGCATGTCAAGAAGCAATTTTAATTTCGTTGAAAAACTTTATGACGTTGAATTACAATGGCGTTATATTCAACAGAATTGAGCTATAGTCGAATTATTTGCAACAGTTCTTTGGGGATAGGTTAATAAGTAGGGACAGATGGCCTCCTCGATCACCAGACGTAACCCCACTTGATTTCTTCATATTCAGTTTTTTAAAAAATACTGTATTCAGAACGTCCCCTGCGTTAGAAGAGTTGTAATACTATTACAGAGATTGTCAACAGCATCACTTCAGAAACACGACATAAAGTTTTCGAAAACATCAAAAGAAGAGTACATTTGTATTTGGATTCAAATGGGGGACATTTTGTTATTATAATTTTATTTTATATCTGCTTTAGTTTTTATATTCTCCATTTCAATATATGTAATTAACAAACGTAAAACAATATCTAATTACTAATAAATTGTTATATGTGCCACCCATGAAAAGTATGCAGTACCAACAAATAATCTAATGGGCAGGAAATTCAAACGCCTTTCAATCAATAATGAACACTCTGTATAATAATATAAAGTGATTTTTAAATTTTTTATCAACTCTTGCCATAGAATTTGGACAGTCTTAGCTTTATTGTAAAATAGTATGAAGGAGTGCAATGACGTACTTTTCACTTAAACTAAGACATATCGTCCAGATTTCATGGCAAGGTTGATAAAAAAAATTTAAAATCACTAGGTAACATAACATCAGAAATGACCGCGCACGTGACCAATTTGAAATAGATTGTTTTTTATAAGTGACAATACTGAGAAATGTAAAGTCGTTAGGCGCTCTCCAGGTTAACATCGGAGCAGCTCTGAGCTGTACCGGAGTAAATGTCTTCCCGGCAAGCTAAGAGAGCTTGGGACTTTGCAAGATGTATTATTCCTACTAGTACTTAGTTTTTCCTTAATCAAACAAAAAAGTAAACATAATGTTCATTTGTATACCAAACAATTACACAAGTTCATCTTCCCCTCATCACATACAAATTGAAATTACTGCCGATTTGAAGCTGCTTCTTATGATAAACTATAATCAATTGAACATTTGAAATCTACTTTGTTAAAAACAAAAAGAAAAGTTTTATATATGGAAATTGTCGACTAGTTAAGTAATTTTCGCATGTTAGCAAAGGTCAAACTGCCCACAAACAGTGAAAGTCAACGTTAATTAATGGAATGTATAAAACGTTTTAAATTACAAAATTAACGCGTTTTAGAAACTCGATTTTCCATTCGGCACTATTAATTAACGGAAGGATGTGGAAGCACTCAATTTGCATGTGCGGAGCTCCGTTTGAATAACAAATGACGTCAGCGAGCCGCTCAAGTGATATCATCTCTTAAAAGAGAAATTGGCAAATGCTGGTGACCGAATTGATTGTCTCGTATTGCACTGTGTGAGAATGCGAACGCGAAATGGACGTCTTTATCGCGTTATATAATTTGTAACCGCATTTTTTCCGGCATTGCGTCGGTACAATGTTGGTAACAATCACTTGCTTTTGCTTTTGTTCGACAAAAATTCTCACGTCTCATGCTTGATACCATAACGCAATCTTTTCGATTTTACTGCGAACAATAGATTAATTAGGTAATGACATCACAAATAATGCAACACTAGAACACCTGGTTTTATTGAAAATTACACTGATGTTTCATGACTATCGCTACACTTTGTCTTCAGATTGAAATTATTATATTATTTGAGTGTCATCCACTATTTCACAAATGTAGACATGCAAGTAATTGTTTCAGTTTGAAAATGACACAGAGAAAGCGACGGAAATGGAAATCTTTGTACGTTCAAGCCCTTTACGGAAGCATTGCATTCCCCACTTAGAAGCTAATGCTATCCCGTTCGCATTTCATAAATTTCAATCTTCACTGTCGTCAATATGTTCTCATTGTATTTCTATTTGAAATAATTATGTACCTTTTACCCTACTCGATAACAAGATGAGGCTATTTCGAGTCGATGTTCTCAGGCCGGGCATTAAGAAATTGTTATCAGTAGAGATCGGAATCAAATATTTCGACGTCAAGAGATGTCAGTTATTTATTTTCTTTTTTATTATGATTCACTAATAATAACAATAATAATTTATTTCGTGTTTATCCATATATATGGTTGCACAAGTCAAGATTGATTGATTATTACTGGCCTATATCATCAACATTTTAAGGAGAGTTTAAATTTAAGTGTTTAGAATAACGATACTAACTGTCACTTAAGCTTCAATAGAATGTGAACCTAAAAACTAAAATGTACTCTAACCACTACTTAAATTTAAACTCTCCTTAAAATATTGCTAAAACCATTCAAATTTTTGGGGTACGTACTCGTGCATAGAAAAATACTTTAGCATAGCCTTTTTTGTATGATTTTTAGCCTGAGAAATAATCAAAAGTTAGTTTAATTTTTATATAACTTGGAGACTTTTGTCAAAAATCTTATAAATTCAAAAATTAAAGACTGTTCAAAAAGATTCAGATTGCAAAGCGGATTACACACAAGTTTTCAAAAAAGCTACTAAATTTGAATAATAGAAAATACCTTTGTCATCTTTTTCGACTTTTATGCTTTTAATGCTTCGGACTTTGAATTCACCGATCTCTTTTTTTCTCTTAACTCCTTCCTGTATTAATTTCTATTTATTTCCATTGTTACCATTTTTACTTTACTTTATCATTCCATTTATTTATATTTTCATAGGCATTCCTGGTCACTTTTTGCCACTTTTCGTTGCCTCAATAATTCTTCTTGTATTAATTTTTTTAATATGTCTGCAACATTATAACTAATTCATTATTACAGTCTCTGTGGTTTCTTTCTCTTATTCCACTATTTCTGTTATTATCTCATTTTTTATTGTGTTCACTCTTTTGTCCTCTTTATTTTTTATGCACCTAATATGAGAGCTGGATACTTTTTTTTTTAACAAAATGAAAATATGTGTTAACATGCTATTGCAATTATAAATAATATAAGTTACAACAGAAAAATTATTAAGAAGGAAACTAAACTTGCTTTCAGTAGCTATAATACAATTTACGCAATAAATGAGTAAAACCGTAGTGTCCAAGCCCTGTAGACGGGGCTCGTAGGAGTTTTTTTTAATTTTTAAAAACTATTTTGCCCTATTACTAGCAACTGTGTATGACATGGACGATGTTAAGCACAGGATACTAAAGAATGGTTTGCAATCAGTTCAGAGAAGAATAAAATTATGTAAAAATGAAGGTCAAGGTGACATTTCCTATTTAATAAGAAATAAATGTGCTTTCGGTAACTTCAATATATTTTACATTTTATTTTAGAAATAACTTAAACCGTAGTGTCCGAACCTATAGTTGACGGGGCTCGTATAACGCGAACACTATCTTTACTAATCAAGCGTAAGAAAGAAAAGAAAGAAAGAAAAGAAAGAAAGAAAAGAAAGAAAGAAAAGAAAGAAAGAAAAGAAAGAAAGAAAAGAAAGAAAGAAAAGAAAGAAAGAAAAGAAAGAAAGAAAAGAAAGAAAGAAAAGAAAGAAAGAAAAGAAAGAAAGAAAAGAAAGAAAGAAAAGAAAGAAAGAAAAGAAAGAAAGAAAAGAAAGAAAGAAAAGAAAGAAAGAAAAGAAAGAAAGAAAATTGTTGTCAGTAAGTTGAATTTCATTAACAAAAATCTTTGTGCATTACAATTCATTGTAATTTTCATTCCAATACATTTTATTGCACTAGATTCAAAAACATAACAATTTAACTGAATTATCATAACAAAACTCATATGCACAGAACGTAACTATAAAAACCGTTGTTGCTGCGAGCTGCGGTTGCGTATACAGAAAAAAAAGTAGATCTGGTGTGCACGTTTTAACTGTTGCGAGTGAAATGCACTGCGATTTTCTAGATGTAAAACATAAATGAATATTAAATCGGCATTTTCAGATAAGCTGATTATTGCCCTTCTCTCCAGCATGTGTGGGTAGTGGGACATTGAACGATAATGCAGTATCAACTCCGCTATCAGCGGAGAGTGTTATTCTTAAGCGTAACTTTGAATTTCTAGCCCAGATACATTAAGAAAATTCGATCAAACGTACAATTAGAAAGGATTAATAACCTTTTGGTACAAAGGAGATTAATACTTTCCAGGCAAACCAGCAAGTAAAGAATAAATGGGTCCAAAATGTTTAATGTTATAAAGTTTCAAAAATGTTCTCCCGTTGTGCTGTGCAATAGCCAAATCTATTAAAAGAATTACGGCGTACCTCAGCTAGCATTTCAGGTGTAACATAGAGTAAGATTTAGAATATCAAAAATAATTCTTTCCGATCATAAGTCCCCAGCATCATGCTCTACACCAAATTTCCTCAAAAATTAAGTCTAAATTGTGAACAGTAGGTGTAATTGAATTTTCTAACAAATCTAAATATGTTCTGGCATTTATGTTTCCATCAATGAATATGGGACCAATGACAGTGTCACCTAAAATGCCTACGCAAACAATAAGTTTCTGTCGTTCATCTAGTCTTTAACCAATAAATAATCTTTTGAGGCTTGTAATGTCCACGTACGACAAATTAACTTTTGCAAGTGAATAAATGCTTTTAATAAAATTTTCATCTCTATCCGTTTTTTTCCTCATAGCAGCACAAAATTCCATCTGCCTAAATTGGTCCTCTGGAAAAATTTCTTAAGTTTCCTGGTTACTCGAACATGATTCGTTTACCTCAACTGAACCGCAAACTAATACTTCTCTCTGCTCTCTTTCTTCTGAGAGTATCCGCGGATTTTGTGAATGCCGGCAAGTACAAAAATTAGCATACGAAAAGGCAAAAGGTAACTAATTAAAACTCAATTGCATCGATCCTCCATGCACAGTAATTGCGGCAGCGTCGCTGTTACATCCATCTGAATTTTTACATTTAGAAAGTCGCAGTGCTTGTTACTCGCACTCGTTAAAACACGCTCACTAGGTTTGCTTTTTCCTTTTCTGTGTGCTCTTTGCTTTTAAATGGAAAATATGAATTTGGTATTAGATATCCAAATTTATACAGAAAAACACATGAATACATAGAAACAGCAGATAGGTTTTGTATGGGAATGGAATATAAATAATTCAAATGACATTTAAAATATTGAACTAACCAAAAACAGACGATTTTATTTCCATAGGTCACTTAATTAGAAAAGATATTGATCACGTATTATTTCTCTTGAATTAAAGACTTTTCATTTATCAACAAATACGCATATTGTCCATGCGTAAGTCAAATTGGACGGTGAGATTATGATGGAATCGTCGAACTACTCTTCTCCTGAGAAACACCTCTATAGGATGTTTCTAAACCTCTGTCTTTAATTAAAACTGTAAGATCCTCATTATTTTAGAAATTGATTTTCCACATCTCAACGGTGTTATTAAAAAATGAAAAACCGACCTACCTCAAGTTAGAGGACGGAATCACTTTGTTTGAAGCCTCTCCTCTGTTGATGACTTGTTTTCGCAATCATATCTAATAAAACACAATACTCTACAATAAAACTTTTTATTTACGTGTCAAGGTCTCATTGTAAGCGAATATAATGACTTACAGACGCCATCGATATAAGTTTCAAACATCCGTGTGAGTTACATTGACAACTGACACAAAGTTTTTCGTAGGTTTTTATTAACATGATGCAGATATTTATTGGCGCTTATTATAGACATGGGCGTATAGTTGTGGTTTTTTTATTTTTAAACGGTGAACAAATATTTTGAAGTGCGCAATTTGTATAGCAGCAAGACGCAATTTCTATCATGCACTGCGTATTGGCAAGTCGCATAAACAATAATTGTTAATTAATCTAAATAAGACCACTCAAATAGAAGACATCATAAATATTTACATTCAGAAATTGGTACTTTTCATTACAACTACTCAAAAATAGCTTAAATATAAAGCTGTGACCAAATGTAATGTTTATGTGCAATGTTGATTGCATTGCGTCCGTGTAAAGCCTGCTTAAGGTTTGACACCAAACGACTACCTTCATTGTAATCAAAGAATACGTGCAAACTAATATTTTTATTATTCAATCAGAGACATTGTAGTTATTTAATAGATACAAATAAAAACTGATATGCATAATGGCGCTATGAATTCAACAGTTTGCTTTTCAATTTTACTTTGAATAAAATAAACGAAGCATCAATTACAGTACTAAGGGCTAGTTTCATAATCGAATTTAAAGGAGACTTTAAAATGAAAGTCACATTCAGATGTGTAAACAAATGTGTTTTCACAATTATTTTTACATGTGAAAGTAACTTTAAATTTAAAGTTTTTTGTAAATTCAATTATGAAACTGGCCCTAAGGCCCGGTTTATCAATCACAAAGTAACTTTAAGTTAACTCTACCCTTAAGTTAATTATCATAACAACAATTGTCTTCGTAGTTGTTACTATGGGAATAAACTAAAAATTTAGTCCGTTTAAGACGATCATATTTCTTGGAACAAATTTATTACGAAGTGAGTGAGAAGTGCCATTTCAAACAATCAACATTCGCTGTGGTACCTTATCTCTCTCACTTTGTAACAGAATTTTCAAATTTGTCAAGTGTAAAATAGCTATTAGAGTTAACTTGTGATTGTTAAACCGGTTCAAATAGTACTAGAAAATGTTATGTAATAAGTAATTGCAATTGTCGTAAGAACGCATGCACTTAGTCAAGTGAAAATATCATTTTTTTTCTTATGACGGACGAATTTGACCTAGCCCAACATACACATTTCGGCGCATTCGTTTATGGCTACATAATAAAAATCAATTCCACTCAGTTTGCGACTAAAGCTGAAACATTTAAATCCATTCCAATGCCGCTTAAACAATTTCCGCAAAGATGAAAACTAATTTTTATTTTATTGTTTACATTTTCCTCTTGTTATATAATAAAATTTGCTTCATTTCTTGAGTACTATTTGTGGTTTCTTTGTTTTTCAGAAGTGTACGTGATAGATGAGATTTTTTTTGCATATTTAGAAATCTCTTTTTATAATTTAACCCAACCTTGTATTTCTTGTAGTTTTCAAGATCCCATCATAATGGCCCTAATTAATTGTAACTTTAAGAAATTTATCATAAAATTAGATGGCCCATCCAAATATTCAATATACGGACGTCCCCTCAGAAATAAGAAAATTGTGCTCATGTTCTAAAAAACTGAATGTAGAGTAAAAATTTTTATCGTTTTGTTTTAGATTCAAGAATTCAGCCTCCTCTGTTTTGAACTGGTGGAAAAACTGTTTCCGGAAGCGCTTATCATGGCGAAGATAGCGCATTTCCGTTACCGATTGAAGTACACGGTAATTCTATTATGTATTCAGTTGGTAGTAGAATATGCAGGCGTCGGGTCTGCACGGCGCTAGGAAGACGCGTCGCCATCGTATTGAGGCGCTGTTTTCTAAATTTAAACGGGAAATATCGGATCCGTCTGAGGGTTAGCACCATGAGCACGCCTGAGTAAATAAATGCGTGCATCTTTATCGATCTTCTTCTCGTCAAACTGTTTCAGCCATTTTCAATAAAGTCGATTTCTACAATCAATTTAATACAATTATTTAAGAGAAATAGAAGATAAAACCTGCAGGTTTCAACTCATTAGTTAATTCAATAATTTCTTCGTTAATTTATGCACGAATTACAGCAAGTTCTATTTTTCGTCAATATTTGCGTGAACTTCAGGCGTATCAACAATGGAAAATTAGTGTTATGAGATTTGTTTGAGTGTAGCAATATAAACCACCTGCAAATTCTTTCGCTATGTTGGTTAGGCCATTAGCATTAAAGGAATTCATCAATTTCTTCACTAATATAATACGAAATGTGTTCGTGAATAAATTCATAAAGAACTTCATAAATTAATTCACGAATAAATTATCAATGTAAAACGGGCTTAAGAAATGGTTCAAATTCTCATAAATATTTGAAAAACCTTTTACACCAGTAAGTGTAGTGAAGTCTGTCGGGGTATTGCGGTATAAAACCGAAATCGCAATAAGCACGATAAATCGAGGTTTCGGTTTTGAGAGTTCTAAACCACGCTTTATCGCCGGTTTCAGAAAATTGTGGTTTTCGAATTTTATTTTTAATTTTTTAGATTTCAAAAACTATAGATATTTCCTTATTGTTAAAAACTATCGACAGTATACATACAGGGCCGCGTTATGTATGAGGGTATGTGCATCACGAAGCTGTGATACTAGATAATAGTATAAATATACATCAACGGTGGGCAACCCCCGGCCCGCGAAAAATTTCTATCCGACCGCGAGACCTAAATAAAAAAAAATTATAAAATATACGGCAAGTAGCATTAACTAACTGTAAACTTATATTGTGGCTGGATTGCATTGGGGTCCCCGAGTATCCTTTGCTACTTCGGTCCTAATTGGGGCCTCATCAGCAGAAGACGACCAATATGACTTATGCAAAGGTGACAGGTAATTGCAAACATACCACATATACAGGGTTACAACTAATTAAAGGCTCACCATGACACACTTATGCTTTTGTTTTAAAAAAAAAATTTTTATCTGGTAGGTGGATGTTTACAAATATTAAGAACTAAAATTATGTTTAATGTAATTGAAAAATGAAAATGTTCTGTGTTGACATGCAAATGTCGTATACCAATTGTTGGCAATAAGCGCCCGCCTACTAAATTAAAATTTTCTAAAATATTTCTTAGTAATTTCAAATTTTGTTTTTAAAACAAAAGCATAAGTGTGTCATATCGTCGTATACAGATTTTATTTTTGCATCACATGGTACGAAAATCTAAAATAGCGGCCATAAGAAAAAAAACAGTTGACAGTCGTATCTGTGAAATTGTGAATCCTAACCTATTTATTCTGACTGTATTAGATTGTCCATTGAATTTAATATAAAATTACAGAATTTTGTGACTCTATCTTGATAAATGAACAAGATATTCAAGATTTTCGAAATTGAGAGTTCTCAGTTTTTTGAAGATATTTCGGTAATGAATAAAGATAGAAGAGATTTCTTTGCATATTTTTATAGACCCCAAAATAGCGTAACTTTCTTGTAATTTAACCGTCTTTGTACCTCATATAGTTTACGAGATCCCCATGGTGAGCCTTTAATTAGTTGTAACCCTGTATACCATTCACGATTGTTTCTAATTCGAACTATCTATGAAAATCTGAAATTTAGTTGCTAGAATTGTGATTTGTCATAATAAATTTATTTCCAGTAATAGCTGTTTTTTGAATTATACGATTTGCTCTATACTTCAGAGGACTAGCTCTTGTTTATTTTCAACACTCAAAAACTTCTCCGTACCAAAACCTAACTCAACGACCTCCTCATAAACTTTTTAGTTATCATCTAGATTTTGACAGGATTTGGAATGCATACACCATTTATCACATATTTATCAGTATTAAACAAATCTGTGGTTTATGTTAACTTTCTCAAAATCTAATAAATTGTCATTGTTCTACAATTTCTGATTAATTATATTTCGAAAACGACCTCCGCAGTATTTATCATTTACTTACGCGTTCTTCAATATAACTGATACCAAACGTATTAAAATGAGTTCAAATGAATCTTCAGGGTCTCACAAAAAAACTGTTCCTTACTTTTAGAAATAGTGGAGGGTGTGTAATTAAGAAACTCTTATTAATAAAGTTGTAGCCGGAAATGTTTCCGCGTCAAGTTAAAACGAAATAAAGAAAATGAGACCTAGAAATAATTTCGATGTAAGAAGCAACTTTTATTTTTAGTGACTACGCAATTTAATTTATTAAGATAATTTGAAAAATTATAAGAAATGTTCAAAATGAAGACCACCATATTGGACGCATAAGTTATGATTGAATAACGAATTCTTCTCCATATCTGAGGACGATCAAAAACAAAAATATATTCGAGCCACTAATTCTCATGTGTTAGCAGGAGTTTCAAAGACATTCGATTTAATTACTCCAAATGCAAAATTGTTCTGGAGTTAAATCTCGTGATTGTGGAAACGTGGAGGCCAAGGAAATGATCATTTCCCCCAATCCAGCAATTGTCTTTTTAAAAATGATCCTCTTGACCTACACGAGAGCGAGATATGATTTCAATTCATTTTTGTATTTGGGGTCACATTAAATCGATCAACTATGCAACACCTGTTCACACAGAAAAGGAATTAGTAGCTGTAGCTCGAATTATTTTTGCTTTTGATGTCATTCGTGAACGCCTTCGGATATAGAGAAGAATTCGTCGTTCAATTATAAATACAGGCATACGAAAAGTTAAGTTATTCTTAGGACTTTGGCCTTTGTGAAAATATGACGAAAGTTAAGATACGTTTTAGCATTATACGGGACGAGCTGCAATTGCGAAGCACTTGGTATTTCTTTTTTGTTTAATGAAATGACCTATTTTTTATTTGAGAATTAGGTAGTACCTAAACTCAACTTTCTACTGATACCTGTATGATTGTTTACGTTTTAGAGCACAGCTATCTCTATCTGTTGGGGCGTAACCGTTAATCTTCGTTGAGGTTTGAAGAGTGCTTTCCAGATACTTAGTAATCGTAATCCATCTTCTCTGTTGTTGTTCGGATTTTTCTGTATTTCAATAACTTCCCTATACAGTCTTCTCCAGTAGTTGTTAATTTTTTACATTTGTCAAAGTTAATTGTTCTGCTACGGTTGATTTGTCTGAGTTTTCGTGTTTTGTGTCTCGTATATATTCTTTCAACTTGGTGTTTGTATTTCTGCTTGTTTGTTTGATATACATCTTTCCGCAGGAACAAGATATCTCAAATACTCCTGAATTTTGAAGCGGTGACGTGCGATATTTCATTGAAGGTAACTTCGTGGATAGTTTTTCATACATAAACCTCGAAACAAGACAAGCCAGTCACTTTACTTCTGAAGATCACGACAAGATGATGCGAAACGTGAAGTTCTACAAACTTTCTACACACCTGTATTTCAAACACCAGAGAGGAATTGTTAGAAAAGATTCATCATGCTGCTCAACAGTTACGAGAAAACATTCATGAAAGAAGAAATGTTACTTCATCTATTGGCATACGAGCACAAGCTTGTATTCAGCAGGGAGGAAAATATTATTTGACAATATCATTCATTAAGTTTTTATTTGCTTCACGAAGTTGAGTCTGATTATTTTTTGTTTATACTTTCAAATGATTGTATCTTCAGAACAAATAAAGATCGATCTACCACTTTTGTGTTTTTAGCTTTAGAATTTTATGCTCCCAAAATTTGAACATAACGATACGGAACAGCCTGTATATTGTTGTAATCAGCTCTCCGCGGAACATCTAAATTTGTAAAAGTATATAGGGTGTTCCATTAAAAAAATCACTCTCTACATATTACCATTTTTGGAAGACCCGGTATAACTGAAAATAAAGAAGAAATACACAAATTGGGACATCCTGTACTAACATTTTAGTAACTGTTTTCCTAGCTAAACAACGATTCTTTTCACGTTTACTTTTTTAGTTTTATAATGGAACAAAAATCAACTATCAGTTATAAAATGCAATTCTAAATTTATACACGTTTCAGCATTATGTTGAATTAGCCACGATTTTAAGTGCTGATTCAGTAAATAAATTCTTCCAGGCAAACTTCCAGCATACGACAAAAAGTGTTCTCACGTGATTATTGTTTCTCAATTCATACCTTACACGAGTAGAAGGCTAGATATCGGGCTACGTGAATCGTGAGTCCCTGCACGTAACAGTAGTATATAATTAAGACAACTCAAATATCATCTGAAATTTTTAATCCAAGAATAAATGAAAATAGCGAATGAATCATTATTTAAAACGATAATGGGCAGACACTGGATGGAGATTCTAATGGAAGGAATATGTAGGCCTTGGAGACATTTTTCATTTCCCATCTAGTCTTCAATATCTTCTAATTTCTCCGTATTTTTTGTTTGGTTTTTGTATTGCCAATACAGATTTTATCTGCATCCACCATTTACCTATATACTCAACAAATACATATATTCTCTTACTTTATTATCACCATTAGAAATTAAAGGATAAGTTTGAAAATAGCCAATTCAATCATAATTTAAAACATAATGAGAAGGCATTGAATAGAGGATCTAATTGAAGGGATAATTATATAGACATTAAGAAAAATATAGCTGGCCATGATGAAGTTTCCTCACGCTTCCAGCATTCTCTCATAATTAACATCTTGGTCATAATTAACAGTTCAAGACTGTTCTGAATTATTACTGCTAACTTGACCATTTTTTTTTGAACATTCGTTATTTTACCCATGTATGATTGAATACTTACAGTTTTCTTGCACACTGATAAACCGGATACGAAGAGAATGTGCGGCGTTGAGTTTCCTATTTCCGGCAGGCAATCGGCCAACGAAGCCGCTCGTTTAAAGGGGTCGAAACGGTGCCAGCTGGCGTCCAAAGAAATCTTAGGGCCCGCCACCATAATTATTAACGCGATAAAACTTATTTAAATGCAAAGGAAATTTTCTCTGACTCACTTTCACTACTACTGCAATTAACTCCTACTCAACCACATATTTTAAATGGAATATGTATTTATTGCATTAAAGGTTCATTTAATTATATCGAATGGATGACTGTAAATTAATTAAATTAATTTTTATTTCAGCTCTTGCAATGTTCTGGAGACTTTCCTATGACGACTACACCAACCGGCAACGTAGGAAGTACTGAAAGCCTCTCTCGCAGACAAAATCAATATAATCGGCCGTATCAAACTCTTACTGTTGCAACTAAAATGTTAATTATCTGTGTTTGCGTGGCCGCAACTTTGAAGTAAAAACTCTCCCACAGTTAAATAAAGACATTACGTAAAGCGTATTTATAATTGATGTATACCGAAGGGGTTTTCCCTAAATTTCCTAGTGATAAAATCTGTATTGAATGTACCATCGCAGACAGACATGCGCATAGAGTTTTTGTCAGAGGTCAAAGCAGTTCATAATATAACGGATCTAACTAAGTTAGACCAATTTAAAAATAAATGATTAATTTGAATGTGTGATATTTCACCAGATAAATTTTATCAAAAAATTATTATTCTCAAACCAAAAAACTTTCAAATTTTAGGCTACCTTAGCAATCACACGACACCACGTACATGAACTCTGTATCTGAAATATTTCCGACCAGTAAAACCAGGAACAAAAATCAATGTGAAAAGTGTTTATAAAAAGATTATATCTAATATGACAGAATAAATTAAAAATTTATCTAATTTCAGCGACCGATTTCGGTTTCTACAAAACCATCTTCAAAGTCAAAAACTCTCGCAATTAGAAAAAGACCAATAGGAGTATACATATTTCTTAAATCTTAACCCGTAGTGTCATACACTTTTATAGTTATTATCTAGATCTTGACAGGATTTGGAATTGCATGTACAATTTATCACATATTTATCAGTATTAAACAAATCTATGGTTTATATTAACTTTCTCAAAATCTAATAAAGTATCATTGTTCCACTATTTCTGATTAATTATATCTCGAAAACTACAACTTGTTTTATATTTTTCCTATAATCTGTGATGTGTATTATTTTATCGATTTGACTTTGTTGGAACAATTAAGAAGTACTTTAAAGTGTACATCATTGTGAAGTGATGCAATTAATGATGAAATAATATGAACGTTTGAATCACCGGTTGGAAAAGTCTCATGGAATTGCTTAAGGTTGATTTTTTTTACTTATTAAGCAATTACAAGGATAGAATTTGAAACGATACTGAGCAAAACGAAGCCGAAACAGCAAGAAACGTTAATTAAAAATTGCATAATAATCCGCCAAGTTTGAAAGAAAAATCTGTTCAACTAATAGCAAAAATGTAGAGCTGATATAAGAAAGAAATTGTGAAAGAGAATAAAATAAAACAATCTAACGTCTAACTAAATTTTAAAAGTAAAAATAGAAATTGTAATTTTTGAAATAAATCATGTGTGGTATTAGTGAACATTTTTAAGAGAACGACTTTATTTTAGGATATTTTTATTTAAGTGAATTGAAAAATGCCCTTCATTTTCAAGTTACGTTAGCACGTTTTTGGAAATTAGAAAATTTAATATTACATAAATTACTTTGGCTTTCGTATCTCTTATCTCCCATTTAGTCTTCAATATCTTCGAAATCCTCCGTATTTTTTGTTTAGGTTTTTGTCAATATATTATAATCATGACCTCTACTCAATAGGGCTTATAATTAAGCAATAGTAATTTAGGAATTACGTAGCAATGTAATATGTAAGATTAGATTTATAACTAGACATAAGACTTGGAAGATCATGGGAATTCTGTTGGCTGTTATGTTTTATACCGCTCCCAGACGTGTGCGCAAATTAGCAAACTCACAAGTGTAGGAAGGCATTCGCGTAGATATATGCAAATGTTTAGATCATATGCAATGTTTGCGCACAAGTGTAGGAGCGACTTCAAATATAATACAATTTTTCAAATTTGCGAATATCACTTAGTTACTTAAAACGGGTCCTTTGTAATGCTTAGTTTACTGTCACTCCATAGGCATTTGAAATACATATTAGCTGAGTGTGGAAATGCATAAAGAGAGAGCAGTAATTTATGTATTACGCTCGACAGTGGAGCTGTGATTGAAATATCAACTTTACAAACGCAAGTTAACTTTGACTGTCCACTTAATTTCCGTATTGTAATAGCAATAAACTGGGCCTAAATATTTTTATATTAGGGTCATGGCACCAGTAAAGGAACAAATAAGGGAAGGGCCCAGTGAGTGATCAGGCCAATCATTACATTGGATTCACTTAGCTTTCCTTATTTATCACAAGAAAATATATATATCTCTCTCTCTGTGTTAAATGACTGGGTTGTGTTCACTAACTGGTTCACTTACCCTAGTCATTACAATTTAGGTATTTTCTGTAAAGTATGTATACTATAACCTTTAAAGATTCACCAAATAAAAACATTTACCTGTGTGATTGCAATGCAACAGCAACTTATTCATTCAGCTTTATGATATATCGCTACATGTTATCTTAACATGCATGTTATGGGCTTTTTTATGTTATGTCGACAGTCGGAAATACGTATCTTCTTGTCATGTTATATGTTATGTTATTATAACATGGTATGTTATTTTGCCATGTTAAAATAATTTCTGGTGTAGAGGTCCTGTTATTCATTAACGTAGATATAAAAAAATTACTAGGTTCTTATATTTTGAGGCGAAAATGGCATATCTCTACGTTGCTATTTAACTTATGAATGAAATTTACTACTAATGTTGCTACTGATGAATTTTTAAAGATCATTTTCAATTTACATTAATACAACAAGGTGATAAATATTTGTCAAAGTTGGTCATGAACTTAAATTTGCATGTCCCACCTTAAAATTATTAAACTGACGGTACACTGACACCAGAAAATCAAACAAATCAAAGCTTTTCTTTCACAATCCTATTTTAGAAACCAGAAAAGAGTCAATCGCAATATTCCTATGTTGCCTGTTATGAAGAATTTCACGAACGTTTTCCCGGCGAAACAGCCAATCATTTGTAAGCTTCAATTGTCAGTCTCAAATTTAAAATAATGCGTCTTTTTGTTTCTAGCTAACTTTGAGTAAATTTTTATTCCATGGCACTGCAGTATATTATAGTTTCTCATTCAGAATTTTAAACTTATTATAAATTAAATCAGAAGTTACAATCAATGAAACTATAAAGCGGTCATTCAAATATTTGTTTTTTTTTTATAAATACATAATATCGTTTGCAGAAATGGCGGCTATACAGATGTCAACCAATGAAAACCGGTTGATGCCAAATGCTAAATTTTAATAACGGCCAAAAATTTTTGCTACACGGCCAAAAATTGTAAGTAACAAGCAAATATATTTATTACATAACTAACCAATCATTTCTTCATCATTTAATAAGTGCGATAATTTATCCCATATTTATTTTATAGGTCCGGCCGACAATTTATTCAACCGCCACAATTAACACCAGAACGAAGCATTTAAGCTGAAATATATCAACGTATTATTTCATTTATACACTAGCACAGTGTTAACAATTTGTAGTTTGGATTACACATTCACTATTGTTATTAATGTAGGATTTTACTATATCACTAGAAGAAAAAAGTTTGCTAGAAGTGAATACGCGTTCACATTCTGTTGACACCGGGGGCTGCACTAACGCAGTATTCATAAATACTTTTCAGCGAAACCGCATAAGCTCTCTCTCTGCTCCGTCCGGAGTTCATTCGCCCAAAATACCAACGAAATATGTATAAAGACTGCACGCCGCGTTGTGCCCTTTTCAGACGAACGCACCAACGACGATGTTGTTTTTACCGTTAGCGCGTATACTTTTCTCTCCTTGCTGCCTAATGAATTATGCTAACGAATTACGTAAACGCATGAAGGCGATAAATGAACCAATGGCGTATTCACACAGAAAAACAAATACACTTTTTAAAAAATACTTTTACTCGTTTACTTGATCCGATTATCTCTTTCTCTTTTTACACGGAATTAATCTACTCGAATCGTTAAGAAGATATATGCCATTGAAGTGAGAGTCGGAAGTTGTACAGGAAGAGGGATGTGTGCGTTCCGAAAATAATCCCAACAACGCTGACGATTTTTTCCTGCAACGCAGCCGTTGATCGGGAACGACCCCGGGACAGGCAAAAATCCGGAACTAGATTCGCTTGACTGAGCGCAATATTTGCTTTCATGGTGTTTTTGCTCCGGTAAGTTCGCGAAACTGGGTAACTGTAATTCGGAACGAATTAAATTATGCTGTAATGGAAATTGTACCTTGGATTATGTTCAATTGCAGGTGAAGCGTAATGTAAATGTCATATTGTATTTGGTAATTGTTGCAACATTTACGTCCAGCTACACCGTCATCTATTAGAGTTTTTCTCGAAAGAAAGTATTTAACTCTTACAAATAGTTAGCTTACTCTTTCATATCCATAAAAAAGATTTAAAAGAATCAAATTTGCTCTTGGGTTCTTAAATGTTGCATGCGCAAGAAAATTTGAGACGATTCTTTACGACTCGGGTGCAATGCTTTTCTTACATAAAACTTTGTTGTCAATTTTCATTTCTTGATAATGCAATTCTAATGAGCCCAATTTAGGCTAAGGAAACCGAAAATTGCAAGCGTTTTTATTTTAGATCCGTTTTTAATAGGTACCTTTTCAGCCACACCGGATCTGTCCTGCTTATACCGAGTTATTTAAAAAAAAAATTATCAACTCTCGCTATGAAATTTAGACATCTTAGGTGTTTTCCAATTACACGTTTGTGCTACTCGGAACTAGTCCGGAGATGACCCGAAGCGTTCCAATTGTAAGAGCGTGAAGCACCTAAACTAATCAGTTTTGATTTCCCTCTTCCCCTCGAGCACCTGTCATATCGTTTGCGTTTCGAGCACCAAAAGGGTGGGGAAAGGGAATACAGTTTGACAATATATGTCACAACTCACGCTTGCTAGCGTTCCCATTACGATTTCTAAAGTGTAGCTCGGATCAGATCAGTTCAGATGCTTAGAGTTCGTAATTGGAAAGCGCCTCTTGTCTTAGCTTTGTACGTTTTTTTGAAGTTTGTTACTTTGCCAGCTATGCAAATCTAACCTGCAAAAAGAGCTTTAAAATGTTTGTCGAACACAGTCACGTCCACTACGTCATTAAAACAGATTGTTGCAACAAATTGAGTGAGTATGATGTCTGTGAATATGCGAATTCCTGCTTTACAAGGGGCCGTTTTTTAAGCGATTAGAAAATCCAAAAGAAGTAATTAGAGGAGTTGCTGAAAATGGTTGCCTTCAACTTGCAAGCATAAGTTTACACGCCGTTAGATATAGGTGAAAATGTTGTGCAATGATTCTGAGTTAAGTACTGCTATAGAGCAGTACTTAACTCTGAAATACGCTGTTGTCGGTCTTGAACGTTATGAACAAAAGTTTTAAAAACTGTATTTTTCAAATAAGGAAAAATAGAAAAATTCAAGGATGTTAAGTCAGGAAAACGTGGTGGATAGTTCATAACACGATTATCATAAAACTCGCGTAAGTAATTTAGAGTTTCTCGTGTTGTGTTAGCTGTGGCCCCATCATGTTGGAGATATCCATATTGTAACTCGTCGTCCAATAATTGGTTTATGAAAACAGTTAAGATGTTGTTCCTGTATCGTTCAGAAGTTACAGTTCCTTCAAAAAATATCGGGCCAATTAATCGTCTTCGAGAAACACGCTTCGTCTGAATAGAATGTCCGATCCAGTAAATCATCGTTATCCATTAGGTGCTGAACAAACCAACGCCAACTGCAGTATAAAGTTCACCTCTGGTAATCCGCTGGCAAAAGTTCGTGGAAGACTTGCAATTTATATGGATGCACATGCAGGTCTTTCTTCAGATTTTTTAACTGGTACTGTATGATAAGCCTATTTCTTGGGATAATTGACGTATGGATTTTCTAGGTTCATCATCCATACGCTGTCTTACATCTTCAACAGCATCTGCAGTTCTAAGAGGTCTTCCACTTTCTTTTTTGCATTCAACACTACCTATACAATGAGAGCAACAATGATTGACACGCGTGAAGTTGCAGTTGTTCCAACCTTATATCGAAAATGTGTTCCACTTATCAATATTGTACCAATATTTACTTCCATGCATGTCAAACGTAAGTGTCATTGACCTTTCAGTAGCGCACATACGTACATACAAGTTCTCCCTGGTTTTAGTCATTTTGTGTTTTCTTTTGTAATAACAAAGTCTTTCTTAAGGCTCTGTTTTAGTTGTCTAACTAATCTGGTACGTAAAACTGTTATAAATAAAGTAGAAAAAAATCTTATATTTTATATTTTTAGTTTAAAATGTTTACTGAAGAACATAATAAGTTTATCTTAGAAGCGTATTTTCGGTCTGGTGAAAGGGATCAGGATGGTAATTGGCAGTATTCATTCATGTCTTGCTTTCATCAGTTTCAAGAAGCTTATCATGATGAAGATATTACACAAGATACGTTCCGTCAACATGCTCACCGTATTGTAGATCGGTTCCGTGAGACAGGCAGTCTATGTAAAGGAAAATCCTCTGATAGACCTAAAGTACTAACAGAAGAAGTTGTAGAAGACATCAGGCAAAGAATGTTAGCCAGTCCTAAAAAACCCATACGAAAATTGTCCCTTCAAACAGGTATTTCAAATTTTTGAGTTTTGCTGTCATGCATACTCTAATACATTATTTCAGGTGTATCTTATGGCTCTTGTCGCACTGCTTTGAAGAAAGACTTACATATGAAGCCATATAAAGTAAGCGTTGTACTAGAACTTTTGCCTCCAGATTTTCAGAAGAGAGTGAATTATTGCAACTGGTTCAACAACATTTAAATGATGACAATATTCTTGATTTAACGTTCTTTAGTGACGAGGCATGGTTCCATTTGGATGGTTACATTAATTCTCAGAATTATCGTGTATGGGCAACAGAAAATCCACATGAACTTCACGAAAGAGGTCTGCATCCTGTTAAAGTTGGTGTGTGGATTGCAATGTCATGAAGAAGAATTATTGGTCCCATCTTCTTTTACAATAATATAAATGCCCAAAATTATCAGCAGCAACTATTACGTCCTTTTATTGAACAATTGCATGATGATAAATTACAGTACGGCTACTTCCAACAAGATAGTGCAACAGCCCATGCTACGTTGGAATATTTACGAGAATTTTTTGATAATCGCATAATTAGCAGACATCTTTGGCCACCAAGATCACCAGACTTAACACCATTAGACTATTTCATGTTTGGTTATTTAAAAAAACAGAATATTTAGAAATCGTATACATACTGTAGAAGAACTGGAGCAAGCTTTGAATAATGAAATAAATTCAATAACACCACAAATTCTTCAAAATGTTTTTAACAATATGAAAACTAGGATTAATTTGTGCTTAGAGTTTAATGGGGAACACTCAACATTTTTTGTAATTATTAATAAATGTGTTTCTGAGTAAGTGCATTTCAAGTATGTGGTTTATTTTTAGTGTTGTTTAAATAGTGTTTCTACTAAATATTTTTGCATGGGTAAATTGTGCTGCTCTTTATGTCTACAAATGAATGTGCAATATTTTCAACTTTATATTGATTTACGTATGTTAATTTTTTTACTTGATTGATTTTATTATGTTGTAATTCCTTAAACAGTGTGTTTAATTTAATGTTTTTTGAGTGTATTATTTTAAGAAATAGAATTGAAAGCACGAAAGAAAGCATGTACAGAATTTTTTGCGAAATAAATTTGGAACTTTGATTTAATTTAAATGCAATAAGGAATCCATAGACATTTTCAATTAATAACAATATTAATTTTAATTTAATTCCACTTTATTCATTGAATTTGGTCGTTTTGACAAATCACAAGTCAAAAGATGACGTAAAAATTTTTAAGAACGCCACTGAATGTAGTTATGGTTAATGTAAATACATAGTATGCGGCGAATACCCTATTGGTATGGAACGGCACACGTCAGCCATTTTTGCTCTCCCTGTGTTTTTAAATCCTGCAACAGTGTTTGTAATGGTTACACGTAAATTATGAATATCGATAACCGCAGGAAATTTTTCACAAAACTCATGGATGCAAGCTTGGACACTGTATGTCCATTTACCATTTCCTCGAATACCATTACGAAAGTAAGACTCAATTGTGAAAATCTTCTGTTCTAGTGCAAAAAACCATTTTGTTTATAAATAAAGGTTTAAGTCAACGTTTAATTCTAGCTCGTCTTAACAACTGTCAGTGTCGAGAGTAATAATTTATTTTTCAGTGAAGCTAAGACATACGTTTTGAATTTCATAGCAAGAGTTGATAAAAAAATTTTAAAATCACTAAGTATTTGGTTATCGAACATGCATATATTAGCTATGGGCGTAAAGCTGTTAAAAAATAATCAATAATAAAAATATTTCCCCTTTGTCACGAACTTTTTGACGGTTACTTTACACATATTTATTGAAGCACGGAGAGATAAGCTATCAACACTTTCATGAGAATAACGTGTCAACTACAACCATGAGTGTGTATTTAGTTTTCTTCTTCCTTTGGAATAAATAAACAATATAAACAATAGTTATAAGGATTTAGAAAAAAAAGTGTTCCTAGTAGTAGTTTGATTTTAAAATTACTTCCCCTAAACGATAACTTTTACGACAAACTTTTTTGATAGTTCGCCACGAACACAATCTTTTTGCACAGTATAATATTGGTTCACAAATGGGGATTTTACTCCCACCATCTATCCTTTACAAAGGCTACTTGAAAAAATTTTCAATTGAACACTTGATAGCTAGATTAAAAACTGTTTCAACTTAAACTCCTCTCACACAATAATCCTTCTGCAATTGAGTCTTTTTCCTTCTTACAAAATTCCATCCCATTCAGTGGAATCAACGCTTCCCTTACATAGGCCTTCTTTTGGTAGTGGGAGAATACCCTATACGCCGGCCGCTGCGTTATCTGAGTGTTTTCTCTCACTACTAAAAGTAGGTCTATTTAAAGGGTGCGTTCGCGAAATACAATCAGGATCAAACGTGTCTAAAATATACAAACTTTTACCTACTGTCAATAATTGGGAAATGTATAACCAATTAAAAGATAATTTTATGAAATATCTAACGCGACATAAAAATAATAACTTTCCATTTAAAAACCAAAAGTTTTTGTCCTTCAATTGTTGTCGAAACGAAAATAGCCTACTATACTTTAATACTTACATAACTTTTTAAAGAATCATTTCTAGACAATGTTTACCAGAATTTCTATCATTAATTTGAAGACGCTAAAAGTTGGCCAAGTCATTCAGTGACATCCTGTATATTAAGGAGGCTATGACCAAAAACAAAACCTAATACAAATTCTCATACTTTTGAGTTTGGTGCTTGTTCTTACTCGTGATATTATAATAAGAAAAATAAAATAAACTTAAATGTCAAATGTATGAGAATTTGTATTAGATTTTGGTTTTGGTCATAGCCTCCTTAATAGCAATTCATAGCAACATTTCTTCTTAAAATATTAATGGAAATCATACCTTGAAATTTTGGAACGTACTTAGGAAATACCTGCATATCTAAATAGTGTTTCCGTTTTAAATTGTTGACATAATACAGAAACACATGTTTACAAAATGCATATTAATTGGACGTAATAAAATCCGCTGCGATACAAATTTAGATGCACCATGCCATCCCGTTTTATTTCGTTCTTCGCAACGCTACGCCTTCAAACTAATATTCACTCATTCTTTAAATAAGTTACATGTTGGCAGAGCAACATTGCCAGAACTGCAAAAGCTCATAAACTTACTTTAAAATTTTATGAAAGAATATGAAATATTCATGTACTAATTCACAATCGAAATTTACAGAGAAAATAATTTTAGGAAATGCCCTTGTCTATCTTTGTTTGTTTATTAAAAAATATCGTCATAGCAGAGATGCTATACCCATAAGTTTGAGCTACCATAGCTACCATCCCTAATGAATTACCCTGATACCTACTACCTGGTCGGGTATATCATATGAGCTGTGTGCAAAACCAAAGTCGGAAACTGTCACAAGTACCCAAGTTATGCGGGGACCCGTACGAATTCGGGTACCCGTATGAATTCGAGTACCCGTGTAAGTTCGGATACCCGTATAAGTTTGGATACTTCAACTTAAACGAATACATGAATCTTACATGAGTCTGCAAATGTTAAAAGTAAGCAAGTTTTTATGGTGTAATATCCAGTAGAACAACTACGTTCTCAATAGCAGCGTGTGTAGGCAAGTCAATTAAAACACTGGGCAACTGAGCTGTTCCCTTTCTTTCGCGGTAGGTTGGCCGATCTCGTAGGGGAAATAAAAAATTTCGCAACTGCAACATTTTCTAATTATTCTACAGTCGAGGAACAACTTACAATTAAATATTTCTCTAAATTTTCCTCCGCAAACGTCGTCCGTTTTGATTTTATCAAAAGATTGCAACTAGTCACCGATGCGTGATCATTCCACTGGTACCGGTCCCTTCCACTCATTATGTGCACAACTTACTTTTCGCTGGTAATAACAGATAGCTATGTTTTCCGAGATATTGCGCTGACAAATTACTTGGGATAATGACAGATACCCACAAAAATTATAATCGAGTAATAATTGCATAGGTAGTACTCGGATAACCGGGTATCCAATGTCTTCCCTAATTTCCTATTCAGCACTCGGGCAACAATTACATTTCTACTCAAGTAACAAAGGGTACCCGAATAAAGAAATGATACCCGGGTAACAATTATAAACGGGTAGTACCTGTTGCCTATCCTAATAGATAATAACGAGTGTCTAAATAAAAATCTGGTCAAGTAGGTTGTGGTCGAAAATTTGTTCGTTGCATGCCTGTCGTTTCTAAGTTCAACGGCTAATCTTTCAAGTGTAACGTCAAAGTGATTTTGCATTAAAAATGGTTTTCTTTTCACAAACTACTCAAAATATGCCCTTTTCAATTGAAGAAGACATTTATGATTGAAAGTTACTTTCGAAACGGTCGCAAAATTAACGGTGTGTGGTCCTATTCAATTCAACACTGTTTGGAGGAATTCCTTGTCCAGTTCCCAGTAATTGTTTTTGATTATAAACAATTTCTAGAGTGTCTAAATCGAAGTGTGGCATTATTTCGACAAACTGGATCTTTAACAAGAAAAAAAGGAAGAGGAAGGCAAAAGAAACGTACTCTGGAAGTTATCAATGAAGTCAGTCAGATAATGGAAGATGCACCTCGAACCTCTCTTCGTCACCTATCTCAACAAGTTCAGCTTGTACAGTATTAAAAAAGGATTTATATCTTTATCCTTACCGGATAACTGTGCTTCCTGAATTGTTACAAACTGACTTTCCACAAAGACTTCAGTTTTGTCACTGGTTTTTAGAAGTGTTACAAAATGATGACGCAACTTTAAATAGAACATTTTTCACCGATGAGGCCTGGTTTTATAGAAATGGGTACAAAACATGCGAATATGGAGTTCCGAAAATCCACATGCATTTGCAGAAATATCTTTACATCCTGAAAAAGTTGGTGTGTGGGTAGCCTTTAGTGGTAGGAGATTAATAGGGCCAATTTTCTTTGAAGGTAGCCTTAATTAATCGCTTTTAAGTTAGGTTTTTTTTTTTAATTCTACCGTTTAATTTCAAGTAACATAAACTCAATTTGTTACCGAACTGAAATTTTACTACCATTCTTCCAACAATTACATGATGACGAATTACAAGGAGGATATTTTCGACAAGGTGGTGCAACACCTCACTGTACTAGGGAGACTGTAGCACTAATACAGAATTTTACGATAATCGTATTATTAGTCGGAATACGGAAATTCCCTGGCCCCCACGTTCCTGTGAATTAACTCCTTGTAACTTTTTTCTATGGCCCTACATCAAAAATAACATTTGCTCAGCACCTATAAATAATTTGAACGATCTTAGAGAACGTATATTTGATAAGTGTCAAGAAATCAACAACTCTCCGGATTTACTACAAAATGTTGTTAATGGAATTAAAAACAGAATTATTAAATGTTACCAAGAAGGGGGTGGGCATATTCAGCATATTTTATAATAAACGTTTTTAAATTTCACGTTTTCACGTCTTTTACGGCAAAATCACTTTTAACAAGGAAATGATAATTCAGTATCAATTTTGACGTTACACTTGAAAAGTTAGCCGTTGAACTTAGAAGCGACATACATGCAGTGGATAATTCTCGACCACAACCTATTTGACCAGATTTTTATTTAGTAGTGTTGGACAGAATCGAATTCTTTTAAGTATCGATATTCGAGTACTTTCAAGAATCGAATACACTGATCCAAGTACGAGTACTCGAGTACAAATACAGATATCGAATATCAGGAGGTTAACGATACGTTAGATCTCAAACAACTCGATTCTTAAATTTTGTTGCATTTATTTATTTAGTCAATAAAAGTAAAATGCGTTCAATAAAATCCGTTATCGAATTGGCTTGAAACTTGCTTTATTTGATACCAGCATGTCGTAGCTTAGTACGTATATCGATTAACTGCGAACTGTCAACGGTTTTTACTATCAAAGGTTTTGTTTACATTTTCGAGGTATTCTATTCCGTTATTTGTGTTGTTGCTTTAGTTCCATTAAAAAAAACAGTTCTTTTGGGAACTAAACTGCCGAGAAATGTTTACTATTGAACATAGAGGTTTATGTTAGTCGTATTTTCGAAATGGACATAAAATCGACGGCAATTGGGTATACTCTAGACCAGATTGTTTAGAAGAGTTCAGAGCTGAATTTCCGGAGTTGATTATTGACAACCATTTTAATGCAACGCTGGATTGATGTGTTACGCTATTTCGTGAAACTAGAGGTGTTTTAAGAAAGAAAGGTTCTGGTCGCCCTCTTAAACGAAGCCAACAGATAACCGATGATGGACAAGAAAATCATGTAAAATAACCCAAGAACAACTGTTCGACAATTTGCCCAACAAATGGAAGTTTCAGTTGGAACGTCTCATGCAATATAAAGAAAGGATTTGCATTTATATCCTTATCGACTAACAGCGGTTCACGAATTGAAAGACATTGATATACCGCAGAGGTTAGAATTTTGTCAATGGTTTTTAAACACTTTAAATAATGACGACTATACCCTACGGATGACTTTCTTTACTGATGAATCGCGATTCTACTTGTCTGAATATGTAAATTTGCAGAATATGAGATCTTGAAATTCAGATAATTCTCATATGTTTGTTGAACGTCCATTGCATCCTGAAAAAAATGGTTTATGGGCAGTTATAAGCGGCAAACGTTCACGATGATGAATTAGAAGGGGGTTACTTTCAACAAGATGATGCAACACCCCATTGTACGGCAGAAACATTGGCCATGCTTCACGAGCTTTCTGATGACCGAATTATAAGTCGCAACACTCCAACATCATTTCCTCCGAGGTCGTGCAATTTAACACCATGCGATTATTTTTATGGCCTTATCTTAAAAATTCAATATTTGCAACCCCTATAAACAATCTAGAAGAACTGCAGCACAAATAAGGCAAAAATTTGAAGAAATTAATCAAAATCCGAACTTGTTAGAAAATGTAGTCGTGAGTTCCCTTAAACGTAGAGTTTTAAAATGTTATGAAGAAGGTGGTAGACATTTTAAGCACCTTTTGTAAAAAAAATAAATGTTTTCATTAATTGTATTCTCTTATTCTATTTATAGAAAATCATAATTAAATGGGTATAAAAAGTTGGGTTATGTTTATTATAATCATATGGGTTAAATTACAACGTGACTTCGTAAAATTTGCATATGACATAAGCCTACTTGATAACGGTTTTTTTTTAACACACTTTATAAATGTGAAGTGGATTAATCCATTTAAAAACAATTTTTCACGTAAATAGTTCAGTACCTACCCTCCGCTTATGATTGCACATCCAAACGACGAATCGCATACGCGTTCAATGAATGAATGAATGTAAAACTAAGAGTGAATAAATAGCGAGAAGCCGGAGCGGTAGCGGGAGGAAAATTCAAAATCGAATACAAGTGAATACATTCGAGTACAAACTTGAGTACTCCAATACAGTGAGTACTTTTAAAAATCGAATACTTTTCGATTCTTGGTATTCGAATACCTCATCACTAGTAGATAGTATACATTCAAAAAAAGTATGTAAGTTTGACTGCTTACCTCTTTGGCAATTTGGTCAAGGGCCTGATCCTCGGCGGAAGACTTTGTGGCAACCCTTCTTCGACCACCACCGCCGTCCATGACGAAAAGGGAGACAAAACTACACCACACCTAGGATAACACATACATGACAAAGAATCAACAAAACAAAAAGCGAACGAAAATTTTCATCACTAACGTTAACCTCCACCCCAAATCTATGAAGGCATTAATTTTATGCAAGTAAACATTATCAAATGAATACAGACAAAGTTATGAAATAAACAAAAAAGTGAACTGCATACATCATAACGTATTTAATTCACTTTATGCAAGAGAATACCAAACATTCAGAAGAAATAATGATTACTTTCGTTTCAAATAAATTATTTTTAGATTGTCATCGAAGTATGCACCGTTTCATACTATACTGATAGTAATAAATCAAAGTAGCAATTGAATGTTGTAAAAACAAATGTCTCTTGAATTTGTTCGATAGAAATGTTACTATTTTACTATTACTATAAATTACTCGCACTATTTCTGGGTGTTGTTTTCTTTTGCCAGTAAATTAATTGGTATCGAAAATATCTAAAATTCATGATACAGCTTTTCGTCTTCGCCTACTTGGTGCACTAATCTGCTAGTCATTCGGCATTCTTCTACTCTTTTCGATTTTCAAGATGAGGGACCGGGAGCAAACGAATGTATTTCGTATGTTCTCTGTTGCATATATCATTTCAGAATATCAAATACCATTCTTTTCGAATATATATTAAATTACTGCATGTTATGCATTGAACAGTAGATATTTTTTCTTACAATTTTTTGCTTTTCAGATTATACTTCCTTTTTAGACGTTATTTTCTAATTATTTTATTCGAATCTGATTTGCAATTTAGCTACAGTTATCCAATTCTCGGGATAACACAATTAGGTGCAACTTTTTCTTGAAACTAACGCTATTGTTGCCGTCAGTTCAAATTTCATTGATGTATCTTATTAATAACTTCACTTAATAATTAGAAAGCGAATAAATTTTACACAAAACTAATTAAAAATAAAAGAAATTAATGATAATGTTACAACCAACCAGCAAAAGTTTTAGGGCCGTTACTTTGATCACAGATTAATCATTGGTTTATTCCCAAAGAAGCAATTGCCTCTACAATTGTAGGCATGGGAATAAATTTGAAAGATTAAAGTTAATCGGTGATCAAAATACGACCCTTAGTATTATAAAACTGACGTTTCAAAAAGTTTCCATTTTTTTGGCCATGACTGTACATTATTTCTACTGCAACGCAGCACCGTGTCACTTGACTGAGGCAACAAATAAATAGGTTATGAGTAGACTATGATATTGTTTAGAACTTTATAGGCAATAGAAGACAGTAACATGAGAAACAAAATTAAAAATGAAACTGATTCGTCGTCTCAAGTTCTCCGTAATTAACAAAAGCTCGATGAGTTTGAGCCAGAGTACTCCCATTCGAGGAAAAATGTAATATGAAACTCAAAACATTATTGAAAAACATTCTCAATTAAGGTAGTTTTTGATTTGCTTGTACAACTTGGTAAAACCATGAAATTTGAAAAATTGGCTATTAATATGCGGCTCCGCTAGGAATGATGAATGGAAAAATTAAGATTTAATAAAAAAACAGAAGCGTTATTTTTATTACTACCCACTATTAAATAAAATGTTACACTTGTATCAACATTGTTGATTAACAAAATAAAAAAACAACTTCCGAAAAATTAAAGAGGATAAATATATCTCTGAAAATTATAGGAGCTTTTAAACAATCAAACTATAATAAAATTATGAGTCTAGTGTTCTTGCCCATAAAATCAGGTCAAGTAGAGCGATTGTGTGTTTTGTTATTGTGAACACATGCATAAATTCGAAAATTGAACACTTGTCACAAACCATTTGCTAATTCTGAAGTTCAATTGGCTCATTTACCGCAAGATGTCTCTTTTAAGTAACAGAAAAATAAGTTGAAAGTAGGTTTCCTGGTCCTACAAGACACGATAATGTTAATGAGGTAAGGTTATAATATACTGTTACTTCTCATTTTAAACTTTGCATCATCCTTTTAATTATAGAATTTATTTAACTATTACTTATATTTACAGATTTCGGTTTTCCAGTCTGATTTGTAATAGTAGCGCCGCCAATCAGCTGTCTCCAAACTAATATCGAGTTTTTCTCCAAATTGTGGCATCAAATTTAAGACATTTGATGAGCCATTTGTCTAGTTCTAATATCTATGGCCTAAACCTGAATGAATGAATTTGGACGCACCAACTCAACAGGATCCGCAATTACCAATTGTTGACAAAGCAGCACTTTTATTTTAATCGTGTCCGGTTTTGGTGTGTGCCGAATATCCGGTATCCGGCCAAAGTACTCTCCGCTATATGTGTAATTTCGCGTTTTTTGTCAGTCTTCCGGGCAGTGTTGCCAATTCATGGGAATTTTCCCTTTTCGTGGAAATTTTGTACCTTAAAATTGCAAAAAGGGAATTTTTTTGAGAAAAAAAGCTTTTTTGAAGACAAAATTATTTACATTTTAAGCGAAATCTTGATAAAATGCATAAAAATAGTTTAAAACTGAAATTTGAGAAGAAAAAGCAAGCATAAAAGGGTTAAAAAGGAATTTTTGGCCCAATGTAAGGGAAAAACGACTGTTAATAGTTGACAACACTGTTTCCGAGGACGATTATTGGTGGTTTTCGAGTGATCCCTAGTCCTCTGAAGATAAAATTCAACAATAATATTATCTTAACTGCACTTGGATAACGCTCATTTAAAGGCGTTGTATCATATCATATATAACACTAACAGAGCATAAAATATCATCATAAAATAATTGTACAAGTTATGTTACGACGACACAGCATGTCATTTTAACTTGGATTTGAGAATGCAAACTAGCATAGATTAGTTTTTCCCAAGCCGCTGGAGTGCTGGTGTCGCATTTTAAATTTCTCGCCTGTTTTGATGCGTGTTTGGTTCGACATGTGGCGGTTTAGGCAAAGGAATCGAGATATCCAAATAAAAGTTGTTACATATATGTTTTTTGCATACATAATCAAAAATTCTTGAATGTAACACTTATTTATCACTTTCGAACTATATAAAGTATAGGCGTAAGTTTTTTGGTTTGTTACAATTACAATCAATAATCAATGCAATCAACAGTAACATGTAAGTAATATATAAAAAAATCAGCTATAATAAGTAATTGCTAAACGGCAGTTTTGGCTTAGCGTTACTTGATAAACGAAATTGTAAGAAATCGCCAATAATATAATTCGTAGTAGCATGGGTGGTGCCTACTGTGTAGTAAATGGCTGTCCGTGTCCACAAAAGCCCATTAAAACATCGGCTTCCCAACCCTGGCAAAGATATGGAAAGGTACTCAACGTGGAAGCAACTATGTAACAATAAGGAACTTGAAATTCGAACACCAGACAATGTATATGCAAACTGTAGAGTTTGTCACATACATTTTACAGCAGAAGATATTGGTTATAATAATCGATTGCAGCCTTGAGCCTACCCAAAGTTATACGTAGGTATTAATTTAATTTAAAAACAGCTTAGATTGTGCTTTTAATACTGTGGCATGACATTAGCAAACTTATAGCATATTTGAGTATCGGCACTGGTAGGAACTGAGTGTACTTATTTTCTCGTTTTAGTTTCATATGAGATAAAGATATCCTGAGTGCACTCTAGGGCAGATATTCGAATAAGTAAGGTTCAAATTGTCATAGCTGACCTTCCTTTCATATATGAATTTTGTAGATATGTCCATGGTACAAAACAATTATATGTTATACAAAATGAACATGAACTGCATACACATGTTGTACGGAAGAATTATAAAGGATTATGTAGTGTTGGAAGTAATGCAAAAGTTTCCTGTAAGTAACTATCACACAATAATAATACCAAAATAATGCTCGTTTTATATACAGATGAGTCTATTATGCCTGAAATATTGACACAAAATATTATAGATGAGTTCACTTGGGCTATCTTGTATGGCTATTTTTTGATATAAACAATAATAAACAATTGTTTAATTGTAATACACTACTCTTGAAATAAACATTTTTGTTATTATATAGATTTTCAGTTCTATTTTACCTGTTATATTAAAACTGCAACCTTAGGGCTGGTTTTTCGGTGTTAGTTTAAAAAGTGCAGGATAAGTAGATTACATGTATATTGAAACCTATTTACGTAGAATTAAAATCACGCAATGCACTATTTTCTTCTGCGTTCAGTTTAAACAACAATGTACCTTTACAGTAAAAGGTGAATATAAAAATAATCTTCTGACTAATTTCATTTAGAGCGTTTATATTTCCCGCGCTTTGCGTCACTTGTTTCTCCCAAGCCTACAGATGGCAGCTTCACAATTCATTCTTTTTACTCACTTTCCCTTCTATCTTTAGTTATGTTGTCTATGAGTTTCACACATAACATAACAGCGCTGTTATTCTTAACATCAGTGAAAGGTCTGAATGTCATTCTGGAAGTGGAACAGTGGTTTTCGAAGCAATCGTAGGACATCTATAAGAATAAGTTGCGTAAGGTCTACAAACATTGGGAAAAATATATGGCTCTGCAGGGTGAATATATGGAGAAGGCTTAAGTTCACCATACAGTGTGGTTAAATGTGATATTGTCCATACCACATTGAACTTTTTGATTTGTTATGGTCATAGTGACAGTTGAAATTTTATGGTACCCCTTCGTATCGATTCGAATCGATTTACCGATTTAAAAAACAACAATTCAAAATATTGAATCGAATCGATTTTTTTCTTAAATCTTAAAAATAAATTATAGCTAAGCAGAAGATACTTGGAGGTCTCATTGCAATCCAGTTAACTTGCAACCAAATTTTGCTAGTTTAGTAATATTTTTTGACTTAAGGTCTATTCTCACTACCGTGCCAGACATCTGCTTGACATCAAATCGGCATTATACCTGCAAATTTATTTAATTTATCTTTATTTGAATGGATTTTCCGTCCGCCCGTTCTCATTACGAATGCATGTGACCTGCATGAAAACCTGTGAGACAATCTTTTTTGACGGGTTTTCGGATAGATATTGCGCAAGTGCGTACAAATACATTGCAGTTCAGATGCCGAGCGGTTTCCTTGCTCACCTAATGAGAATACAGCATTATTCGTATAAGAGGTACACAAATATTTACGATGAGCCATTGCTTCTATATAGTTACAAAAAAATGTGCTTTCCGTATTCCGATTTGCACATGCAGTTACGTAGCTTGTCGTTAAAAGTTAAAAAATGAATGTAGATCGTGACTACTTTCGTGCAATGACTTTTTGTGATTTTTTGGATAATTTAACTCGATAAAGCGCTCGCCGCGATTTTTGATGATGATTGTGATGAAACACCTTCAAAAACAATAGTTTATCGATGAATTTTGAAATAATTTGAATATTTTGAAAGACAAATAATTTTTTTAGAATTCCACCACTTTTTATAAAACCACTTTTTTAGAATTCTTCTATATTTTTTTTACACACTTTTCCGAAATTTTTGCAGCAACCCATTTACCCTCGTACAGGTTCTAAATAAGCATTGTTTGACATTTCTGAATCTGTCAATTAAATTTCATGCCACTCTAAATTATTGCTGATTTGTTGTTATACGACTAAGTACAGCTGAAATCAATAAAAACGGGAAACGTCAAAAAAATGGCACGTTTTTTTCAGTTTTTTCATAGTGTGAACTGATTCTTTTAGAGATAGATTAGAAGTATGTGAGGATATGTCAATTTACAAATAAGTAGGTTATATTTTTTCGTAAGGTGTGCATTTGTCAAGTAGACAAATCATTGACAAATACAATCAAATTTACAATTGGAAAAATTTCATTTCCCGTTTCTTTTTTATTTCAGCTGTACATGTTTAATAGGAGACGAAGAAAATGTTTAATAATACCAAGAAGCAATGTTGGGAATTTGTTTCTTCCAAAGATAGAAATACAAGAATTGTCATAAAAAATGTATTTATTGGCTTCTATTACATCCAAATACCAAAAACTCGTGATATTAAAGATAAATAATAAATTAGTGCTATAACTTGTTTAGGATTCGGTTTCGTTCAGAATCATTTCAATATCGTGCGAATAGGTTTTAATTGTAATGAACGATTCGAATCTATATTTTTAGAGAATCGAAAATGGATTCAATATTTCCCGAATCGCGTAACAGGCCTAACCATGAAAATGAATTGTTAGTGGCAAAAGTGTATAAAGTTATTTGTTAGCTCAGAGGTTAAGAGCAACTGAAGCTTCATTTCAAAATCAACAAATTCACATTCCTAAATTTTACAGGAAACACTATATTCCATAACTCATTTAATTGAAACTTTGGATTGGATTTATTACATTTTGAAAGGTATTCTGGTATACACTCAAGAGGATGTGGTAAGTTTTGATGCATAAAAGTATATTTTTCCACATTAAGGATTTGTTCAATTTTCAAAAAAAAAAAAAAAAACATAGATATCAGCACCTTTTATTCAAAACTAGTTATTTTATCTTGTGGTAACCAAATAAAAACTACCTAAAAATACCGCGACCCTAAGATGTCGAGAATATTATATAATACGTACAGGTGTCCCAACGATGTGTATTTCTTCTCTGGAGCCTTTAGGAATAACAAGGAGACAAGAAAAGATTAAGAAAATTATACTAGACATCACGCGGCATTTTTTAAAAGATTTCCAACTGTACCTACAGATTGTTCCAGAAATTGTTGGTGTGTAGAGAGTGAATTTTTTAAATGGAACACTCTATATATTTTTACAAATTTAGATATTCCGCGGAGAGACAATATAAACATACAGGTATCCATCGAGTGCCGCGGTCTTCTCTACCGTCTATAGTAAATAAGACAAAAAAAATCAAACGAGCTAAGATGTGACTCAGTCAGCTCTATTTTATAAAATTATTTTTGGCTATACAAAGTATTCAGTAACTGATAGCCGTATTAAAGTTATATTTTTACATATTTCGAAAGTACGCTTAACGAATAGGTAATAGTCAAAAATTAAGTTTCACTTAAGAGATTGTAAGACTGATGTTTAAGTGTAAAAAATAACTGTTTTATGAGCGCTTATAGCTAGATTATTTATTTACATTTCGTCGTGAACTTTTGTAGGTAATCAATAGAATATCTTTTCTAGAGAAATTTCAAAACACTTTCGGTCTATCAGTTATTATGTGTACAGGGTGTTGAGTTTTGCAAAAGACAATTTCTCTCAAATTTTTTAAATGTAACATCCAGTATATCTAAACTCTCCTGAAACACCGTTTTAATAAGTTTTCATTTGTCTAAACTGAACAACTCAAAAACTAACCTCACTTTTATTTCTTTACACTGTTTACATTGTCTACATTCTTTACATTTTTTACATGAAATTTAAAGAAAAATTTCTTTACGCGTAAATGCACTTTGCTGCTCAGAATATAATCCCTTCACGATCATTTTGCACTCAAGTAAGTAGGTTATTTAGGTTACGTACATGTATTTTGGTAGAAGTCAAAATCTGATATAAAAAAAAATGGTGACAATGTCACATCAGCTGTATTGACTGTATTATGTTTGTTCCGGACAAAACTTTTCATTTTCATGGATTGCTCCTGTTAGAAACCACAATCGAGCTGGCAACAGTAGCAGTTTAGTTTTCAAAAATATAACAAAATTAAACATGAACAATTTCCGATACGATTCAACAAGTTCGTGCTGATGCAGTCAGCCCTTCTCTGTCTGCCATCAAAATCGATCCAACGTGTTGATCGTGCACACAGATGATCATTTTTACCTATTTCGTCGTATCTAATAAAATTGTACTGCACCGTTGGATCATCAGTGGCTAACTTAAGGCAACGTTCTTAAACTTACGATGTAGGAGAATTTTTTATCTCATAATTATAGACATCGGAATATATGCAAAATGTTAATCTTCAATTTTAATTTTAAATGCTACTTCATTAAGTTTAGTATTACTTACTTAATTAACTATAATTAATTTGTAATTACAAAATTCAATAAAATAGTATATTGATGTTGCAAAAAAATTAAAATTGAAGATTAACATTTAGCATTTCGATGTTTACTCATAAAATATAAGTGTTATTGTTATTAATAATGTTAGTAACAGTTTTTATCAAGAAGGTCACTTAAAATCGTTATAATTTGCAGTACCAAGTGCAGTTTCAAAACTAAAGCAGTTTGGATACCAATTCTTTCGATTTTTACATTTTCATGGACTGGTGATCAATGTAGTGTACTTTTTGTATTGTGTACTTTTTGTATACCCTGTATACATATATGGCAACAGGAAAAACTTGGACACTTATGGGAAACTATTTTATTATTGTTTACTTACAAAAATGTATTATTTGTGAAAGATTAAAATGTTAAAATTTGAATATATTTTGTCATATACCATACTTCATTTACTCCCTGTATTAAGTATTAATTTGATATAAGGGTTTAAATGAAATGTGGCTCCAAAATTTTTTTAAATTTGGAGTTAAGTTTAGCTGAAAACTTACATATATAATACGTTGCAGCTAGTAAAACGTGCTCATTGTAGTTGCTTGCCAAATTCTCACTACACTACTTCACAAATAATTCATATTCCTTCCAATATCTGCTGGAAGATTTCTCGGGTGGCAAAGCATTAATTGCACGTTTGGCAGCCTGAATAATGTGTGCACTTATAAACAATAACAATATTAAATTTGGTTTTTATTAAATGTCAAAAAATTATAGGTAACATGATTTTTTATTTCAAATTCGAAATCTGGTGTTGGACATTGGGTTGCCAACCTGAGTACATTTAACTTCCCTAGCACAAACTATTTAATTTTTTTTTAACTTTTGAGACAATTTAAAATAGGTCAAACCAAAAAATAGTGTATATCACACGACCAGAAACTCCTTTGCAAGTGCTCTCACTTGCGAAGTCTCGGCGAATGCCTCGTCTTCGCAAAACTGTGCTCGCACTTACAAAATGACAGTTTCTGGCCTAATGATACAAATAACTATTTTAGATGATAAGATAAAATTGGGTGTTTTTTTAATGATTTCGGCATTGTAAAGAAGAATCGTTAATAGTTTTTTCTGTCACGTCAGGGTCTACAAAAAATAAATAAATTACAATAAAGGTTGACTATACTGAACCCCTTTGTAACGAACTTTCGGTTTAATGTCCTGTATTTCAAGCAATAAATAACCTATTAAATCCATACTGCGTTTTCATTTACTAGTTATAACGAATGTTAAAATTTCTAGAAAATTATATTTGAAAAACGTATTTTGAAATATTGTACAAATTTAAAAAAATTTACGCGTTGAAAAAATTGTTATATTTTTTTTTCGAACCCAGGAACACCAAATCTACTAAATACACCTACTTTTATGTCATCCCCCAAAGCTTCGAAGGCTAGTGTAATTATTTAAGTTGAATTCTTTTGTCTCTCATTTTTGGTTATTTTTGTTTTGGTTATTGGTGTTGTTAATTATATTTGAAATAAAATTCTTTTTTCCGGAATATATCGACATGTATCGATGTATCTTTTACGAGGTGTGTAAACTAAAATATAGTTTAAGGAGAAAGGTTCAAGAAATAATTTAAAAATTAATCTCCGTGTGCCCAAACATGAAACACTAACTTATTTGCGGGAACTAATGATAGTTAATAATGTAGATAAATATAGGTTGGAGGAATACGTCAGGCTTACATCTCTTTGCATGTCTCAGAACTGCTTTCAAATAAATGGTGAGTTTCTTGAACAAGTTCAAGGGACCACGAAGGGAAATTGTTTGTCACCGTTTTTGGCCAATTTATTTATGAGTAAATTCGAAAATAACATAAGAGAAGATAATCAGTTTTTTCCAAGAATTTGGTTGCATTATGTTGATGATATTTTTGATACCAAAAATGTAATTTGGAAGACTTTCTAGATAAATTAAATTCAAAATTTGATAGTATTAAATTTACAAACACAAAGGAAGAAAATAGTACAATTTACAAATTTGTTAAAATGCTTTTCGATGCGTTTTGCACTAAAGGTTTAAATCACATTTAAGTCTCAAAACTTACGATTAGTTTTTCAGTTAACAATACCATAATGAATTTATTAGGAAACCCGAAAGATAAAGTTGAAGTTGAACAGAAATCTGGAATTTATGAAATTAAGTGTAATGAATGTAAAGGAACGTTTTAGTCACTACAGGTATAGTTAATAGTTTTGAGATATCAAGAGTTAACTAACATATTAGACAATACTAGACACAGTATTATAAAAGACAATTTAAAACTCATTAATTGCTTACGAAAGTTCTTTATTCGATAGAATAAAAACTTTTTTCAGGAGAATGGACCAATACTTATTTCCGAATTATTTGTATTTGTAGGTTGTTTTTGACGGTCTAATTTTAGACAATTACATATTGTTTCTTTCCGTTATTATCTTTATTCAATTAATTACATTTTTTTTATAAATTATGAATATGATTAGTTGGTTGTTAGATTTTATGAAGTGCTTTTAACTTGGTAGTGTGTGTACTAAAGATGGTAGCTTAGCTGCCGAAATACGTGCCTACGAATATAAAAATTATAGTGGGCGCAGATAATTTTTTTTAATTAAGGTGAGTGTAGAAGAAATGTAGACGCAGCATTAAAGTTTTTTGCTGGTTGTCACAAAAACAATAGATATCCATCAAGAAGTGCTGTTAGCTATTGTTTTATTATTTTACGTTCGTAAGAGAACAAGCACAGTTAAAAAATAATTAACTGTGTCGGCCAAGTTTGTCAAGCTTTAACAATCGTGTCAATTTTGCTTTCATAGGGTATGTTCATTTGTTGCACAAGTATGCACTCAGAGTATTCGCATCTTGCTTTAACTTCATACTAGAAAGAATTGCAACGAAAAACAATAAAATCGTTCGAATTTGGACCTTATGGTGAGCTTCCACAGTACCAAGCCATCACATCAGTGGTTGTAAAGTTAATTCTTATGTACAACAGGATCCAAGTGTATTGGCACACCAAAATATCGGAGCAGTCTTAACAAACATATCAATAAGATTCAATTTTGATTGTTAATACACTTGGACCCGATCGTAGGTACAAGAAGTAGTACGCAATAAATGAACAGTCCCATAGTAACGATGTTACCTAAGTCATCAATTAAAACTCATATCCCTGTGAGAAGAGTATTACAAATGAAGGTAACAGTGTTGCTAGATTTCAAATTCTGAAATTTCTTCATGTTCAAAGAAGCAGCAGATAGTTTCTAACTCTAGGTTCCTCTTGTATGCAATCTAAAGCGCCTTAGGTGGTGGCCACAACGGCGCAACGTTTATCACACCGCACACAGCTTAGATCTTCGCTTTGCACAGACGATGCATCCATTGCCTTACAGAATTAAACCTGGTATTTTTGGAACATTCGCATAGCGCTCATCTGCCATGAATTAAGGAGAAAGTTATAAGTTGTAAGTACCATTTCTTCAGATTCGAATTTAAAAGAGGATCTTCTTCATTCAAAGATAGTGAAAACAAACTTTCTATTGGAAGTGGTGAAGTCTGCATATGGAAAGACGATGAACGGTGCGTCACTACGGAAGCTCGTTAGAAATAAACTGAGCAAAGCAAAAATGACACTACTCCCTGTACGATGTATGGTACGTATGACATGTGCGGTGTGCCGTTGTGTCCTACCCTTACAATTTTTGCTCCACATTTCATTTACACCCTGCATAATTAAAGTTAGGAAGGACCTTTAAAAAAATATTTGAATATTTAAGAAACGATTTATTCAAAATTGTTTCGAAATGCAAGTAAGTAATCAAAGAATACAAAAACTTAAAATGCGATCAGTTTTTCTTTAAAGTTTTATTTCTTGTAACACTATTTTAAATTTTTTTACGTAACAACGTTTTTCCTTTCGTGATATTCATAAAATTGGTTAATCTGAGATTTCATAAAATTTGTGTCTTCCATTAACATTAGGTCTGTTCGTTAACTCTATACTTTACACACTTTGTGGACCAACTGCTCCTGAGAAAGTCAGATATACAGTGCGCGACATTTGATTACTCTCACTCCACAGTTGACGCCATTCTTTTAATAAACCAACGTTTTGGTTATTAAGACTAGCAAGATAGTTGAATTAGGCATTTTCAACAAGTTTAGGCACCAGTTTGAATGAAAAATTTCAAAAACTAACTTTTGAGAATTTTTTTCAAGTATGATGGTTATTCCCTAACCGTCACTTGATTACTCCACACTAGATAAAACAAAAAAAAAATAAATCAAGTAATATTTATTTTAATATCGAGTATGACCTCCTCGTTTCTCAATAACGGCTAACAAGCGATGAAGTAATGAATTAAATAAACTTTTTTTGATTGAAAAAGAGCCAAGTCAAACTGCATGAAAACGATTTATTAGCACGACCGGTTTCGTCAATGTGACATTATCAAGTGCAATTCTAAAAGTAAAAGAACAAAGTTAAAATCTCTCAAGAATTTCTATCGGGAAAACTTACAAAATAGTTGGACGAACACGTACATGACGGCGCCATTTTATACACGAGTGCAAAAAACGGGAACAGTGTTACACTACATTTACAGACAGTATCACAAACTTAAACAAAATAAAAAATAAATTTTTTTTTAACTAATTACGTTGCGGAGAGGAGAGAGGTTGGTAGTTACGAGGCCAGTCAATAGATTTGAAGAAATGATAATTATTGAAAACAGTTTGTTCATTAAGAATGCTACCCGGGTGGGTAGTGCTAAAAAGGAAAATCTCTAAATTTTCAGCTACAGTTAATAAGTTGCCTTTAGGGAGATTGTGTAAAAGTTTTACGTTGGCTGCTGGATCAAAACTATGGTTAGTTTCCAGCAAGTGAGTGGCGAAACTGGAGTCGTGTTTGCCTAACCTATAAGACCTGAGGTGTTCAGCGATCCGGGTTTGAAGACTTCTACCTGTCTGACCTATATAGGCAGATGAACAAGTGTCACAATTCAAACGGCAAACACCGCTGTGAGAAGTGAAACTTCTCACGTCTTTGCAGTGGGATAATAATTGTTTCAAATTACAATGAGATTTAAGAGATGTCTTTAAACCTAAGGACTGTAAAAGCTTTTTTAATTTTATAGATACTGGGCCTGTAGCGAGAAGTAGAACTCTGAAAGAGAAGATGAGGTAGTAACCGCAGGATAAATAATACTATTAATAAAACTAATTTTCGTTCTAGAGAAGACATTTTGAATGGAATGAATCGGAAAGTTGTTTAAAAAAGCAATTTGTATAATCGTATTATTTTCATTACTAAAATCAGTGATATTCATCGGAACAGACAGAGCCCTGTGAAAAAAGGACCGGAAAGCAAAAAACTTGTGTTCATTACAGTGAAACGAATCGTAATTGATACAGGAATAAGTATACGAAGGTTTCCTGAAAATACGGAATTGAAGAGAATTATCAGTTCTAGTAATAGTGAGATCTAAAAAATGTATGGACTTGGTTAAATCATTTTCTTTTTCCATAGTGAATTTGATATTGTGGTGCAGTGAATTAAATTCCTTGAGCAAAACATCTAAAAATTTTTGATTTTTTATTTTGTTTAAGTTTGTGATACTGTCTGTAAATGTAGTGTAACACTGTTCCCGTTTTTTGCACTCGTGTATAAAATGGCGCCGTCATGCATGTGTTCGTCCAACTATTTTGTAAGTTTTCCCGATAGAAATTCTTGAGAGATTTTAACTTTGTTCTTTTACTTTTAGAATTGCACTTGATAATGTCACATTGACGAAACCGGTCGTGCTAATAAATCGTTTTCATGCAGTTTGACTTGGCTCTTTTTCAATCAAATTATATCAATCTGCAACAGCACGGAGAATATTCCAAAAATTAAATAAACTATTTAATAAATTGATTGGAATTGCTTCCCAGGATGTTCTTATGGCTATCATTAGTTCCTCTCTGGTGTTGAACTGTCGGTCTTCCCCATAGACTTTTTTGGTCATCCAGCCCCATAAATTTTCTATGATTTTCAAGTCGGGGGAAAGAGCAGGCCACTTCAGAACGTCGATATTGTTCTCATTCAACCATGTGTTTATTATTCTTGCCGTGTGAATTGGCGCATTCTCGTGCTGAAATGTCCATTGTTGATCGGGAAATAATGCTGCAATGTTATCAACTTGTCTCTGGAGCAAGTCTAGGTACTTTTGAGCAATCTGTCTCCCTTCCAGAATTTCTAGCCCCACTTGTCCTCTACTTGAAATCGCCGCCCAAACCATTACTGATCCGGCTCGGCTATGAGGACGTGATAAGACTCGTTCTTTCAACCTTACATCATGAAAAATAATATTGGAAGCCATCAGGTCCATCCAAATTAAACTTTTTTTCATCGCTGAAAACAACTCTTTTCCACTCCTTTGCCCAATCACGATGATTGCGAGAAAATTCTAATCTGGCCCGCCGATGATGCTCCAGCAGGAGAGGTTTTTTGCGCATTTTTTTTTTCGTTTTAAGTGTGGGCATTTCTTTATTACTCTTTGGATGGTTCGACTCTTTCCCTAATCTGCCTAGCTGTAGCACAAGAATTGGATGCTAGGCGTATAATCGCACGACGCTCCCTTGCAGTTGTTGCCGTTGCAATGCGATCTCGCCGATTTTTACCATAATTTTCTCTGTCTTTTAGGTAAGCATTAATTACCCACGTGCTTTGTCCTATTTTTCTGGCGATTTCTCGATTGGAGTAGCGTTCTTGGTGAAAACTTTGGATTCTTCCTCTTTCTTCGGCAGATAAAGTTTTTCCACGATCCATACTGTTACAATGTGACAACTATTGTCGAACAATTGTTGACTCGTTGCTAAGCAACGTAATTTCCATTTGTTGAATGACTATCAGCTAACGTTGATTAAAAAAAGATAGTGAGAGTAATCAAGTGTCGCGATAGAAATAACAATTTAACTTTAAGAAATTGCCCAGAATTGAAGGAGTCGAAATTATGAGGCAAACTTTTGCATAGATATTGAAAGTGTACAATCTAACTCCATGCCTGATTCTACGAACCAAAACAGTGATTTTTGAACAAAATCTCACCACTCAACGTGTGAGAGTAATCAAATGTCGCGCATAAGTGTATAAGTATAATATAATGTAATCAGGAGTGAAAAAAATAGAGTAAAAGTGTTAAAAATGCAGAGCTAACGAACAAACTTATTATTATAACTTTTTCGATTGAGCCGCACTAGTGTGCAATCAGACTATCTTCATCTCGTGTTATTACATGAGGTTAAAAGAAGACTGAGTGCAACCGGTGCAGGTAAATCGAAACGCTACTAGAGATTCGCCAACCATTTTCTTATAGCGTTTTTCACTGGGACTAAATTGTGCACTCAGAATATTCTCATCTCATTTTAACCTCGTAACGGATCGAAATGGAGACACACTGAGTGTGCCCACTCAGTGGGCAATTTAGGCCTAGTAAAAATGCTATTAAATAATTATATTTTATAGACATGCTTTCCTTTTACCTGTTCTATTCTGTTCAGATGGTTCATTACACTTATAATTATTTTAATTAAAGCATTCCAAGGCTTCACAAATCACAAGCATGTTTAGAAAATCGTAAATACTCCATAAATTTCCATTTGGATGCTTTTCGCCCAACAAACTTTAACTCATTTTACTTTCCCAGCCTTATTTCTAGAAATTTTAAAACATTCTGAAATCATTTTCAAAACGATTGGAGCAATTAGGGACGATTATTTAGCAGACCATAATTTGAATTGTTTGTATTGTTATATTACCTTCCGAATACCAAATATTACCAAAATAAAATTACGAAACTAAAAACTAATAAAGTACATAAATTAGATCCATACCCATAATTCTCGTCTATTATAATTGTAAGCAGAAATTTGTTGTATTATTACAGGTACAGTTTAGGAAAACATTTTTAACGTTCTCCTTTTGTGACTTAAATTTAAAACTTATTCAAATGTATGTGCATAATTTAAATTGAATACGGCCGCACGTATGCATTCCTTTCAAACGTAAAATAATGAGAAGTAAAAATTTGAAAATATAACCTCAAATTAGCGCCCCCCTAATTTAAAGCTCAACTGACTAGAGATACCACAGCAATTAAGACATAATTAGCTCATAAGCTGTTATCTGAGGAATGCACCTACTTGGTGTGCCAGTGAATTTCGTCGGAAAGAACAAAATATGCCGTCACGCTGAAAATATTTCCAGTAAACAACAACACCTGGTGAAAAGTCCAAGATACATAACTCCGGAGAATATTTTGGTTTTGGTGTATTGTGTTTCAAGAAAAACAATCGCTTTCACGAGTAATCCTGTTAAAAATAGAATCTATTTTAAAAGTGGAACTAGTGCAAGAATTTCGAAGAAGAAATTGCATGCACTGCGAATTCCGCGAAACACTCACGGATTAATTAAACAAATAAATAATCAAAGTTACAGATTTTAAAAAGTTATCGGAGGTGTTCAACAATTTTCGATGAATAAACGCAAGAATTGATCGCGACAAGCAGGTGTTTGTGGGTGTAATGCTGGCAGTTGTCCAAATTTTAAAAACCACCTAATACTTACACAAAGTCGAAATCGATCATCCGATGTCCGTCAGCTTCATCTTCACCTTTAATTCATCCCGGTACCGTCTCGATAACAGCCGCAAATAAAAATAATTCCTATCAATATATCGACCTTCGTTGCTGATGATCCGAGGGTGTAACAAAATCGCATACAAAGCAGTTTAATTATGCGATGATCACCGTGAAAAACGCAACACACTTTGATTTACTGATGAAAATGACGGGACGAGATTACTTTTCGCGGTTTTACCGCTGGGATCCTATTTATTATTTGCAAAATTACACACATGTGAAATTTTGTGACGACACTGCTTCAGGTTCGCAAGGCAGCACTGCCAACTGATACCTTTTTTTGCATAAATCCCTAGAAAAAAAATGATGTGATTCCAAGGATTTTATTACTATAGACTCCATACTTTTACAAATATTAGTATAGTAAAATTATGCTATAATTAACAATTCCTTCAGAACCAGTAATGGTCATTCTAGCTAAAGAATTAGTTATGAATAAATCACTACTGTCAGTGGAGCCATTTACAACAGCAAGCATTTCAATCTTTGAAAGTCTATAGTGCAATACGTCCTTGTTAATGAAAATTCATTGTCAACGTCAAATTCTTCTAACCAAAAAGGAGAATAATAAAGCAACATGTTCTATTTTTAAGGCGAACACAGCTAATTCTTTTTTAAAATTACGCTTATCATCTATGTTTATAAATAGTTTCATTGCTGTAGAAGGACAAGTTACCACTTTATTCACACATATCATTGTTTGCTTATGGTTAACCTCAAAAAAATTATCTTTATTTGCTTATTTCCTGAGAGATTCTAATTAAACTTCTATTTATTTAAGATAAGGCCAGTGTTATTAACTCCGTGTTCTTCTATTGAAGTAGTTATGGCATCTCAGGTAGGAAACTCTAATACTTAATGTACCTTTAGAGTTATTTAAATCAAGTTCCTTGTAGGTAGATAAAGTTGTAAAAACTTATCGGTCGCTTGCCCAAATCCCAGCGCTCATCGGAGCCAAATACATCGAACATGGCAATATCGTTCATTCAGTATGGAGCCAGAGGAATTTGGACAAAGGAAAATCTACCAAATTCTTGAGGTCACATATTTTAACACCCGATTTAAAAACGCAACTGGATCATCCCATACCCGTAGACATCAGCGGCCAGTATGATACTACACGCACGTAACACATTTCCAATTTGACATACATGATAATTTTAGATTACTCACCTGCTTCTCACCGTCAAAACAAATATGTGGCATCGTAAGAGATGTAGAGAGCAAACAGTTCCTAGAAATTTGGAGCAATCAGAATTTAACAAGATCAGTAGATTTGAAAGCATTAGATGCTCATGGTGATATTTTTACTGATGGTTTGCTTCATTAATATTTTCTTGTGTATTGCGATTGATACTGACTTTTAGGAGAATTTGCATCCTTTGAATTTTCACCTGATGAAACAAAATTGCTATACATTGCTGAAAAAAAACCTGTCAAAACCGAATCATTTATTAAGAGATCCCCAATAAAAAAAGATAACAAAGGCAATGGCGATGTGGTTAAGGTAAAATCAGGTGATCTAATTTAGTCATCCTCAAAAGTCCAAAAAATTAAAAATGGTTTTAATTACATTCAGGATTAAATGTAAATGTTAAAATATTGGGACTCAAGTCTGTTTCTATCTAAGACATAATTTTTAATTCAATGTCTTTATGAGGATGACTTTGAATTGGATCTCTTGATATTTGGATAGAACAGAATTATTGTATTTCATTATCCAGGGTGAAGAATACTTATTCAAACAAGACTGGGGTGAACAGCTCGTTGGAAAGAAACAATCGGTAATCGCCCTGTATGATTTAATCAGCGATACAGTTCAAGTATTAAATGGTGTACCTGAAGATATCTGCCCTGCACAACCAACCTGGAGCCCAGATGGTGCTTATGTAGTCGGCATTGCCTACAAAACACAACCACGAAAGCTGGGTCTTATCTACTGCTCAAATCGGCTCAGTACAATATTCAAGATAGATTTTGAAGGAAACTACAGTAGGTGAAAGTACGAATAATTCATTTTCTAATAAACTTAACACATTGAACAATTTAGCTGAAATAAAACTGGATAATAAATCAGTGCATTCACCAAGGTTTACCCCTGATGGCAAGTCTCTGATTTGGTTGCAGAGGACTGCAGGTGGTCCACATGCTGCTGCATTGGCTTTAGTGAAGATCAATTTACCTTTAACAGAATTGGTACATTTTTAATATAACTACAGAAATGTATTATAAATCAAAAATTATTTTAACTGTAGTGTCAAGTCGATACGGTCTTGGATGTAATCCAAAATGAAATTACAACAGCCAACAACAAACCATTTTATGGATTGTACAACACTAGTTTATTGAACAAATGTTGGGCAAGTGAAAGACGACTGATATTTTCCACAAGTCAGAAAAACTCAATCAATACTTACAGTATTAATATAGGTTTGTTTAAAGCAGTTTGGTATAGTAAGAAGTTTAAAGCACATTTGCAGATTCTGGAGTTATAACTGAACTTGTTTATGCCTTGGGAAGCCAAATATTATTAGATGTTGAAGCAGATATTATACTTGTCAACCGCAGGAACTTTTTTAAGCAAGATATTCTTGCTGTTGGAAAACTACCTGCAGTAGGACAAGAAAGTGTTATTGAATGGCATGAGATTACTCAGTCAGATACCATCATAAATTTACAAAAATATACATTTAATTACTTAGAATTTGTTCAAAATGCAGATGATGATGTCAGTAAGTAATCTTGTCCTACTTCAGTATAAGCAACTTATCCAATTTTTTCCAGAAAATTTTTCTGCTATTTATATAGGGCCAGAATCTGGCTCAGAAGGGACCATACCACTGATTGTGTGGCCTCATGGTGGCCCACATAGTGCATTCGCTAATAATCTTTCTTTAGAAGCATCTTTATTTGCATCACTTGGTAATCTCTGTAATTGCCCTCTGCTTAAAATTTTAATAACATTTCCTTTTAGGTTTTGCCGTTTTATTAATCAACTACCGGGGCTCGATTGGTTCAGGACAAGCATCAGTAAACTTTTTATTAGGGCGAGTTGGTGTGAGTGATGTGTCCGACTGTGTGCTTGCAACAAAAAAGACACTGGAACAATATCCTTGGCTAAATCCCAACTCCGTTGCACTTGTCGGTGGCTCACATGGAGGATTTTTGGTGAGCCACCTAAGTGGACAATATCCAGAAATGTATAAAGTTGTTGTTGCTCGAAATCCTGTTATAGACATTGCTTCAATGAGTATTATCAGTGACATACCAGATTGGTAAATTTCAAAATAAATCTGATAAATTTAGTTGTTTTAGAAGCACATTTATCTTGCTTATTGCAGGTGTTTTGTCGAAGCTGGGAGCGAATACACACAGGTTGGAGAACCTAACAATGAACTTCTTCTCTTTATGCGCAAGCATTCTCCGATCCAGCATGCTCACAAAGTTCAGGCACCTACTTTGTTGCAAATTGGTTCACAAGATTTAAGAGTGCCTCCTCATCAAGCTACTGATTACTATCATCGTTTAAAAGCCAATGGTGTCACAGTCAAGTAAGACTTTATTCACCATTAGAGAATCAAGTTTTATCATTTTAATTTGCAGAATGAATTTATATGAAGACAATCATCCACTTGGAAGTGTTACAAATGAGGCTGATAATTTAATAAATTCTGCACTATGGATTTTGGAGCATTTAAAAGTTCAGTTGTAATGCTAGTAGCATATTGCATGTGCAATTTAATGAAATAAATATTTTTCTAACCATCAAAATTTTGTGTTTTTTGTTTATGAAACCAAATATAAATAAAGATAAATAAACTTCAAAACATGGATTTATTCAGTATAAATTTACAAATTACACTGTTAGAAGATCCGCTTGAACTTTCTTCCAGTCATTAAGCGGTCCATGTTCTGGACGATACTGGACATTGCAACCATCAGGAGCAAGTCTACCTTTTTGCTTTAAGTCATCATAAACTTCACGTTCATACTTGGTGAAGCCCCATTTTTTGGATACGTAGATCTTTTGACGGCCGGGAAACTTGAATTTGGCACGACGGAGGGCTTCAATCACTTGAGCTTTGAAACGGTCGCTGGATCTGACGCTCATGATTGGTTGTCCAATACGAACTCTAGCAACAGTGCCTTGAGGTTTGCCAAATGCACCACGCATTCCAGTCTGAAGCCTAACATTAAATAATTTTTTAAAAAACTTTTAAGTGTCAACCTCTAAGAAAATTGAAATTGAAGTATTTAGGGCCATATGCACCAAACACTTAAGCTGAATTTAAATTTGAGTGATGTTTATAATATGACATTTGAAGTTTCACAACATTGTGTAAGTCACATTCTTTGATGCCAGTTAAACTGGATCAATGTGTTCGGTGCATACCAGGGTTAGGGCCGGTTTATTCACTTTCAATTAACTTTATCTGCCAATCTATTGTCACAGTAACAATTGTACAAATAATTGTTACTATGGGAATAAACTGAAGGTTAAAGTTACTTGAAAGGCCTTAGAGCAATAAGTTTGGGATAAAAACAATTCATGGTGCTTTACATAATACAATCTGTCAATGAAAATAATTTTTGTTAACTCAGTTGTTGACTGGATACTACTTTACAAACACTCAGTATTTTCTTAATAATTTTTGTAACATTTCAAAATGTTCTACTTTATTTCTGCTGTTACAAATCAAGGCATATTTTCGCAGAAAAATTATTAAATTCTGCAAGTCATGCAGTTAGTCACTCCATACCAACATCTATTTTTTTCAACTTGAAAGGCATTGATTTAAATAATAAGCAGAATTATATTATTATTTGTACCTGTCAGCTCCAGCACATGATAACATCTTATTGATGCGAATCACATGGAAAGGATGCAACCTCATGCGAATGTGGAACTGATCTTTACCACAGTTCTTGACCAAGTATTTGTTGCAACAAATACGTCCGGCTTCCAGTGCTTCAGAGCTGAGCTGTTCATATTCATCCGAAACTAAGTGCACGCATAAAGGAAAATCATCGACTGCGGCTTTCTTTTTGCCAAGATCAAAGATGCGAATCTTTGGGTCTGGTACACCACGGCAGAATCGAGATTTAGGATATGGCTTGTTTTTGCAATAACGATAACTGAAATAAAGTTAACTGTTATAATACTGCTGAAATGAACCATAATTACATGAAAATGACAATAGTGAAATGCAAGAAGTGAAGAAAACTTCTAAAATAACTGAATTCGATAATTACAAATGATGTTTCTCATTTTATTTAAAGAAAAAAGCATGTTTACTTACCATCTCGCGGGACGTCTACCCATTATGGACCTACAACAAAACAAATGTTGCACCACAGCTAATTTCTTACTTATGAAAATAATAAAATATAAATGTTTTAAATAATGACTTTAAATTTCAATAAAACAGGAAGATGATTGAAGAAAATTAAGATAAATACCTCCGCTTTAACAGGCGACCACTGACACTTCACAAAAAGATCGCAAGCTATCCAACTCATATTTAACAAGATAATGCAGTGCTGCCAACCGCTTAAAGTGAAATACTGCTACATTTAGAAACAAAAGTGACTGTCTTTGTTGCCAAAATTTAAGAAAATCGGATCAATCAGCTCATCAACAGACAAATCATCAATACGTATTTCATTAACAGTCAACTGATTAACGCGACACAACAACAACGACCTAACTCATCAATAGACATTTTGTGAATAGACAAGTTTCCATTGATTTTGTTTCAGAAAAAGTAGATCACTGTTTACATCCACCACAGCAAAATGTTGAATAAAAAAACTCGCCCAGTGCAAGCAGAATTAGGCCATATAAACATGTGACTAATTTGAAACCAATGTTGCCAACTATTCTTTCACGAAATTGCAAAATCAAAACATTTAAAAACGCCCAAATCGCCTTACACAGAGGCGGGAAGTATAAAAAAAAATTTAGTAAAATGACTCTTATTAACCGGCAAGTTTAATGCTGAAAATGTATGAAGGCAGCTTTAAATCACTGAGGTACATGTACAAAATTTAACGTTGTACGAGTTTATTGCATGAAACGTTTTACAGCAGTTTCGTTCTATATAAACGTAATTTCTTGTCCGTATAATTGAACACAATAAACTGAAATTAATTTTATGTATTTCTTATTTATTTATTTATTTATTTCAAATTCCGATATTTGAAAATAACCATACACCAATTAACGATCGTTCGTGATATGACAATATGGCAACCCCTGTATTGTGTTGAGCCACAGACAACTCGTAATGTTGCCTGTGGTCGAGCACATTTTGATACCAACAGCAAATTCAGATAATTTTTTTCCTTAGCATTAAATTTGACTTACATTTTAGGCTGCTTATGTGTGTAACATAGCCCATTATCGCCGAATTATCTGATGAATAACGTCCAATTGGGGATAGTCGCAAAATTAATAAAATCAAGTGCAAAATTTATTTAAAATTAAATAGCCCATTTTGTGATCAAAGTTACTGACGAGAATGCAATGACAGAAATTTTGGATAGACTAAAACAGTTAGAAGAAAGCAATGCTAAGCGAATAATGACTTCCTAGAACTGTGGTCATTAAGGTCATCTGCGATCCACATGTAGGCTCAAGTGACCGCCCCACTATGATCACAGTGAATCTTTGAACTAAAACCAGTCAATAAGAAGAACTACAGACTGACTGATTCTGCGGATAGCCCCAGGATTGTCTCCATTTCCAGAATAAGAAATAATGAAAATAGTTTGATAGAACTTGAACAAATTGACAAAAGATCCTTCCAATTAACAATAGATACTGGATTAAATATGTCCATTATAAGAACAGATCTTTTACCAAAATGGAAATAGACAAATATAGATAGAAATCACCTCCAAACAGGTACTGGAGACATTACTCCTGATTGAGGTAAAGCCGAAATTGGTATGAAAATTGGAAGGATGAAATTTAGTCATAGGGTTTTAGTGGCTGATATTGATAATTTCATACTTGGAGTGAATTTCATGGAAAAAAAAGTTCTACGCATTGAAACAGAAGAGATATCTCTCCTTATCCCTGGAAATTTATCTACTGTACTGAAAATAAAACTGAAAGAAAGTGTGTGAACATTCCAGTCTTAACTGGCAAAAGCTATCGTAATGCTATTTTACTGGCTGGTACTCTAGTGAAGATTCAAGAAACAATTCCTATCCGTCTTATGAATGTCAATAGCTACCCAGTTACCATACCCAGTGAAACAGTAGTGGGGAAATGTGAAACAATTGCTTCTGTAAGCCCCATCCAAGTAAGTGATGCATCTGCTCCCCATCAGTCCGACACTTTACCACCACTACCAAAGAAATTGCTGAAAGGTGCATCAACAATGTTGAAACCCAAAGAAACAGAAGACATACGAGGGTTGTTTCGAAAATTCAAAGAAATCTGCTTAGATGACTTTAACTTGTGATTGAGAAACCGGGCCTTAACTGTAAACTACCCAATGTTGTCAGTTTTGGCGATAAATCGCTAAATGGAAGAGTTCAAACTTCAGATTGCAACCAATTTTCAGTTTTGGCGACTAGCGACTAATTTGGGCTATCAGTAATATTTTGTAAATCTTAGATGTTCTACAATAATTGATTGCCTTATATTCCTTTTATTTTGTGTGTAGATTTTGTTGGTTGGTGACAATAGTGTGTTAATGCGGTTCATTGGTCCTCTAGTAAGTGTTCTGTGATTGGTCCATGGATGCATTGGTCGTTCAGGTTGTAAAGCGTAAAGTTGTCATTTGTGATTAGTCTCTTCCAATTCATAGTTTATAATATTAATATTGAAAAATATTCGAAATGTACACGAAAGTATTGTAAAATGTTTTTTAATAAAAATATGTTTTCACAAATCTTCACTTTCTCTACTTAATTTACCTTTTGATTTTGAACAAACTGCATAGGATGTGAATTTTTAGCCGTACAACGGAATTTGACGATTTTGGACGACCTTTTCCGATACAATAGACGATTCTGAAAACGTTTATTTTCCTGAGAAAACAAAAACTGGCATCACTGAAACTACCTTAACTTTGACACTTAAGGAATTGACATTTAAATATATTTCTACATCAACTTGTTTGCTAGTTTTATTATAATTACTTACGTTCGGTTTCTCAGTCGCAGTTTAATTGTAATCTGTTTATTTCCATAGTAACAATTATAAAACAATTGTTCCTATGGGAACAAACTCAATCTGTTACTGAGAAACTCTCAACAATATCAACAACAGTTTTTTTGAGCATTAATATTTCACGAAGAATGGGGATTAATCAATTTGCATCTTTGAATCTAAATATCCGTAACGTTGCGTTTTTATCACGACTTTGTTATCGAAAGAAAGCAGCTAATATTCCAAAAATGTCAAATAACTGAGCTATTTCTAAGTTTTTAGAGAAGGAAGCTGTTTATTTATTTGTTTGAAAAAGTCAAGACTTCAAAATAAATGTCATCGTAATTTCGAAACTTTCAAATTAGTCGTTTCTTCTCTATATAATTGAAAATTATGGAAACGAACGCCGGCCTCATAATTAAGCTGCTCGTCTTTGTGCTGGACTTATTCATAATCGTCTTCAATTTCGTAGCCTTCAGAAGTTATCTACCATTGAAAGACAGACATAGGCACGTCGAGGTCAGAAACAAAGCGCAGCAAACGTATATAGCCGGGGATATCGATCCTAAATTATTGTTGGACAGGAAGCAAAATTATCAGTACAAAAATTCGTCTAGTAACTTAACTAATAAAAATATGCCGTCGAATTACGCGTATGGTTCCAGTAATATGCCCAATTCAAATCAGTTGCTTGGAGGTGGACATTGCCCAAAGTATTTTCCCGACTGCAGAGAAAGAGATTTCAAAAGGGATGATAATAAATACAATAGATCAGTATGTCACTGCGAACACTGCAAAGTTAAAAAACCTTTGAGTAAATTATAGATTCTTGTACAGAATAATTGTGAATGTAATAAATTTTTTTTTGCAACGTTCATCCTTCCATATTACTATAATATATAAAAAAATAATCGTTTTACTTATTCCATGTAAAAATAAAAGTAAAGATCATGTCCTCAGTTTATCAATACGTTCTTTTCTGATTCCATTTTTACAGTAGAATTTATTTTTTTAAAATATCCTTTAACTATACCTTCCGCATAAAACCATTAATTGGAAGTTACTTAATCTTAAGATTGGCCTTAGAGAATTTACATTCATTCAGAGAAGTCATAAAGTCAACACTTCAAGCACTTTTCTTTGGAATAAATTAAAGATATTCATTACTTCGGAACCAAATATTTTACCTAACATCAGTTGAAAGCCGCTTTGAAAACATTTTTTAGTCAAGTGCAAAAGTGAATCAAGTGTAGCAACTGTATTTAACTTAATATTGAACATTACTAGCTGGAAATTTACTGCTTAAACTGCCCTTGGTTATAAAACTTTCTGCAATTAGTTGTAATTCCGGTCGCTATCTGATTTCATTTTATAAGCAATTGGATGGTCAAACATTATCATTTCAATCTTGAGTTGTAAGATTAAAAAATCATTAAATTTATCAACAAAAATTTTAAAGCAACATACAAAATGTATCAGTGGTACTTTACATCAATAGCTCCTTAATTATTAATAATAATACAAAATAATAATAATAATAATAAAATAAGTAACTTATTGCTTATAAGTCTTATGTTAGTAAGTTATTTTCGAATATACAGAATATTCCATTGAGTTACACATCAAACTTATACTTCTTTAAATAAAATATATTAATTTTTATTATTTATAATAATTAATTCCTACATTTGAAATTCTAATAAACACCTTGTTTTCTTTCATAATTCGCTTGAAAAGAGGCTGCACTTGTTTTTTTTTGTGATGATAGTATGGAATGTGTAACTAAAAGATCCGATAATATAATCTTTTGACTATCGTTGACGTTTACCATCCAATCTTTGAGATCAGCGTAAAGTTCTGTTATCATGGTGTGAAAACAAATAATAAAATACGAATTTGTTTAGACCCTAAATCTCTTAATAGAGCTTTGCTTTCATATTATGAAATTCCATCAGTGGAGGAAATACTACCAGATATAGCAAAAGCTAAAATATTGTAATGTTTTTAGATTTATTTTGATTTGTTTTTAAATGAAACACTTGATTGATGAAACTAATAACTAATTTATTTACACAAAACTTAACACTAATTTATTTATAACGGACTAAGACTAATTTATTTGTACAAGCCGAGCAATTACACAGTAAGTAACTCTACGTTGAACTCCTAAGACTCCTCGTCTTCGTGTATTTATACTAGAGGGCGGCTTCTCCAGCAACCCCCAGCGTATTCTCGAATGCGACGGACTTCTCCCGTAGTGTGCAGAACCTTCGGGAGTCGGCCAGACTTCAAGGCGCTTGTCACGTCGGCCGTCGGCGGAGTGCATGACTCACTCGTCGCAATTCATTCGTCACATTGCCCCCTTCTTAAAAACGTTTCGTCCCGGAACGTTCCTCGTGATAGCCTTGAAGGAGGGTGTCGAAAACGACATGCTGGCCCCTTTCTGCAACTTCCGATTTGGAAAAAGTAGCAGTCCACAGTTTTCTCTTTTCCAACAGCTGCCGGTGGGTGGTGACTGCAGACCAGAACTTCGATCCCCGTTCCGTTGAAGATGACTTCTATCATGCTTCGGATGACCCTCCAGTCCAGCCCGTCAAGTCCGCAGCCCAACTTGGGGATGGCCAATTTAGTCTCTTTGCCTTCTATCAGCTGCCTCTTCAGGCTACAAAGAGCTCTCCACATACTGTGGTAGTCAGGTTTACCGCTTGATGTCTTCTTAGTGACTAAGTAGTATACGCGTCGTTTCTGATCAGCTCTCGTGTCGATGATCTGCAAGCTCTTGCCTACCATGGGATGCTGTCTTCGGAGTACCTCGACTTGACCAAATTTCTTCCGGAAAACCTGGGCTACACCTTTGGACATTCTTAGATCTTCTGCCACGCAGTGGGCCAGACTGTACTCTGGTGGCACTTGAAAAAGGTCTTGCTGTCTCTCCGTGGTTACTCCAAATCGTGCTTTACTTCCTGTGGCGTGATGAGACATAAAGGTTTCGAAGTTTATTTCGGAACCTTGCGTCCTTTGTACAGTCCCTTCATTCTCTTCTCCGTTGTAAGGAGCCATCCGGTTGAAGTGGATCACTTTGGGCTTGCCATTCGGGATCTTTTTGATGCGGTATATAACATCGTTGATCCGTTTTATCACTTTGTAAGGACCTTCCCAAGATGTCTGTAATTTTGGGGACAGACCTCGACGTCTCTGGGGATTATAAAGCCAGACCAGTGCTCCGGGTTGGTATCCCCCATTCTGAGCGTTGATGTCATAATGCTCCTTCATTCGGTCGCTGGCGGTCTGTATATTGTGACGCACTTGATTGTGAATGTTGTCCATTTTCCTGCGCAAACCGCTCACGTAGTCTTCGTCAGTAGGGACTTCGCCAGGCTTCACGCCGAATTTCAAGTCGCAGGGCAGTCTTGGCTCTCGCCCAAATACCACTTTCGCTGGGGTCTCTCCTGTGGTCTCATGAACGGACGAGCGGTATGCCAGTAGAAACAGGGGAATATACGTGTCCCAGTCTCTCTGGTGATCGGAGACGACCTTGGACAAATGTCGGTTGATGGTCCTGTTGAACCTTTCCACCATTCCGTCCGACTGTGGATGAAGCGCAGTGGTTCTAGTTTTCCGTACGCCGAGCAGAGTACACACATTCTTGAATAAGGTCGATTCAAAGTTCCTTCCTTGATCCGAATGCAGTTCCATGGGTGCACCATACCGACTGATCCATTCCTTGACAAGGATTTCAGCAATAGTGACCGCCTCTTGGTTAGGTAGGGCGTATGCTTCAACCCACTTGCTGAAATAGTCCATTACCACGACGATGTATTTATTTCCACTATTTGTTTCTGGAAATGGACCTGCTACATCGATGGCAACTCTCTCAAAAGGACTTCCCACGTTATACTGTTTCATGGGAGCCTTGCCTCGCCTGTGGGGACCGTTACTGGCTGCGCATACTACACATTTCCTGCACCAATTCTTTACGTCTTCTTTACAGTTCACCCAGTAGAATCGCTCGCGCACCTTCTCCATAGTCTTTTTAATTCCCAAATGTCCTCCCGAAGTACCATCGTGAAGTTCCCTCAGAACTTCTGGCACCCTATTCTTGGGAATTAGTAACTGTGTCTTCTGTTCCGTGCCTTCATGGTTCTCTATGCTCCGTTTGAGAAGACCATGATCCAGCACTATGGAGTCCCACTGCGCCCAGTATGATTTCACGGATGGTGCACAAGGTGCTATCTCTTCCCAAGTAGGCCTTGTCTCCCTACTTTTCCATTCCAGCACCAACTTCAAGTCCGGGTCATTCTCCTGGTCTCGTCGCAATGCTTCGCCTTGCCATTTGTCGTCAACAATGGCCGTCCTTGCAGTCATGGCTACTTTCTCCTCCAGACGACTACAGTGCTTACAGTCTTCAGCACAGGGTCTTCTAGACAAAGCATCGGCATTTCTATGGCTTGTTCCTGCCCGATGCTGAATTTCAAAATCGTATTCCTGAAGTCGTTCGATCCATCGTGCAACTTGTCCTTCAGGATTCTTGAATCGGAGGAGCCATTTTAAGGCGGCATGGTCCGTCCTCAGGAGGAAGTGTCTACCATATAAGTACTTGTAGAAATGTTCTATCGTCTTTACCACGGCTAACAATTCTCTTCTCGTGACGCAATAATTACGTTCCGGTTTTGACAGGACTTTGCTGAAATAGCCGATCACCTTTTCTTGCCCATCTTGTATCTGGGAAAGTACGCCACCAATACCGACGTTGCTAGCGTCTGTGTCCACGACGAACTTGCCTTCCGGGAGAGGGTAACTCAGAACAGGAGCACTTATCAAGTACTGCTTTAGGCGTTCAAAGCTGATTTGGCAATGCTGGTCCCATTCAAACGGGCGACCTTCTTCGGTGAGCTTTGTCAACGGCTTAGCGATGTCTGCAAATCCGGGAACATAGCGCCGATAGTAAGTACACAGGCCTAGGAAACTCCTTATGTGGTGTTTATTTTTGGGTGTGGGCCAGTCTCTCACCACCTGAATCTTCACTGGATCCACGGCGATTCCATTTCCGTTAACAATGTGGCCCAGATAATTCACTTCCTTCTGGAACAGATGGCACTTCTTAGGGCTAAGCTTTAGCCCAGCTCCGCGTAGCCGCTGGAACACTCCTTCCAGATTCTTCAGATGGTCGTCGAATGTTTTTCCCACCACAATTATGTCGTCCAGGTACACCATGCACGTTGTCCAGGACAGACCCTTCAGAACCGTCTCCATTAGCCTTTCGAATGTCGCTGGGGCATTACATAACCCGAACGGCATCACCGTGAATTGCCATAGTCCCATACCAATGGAAAATGCTGTCTTTTCTCGGTCTTCGGGCGCTAGCTCCACTTGCCAATATCCACTCTTTAAGTCTAAAGTCGAGAAGATCTTCGAACCGGCCAGAGTGTCCAAGGTATCATCAATCCGTGGCAGAGGATAGCTGTCCTTCTTGGTGACATGGTTGAGTAACCGGTAGTCTACGCAGAACCTCGTGGATCCGTCCTTCTTCTTCACAAGCACTACTGGTGACGCCCACGGGCTGCTTGAGGGTTCTATTACATTGTCCTTTTCCATATCGCGAATAATGCGTTCCGCTTCTTCACGTTTCGACAAGGGCAACCTTCTTGGAGCTTGACGGACGGGTCTTTCTTCTCCGGTCTCTATCTTGTGTTTGACGACGTCGGTTCTTCCCTTAGGTCCGTTTTCTATTTCAAACACGTCCTGAAAGCGACCGATCAGGTCCCTTGCTTTTGTCTTCTGCTCTGGGGTCAACTCCTGGGCTGACGGCATGACCATATCCAACAACTTCTTTGGGACCTTCGTCTCTTGCACCTTTACTTCAAGTTGGCGTGAAATGGAGGACACCATGGCGCAGCTTCCCAAGATTGTCCCCTTCTTGATGTTGACGGGGAAACAGTTGACGTTCATCAGGCGGACTGGTACTTCCTTTCTCGCCGTTAGCAGTGTTTTCCCAACGAAAACTCCTCTTCCAATCTTCAGATCGTCAGTATTGGGTTCAACCATAACAACTTGTCCATCTTGGAAAACGCCGTTCAGATTGGCGTCGACGATGACCTCGGTCCTGCTGGGTAGCACAACGTCTTCGGCGAGGATAACTCGAGCGGCCATGTCTCCTCGTTGGTGTAGAATCAATTCCTCGTTATTGACAGCCATGACACCACGCTTCAGATCCAATTGAAACCCGTGGGCACACATGACGTCCATTCCCAGAATCGCCTCGTCCTCTATTTCTGCTATCAGCGCACGGTGTTTGATGGGAGTCGTTCCAATGGTAATAATCACTTCTACTTCACCATGGACAGTTGCTGATGTTCCAGTTGCTGTCCTCAGTCTCCACTTAGTCGGTTCGGCGCGTTTTGATGACTTGATGACGTCTGGCCTCAAGATAGTCTTCGTCGCACCCGTATCCAGCAACATGGTGTGAGGGATGTCATCAATGGTGGCATCCACGAAGACACTGCTGGTTAATTGTCGCAGGGATATCACTTGCCTGGCTTCCCTCTTGAGGGGCCTTTGAATGCGGGTCGACGTTTGCCCTACTGCACCGACACGACTTTGTTTTCTTCGTGAAGGATCCTGGCTGGGTTTGGGACATCGCCGAATATGTTCCTCCTCCTGGCAATTCCGACTCGCCAGCCAATTCTTCTGCCTCAAGGCCTGCTCCACAATGCGGCGGATATCCTCGACAGTGGCACACTCCTTGGGTCGCTCCTCTGCAGCAGGTCGCAGTTTGACGTTTTCCTCTTCTTGGAAGTCCGTAGCAGCTCGCACCTTGACCTGTCCTCTTGAGACTCTCTTCGCTGCCTCGTATTCCAAGGCGTAGGCCAATGCGTTCTTGGATGTCTTTGGGTGAGCCATTCTCAATGCCTGCTGGTTGTCCGGGTCACGAATTCCATCTATAAATGTCTGCACCGTCAAACATTGCAGGAATTCTACAGGAGCTGCAGGATACGCCAACTGGGCTAGGCGCGCTACGTCGGCTTCGAATTCCTGAAGACTCTCTCCGGACTTCTGACAACGATTCCTCAGCTGCGCATGGTACACCTCTGTCAGATGCGCCTGACCATAACGCATTTCCAGCCTGTTCACCAGCTTGTTGAAATCTTCTTGTTCCTCTGGCGGCATCGTTTGCAGCACATCGATAGCCTCTCCCCTCAAGGCCACAATTAACGAAGTGGCTTTCTCACTGGCCGTCCATCCATTCGCCTTTGCTGCTGCTTCAAATTGTTTGAAGTAATTTGGCCAAGAAGACTTCCCATCGAACGTCGGTGGTTTTATTTTTAAATTTGAAGTTCCCGCTGGTCCTTCCAAAGTTCGGGCCTCATTATTCTGTAGCACTTCTGCTGGTAACTGATCCCCGAATATTCGCATACCTGCTATGATTTGTTCTAGATTTTTAATTTTGTTATCCTGCTGGAATATTATTTCTTCCACATTTTCTCGCAGGTTCCTTGTCTCTTCTGAAATTTTAACCACTAGTTTTTCTTCGAGTCCTTTTGACTGCTCTAGAAATTCATCCTTCAAATTTTCGGACTGTTCTAGAAGTTTCTCGTCTAAATTTCGGGATTGTTCTAGAAACTTCTCGTCTAAATTTCTGGATTGTTCTAGAAGCTTATCGTTTAAATTTCTGGATTGTTCCCGAAGTTCGTCTCTGAAGTTTCCAGATTGTTCTCGAAGTTTCTGCTCTAAATTTCCAGATTGTTCTAGAAGTTTCTCGTCCAAATTTCTGGATTGTTCCCGAAGTTCATCTCTGAAGTTTCCAGATTGTTCTCGAAGCTTCTGGTCTAAATTTCCAGATTGTTCTAGAAGTTTCTCGTCCAAATTTCTGGATTGTTCCCGAAGTTTGTCCTTGAGATTTCCAGATTGTTCTCGAAACTTCTCGTCTAAGATTCTCGATATATCGGTCGAACCACACGTAATTTCGAACAAGAATGCTTCTGGATCATCCCCAGCTGACTGGAGAGCTTCTCGAAGCCGCTGTTGAAGTGCAGCTTTCAAACCGGAAGTTTCCAGCTCTCGTTCTTCTAATTCTATTTTTAGTTCGGCCACTTTTAAGTCTTTCAACAGCACTTTCTTTGTAGCCATTGTTTTTCCGAGCACTACACTTTATTTAATGATTTATTTAATTTTAATTTGATTTAATTGTTTATTTATTTTCACGAACCGCACACCGGACACCACTGTAATGTTTTTAGATTTATTTTGATTTGTTTTTAAATGAAACACTTGATTGATGAAACTAATAACTAATTTATTTACACAAAACTTAACACTAATTTATTTATAACGGACTAAGACTAATTTATTTGTACAAGCCGAGCAATTACACAGTAAGTAACTCTACGTTGAACTCCTAAGACTCCTCGTCTTCGTGTATTTATACTAGAGGGCGGCTTCTCCAGCAACCCCCAGCGTATTCTCGAATGCGACGGACTTCTCCCGTAGTGTGCAGAACCTTCGGGAGTCGGCCAGACTTCAAGGCGCTTGTCACGTCGGCCGTCGGCGGAGTGCATGACTCACTCGTCGCAATTCATTCGTCACAATATTTAGTGTTTTGGACAGTAAAAATAGATTTTGACAAGTGGAATAGAGAGAAAAAAATAGCTTCTATACTACTATTTGAACACTTTTTTGTAGATATTGATGATCAGAACTCCTTTTGGGATATTGACAGCACCAGAAGAGTTCTAGAGAAGGCAATATGAATTATTAGGGGCCTCGTCAGCAGAGGCGTAGCGCGAGACTAAACGAGACCAAACCGACCTTTCCAAGGTTATTCGCAAATGCGATGTAATAATCAATAGTTTGAATCGCGACATCCTGCGACACAACTTTGTACAGGAAATGACAAATTGCAGCTAGTTTGCTACTTAATAAGTTCTCCCATACAAGGCGGCCAATCATGCTGTCAAAGCATATTGACGAGGCCCCAAATAGGGCCGAAACAGCTGTACAGAGGATGCTGGAGGGATTCACTGCAATCAAAACCGATTTGCAACATTTTTTTTGAAATAATAATAATAATAAGCCTTTATTTGAATTATACAACAAAACATAATATTGAGAGCTTTATCTCTGTAAGGAGACGCCTTCTGCTCTTTCATTTAACCCTAACATGAATAAGGAACAGAAATTTGTAACATGAATGCTAAGATGAAAGAAAAGATACCGTATAAATAATATATTTGTAAATATTGAAATTAATAATTAAATTTTACTTTTTTGCACATTTAAAAAGTTAATAGTAGTGGGTAATAAGTTAATATGTTGATTTACTTACAGAAATTCGAAAACGACGACGGAATGACAAGGCAGGTAGTATTTTCAAATCGTTCGGAAGATTGTTATAGACATGAGTTAGCTGATGTGAAAAGGACCTTTTAAGCATTTCAGTTCTATGCAGTGGTTGAGTAAGTAGACCTTTGAGTCTCAGATTTAGATTAAAAACAATTATAGAAATTTCAAAGCAGAATTTCAGAAGACATAGAATGTCAAAACAAGTAATATCTGACAATGGACCACAATTTTAAAGTGACGGAATTAAATCGTTTGCAAATAAGTGAGAATTCAGTCGTTTAACTTTTTAGCCTTATCATAGCCAAGGCAGCGAAAAAGCAGAAGCAACAGTTAAGATAGCGAAAAGATTAATTGAGAAAATAGAAAAAGATAAAAGTGAAGCTTTATGGATAACTTATTGGAATTAAGAAATGTCCCTACAGAAGAAATAAATCTAAATCCAGTACAACGATTAACGGGGCGAAGGATGAGAACATTTCTACCATTAAAAAGAGCGTTTAACTCCCAATCTATACTCATCAATATAAAAGAAAAACTTGACGAAAAAAAGAAAAGGCAAAAGCAACAATATGATAAAGGCAGCAAAGAACTTTCTAAGCTAGAAGCAAAAGATATAGTATGAATGAAAAATAATAATGAATGGGTACCAGCAGAAGTAAAAGAAGAGATTATACGTTTGGAAATAGAAAGATCAACTAATAGAAAAGAAGAATAAGATTTTGAAAGTTAACGAAAATAAGTGCAAAGTTATGAGAATTACTAGAGGACACTCACCACTTGTACATGACTACACTATAGTGGGATCTGTACAATCCGTTATCAGCTTTAATTCATTGGATGTAATCTTTGATGCTCAACTCACGTTCTCTAAATTCGTGGATAATATAGTAAAAAAAAATAATTATAGAATGCTTGGTTTTCTTCATCGATGCACAGAGCATGCATATATAAGGTACCAAAGCAATACCTGCTCTATTCAATAGTTTAGTGCTAAACTTCTTATAACATAAAAGTATTATATGGGCGCCAACCTACAAGCCTTACATAGACAAGCTTCAATGTGTTCAAGATAGATTTGTATCTTTTATGGATACATCGATTCCCATGTAAACAAATACCAAAACCAACAACATTAAATTAAAATGCTTCTGTGTATGAGGTATTTAAGCTCAAAGCGTGACATTGCTCATTCTTATAAACTATTGAAGAATTAAATAGACGGTTCTACTCTGTTGTCCAAAGTTAATTTTCGTATAAATTCCAAACTCATATGGTATTACATATGACGAGAGTGTATAATAATATGTTTAATAACTGTGATCTCTTCAATGTTAGTGCTAGTAAGTTCAAAAAGTTATTATTAGAAATTGTTGTTGAGAGTATTTATTAACATATGTTGTGCTTTACGTTGTGTTTATATTGTATACTGTTATTATATAATTATATATTTATTTATTTTATTTTATTCTTATTCTGAAGTGGTGCCATTTGAAAATTATATTTTTGCAGCTGTACCTTACTAGCAGTTAAATTAAATTAAATAGCAATATTTTCGATGTATATTTGCATAGAAACAATAGACACTTAAAACTTAAATGGTGCTCCTATATATTTTGAACATTTGAATAGCTTATTATAGCTCATGTGAAGTTGTGTCTGCTAGGCAAGAACAATACAAACAGTTAGAATTTTTATAAAGATATTTTCTATTATAATTAATACACTGACGAGCAAAAAAATCACCTGATTATTTCCAACGTGTCCCTTAACCCAAATGAGATGCAGGGTGTTGTACTTGGACACCTGTTCTAGTGTGCCGTGACATTGGAGTGTTATTCCTGAGGATATTTTGTTGCTGACGAGCAAAAAAAATCACCTGATTATTTTCCTGTGTGATGAAAATAAAGAAAATCTATTTGGAGACTCGCTCTTTTTATTGAACTATAGACTAAAAATAATATGTGTTTAAGAAAACATCTAAACAGTCAAGTTTGTAAGAAAGTCGAAAATCGAAAAAGGTATAATTCCTTTTCTGACAGCTTCTATGTGTTATTTTTATTTGCCAATTGAAAGTGGTTTACAAGTTAAAGTTCTTTTTTTAACTTAAAATGATTCTTTCTGTTAAAAACTGCACAAGAATGGTCGTGTTATGTGAGGCTGGGTACAATCAAAGATTTGTAGTTTGAACTTTAACTGTGAGTCTTTCAAAGGGTACTGGAACACCATCAGGAGACGGGTCAATTTGCACAAAGGCCCATGACTGGAAGAAAACGGTCCATTTTGAATAGGGATGGTCGTTTTATTATTTTGTCAGTTGCTAGAAATTGTCACCTTACTGCTGTCGACATCCAAAACAGATTGGCCAAAGTTCAGAATGTAATGTAAATCCATGAATGATGAAAATATGCTTTGCTGAAGCTGATTTATGGGCACGCACATCAGCAACAGGTCCTGAACTTCTTAGGCAGCAATGAATTGCACGTCTTGAATTTGTTGGAGAGCATTTAAATTAGATGGAGGTTCAGTGGGCGCAGATGAATCCAGGTTTAGTATTTGGGGAGCTGATGGAGCACAAGTTTGGAAACGAGTGGGAAGATACACCACCATCTGAATAAAAGAATGGGTACCATTTGGTGGCAGATCAGTCAGTGTGGACAGGTGTGACTCTCGAAGGCCACACGGACCTTGCCTTCTTAAATGGATCACTAAAGGCCATAAGGTACATAGAGGAAACCCTCGCCAATCATTTCGTGTCTTATGCCTTAGGGGAGCAAGTAATTTTTATGCATGATAATGCAAAGCTGCATGCTGCATGAGTTGTGCATAATTAGCTAAATGAAACAGATATTTTGCTTTTTAATCGGCCAGCTTGCAGTCCAGATATAAATCCTATTGAACATCTTTGGGACCATTTAGGAGACAACTTCGGGCTAGAATACCTGCCCCAAATAACCTAGAGTTTCATGAAGCACTTCAAGAAAAATGGGACGCCATTCCTCAGATGTTTTTTTGTAAGTATTATTGAAGCTTGAGGTGATAATACCTCATACTCGTGTCTTGAAATCAATTTTTCTTTTTTGTTAACATTCTGTTACTTTTCAACTATTTCTTTAATAATTTGTTTCTGTTAAATAAATATTTCAATTTCCTATTAAACATATTGTTTTTGATCTATCCTTTAACCACAAATTTTGTTTTTTAAATATTTTTATTTTGAAAATGTCATAAATCAAAATAATTAAGTGACCCAATTTTTTGCTCATCAGTGGCAAATATTGCACAAAAGCCAAAGATCCTTAAACAAATTATAGAAACATTGAGTTGGCAGAGTAATTATTAATTTAATAAATTATTAATACAAAACATTTTGATATAGAAAAACACACATCCACACTTTATTATCTATATTTTTGCACTTGTTTTCCATAGGCAAATGATCTATGCATGTAAACAAAATGCAAGAATAGTAACATTGAAATTTGGACTACTGCCACTAAACTGCAAATCAGTAATCTAACAGCTGGTTTTGGAATTATAACCAAAAAAATCAGCATTAATCTAAAGGTGCTTAAGCCACCAAAAACTATCAAACAGAAAAAGAAGAAAGCATTACTCATTTCATCATAAAATAATAACGATAAAGAAATTGTAAATATCTTTCCATACATTGCATATCCCAATAAAGCAATAATTTCACTAAAATTTACACAAGTTCCGCTTAACTTTAGTAAAATATAGCACAAGGCAGGCATTAACAATGAGTAACTTATTAAACATTCTACTGGTGTGAATGTAATTACGTGCTTTTTATGAATCTGCCCATAATTTAATATTGCTAATAATATTAATAGAGCAAGTATAGGACCTAAAAAGTCAACATGAACCTTTTGATACTTCTTGTTGAGTGGCGGTACAAAGGATGTGAAAATTCTAAATATCACTTCGAGAGGGGATACTACAAAAAGACTTTTTACACTTTGAATCAATAACATCTTGCTGGCAGAGCCAATAAAAATTATAGTATTACTCATGTTCACAACCTAAATCTTGATTTTATTTTCAAACTACTCTTACATGCATAATCATTTTTTACGCATAGCCTTGTTTATTTCATTTACAAAGTTATTAGAGAATCGCCTGGCATATTGTTTCAATTGCTCTGGTGATACTTTTTCCTGCAGGCCTTGCTCCTCAGCAATCAATTTACTTCTATTGAAAACATATACCACAAATCTAGCAGCCCTTCGCATAGGATAAGATTCACTCAATCTCTGAACCATCTGCTCATTATGTGCGAGATAGTGTAATATGTAACGTAAAACCATAATTGGATGTCATGCAATTTAGGAGTTTTGTAATCCAAATGGATACAAGCACCTGTACTTGCGCAGAAGTTCTTGTTTCAATCGAAGTTGAGCTTTCAAAGCTTCTAAGTGATTCAATTGCTGTTCTTTACTGTATTCGATACCAGATAATAAACGAATCTAGAATTGAAAGAATAATTATGTAATACTGTATTATTTGGAATTAAAATTGTAAAAGTGTAATCATACAGATTCAGATAATACTGATTACCTGTGCTCTTGTCTGATCTAACCTCTTCTGCAATTCTAGTACCTTCTGCGAACAGTCTTGTGATTCCTTAGTTTTTGCGGTGTTGTCGTGATGATCTTTTTCGACGCTGAAAAATTTTACGTCGCAAATTTGGACAATTGTCAAAATTCTAATATCAGTTTCTTGACACTACTAACCTTCTGATAATTTCGTAAATGACGGGGAGTATTTCGATATTTAACTCTTCCACTGTCAGTCGCTTTTTAATTTCAATATTTTGCTCGGTTTCCATCGTAATGCAACATTTCTCATCCGAAATGATGAACTGATGAGTTGATGAAAAATGAAGTCCTAATTTGTTATTGTTGCCAACAGCATCTCTTCTATTAAGCTTTGAAATGGGATGAAATATGTTTCGCTTAATAGAAATACAAATTTATTCTGAAATATGTTAATAACAAAATATTTATTTCCTTATAAACCAAATATGTAAACTCCGTTCACTTTGGTAATGAATAACTAATTGTGATTTTTTTGTTCTTATGTTGTCTTATAAAAGTTATTGGTATTGCATTTAAGGTACTGTTAATCAAATTATCGTTTGTCATAATTTGGTTGTCAATTGCAAGATGCAATTTTCAAAAAATTCATTATGAAACAAATAAAGAACTACATTTATTATCCATTCCTTATTTATTTGTTATCACAGTAGGCTGTGATTTAAGTTAGTAGGTTGGCTATCATTTTAAATTAGACAAATTTAATTTGATTATAAGATACGTCAAATTGTGACAGTTCAAATCAGATCGACCAACGAAAGATTTGAAGAGTAACCCAGCCAAAATTAAAAGTACATATCTTTGACAATAAACGAAAATTTATTGCTCGCGACTGTAGTTTATCTATCAAAACTTTACTTTACTGCCATTAATGTAAATCATTAATGGCAGTAAAGTAAATAAAATTTGATAACATTGACCAACCTGAACGAATTTACACAATGTTCTACGGGTTAGTTTTAGTTGGCAAAACTGGTTGTCACAGTTTGCGAAAGTCAGTTGTGATTTGTGATGTAGTCGCACATAGTGATTTACAAATTTATTTATTTAACTTTAAATGTAATTTACACCAGAAGCAATGGCCGACGGAGCTAAAACTAATAAGGCAGACCCTGGCTGGAATGATCCACCAACGTTGAACTACAGTTCTTCCAATCCTCCACCTAAATCTCGTATTATCAATAAGAGAATCGCTTTCCCTTTATCCCCGCAAACGAACTCGCCACAGTCATCAAATCTTAAGCCAGCTGGTGTCCCAGGTTCAAGTGATAAAGTGTTAGAACCAAAGGATAGTGTACCCAAGTTACAAAACATTATGAAGGATGTTGAGGTTTTATTAGTAAACCAAGATGAGCAAATACGCGAGAAACTTGAGGTTATGAGAGTTATGTGGCAGGACAATAAATTTAGCAGCAAAATTCAAACCGTTATTGAGAGTATGGTAAAGGAAATTAGGAATAAAAATGCAGCGAAAGCTAACGAATACTATTTACAATTAATGATGGAAAATTCAGCATTGTGTGATCCTTGGATCATTGTGTTTAGACAACTGATGAAAGACATGAATAAAGTAAGATAATGAATTGTATACTTCTATCTTCTTAAGCTTTAATGTTTAGATAAATAAATCTATTTATTACATAAATTAATAAAAATAAATTGGCTATTGTATTTTCTTGTATTTTATTTAAGTAAAATTACTTTACAGGCTGTTAAAAATTCGAAGTTCACCATGGAATCTCGAAAATTGTAAGATGTACAAAGTCGGTTAAATTAGGACAAAGTTGCATATTTTGGTGCTGAACAATAATCTGATTTGAAAAATCTACGATTTGTAGTTTTTGAAATATATTCAAAAAACCGAAAAAGATATTTTTTAATTTCTGAAGTTATTATTGAAGGAATTACAACCAGGGCTCGGAAAGTTATATGTAATACATATTTTCTAGAAAAACTATATTAACATAACTTTTGATGTAGTAAATGTAGTTTTTGTAGTAAATTTAAAAATCACATAACCTCAATATTTATTATACTTTGTAACTGGTCTTTTATACTTTCTGAATTAAGAAACAGCTTGGTATAGAAAAATAGAAGAAGCAATATATTTAATATTTTTTGAAACTTCGAGAATTAAGTTAGATACATGGTAATTAAATTTTATTTAGGGATTTTTAATACCATAGGTAGTAACAATTTTAAAAACTTTTTTTTTTAAATGCATTAAACTGTAGAGTAAATTTACAGCTGAAATCAATAAAAACGGGAAATGTCAAAAAAAATTGGGACTTTTTTTCCAGTTTTTTCATAGTGTGAAGACGATTTTATTAGAAATAGGTTAGAATTATATGACGGTATGTCAGCTTATAAATAAATAGGTTATATTTTTTTGTAGAGTATGTAATAGCTGTATTTCTTTTACCACTTAGAACTGAGTATCTCAGTTTGTCTCAACAGCTTAATTGAATTACTTGTTTCTTTTAACTTTAATAAGTGAGTTTTTGGTGAGCTTAACTGAGACGATTGACTTTGTTCTCACTGAAACTGAGCTACCTCTTCAAAAGTCTTAGAAGTGCATGAGTTTCTTGTGAGCATGGTTTTTGAGATTATGTCTGATTTGATCCTGTTGAATTCTTTGCAATCACAATAAACACACAACTATTTGGTGAGGAATTTTCATATGAATGGATATTTTTAATACTTTCTTAGATGACAAGAAAATTTCGTTTTTTTTTAGCTCCCAGTTGTCTCAATCTAAACTTAGTTTATATCGTCTCAGTTGGTCTTATTACTAAGCCAATTTTGTGGTAAAAGAAATACAGCTATTGTCAAGTCGATAATTAATTGACAAATACAACCGAATTTACAATTGGAAAAATTTCATTTCCCGTTTTTTTTTTGACTTCAGCTGTATCTTGCATTTATAAAATTGGGTCTTGAACACCATAATTAAAATTTAAACTTGACTTAATTCAGTTTTAGAATAGAATCCAGCGAGGAAATAACAACGTAGAAAATGATATAATTTTTAACATAATTTATTCAAGATAATTTAGAAAGTGCGGCAACGCATTTCTCGTTACATCGGCTCCACATATTGGTGCCAATACTGGCGCCAACAGTATTCGTCCAACATGTGAATCGACAAAATAGCGTTAAAGGCAATATTGGAACTTATCCGACGTGTGTCGGTTTTTCGACAAAACATCGTAGTGGTTGGCGCCAATATACGTCGTGCCGACTAGAAATTGGCTATTTGTTCATTTGGTCTCTGGTAATTGCAGATTGAAGTATTTTCATAATTAAAAATTATATCGTCTCAGGAACAATGGTCAAATGGAAAAGTACTTGAACTTATAAAACTGTATCAAGCACCAGCATCAATTTCTACGTAAGATATGTTTATTTTTTTATTTTATTTTTGTGTACCAATTCAACTGAAGTTGGCCCCAATGTGTGGTACATGAGCCGAGTGGTGCAGTCCGCTGGTAACGGGCTTGACGTTTGGCGGACAATTTAGGCGTAGGTTAGAATCCTATCCTGGTGCTTGTGGGTTCTATGTGGCAGATAGAACCCTAATAATGGCTCGGACCGTGTTTGGATTCATGCCGCCTCCTTCGAACTGTGTTTTCTACGCTTCCCCAGTTTGAAAGGCGAATGCCGAAGGAGAAAATAACATCAAAATGGGTTGCAGCCGCCAAGCCCTCCCGACAAGCTCTAGGAGCTTGGGAAATATAGCGGGAAAAAATATGTAGTATTTTATTTCATTTACTATTTCCGAACCCTGATACTGATTACCACAAAATTAATACATCCTATAGGGACCATGCACATCCTTGCGTTCAGCGCCGCCTGGCGCGGTGATCTGTGTAATATATTATGAAAACAATTCTTGAGATTATTGCATGGGACAATTTACGATCGTACTACATAATATTTGACCTTATGGTATAGAAATTAATTACAATATTCAAGTTAAAATGTACACTTACCATTTGAAACAACAATTTGTATTTAGAGAACACTAATTGGTCGCCGAGTGGTTCAGCAGTTAGCCTAGCCGACTTTGGCAATCGTGTTGCTCGATTGGCGTGAGTTCAAATCTCACCATTAGCCATAGATGTTTGTGTTGTCTAATGACTTAGACCCAGCTAAATATACTCCGTGATTATCTAGAATGGTTAACGGCCGAAAGACAAATATACCGCATTGCTGTGCAAAGCAAACAAATAACATAACACTAATGTACAATATAGACATTGGTGGCACTGTCCTCCCATGTGCATTAGAGTACATTCGTAAAGTAGGGTGAATGAGTAGGGTAAAATAAACAGATGGTAAGTTGTTTCTTTCCATTCCTAAAATTCCTAAGGGGAAACAAATAGGAAAGTAACTTGTGTTTGACTTAAAAAATTATGAATATTTCGATTCCCGTAGCATGTTTAATTTTTAAAACGTGTCTAGATGCCGATTAAATTTGTTATAATGACGATTAAAATTAAAAAAAAACTAGATTTTAAATTCTAAGTACCTTATGGCTATTACCTACTCCAAATTCATTGAGGTAAAGCAAATTTTTATATCAGGAAATCAAATCCCTATCTGTGTTTAGGTCTTTAGATAAAAAAAATTAATCTGAGTAAACCTTCAGTATAAGAATGTTTGTAAAATTAGTAAATAGCTTAAATAGGTTATGAGAACAATTTTTCCGCGTCCTTTTTAATTTGGGGACGCAAGCCGCGGAAATGCATGGCGGTACCTTCTAAATAGAGTAACCTTAACGTGCATGGTTCCTATAGATTTTTACGATGATATTAGATTTTCCTTAAGGCCGTTTTACACTGACAATTCATGAATTTATTCACGATCGCATTTCGTATTACATTAGTGAAGAAATTGATGAATTTCCTTTGATTCTTTTATAGGTATTACCAACACAGCGAAAGAATTTGCAGATGAGATCCACCGCTACAAACAAACCATTGACATTTAATATCTAGACTGAGTATATGCAATCATTGAATTTAGGTGCGATATTCTTGACCTCTAAACATAACATTACTTTTTATACAGGTGCATGTATTTTAACTAAATTTGTCAAAATATACCAGAAATTGTTTTTAAATTTGATTCAAAATATATGCATAATTTTTTCTCTAAATGAGATAACTCTATGTAAGAAAATTTGTTCGTAAATCATTTAATTTGTTGCTAATGAAAGCTAATAAGCATTAGTGAAAGCTCAGCACTTACAAAGTGTAATATTTTACCTGGAAAGCATCTAATATGCTCAAGTGTGTTTTCTTGGTTATTTCTTACGGTTTTGTATTTATTTTGTTATATTCTCATTCTTAAACGCTTAGATTTGTTGTAAATTTATACTTTTGTGTCAATAACTGTCAATGTCAAAAATATATGATGGCAGTACCTGTGTCCTCAGACAGAGTTCGAGATCCTTACATAAAGCATAGTGCATACTAGCGCATACTCTATGTTGATATTTATAAGACATCAATGGATACGCCCGAAACGGTACGGTCCGGACGCGGTACGGGCTAGTGGATGTTATCACATTTAAAACATGGAGAGAATGTTTGTTTGCATGTGTCGGCTCAGCTACGGTCCTATTACGGTCAGGTGTAGTGGGCGGAGTCCTTTAAAACTAAAATAAAATACAGCATTGCCAACTCAAACACTGATTCTGGACCACTTTGTAATTGTAGCTAATGTCATTGTGATATTGACGTTTCTTGTCAAAATAAGATAATGCTAATTGTTATTTATTAATTATTGAGATTTTCTGTACAAAATGGGTGCGATTACCAGCAGGCAGAGGGCTGGAGTTGAAGAAGACGACATAATACCGAATCACGCTTACAAATATCCTCCGCCATCAGGTAATTCGAAACTCCCTTTTCGCTCAAGATTTCCAAATTTCTGATTTCACTAAAACTTTCAAGTAACACGATAACTCAGTTAGTTAATAGTAATGCGAAAATTATTTGAGCAATTAATTTCTTTATTTATTATAATTCGCTCCAAACATTCTTGAGTAAGCTGTTTCACAGGAAATTACTTTGGAAGCCACTTTATAATGGGAGGTGAAAGATTTGACACTCCACAACCTGAAGCATATTTATTCGGTGACAATACAGATTTGAATTTCTTGGGAAGCCCCACTTCGGTGAGTGTTGCTAGTTATTTTAAATCAATTAGAAATCAACATGTAATTTGATAGTTTCCATATCCACCACCTCAACCAAACGAACCTACAAAGACATTGAAAAGTCTAGTTAACATACGGAAAGAATCTCTGAGGTTCGTCCGGGCACCTATTGATTACTGCAAGCCCAGATTGATAGATGGAGGTCATCAAGACGTAGAGTTAGGAAAAAACTCTCCATTTAACTTGGAGTTCACCTTTGATTGTGATATTGGTTGTTCTATCACGATCTATTATTTTTGCAATGAAGAATATACTAGTAATGGAGTGACGTACGTAAATTTTAATTCGTGTTTAGAATGAGTGGCGCATAAAAGTTTGACCACGCAATGGGATATTCTTCTCAATACTTGATATTCGGAACATCCTAAATTTTGACTGAAATATTGTTTCAGTGCAGCTGAACTTATGTAGTGAGTGTGTTAATTATACAGAGTGGAACAAAAAGATTCTTATCTAGTTACCTTTGCGTTACCCATATAAAAATATCGTGAAAGAATATTGGTCCTATGGTTCTACAGTGGGATGCAGCTAACCATATTCCTTAATAGGATGTAAAGGAGCCTCAAAAAAATTGTGGGAATTGACAACAGACCGTGTTCGGTAATTTCGTTTGTATACATAATCACTTAAATGAAAGCAAGTTCCATCTGTGAAAAACTTAGATCGAGAACATCATCATTGTTTAAGTTTTCTTGGAAAGAGTTGCAATGCTACATTCGATTGTTGTGACCTCTCAGCAAGATTTTTTGGACATGGATGCCTGTGTAAACGATGCTTCAGAATTATTCTAACAGTGGTTTGAGCAGAAATATGATATGTTGAGGAATGTGGATTTTCTGTAACGAGCTCTTCCACTTGTTTGACAATACTTTGGTCAGTTTATGGATTTCTAGTGGATTTCCTCTTCATCACGCTTCCCGTTCTGTAGAATCTCGACAATTTCGTAAACGTATTGGTGTTAGGCAGTTCCTTCAACAATTTTGTTCGGAAACCTAAGTCGAAACTGTGCTTTAAAAATGGAGTATTGTCATTCCCCCAATTATTATACGTCCAGACCAGATATAAGATTCAATAATGAAAGTGTTTTCTTGAAACGTATACATTTTAATCACTTGTTAATTCAATTCAATAAATTGTATTAATTGTCAATTTGACTGATTTATGAAATTTATTGACAGAACTATCTAATTCAAAGAGATTAGAGCGGCACAGGAAAATTTATATGTGATAAAATTCCAAATGTAATTAGATAATCATTTTGTTCCACTTTGTAGTTTCTGGTGCTTTATTATCAGTGTATGATTAAAATTAATTTCTCTAAACATTTATTTTTCATTAGTATGAAGTTATTGGAAGAGTTTGAGCTATTTCTCTATTATTCAAGCATATACGACTCAACAAAATTACTTTTTTATAACCAGCTTGTAAAGTGCCAAAATTAATTAAACAAATGATTGTACTAAAGTTATCTTTTGTTTTTCTCAGCACACATTTATTGCAAAAAGTACCTTCATTTAATAAAATTTTCCTACCTTTTTTTTTAGGTACATTCCTAAAGACTGTAGTATGACATCCGAGACATTCCATTATAAAAGAGGAGCTAACCAGCAGTTTTGTCAGATGACACATGTTTTTGATCCATCTCTCTATTCAGAGGATGAATTATTATTTGATATTGACAGAAAAACTATTCCAATTGCCATACATTGTGTAGCTGATAAAGGACCTGAGGGTGAGAATTGAATTAATCCAGAGCCAGAATATAATTTTATTTCTAGATATGCGACAGTCCCACACTACTATAGCAGTTGTTGAGAAAGGAACGGATGGTACACATATATTGAAGGCATTAAAACAGAAGCTCTTTGTCGATGGTTTATGCTATTTATTACAGGAAATATATGGGATTGAAAACAAAAATAATGACAAGGTAAAATGGCAGTTGTTTTGATCTGCGTGATTGAGATTTGTATTACTTTGCAGCAATCTGGGGATGATGAAACTGAAGATAATGGATCTGAATGTGTGGTGTGTATGAGTGAAGTGCGGGACACTTTAATTTTGCCATGTCGTCATTTATGTCTTTGTAATTCTTGTGCCAACACGCTCAGATATCAGGCAAACAATTGTCCCATTTGCAGGGCACCATTCAGGGCTTTATTGCAGATTCGTGCACTTCAAAAATCCGCCAATGCAATTTTGCCTCCAGTGAGTCTTCCTGATGTGAGTATAGAGAATTCCGTTGTATCTGTTATAATCTGATGGTATTGCAGGGAAGCTGTGATAATATTCCACCTGGATATGAAGCCGTGTCTCTCATTGAGGCATTAAATGGTCCTTGTCTGCCAAGACAACCACCATCTGCTATGCCTGATTTGGTTGAAACACCTGACAATGAACCAGCTATGCAAGCAGCTCAAATTCTTAACAGACATTCCACAGAACACACTCCAATTAAAAATTCTAAAGACAAAGATCGTAATAATTCTGAGGTAAGTTGATTGTGACGTTAATAGAGATGATTAAAAAAAGAAAGATTGGAGACGCTAACAATGTTTTATTATTTCAGTTTGGAATGTCAGTGTTGACTCGAGAAGAAGACAAAGAAACTCCAAAGCGCCCTCTACTATCTACACAGGTAGAACCTGTTTCTCCTAGGAATAAACATACACGCAATCGAGATGCATCAAGACAGGTGTCAGAAAAAAGTGATGAAGTAAGAAGTTTCTTGTTGCACATTTACCACATACAGAACTTTTATTTACATTGTTTGTGTAGATTGCTGATGAAGACAGTGAAGCTGAAAAAATGTCCCCATTATTACAAAATACGAAACAGTTGAATCGTGGAAATAGTTTAGCTCTGAATATGGTTGATGTTGTTGAACCTATTGATGATACCGATATTGAACATGACGAGATTAGAAAAACAACTCAGCCAGAAAAGAATCGTAATTATAGTAAGTTATATTTTACGCTCTTGTTTTTATAACTTGACATTTTTGAAACATCGTAAGCATATAGAATAATATTCATAGATATTCTGTATAGCCCGTGAAGAAAGAGGTGACGAATCTGACTATTATACTCCTGAAGAAGCGGCGCCCTCACAGCCAAGTCCACTCTATGAAAATGCGGTACCTCCTAGTTCAGTAGAAAGCACCCCTCAGCGATTACCGGGCACTCCGCTGTCTCATGCAAGTGCACGTAGCAGCGGGGATAGTTATACAAGTGGCTCAAGCACACGCCATCTTTTGGCTGTAGCTAATGTTAATTCACCTTCTGAAAGAGTTGTACATATCTGAGATATAAAGAGATCTTTCACATTGTAAAAAAATTACATGTAGCACTTAGCTACATTTTAAGGAATATCACAGTAATGAGTTTGTTTCGTTATGTCACAGACAACATTAAAGCAGACCTGCCAGCCCAGCAGACATTTTTCGCCAGACTACATTAAAACTAAAGTTTTACTGAGAGCTGGCATCTATCTAGTTGGTTGTAATTCGGAAATCAATCATTTATGGCGAATTGAATATTTTAAACTAATGAAAATGGCACGTACCTATAGTATGAGCTATGAGATGGAATATTGTTTTATTCTAATTAACATGACCTACGAGATTTCACGAGACAATTTGTAAGTTTAAGTGTTTCTCTGCGGGCGCCATTTAACCAAACAATCGGAACCGGATTATATCGGTATGTCATTTTCAATTAATTTCAAATTCCCGCGGTTTATAGCAAGTACAGTTTCGTTTTGATTTTTTCTTTCCTTATTTATAGTTTCTTGTTTGGGTAACTGGCGCCAAAACGGGAAAAATTTGCGTTAAATTAAATATTGTCCTGGCCGGATAAGAACTCTGTCTCGCTAGATTCAAATCTAGTAGTTCGTGGTAATTAACATAAATTCAAAGTAAATTGCTAATGACAATGCTTTTTTTCTTTTATTTGTTGTTTACTTGTACATTAGATAGATATCATTTGTCAGTTTTTAGACAACTTGATTTTATACATGAACATGCTCTACTCAATTGAAAATGTTTTTTAAAAAATGATTTCGTTATTTTGTAAACAAATTTAAGTCATTGCTATAAAGAGAAAGAAAGTCTTTATGGAATGAATTACAAATGAAATTGATACTCCTCGCAGTCTATAAAAATGTGCTGAAAATCAGATACATCTCCAAAATATAAAAAATACAATAAAACTAAAAGATATTCGTTAAGGTTAGCGAATCTGAAAGAAAGAATTTAATAGTAAATTGTGAGGCGGGTATTTTTGTTTGAAGAAAGGGTAAAACATATGTCGCCATTTGGCAACACTGTTAACTTGTATAAAGCAGGTCTGCTTAAGAGTTGTCTCTGGTAATGTACAAGTTCCTGTTTGATTTACTTACAAGTGATTCACTCTCGTGTTATCTCTTCATAATTATTTTGCAAATATGTAAAAAACAATTTAAACATTCTTGTTTTAAATTATAATTGCAGTATTTATATTTCACATTTCCTAGATTTAGTGTTTAGGTCACGCGACTTGAGCACACTTGTTTTATATTTAAATTGTGAACATGAATTTTATAGAATTTTTGAATCTCACGGTGAGGTTTTTGTAATAGTTATTTCTTACATTTTATGTATTATTTTATACATTGATTTATTGTTTTATCATCTCTGTTTTGTGGTGATTGTGTTTTTTATAGATTAATCGTGGAATAAAAATCTTGACTCTTCTCTTTTTTGTTTTTTAATCCATAAGATTAACAAATTATTTTAAGTGTCCGTTAAAATAATTTATTATATAATTAGACAAGAATCTACTTTAATCATAAGATTAATGTAACATATTAATCCATAAGATTAACATAAGGCTGTTTTTAGATGGTTTTAATTTAAAGTCACTTGTATCAAAGATATAAGTCAGGATTAAGTTTAAATTGGAAGGTTGCACACGAAATCCTGTACGTTATAACGTGTGTCACATTTTAACGTCAGCCTTAAATTTAATTCTGCCTTAATTCTTTTAAAGCACGCTGCCTAAACTCACGAAAATAAACATGTAATTGTTGAGCTCAATTATTAACTGAAATAGAAAAAAAATTGTAAATTTTCGGATTTAAATGTCCTCAAAGGAAACAGTCCAAATGTGACAGGTTAGGAGATTTTGATGGCCACTTTACGGTGCCGAAATTTTCATTGCATTTTCATATGCAATATCACAAGAGAATTGAGCATAAATTGAAAATAGTTCGACAGATTTTCTTTCGAAAACGTGATACCAGGTAATAGACAAATGGTAACTAGTTTGAGAAAGAATCTGAAGAATTATTTTTTAATTTAACGAAATCTCGAGTGGTATTCGGAAAATTATATTTTAAGGTTTTGAATTTTTATATTAATTTCCTGATGCGGGACTAAAGTATTTGCGATTCATTTTTTAAAATGACATTGATGACATTATTATGTAGTTAACAAATACAAAACAAAATTCTGTAAATTATTCTCGCGAGAATAATAGGCGTTTTCGTTTCATAAGTGATCCGCATTTGATCTGAACTTGAAATGAACCGGAACTGATCAATATCCATTTGATTCCATGGCGGTATGAAAATAACGCTTTTTGTATGGATCAGATATGTTTTACTTGGTGCTGCTCAGAGCTACTCCACTCGTTGCAACGAAAACAGCTAATGATTATTCCCAGTGTAATAATGACACCATTGGTCAGAATTAAGCATCCCTCACACCAAAGCAGTACGGCGGGAGCGAACGCAACGCGGGATTGAATTCTGTGGCGGGATATCTAAGCGTTTACATGAAAGCAATATCCCGCCACAGAATTCAATCCCGCGTTGCGTTCGCTCCCACTCCTGCTCCGGCCGTACCGCTTTGGTGTGAGGGATGCTTTAAGCGGAATATCGCTTTCATGTAAATGTTTAGATATCCCGCCACAGAATTCAATCCCGCGTTGCGTTCGCTCCCGCTCCCGCTCCCGCTCCCGCCGTACCGCTTTGGTGTGAGGGATGCTTTAAGCGGAATATCGCTTTCATGTAAATGCTTAGATATCCCGCCACAGAATTCAATCCCGCGTTGCGTTCGCTCCCGCTCCCGCCCCGGCCGTACCGCTTTGGTGTGAGGGATGCTTTAAGCGGTACGGCCGGAGCGGGAGCGGGAGCGAACACAACGCGGGATTGAATTCTGTGGCGGGATATCTAAGCATTTACATGAAAGCGATATTCCGCTTAGATACCTATCCCGCCACAGAATTCAATCCCGCGTTGCGTTCGCTCCCGCTCTCGCCGTACCGCTTTGATGCGAGGGATGCTTAAAATACGTGATAAAAATACTGCTAAATGATAGGAAAATGAAAACGTTAAAAATAATCATTTAAATAAATAATTTGTTATACAGGGTGTTTCCTAAGTATGTTCCAAAATTTGAGGATGTGATTTCCATTAATATTTTAAGAAAAAATGTTTTTATGAACATATGGCCCTAAATACATATTAAGGAGGCTACAATCGAAACCTAATACAAATTCTTATACTTTTGACATTTATGCTTTAACACAATCAGGTACATGAATATAATACGTAACATAATTTAAAGCTTTATAACAGAAACCCTAATTAATAACACATTAGGAAACACCTAATCTTGATGTTTTTGTTTACTATTCTTTTAAATTAATAATTAAAATTGAAAATTATTCAAATATAAATCACGTGATTTCGAATGGCTTCTCATCGATTGTGACGTCAGTGTCCAGTAAATATTTCACTTGAAGTTTATGTTATATGTAGTTTTTGTTTGTACTTTTTATATTGCTTTTTGGAAAGTTATTGGGATACACTTTAAATACTTACATTAAAATGATCTTCACAAAAATATGACTACACTTATCCACTTCATTTAAAATGTCAAGAAGAAATGTCACATTTATAACCGCAGTTTCCTCTAAATTTCTTGGTACGTTGATAAATAATTTAGGCGGCGCTTTAATAAAGATACTTTTACACTGTGGCCTAGTACAGAGTGGGCCAAATTCGACACTTTTAATAGGAAACTCCTATTTTTAGAAGAGTTAGACAAAAACTGACCTCGGTCCCTGCAGCTTGATTTTTAAGACAAAATTAATGGTGAAGACCGGGTTTCGATATCTTGTACCGTTTAGGAGCTACAGGGCGTTTTTCAAAATTCTACGATTTTTAAAAACCTTGATAACTTTTTTGTTTATGAAAATTTATTTATTGAATTTTTTTTTCTTTTCTTGCCTGTAGGTACGGAGTTCCGAATCTAAATAAACAAGAACAGGAAAAATGAAAAAAAAAAAGAAAAAACAAATGCGTAAAGAAGAAAATCCACAAGCAAGCATATAATAACATTTCTAACGAAAATGTACAAAAATATGTATGCGAAGGCAAAAGCGAGAACTTAAATCTTACTTAGATCTTTATTATTTGTAATACGATAAATTCGGGAGTTATATTTTATACAAATTACTCCACCACACATTTTTAAAATAAAATTTTTCACAAGCCTTTTTATAGAGAGAAATTTCGTGCGAAGTCAGATCCTCCTTAATAGTGATACTACTCCTTGCAAGTTTTTTCTAACTGTTGTAGGCTGCACCTTTAACACATCAATTTTCGAAATTATAAAGAAAACATCCTAGAGGTTTTATTTGACATGTGAAGATGTAATAACAATATTTTAAATGTCAATATTTTCCAGTTTAGTAACGAAACCTGCGGCAAATATACAAGGTATTCTTTTGAAAATAATAAAATAGGTATCATTCTCTGAGAAACCAGATGGTTTACCCCATTTGCTAATATCTTGATGAAAAATATCAATCTTGTGGTATCTATCAATTTTGAGATATTTGATTATTCTATACTTTTGAAATAAAAAACTAGAGTTAGCGATGCAACCAAACGTGCACGTATGGTAAATGTTATATATTTAGTTCATTGGACGTTTCCTCAGTCATTCCCGAAGTTTGTAACTTTGTTACTACTTGTACTGGAACTGAACACCAGGATATACTTCACGAAATTCATCCATCGCATTAGGTATCGCGTAAACATATTCATGATTAACTCTGTGGCAGTGGCGGCGGTATGGTTACGCCTTTCATTTTCATTACCTCATTTTAGTTGGAAGCTGAAACTATCGCTTACGCCATTTATGCCTGGTAACATAAATATCTTAACCACAGGTTAGAGTTACTTGTCAGTTAGACAGCACTACAGTGTAACTGCGTCACATTCTAACTGATAAGTAACTTTAATCTCTGGTTAAAAGATTTATGTTATAACTGCAATGGAAATGAAAGACCGGGCGTCACGATTCATTTAACATAATAATCTCATTTTCAGATTTTTGGCGCTTACCCCCTTTTGTCGTGCAACCGTCGACATGTAAATCGAAACACTTACTGCCATCGAAGCCTCCATTAGTCAGTGGTAATTAAGTATACTATTTACTTGATAATAATCTGTTTCTTTTTCATACATTTATTTTTACGATTGCGAATAAATCTCAGAGTTCATAGGATCGAAACTAATTATAATCATCAGTGATCATGATATGGGGTGATTAACTATATTTTATTTATAGTGGGCTTTGAAAACAATTAATACTTGATGTCTGAGATTGGTGCTGCTCACAGAATTTATAACTAATAGGTGTAACATTGCATATTGTTAAAAGTGATCGATATATGTCAGAGCGATGGACATTTGCCTAATTTGCCAAAAATGTGTAGTGCAGAAAAGATATTCTTATATATATTCCTCAAGGCACTGTTCGTTAACAGAAAAAAAATGACACACAATACTATTTTCCTAATATGTTTCAGTGGCAAATTTATCAATTCAGTTTACTCTTTATAATTAGTATAGGATAGGTGTATATTACTACGTCTATGGTGAAGCTGCTTTTCAGAATCAGTATCTTGGGGTTTTTGTCAAACTGTTACGTTAAGGCTGGTGTTTTAAAATGAAATGCAAGACGGAACCTAATGGGACCACATACACTCAGAAAAATAAAATGTTGAGTCGACCAAGAACAGGTTCAGTTAACAAAATTTTTCGTTTGCCTATTAGCAATCACACGTGGTCATTAAACCAACAGTCAAAAAATGTTAAACATTTTAGATTGAATCAACTCATTAAGGCAAACATACAATGAAGACACCGTGCATGTTTTTTCAATGTACAAAAAGATTGATACAGGAACTTTAGATTTGTTAAAGCGGTTAAATATTTTATTTCATTTAACAAAAGTGTAGATTGAATTCAATCTAGTCTTATAACTACTAATTTTCGCTTCATTGCGATAAGTCAAAAGTAAGGTAACCCTCAACCCTTGGGTGATGAGCTGAACCAGCCGCCGCCTAAACGAATTTTATTAAAAAGAAAATTCGACATATTTTAAATATGAATTAATTTTATCCATTTAATAAATACTATCGAACAAATCTGCACAAGGTTATGTTGGGGCAGGTTGTAAATAAATCTGAAGTTTAGCAAGCACTATCTGGAAGTCAAAAACAAGAATCTCAATAACTGTTTATTTCTACAAAAATAATACGTAAATTAGTGATTAATTCTATTTACGTAGTTAAATGCATGACATCTTATTAATATAGGAATTAACACTCTATTTTACTTGACTTAACATTTATTTTGTTAAGTAAAAAATCGAAACAGGCACATAAAGACAATAGCACTTTTCCTTTTTCACGACATTTTAAAAGTTTACTTTTAATAAATATGGCTGACCTGCAGAAATTGTGTGCAGTTACTACTGAAAGAAAAATCTAAGTTTCGTAAACAATGGTCAAAATAATGAAAACCCCAAATTTCAAAAAATGCACCCGAACCGCCGCATAAGAATTTTTAATTAAAGTATTGAAGACAACGGAATTTAGTCACGTTAATTAACTGATTGAATTAAAGCTAGAATGTCGTATTCAACATTTTTAAATTTTTATCTGACGACTTTATTTTCCATAAACACTCATTTTCTTGGTATAAATTAATAAATCCAGAGAGAAAGCCTCACTTCATTAACTCTTAGATTGGTCATTTTTACAGGAAAACTGGCAAGGAAATGTGTGATTCCCCTACATCATCCTTCTTACCTATCGATAAGACGGAACACACAAAGAAAAATCCAGATGTTGTTTGCATTCATACAAAACCATTGTGGGAACTCGCGGACAAACTTGGCCGATTTGACTAAACGCACACCCCGTCTTGCATTTCATTTTATAGATCCACATGCAAGAAGGAGCGTGTGTGGCAGCCTTTAGAGTAAACAGGAACTGCTCTTGTAATTCTGCCATGCAATTACGAGACGAATGTATCCATTATCTATATTCCGTTCGTTTCGAAAGTAACTTTTAAACATGAAAGCTTTGTGGATTACTGTAAATGCTATTTTAGTTTATTTTGTGTAGCAACATTTACAATATCACCATACAATACAATGCCGATAATATAAATGATAAAACATGTAGCATCTCATTTAAAATAAGTGAGTTGATAGCGACTTTTGATATAACCCGAAGTGACTAGAAGTCAATTTTAGTTTATTTGAAAAGATCATTTTGGAACATCTCTTCTTCGTAAATTTCACATTTCAATCCAAACTTCTACTTGAAAACTTTTAATGAACGGTTTGCGTGAATAACCCTGTACATATAATACGTAGTACATGCAGGACCTATTTTTTTTTAATTTGTGAAAGATGTTTAAAGAAATAAGTAAGAAACATTATTATTGATGTTTTTTTATTTAGTGAATAAACCAAACCAAATATTCCGCCTCGAATGAAATTTATTGACAAATTAAACATCTGGCATTAACAGATTAACAGGATTCAATAAATAACCTTCTTATCGGGGTGTGGAGAAAGTAGACTCGTCCCTTGAGGTTCTAAATGCAGTAGCCCCATTTCAATAAGGGTCAAATTCATACGATTTTATTGCTCTTCGTTTCGAAACTTTGAAGTACTAATGTAGTAGTGTGTACAACGAACTGTAATAGTAAACCATAGAATGGCGAATACGTTCGGGAACAGCGGCCCCCAATTGTGATTTAAGGTATTAGAATTTGCCATGACAGTTGAGGTCAATGAGACCAGTTAATTGCTGATAAGCTTAATCCTTAGACTGAATTGTAAACGAATTGTTTGTTGATAATGCCTGCTGCTTGTTCGGCTAGAAATTGCAGCAATAGGAGAATTAGGATTAACACTCCAATGTCACGGCACACTAGAACAAGCGGCCAAATACAACACCCTGCAACTCACTTGGGTTAAAGGCCACGCTGGAACATTTGGCAACGAGCAGGCAGACGAACTGGCTAGACAGGGCTTGGGGCAACCCTTTTGGGGCCCCGAACCGGTCATAGCACCGTCAGTAAATCTATTTAATGCCTTATTGAAACAAAGATCCTAGGATCGACATATCGATAGATGGGTAGATAGATAAGTGTCACCAAGCAAAAAAGGCTATAACGGCCCCCTCGCTCAAACTGACACGATTCTGCATGCAATTACCTAGAAGAAGACTTTCAGGACATTGTAAACTAAACAAACATATTGTAATGTTTTTAGATTTATTTTGATTTGTTTTTAAATGAAACACTTGATGAAACTAACAACTAATTTATTTACACAACACTTAACACTAATTTATTTATAACGGACTCAGACTAATTTATTTATAACGGACTAAGACTAATTTATTTTTACAAGTCGAGCAATTACACAGTAAGTAACTCTACGTTGAACTGACTAAGACTCATCGTCTTCGTGTATTTATATTAGAGGGGCGGCTTCTCCAGCAACCCCCAGCGTATTCTCGAATGCGAATCTTCGGGAGTCGGTCTTGAAGTTTCCAGATTGTTCTCGAAACTTCTCGTCTAATATTCTAGATATATCGGCGGAACCACACGTAATTTCGAACAAGAATGCTTCTGGATCATCCCCAGCTGTCTGCAGAGCTTCTCGAAGACGCTGTTGAAGTGCAGCTTTCAAACCGGAAGTTTCCAGCTCTCGTTCTTCTAATTCTATTTTTAATTCGGCCACTTTTAAGTCTTTCAACAGCACTTTCTTTGTAGCCATTGTTTTTCCGAGCACTACACTTTATTTATTAATTTATTTAAATTTAATTGTTTATTTATTTTCACGAACCGCACACCGGACACCACTGTAATGTTTTTAGATTTATTTTGATTTGTTTTTAAATGAAACACTTGATGAAACTAACAACTAATTTATTTACACAACACTTAACACTAATTTATTTATAACGGACTAAGACTAATTTATTTATAACGGACTAAGACTAATTTATTTTTACAAGTCGAGCAATTACACAGTAAGTAACTCTACGTTGAACTGACTAAGACTCATCGTCTTCGTGTATTTATACTAGAGGGGCGGCTTCTCCAGCAACCCCCAGCGTATTCTCGAATGCGAATCTTCGGGAGTCGGCCAGACTTCAAGGCGCTTGTCACGTCGGCCGTCGGCGGAGTGCATGACTCACTCTTAGTTCGTCACATTGCCCCCACATTGTTCCTTGTGATAGCCTTGAAAGAGCATGTCGAAAACGACATGCTGGCCCCTTTCTGCAACTACCGGTTTGGAAGAAGTAGCAGTCCACAGTTTTCTCATTTCCAACAGCCGCCTGTGGGTGGTGACTGCAGACCAGGACTTCAATCCCTGTTCCATTGAAGATAACTTCGATCATGCTTCGGACTACCCTCCAGTCCAGCCCGTCAAGTCCGCAGCCCAACTTGGGGATGGCTAATTTAGTCTCTTTGCCTTTTATCAGCTGCCTCTTCAGGCTACAAAGAGTTCTCCACATACTGTGATAGTCAGGTTTACCGCTTGATGTCTTCTTAGTGACTAAGTAGTACAAGCGTCGTCTCTGATCTGCGCTCGTGTCGATGATCTGCAGGCTCTTGCCTACCATGGGATGCTGTCTTCGGAGTACCTCGACTTGACCAAATTTCTTCCGGAAAACCTGGGCTACACCTTTGGACATTCTTAGGTCTTCTGCCACGCAGTGGGCCAGACTGTACTCTGGTGGCACTTGAAAAAGGTCTTGCTGTCTCTCCGTGGTTACTCCAAATCGTGCTTTACTTCCTGTGGCGTGATGAGACATAAAGGTTTCGAAGTTTATTTCGGAACCTTGCGTCCTTTGTACAGTCCCTTCATTCTCTTCTCCGTTGTAAGGAGCCATCCGGTTGAAGTGGATTACTTTGGGCTTGCCATTCGGGATCTTTTTGATGCGGTATATAACATCGTTGATCCGTTTTATCACTTTGTAAGGACCTTCCCAAGATGTCTGTAATTTTGGGGACAGACCTCGACGTCTCTGGGGATTATAAAGCCAGACCAGTGCTCCGGGTTGGTATCCCCCATTCTGAGCGTTGATGTCATAATGCTCCTTCATTCGGTCGCTGGCGGTCTGTATATTGTGACGCACTTGATTGTGAATGTTGTCCATTTTCCTGCGCAAACCGCTCACGTAGTCTTCGTCGGTAGGGACTTCGCCAGGCTTCACGCCGAATTTCAAGTCGCAGGGCAGTCTTGGCTCTCGCCCAAATACCACTTTCGCTGGGGTCTCTCCTGTGGTCTCATGAACGGACGAGCGGTATGCCAGTAGAAACAGGGGAATATACGTGTCCCAGTCTCTCTGGTGATCGGAGACGACCTTGGACAAATGTCGGTTGATGGTCCTGTTGAACCTTTCCACCATTCCGTCCGACTGTGGATGAAGCGCAGTGGTCCTAGTTTTCCGTACGCCGAGCAGAGTACACACATTCTTGAATAAGGTCGATTCAAAGTTCCTTCCTTGATCCGAATGCAGTTCCATGGGTGCACCATACCGACTGATCCATTCCTTGACAAGGATTTCAGCAATAGTGACCGCCTCTTGGTTAGGTAGGGCGTATGCTTCAACCCACTTGCTGAAATAGTCCATTACCACGACGATGTATTTATTTCCACTATTTGTTTCTGGAAATGGACCTGCTACATCGATGGCAACTCTCTCAAAAGGACTTCCCACGTTATACTGTTTCATGGGAGCCTTGCCTCGCCTGTGGGGACCGTTACTGGCTGCGCATACTACACATTTCCTGCACCAATTCTTTACGTCTTCTTTGCAATTCACCCAGTAGAATCGCTCGCGCACCTTCTCCATAGTCTTCTTAATTCCCAAATGTCCTCCCGAAGTACCATCGTGAAGTTCCCTCAGAACTTCTGGCACCCTATTCTTGGGAATTAGTAACTGTGTTTTCTGTTCCGTGCCTTCATGGTTCTCTATGCTTCGTTTGAGAAGACCATGATCCAGCACTATGGAGTCCCACTGCGCCCAGTATGATTTCACGGATGGTGCACAGGGTGCTATCTCTTCCCAAGTAGGCCTTGTCTCCCTACTTTTCCATTCCAGCACCAACTTCAAGTCCGGGTCGTTCTCCTGGTCTCGTCGCAATGCTTCGCCTTGCCATTTGTCGTCAACAATGGCCGTCCTTGCAGTCATGGCTACTTTCTCCTCCAGACGACTACAGTGCTTACAGTCTTCAGCACAGGGTCTTCTAGACAAAGCATCGGCATTTCTATGGCTTGTTCCTGCCCGATGCTGGATTTCAAAATCGTATTCCTGAAGTCGTTCGATCCATCGTGCAACTTGTCCTTCAGGATTCTTGAATCAGAGGAGCCATTTTAAGGCGGCATGGTCCGTCCTCAGGAGGAAGTGTCTACCATATAAGTATTTGTAGAAATGTTCTATCGTCTTTACCACGGCTAACAATTCCCTTCTGGTGACGCAATAGTTACGCTCCGGTTTTGACAGGACTTTGCTGAAATAGCCGATCACCTTTTCTTGCCCATCTTGTATCTGAGAAAGTACGCCACCAATACCAACGTTGCTAGCGTCTGTGTCCACGACGAACTTGCCTTCCGGGAGAGGGTAACTCAGAATAGGAGCACTTATCAAGTACTGCTTTAGGCGTTCAAAGCTAATTTGGCAATGCTGGTCCCATTCAAACGGGCGACCTTCTTCGGTGAGCTTTGTCAACGGCTTAGCGATGTCTGCAAATCCGGGAACATAGCGCCGATAGTAAGTACACAGGCCTAGGAAACTCCTTATGTGGTGTTTATTTTTGGGTGTTGGCCAGTCTCTCACCACCTGAATCTTCACTGGGTCCACGGCGATTCCATTTCCGTTAACAATGTGGCCCAGATAATTCACTTCCTTCTGGAACAGATGGCACTTCTTAGGGCTAAGCTTTAGCCCAGCTCCGCGAAGTCGCTGGAACACTCCTTCCAGATTCTTCAGGTGGTCGTCGAATGTTTTTCCCACCACAATTATGTCGTCCAGGTACACCATGCACGTTGTCCAGGACAGACCCTTCAGAACCGTCTCCATTAGCCTCTCAAATGTCGCTGGGGCATTACATAATCCGAACGGCATCACCGTGAATTGCCATAGTCCCATACCAATGGAAAACGCAGTCTTTTCTCGGTCTTCGGGCGCTAGCTCCACTTGCCAATATCCACTCTTTAAGTCCAAAGTCGAAAAGATCTTCGAACCGGCCAGAGTGTCCAAAGTATCGTCAATCCGTGGCAGAGGATAGCTGTCCTTCTTGGTGACATGGTTGAGTAACCGGTAGTCTACGCAGAACCTCGTGGACCCGTCCTTCTTCTTCACAAGCACTACTGGTGACGCCCAGGGGCTGCTTGAAGGTTCTATTACATTGTCTTTTTCCATATCGCGAATAATGCGTTCCGCTTCCTCACGTTTCGCCAAGGGCAACCTCCTTGGAGCTTGACGGATGGGTCTTTCTTCTCCGGTCTCTATCTTGTGTTTTACGACGTCGGTTCTTCCCCTAGGTCCGTTTTCTACTTCGAACACGTCCTGAAAGCGACCGATCAAGTCCCTTGCTTTTGTCTTCTGCTCTGGAGTCAACTCCTGGGCTGACGGCATGACCATTTCCAACAACTTCTTTGAGACCTTCGTCTCTTGCAGCTTTACTTCAAGTTGGCGGGAAATGGAGGACACCATGGCGCAGCTTCCCAAGATTGTCCCCTTCTTGATGTTAACTGGGAAACAGTTGACATTCATCAGGCGGACTGGTACTTCCTTTCTCGCCGTTAACAATGCTTTCCCAACGAGAACTCCTCTTCCGATCTTCAGATCGTCAGTATTGGGTTCTACCATAATAACTTGTCCATTTTGAAAAACGCCATTCAGATTGGCGTCGACGATGACCTCGGTCCTGCTGGGCAGCACAACGTCTTCGGCAAGGATAACTCGAGCAGCCATGTCTCCTCGTTGGTGTAGAATCAACTCCTCGTTATTGACAGCCAAGACACCACGCTTCAGATCCAATTGAAACCCGTGGGCACACATGACGTCCATTCCCAGAATCGCATCGTCCTCTATTTCCGCTATCAGCGCACGGTGTTTGATGGGAGTCGATCCGATGGTAATAATCACCTCTACTTCACCATGGACAGTAGCTGATGTTCCAGTTGCTGTCCTCAATTTCCACTTAGTCGGCTCGGTGCGTTTTGATGACTTGATGACGTCTGGCCTCAAGATAGTCTTCGTCGCACCCGTATCCAGCAACATAGTGTGAGGGATGTCATCAATGGTGGCATCCACGAAAACACTGCTGGTTAATTGTCGCAGGGATATCACTTGCCTGGCTTCCGTCTTTAGGGGCCTTTGAATGCGGGTTGACGTTTGCCCTACTGCACCGACACGACTTAGTTTCCTTCTTGAAGGATCCTGGCTGGGTTTGGGACATCGCCGAATATGTTCCTCCTCCTGGCAATTCCGACTCGCCAGCCGCTTCTTCTGCTTCAAGGCCTGCTCCAAAATGCGGCGAACGTCCTCGACGGTGGTAAACTCCTTGGGCCGCTCCTCTGTAGTAGATCACACTTGGACGTTGATGGGTTCCTCTTCTTGGAAATCCATAGCAGCTCGTACCTTGACATGCCCTCTTGAGACTCGCTTCGCCGCCTCGTATTCCAAAGCGTAAGCCAATGCGTTCTTGGATGTCTTTGGGTGAGCCATTCTCAATGCCTGCTGGTTGTCCGGGTCACGAATTCCATCTATAAATGTCTGCACCGTCAAACATTGCAGGAATTCTACAGGAGCTGCAGGATACGCCAACTGGGCTAGGCGCGCTACGTCGGCTTCGAATTCCTGAAGACTTTCTCCGGACTTCTGACAACGATTCCTCAGCTGCGCATGGTACACCTCTGTCAGATGCGCCTGACCATAACGCATCTCCAGCCTGTTCACCAGCTTGTTGAAATCTTCTTGTTCTTCTGGCGGCATCGTTTGTAGCACATCGATAGCCTCTCCCCTCAAGGCCACAATTAACGAAGTGGCTTTCTCACTGGCCGTCCATCCGTTCGCCTTTGCTGCTGCTTCAAATTGTTTAAAGTAATTAGGCCAAGAAGACTTCCCATCGAACGTCGGTGGTTTTATTTTTAATTTTGAAGTTCCCGCTGGTCCTTCCACAGTTCGCGCCTCATTACTCTCTAGCACTTCTGCTGGTAACTGATCCCCGAATATTCGCATTCCTGCCATAATCTGTTCTAGATTCTTAATTTTGTTATCCTGCTGAAATATTATTTCTTCCATATTTTCTTGCAGGTTCCTTGTCTCTTCCGATATTTTTACCACTAGTTTTTCTTCGAGTCCTTTCGACTGCTCTAGAAATTCGTCCTTCAAATTTTCAGACTGTTCTCGAAGTTTCTCGTCTATGTTTCTGGATTGTTCCAGCAATTTCTTCTGCAATTCGTTGAAATTTCCAGATTGTTCTCGAAGCTTCTCTTCTAAATTTCTGGATTGTTCTAGAAGTTTCTCGTCCAAATTTCTGGATTGTTCCCGGAGTTCGTCCTTGAGATTTCCAGATTGTTCTCGAAATTTCTGGTCTAAGTTTCCAGATTGTTCTTGAAATTTCTCGTCTAACTTTCTAGATTGTTCCGTTAATTCATTTTGTAATTCCTTGAAATTTCCAGATTGTTCTAGAAGTTTCTCGTCCAAATTTCTGGATTGTTCCCGAAGTTCGTCCTTGAAGTTTCCAGATTGTTCTCGAAACTTCTCGTCTAATATTCTAGATATATCGGCGGAACCACACGTAATTTCGAACAAGAATGCTTCTGGATCATCCCCAGCTGTCTGCAGAGCTTCTCGAAGACGCTGTTGAAGTGCAGCTTTCAAACCGGAAGTTTCCAGCTCTCGTTCTTCTAATTCTATTTTTAATTCGGCCACTTTTAAGTCTTTCAACAGCACTTTCTTTGTAGCCATTGTTTTTCCGAGCACTACACTTTATTTATTAATTTATTTAAATTTAATTGTTTATTTATTTTCACGAACCGCACACCGGACACCACTGTAATGTTTTTAGATTTATTTTGATTTGTTTTTAAATGAAACACTTGATGAAACTAACAACTAATTTATTTACACAACACTTAACACTAATTTATTTATAACGGACTAAGACTAATTTATTTATAACGGACTAAGACTAATTTATTTTTACAAGTCGAGCAATTACACAGTAAGTAACTCTACGTTGAACTGACTAAGACTCATCGTCTTCGTGTATTTATACTAGAGGGGCGGCTTCTCCAGCAACCCCCAGCGTATTCTCGAATGCGAATCTTCGGGAGTCGGCCAGACTTCAAGGCGCTTGTCACGTCGGCCGTCGGCGGAGTGCATGACTCACTCTTAGTTCGTCACAATATGCATTGCATTGGTTTAGCAGACAGCCCAATCTGTAGAGGCTGTAACTTAGAGGAAGAAATAGCTGAGCATATCCTCTGCGATTGCCCCGCACTCGTCTCGATCAGAGGTCCCATGTTAGGGGAGTTCTGGCCTGACATGGCCCCTCTGTCGGACGTTCTTGGTTTCATCGAAAGGGTGGGATGGCTCGAAGAACGCTGACAGTTAAACATTGCTGAACCTGGGGGTAGTACAATGGGCCCAATTGTGGCCTAAGTGCACGTGAATTCTTATTCACCCCCTCACCAAATCAGAATCCAGAATCGGTTGTAAATTTGAAGCACACCATTTCTCGTTGATTCAATAAATACATTGATATAGTTAATAACTATAAAAACAAACATTTAATTTTACTATTGTGTTTACAAAACGTCGTGTTGTATTTCACAAACAGTGTCGTAACATGCTTTTGGGTAGATTTTTAATAAATTCTAATTTATTATGTAGTTTTTTTGAACATTTTCGTCGTAACCGAAGACATCTCTTAGGCCTTGCATCAACGATTGAATGTAACCCTAAATTGGAATGTAACACATGTTATTACATACAGCATATTGTCGCATTCTAATGTAGGTTTAACTTTAACCCTGTCTTAATTATTTTATGCCACGCAGCCTTAGTTGTTTTATTTGCCTGAATATTTAAAAATAATCTTGGATTGTAAATTATATTCATATCGACTTCGAAATATTACCTATCTCTGTTATAAGGAGTATAAGAAATCGGAGTTGGTTTTGTTGATATCAAATAAAGACTAGAAATTTAGGAAAAGCGTCTGACTCTGAATGGCATGTTATACCTTTCTTTCGGCTATTTAAAGGAATTTTACTCGTGCAAGCGTGGAAACGTGTCCCGTTTAAGAAAATCCAATTTCGTTGATTTTGCTTTAGCCTGTAAGTATTTCGGGAAGTGATTTACCATTTTAAATAATAAAGATACCAGCATTTTATAAATTACTTTTAATTAAAATTTTATTTACGGATAAAGCTATACTCCATACAAATGATGGCGATCCAAATTTCAAGATTGAATATAAAAACAATATTCGCAAAAAATAAATTTGTCCGGTGTGGCATAGAAAAGTAATTGGGCCCCTATTTTTTTTTGACAATCCTTTAAATACAAGGCGTTCTGTTTGGTTTACGCAGGATGGTGCATCTGCACATAACGCACGTGCAGTGATTCAGTATTTAAACCTAAATTTCATGCCGTATCATTTTGTAATAATTAATTAATTAATACAATTTTCTGAGATGATTTTGAATTTTTTATGAGTTTTAAGTAAAGCACAAACTTTTATAAAGTTCTCTGAGAAATCGGTAATAAAAAAGTTTCCCATTTGTTGCAAACTTTTCTGAACTCATACATATATCGATTTAAGAGAAGTGTTTGATTGTTCTTGCAAATTTTGAAATCTCAAAAAAAAATTGTATTAATCAAGCGTATTATTCACTCGATAATTTAGATTGTGAAAACGATTAATTCATTTACATTATTCGCTGCTACTGGTTACTATTTTTCGCCTGTTCAACACATAATAGCATTAATAGATAGAAATATGTTGTTCCGAAATTTTGCCTAGACAATATGCTCAGGTAATAACGAGTATCTGGGTAAAAAACGATACTCGGATAATAATTGTACAGGTATTACCTAATATCCAGGTATCCGATGTCATCCGTATTTCCTGGGTAATATTAAGCTAGATTCACATTATCAAGCGATGAACGTTTCCAACACGTTACGTTTCGGTTTCCGACAAATATTTTCTTATGTATTTCAGTGAATTTGTTGCGTAGCGTAACCGTTCATACAGCAGCCGTTTTTGCGGTATTCAATACGTGTAGAAAAGTTTGCCGGAACCGAAACGTAACGTTCATTACATGATAAAGTGAATCCAGCTTATACGGATAGTATTCGAGTACCCAAAGTCTTTAGTAAGTGCTTTCAAAATGTGCCACAGCACAAATATTTGCATAATTCAAAATATATCACAAATGGTTGAAGTTTAGGACTTTTTATTCATAATATTGTAATGTTTTTAGATTTATTTTGATTTGTTTTTAAATAAAATACTTGGTAAGACTAATAACTAATTTATTAACGACACTTAACACTAATTTATTTATAACGGACTAAGACTAATTTATTTTTACAAGCCGAGCGTTTAAACAGTAAGTAACTCTACGTTGAACTGACCAAGACTGCTCTCTCGTCCTCGCAGGCGTAATTTATATCCGAGCGCTTTTCTCGTAAGTTCGGTTCTGGAATAAGTCGGAACGTTGGCGAATCTTGAGTCATGTATGACGCGTCGCTGAGTGCATCACACGTCGCAATTCGTTCGTCACAATATCAAGTAGAATACAGATTTATAACAGAGCTTACCATTTCGTTCAAAATAACGAAATTCATAACACTATTCTCAAAATAGGTAATTCATTTAATCAATTTAAAGATAATTTTACTAGAAAGAACATCAGCGACTGTGGGCACGTGCAACTTTTAATTTCAATTTTCAATTTTCAATTTAACCTCAAAAACATAAAACAATAATAATGATAATAACTATTAATATTTTGAGGATAATTTTCCGTGAATAACTACTAATAAAATAAATAATAAATTGATTAAATATTGTGCTATGTAAGATTTTTCAAATTTGTTTATGTAATTAACTTCTGAATCAAGAAAAATTGTCATAGTGATGTTTTTTATTTTAAAATGTGAAATTGCAGTCTAGTTCATTTTGACCGCTATTACGAGTAGACGGATAAACAGACGACCTTATAAACAAAAAAATCTTTGAATTTTATTTGGAAGCTTTATTCGTCCGCCTGCTCATAATAGTGGTCAGAAGGGATTGACTATATTTAGCAATTTAGCATTGTATTGGAGAGACATTACTGTTACATTTCGGTGTACAGTCAGAAATGTAATGTTAAACTACGGCCTAATCACTTGTGATCGTTATAACGAATAGGCGGATAAGCAGAGAGGCACGCATCGAATTCTTGTCGATGTTTATTTGGCTGCCTGCTTGTTATGGTGATCAGATCAGATCAGATCAGGTTAGATAAGCATTTTAGTGGGGGTGATATTGGGTGGTATGCATAAAATGAAGTAGATGCTAATACTTTCCAAATTAATATCTACTTCGAAGTATCTTCTATTACATACATAAATCATTTACTACAACTCTTCAGCATATACTACGCAAGCGAAGTTTATACTACGACACGTAGTAAATACTACGCTATGGTAGTAAAATACTATTAATATGAAGTATACATTACAGACGTGGTCAAGAAAAGCAAGTTACACGCATATGGTTTGTTGAATAATATCTACATAAGAGTGCATAAAGTAATTAATCATATAACCGTGTCTGTGTATTTTTGCATATCAAAATAAACCTCGGTGATTCCAAATTTGAGAAAAAACAAGAAATTGAAGAGGAATGGGATGGAGCTAGTGTGCTTTGATCTTCGCTTAGAAAATTACAAAATCTTATTTGATGTGAGGATGACTTCCGTTATCAAAAAAGAAAAAGACGTAGCACTAAAAAAGTTAAAGGTTGAATTCAATGACAATACAAAAAAGTGCTGGACATAAAACAATTAAAAAAAAATAAATAACATGAAAACAAACATTTAAAAAATTGTTGATCTCAAGCAAACTGGAAATAAAAAAATTAATTTAACTGAGTGGTAACGAAAATTCTACGATTTGTGGAATGCAGATAACAATCCAGTGATGAAGATGCCGATGTATTGAAAGATAAAAAAAATAGACTTAGAATATAACTCAAGGCGTATTGAAATTGTATTATATTTTAAGGGAAATCCAAATATTGTTATGATGTACCTGTGACAGTGATGAAAAACGGAGTAAAGGAAATCAAGAAATGTCATTGAGAAATGCAAAAATTATGTTTAAAAAAACAAATTGAAGCCACTGAGCTCAAGTCCTTGCTGCTGGAACACAAGAATCTGCTGTAAAAGCTCAGAAACGTACTACTATTGATTTGGAGCAATCGTCGGAGGGAATAGAACATTATTTCTACCGTGAAATGTCTAAATAATAAATAATTAAGTTGATTTATTTTATTAAAAACAGTTAATGTCATTTTGGTTTTTTTATGCGTCTAGTCAATAACATTGTTTAGCTTGGAACATTTGGCGCGGATAAGGGTCTCTTTCTATTTCAACGGGAATAAAATCGTTGTCTGGATCCTGCAGATGTTTTGCTATTACATTATGGATGACAAAGGCACTTACAATATACTTTGTTACTCTTTCAGTTATTAGTCATAGGAAAACGTCGCTCTATTACAACACGCTAACTAGTATGCAGAACATTATAATTTCTTTCTATAGGATTCTTCAATGGTGTTAACATCTACGGTGGGATACTGTAGCCTTCATCGCCTAATAAAACTACCTGTGCTGTATTGTTATACATAATATTACAGACAGAGGAGTTACGCCATATTCTGCTATCATGTAAGGAACCCGGTCAAGATGCATCGATATCAGTGAATATTTCTTTACCGTTGTATGTAGCTTGAACGTTGATTGAACACATCCTTTTCTATTCACATATTCATTACCATTTAGTAATGGCTTTAAAATTTCTATGTGGATGCAATCTATAGCACCTATAACTCCATGTATTTGTTTCCTAACTCTCCTTTCAACCATTGCGGTGGTGACTAGATCTTCTATTTTTAGAAACTTTATCCAAATAATCCTCTTTAAATAAATTAAATCGGTCACTCCTTTAATTACTCTTGATACTGTACATTGGTGTATGCCCATGTACGCAGTAACACCCTGCTCAAATCCAGGATCTCCTATAAGAAGTTGTTGTGAGTTGCCAACCAATTTACATATATAAAAGCAGCCATAGTATTTTACATAATTCATACCGTGTGTCGGGGAAGTCGACTAAAAATAGTAGCTATAATAAATAAATATATATAATAAATAAACTGAAGTAGATACTACGCGGCAGCCGAAATTTGAGATTTTCGAAGTAGATACTACAAAATTTCCAGTAGGTAGAAATTTATGGCGAAGTAGTAACTTCTATATACAATTGTACATAATAGTATCTACTACATGCGGATAGTAAGTATTACGCTACTGTAGTATCTGCTTCATTTTTGAAGGTGCTTGAAGTATTATCATATACTATGCTTTATGCACACCACCCTCTACTTCTAATTCTGGTCGTACTTGTACAAATCCACGTGGATAAGAATATAACTTTGAATTTGCAAATGTTATTTGATACTTCTGATCAAGAAATATATCCAATGCATTCAAAAAGTAGATCAAACGTTATGTTTTTACATTCAGGCGATACAGGTGAATTCGAGTTACCGCTCAGAGTCCTCAGGGTATTACTCTTTTTTACTCTTACATGTACTGAAACGCATTCGCTCTACCTCACACTTTTGCTCAGAGCGTGCCCCAAGCGTTATCTCGAATGCACCCACAGCAGCCAATCATTATGAACTTTATAATCTTAAATTGATATTTATGTTTATACAGGTTGTTATAACGTAACTGTCATTTATTAAACTGTACATTCTTTTGCATAAAATTGATTCATTCTGCAAACTCAAAAATCTAGCTAAAAATTGAAAAATTGACTTGCGTAACATCAAAAAGTTCCACTGTTTTAAAACATTCATTTTAAGGTGTTTATGCAATTTAGTTTGTGTTCGGACTACTCATAAAACAATAAAATTCGAGTGCATTAACCCAAGTAATCAGCTGGATAGATGCAATAAAGGCCAAGGTCGGCAATGTGTAACCGTTGAAAAAATACGAAATGAATGGATTTTATTCTTATTACTTCTTAAATGATAAAAACGTATTTAGGTATCAGCTGTTTTACGTACCTTCGAGTATTACAAAAGATGTTTGAAATATTGCCCACCGTTTATGAAACATAATTCTGCTCGATGTAGCCAGTTGTCAGTTATTCGTGGAAAATTATTCCGTAATTCCGTAGCACAGTCATGAATTCGGTGACGTAAATCTTTAATAGTATTTATTTCTGTTGCATAAACACGCTGCTTTAGGCATCCCCATAAAAAAAAGTCTAAAGGATTTAAATCAGAACTACGAGGAGGCCATGGTGTAGCACTTCCGCGACCTATCCAACGATCCGGAAACACAGTGTGTAAATGTTCACGTACAGCATGATTTAATGAGGTGGAACATCATCCAATAATAACCACATGTTTTGCCGGATGTCTAACGGTACATTTTCTAAAAGTTCTGGGAGAACATTCTGCAAAAATTGAAGATAGTCTGTCCCAGATAAACGAGCTGGTAATTCGTACGGTCCAATGAGCATGTTATTAACAATTCCTACCCATAAATTTATGGAAAACCGTTGCTGGAAATTAGTACGTCGCGTAACGTGTGTGCCCATACATGTGTATTTCTGAAATTTAATATACCGTTCCGCGTAAAGGTAGCTCATCAGTGCATAACACATTCGTTGGAAAAGCTGGATTTTCTAGTTGGCGTTCCAACAACCAATTACAAAATGTCTGTCAATAGGGATAATCCGTTGCAATCATTGCCTGCACTATCTGCACATAGGGACAACTGTGCTTCTCGTAATGTACGCCTCACAACGCGATTTGATACAGGCAAATGACGTGCGATTTCCCGGGTGCTTGCGGAAGGATTTTCAGTCACGATGTCGAAGATTGCTTCTTCTGCACCCAATACGCGGACAGGTCGTTATCCATCTCCGTCTCGCCCACGATGAGATTTCAAATCTCCAGTAGACCGTCCCCGTTGCACTAGTGCCATAAATGCTTGGGGGTTGGCACTACCCTACCAGGAAATTTTTCGCCATACAAACGAGCTGCGGCAGCAGCATTTTATCTGGCTTCACCGTAGCAAAGCATCATGTCCACTAATTCTTCGTTTGTAAATACGTGAGCCATGATAAAATAGTTTTTCTCGTATCATAAACAAACGACTTTTATAATAATTTATTTACCCAAGTTTTTACATAAATTTATTTACATAAATGACAAAAAATAAAAATTTATTTCTCAAAAACAAATTAAAAATTCTTCAGGTAAAACTTACACACTGCACGGTATCGAGGAGAATGCGAAACAATGCGCCCGATACTTACGTACCAAAATTGCGAACTGAAGGCTGCGTGTTTAAGTGCTCCAATCAGACCTACCCTAACATCGTATCAAAATTTATGAGTATATGACGGGATTTGTAATAACCGATTCGCATAGCTGTGCATTCATCATTTACGCCGTTTTCGTTAATAGTGCACCCTTGACTATATAACTTATTTTTCTTGTTTTCATGAGTACTATTTGTGGTTTCAATAAATGACAGTATCCTCTAACACGCAGTATAAAAAGAAATATAATAATAAATTGCCCAAATTTATTACGTTTTAAAAAATTGTATACATGTCTTATGATTCTCTGGAATGTCCTTTAAATTTACCGCAATATAATTTTAACTGAATTGATTGAAGTTACAAAGAACAATATCGAGTAATCAACAAAATATTAGATTGGAGCAGACTTTGGAAATTAGAAGCATACCCTTGATTAATCCAGAACTTAAAGTTTGAGTTCTACGTCAAATTCGCATTTAAAAGTGAAATTTGAACACATCACTCATACGAGGAGTAGTAAATAAAAAGCTCTTTAGGTGTTTTTTAGAATTTGTGGTGTTGTTGTGAATTGTTTAACTTTTCAATTTTTAAAACAGTTTTCCCTAAAGTTCTTCAACTGTGCTTATTGGCATTCTAAACGGCGAAAAGGGAGTCTACAACTGCTTTCTATTCACATAGCAAAAACTTTCGCGATTACAGTGGGACGTAGGGTTTCTCGATAAAAATAATATAACTCCATATACAACAGATTTGGGAGTTAAATGTAACCCTGAAGAGTAAACCAAGTCCCATTCGAAAAGAAGATTTTATTTAACGTATCGTTATCGTTGATGTTTGTGAGAAACCAGCGGCATAATTCTTATATACAGTTACACAATGCGCAAGCATATAATCAGATCCTTTAAAATGTTGTGGCATATTCTATAAGAGAGATCTGTTTTCTATGTTAACCTATGGATTGATGTAGTATAGGTTCGTTGGAAATTTCTTCTTAATCATTGTTGATAGTTTCAGTAGTTCCTTTTTTAGGGCGACTACTATGTTCCTCTCTAGTTACATAGTCAATTTCTTTGAATGTTTTTAGAGAGTGGCTCAAATATTGACAACCTGCTTATATTCCACCGTCACTTCTGGAAATTTCCATTGAAATGCAATGCACCCTCAAATCGAAAATGGCTTTTCGCCATTGATTATTATTTTACCATGTAGAAGAGAATAATTTGTGAAGGTAGATGATCTGCTTAGAGTGCTTATGTAGCAAGGGTCTTTTAGGTATATTTTTGAATGTATTGATTTTGGAGTTTAATAATTCACTGCTACAGAAAGTAATATTTTTTTTTTCGTGTACAATAAACTCGCGATATAGTGAATACCGCTTTAAGTGAACTACTCAGTGGAGTGAACAGTGAAAATTTTGTATGCGATTTAGTGAACTGCGGTATACCTCGATATAGTGAATGCAGTGTTGTTTTAGAGAATTTCTTGAAATGCGCTGATGCGACCTAAGTTACTGTATCACAAGTAACTGCGCGTGATAATTGTTATTCTTCTGTGGTGCCTGTTTTAACAAGTGTAACTTGTGAAATTATTACTTCTGAAGTATTTTTACGTGCTACGAAGGTATGTACGTTTACGTTTAGGATCAAATTGACATTATTATTTAAAGGATGTCACAAAAACAGCAACGTAGACATTTGAATTTGTCTGAGCATTATGTAAGGGAATAACAGAATTGGCGAAGAAATTTGGCATTGCAAAGTTCACTGTATGTGCAATAAAGAAAAGACGACATTTGATTTCTAAAAAAATTACTGAAAGTTTTGGGGCAGTGTCAAAGAGTGTCAAAAAGTTTCCATGTACCCAAAAATGGATTATACAAATAGCTTCTTAAATTGAGACATAAAAATGTACCAGTTAGTGGATTCATGTTGCAAGAACAAGCAAAAATTTTACAAAAAAAATTGGACCCGTCAACTTCTATTAATGCAGATTTCAAAAAAGCTATGGCATACGTCGTTTGCAAATATTTGAAGAAAAGTTATCTGCACAGCCAGAATTGGTGGATATCTTTAAAGTGAAATTAAAACAAAAAATTGAGGAACTCAATTTGCGACCTGACCAAATTTACAATGCCGACGAGTCGGGTCTTTATTGTATGTTATCAGAAAAAACATTTGTCACACATTCAGAAAAAAATGCTCCAGGAAGAAAATTAGCAAAACAGAGAATAACATTTTTGGTGTGCACAAACGCAGAAGGAAGTCATAAACTGAAGCCATTAGTGATCGGAAAGTCGAAAAATCCACGAGCTTTTCGAAAGTTTAAGCGTCCTGTACATTACGGAAGCAGTAAAACAGTATGGAAGACAACTTACATTTTCAAGAAATGGGTTCACGATATGTTTGTTCCAGAAGTTACAAAATTCTTAAAAGACAATAATTTACCTGAAAAAGGTTTTTGTTATTAGATAATGCTCCTAGTCATCCATCGGAAGAGGAATTAAAGAGTTATAATGGTCTCATGCCATCGAACTTAACGCCCCTCATACGGCCTATGGATCAAAATATCATAAGAATAACGAAATCATTTTATCGTAAAAGATTGCTCTCGCATCTAATAACTAATAGCCTAGATATTACTGCTTCATTGCAAGCCTAGACGTTAAGGGATGCTGTTTCTAATTTCATTCTGGCATGGAATGACTTGCAGCCAATTGTCGTAAAAAATGTTGCTACAATATTTTTCAATAAAAGAAGATGACAAGGAAACCATACCCCCAAGTCAGTAAAAAATTCGCTTGCTTAATGATGAAGTACATACAGCACCTACACATCTTCTTCACTGCATTAATCCAAATGTAGAATATGAGATAGTTGAAATAGAAGAATGGTACAAAGATATGGATTCTTCAGAGCTTCAATGTATTAAGATTCAGAAGAAGAAGAAGATATGAATAGGATTTTTAACATAGAAGACAAATTAGTTCCTATAAGTCAGGCACTGAAATCATTAAACGAAGTAATCCAATGGACTGAAGAGAATGAAAATGAAATTGATTACTCAAGTTTACTTGTGTTACACAATTTGAGACAAAAACTAGTATCATTAACTTTAAGTGTAAAACAAGTGCAATTAATATTAACGTGTTTTTTTACTCCGACATAAGCACAATGTTTTTTGTTTATTTTGCATGTATGTTCGATTTACAATTTAAGATTCTTTTTTATTATATGCAATAATTTAAAACAGTATTACAATTTAATCATTTAGGAGTATGTATTTTATTAAAAAAAACATTTTAACCTTGTTTTTTTTTTCAATCTTTAATGTAGTGAACATTTCAGCTTAGTGAACCGGCTATCTTCTCTTTGTAAGTTTCTTGAGTAAAATTGGCTTTCTTTTAGCTCAATGTCCCTTAGATGGTATGTACAGACCTTTTGGTATACGAAAATATTCCTACACTAAATTTCACAGTTTTACACTTTTGGAAAATTTATGGACTAATAATGACCTAATTGTTACCCTAATTCGGAAATGTCGTAAGTCCTTTTTCACTAATTTTACAGGAGATGATAAAAACCATGATGACAGATTACCTATTAACTATACTTTTTATTATTTTGAAATAATTTTAATGGAAAAAGTTACATTTTTAGCTTTATAGTGCACAAAGACTGTATACGTACATTTTGCTTATATTTTATTGAAAATATTACTTATGATCTATGTTGTGCTTCATGCCTCATCCGTGTTGTAAGTATTCAAATCTATGCCAACGTTTTGGCATAGGGCGCACGACATACGACAGGTACACACAAAAAAAGCGTAAAATTTAAAACCTATTCACGTTTGTACGCTGCACGGAAAGAAGTCCCCTACCAAAGCCCACGACGGAGGATTACCACGAAAGGTACGGGCGGGGGGGCGTTTTTAACACAACCAGTCTTCATACACAACATGGATTCGAACAGTATACGTGCAGACCTGAAGTTATTAACATTTGTGTGCGTGTTTCGCCGCGGTTTGTTTACGCTCGATCGTTTACGAACACTTACGGCACTTTAATAGCTATGCGGGTACCAAATTTTCGCGAATGCCGCCGGATGACGAGGAGGTGATTTCTAAAATGAATCCCAGACTGAGACGTTTTGCTCAAACATTTATTGCGGCCGTCCTCATCGCTTACACGACTTTACTGGCCTACCAATCTTTGTCACGTGCTGCGTTCGACAACGAGGTAAGACCAATCACATTTTTTTTATCCTAAGTATTGAAAATTATGTTTCGCTAAACTGTTCTAAATTGTTTCAATTTATTTTTACTTAGAGTCTTGATATTCACCTCCTTTTAAAGTTTTTCGACCCATAATTTTTTCTGAATTGTTGATTAATTTTTTATTAATTGTTTTCATGGTAATTAGTCGTTCAACTTTATTAAGTGATGGATATCTTCGCTCTTGGTCTAATAGTCTTATAAAGTTACTGAATAAATTAAGTGGCAGTTATTAGACTTAATTAAAAACAAGAAAATCAGCTTTAATGTACAAATTCATGAATGTAGGTGATCGATTTGTTCTTTTATTTTATGAATATTTATGGATGCGTGTGGGTACCTATATACACTCAGCCCATTTTATATGTGTTTTAAATTAGTGAGAGAAGTGAAGCAATATCTTATGTTTAATTATTTAATAATTTTAAATCATTCTTTTTTTTTTCAAGAAGGTCGGAGGAGGTCACTCCTCTGACCGAATACCCCAAGGAATTTTTTTTAAAATTATTGCCTAACGGTCAAGAAACAACTCAATATTAATTAACAAAATCTTTTAGTTTAGCAATTAATTCCGTCGACAAGGGAAATACACTTTGTTGTGAAAAATTTGGCGGGAAATTGTATTTTTGTCTGGATGGCATTTTTCATTTGTAGAATTTTTTTTAAAATTAATTATTAAATTATGTTCTTGAATATTCTATGCTGTGTGATTCTTAGGAAATGTTAACTAAGAAGTATACATAAATGTTTTCAATGAATATTTTTATCTGAAATGTTTTACATATGTACAAATATACAGAACGTGTTACGACCCTATAGTCAGACACCTAAACTTCATGAACTTTCGTCGTTGTTTTTTCAGTTTTTTCAAAAGCTTTAGCTTTTAGCTAAAGCTTCTTTACTTATGGATATCAATTATGTCGTTCGTTTTTTTGCTTTGAACAGATCATAGTCTAACCACCTTTCTGAAAATCTTTTGTTATATTTCGATGTTATTAGAAATACTGGAACACCACAAATCGGGAGGGAAACGTTTAGAATGAAAATATTAATATTTTTGATAATTGACACTAATGCAGCACGAAAAGTTCGTTTCACAGCGACACTGTTTGGTGTGAACCGTAAGCTTAATTATGCCTGAAACTTTACAGTGTCTTCTCTAAAAAGATATATATGTATATCTATCATTTTTATATGTATAAAATGTTTTTATATTAAAATGAAAAAAAAATCCCGTTTTCCCTTTCGATTTCAAAAACTCTCTCGAAAAGAGATAAATCCCTTAAATTGGTAACATAGATGAAGCTACACTCCGAATTTTGGTACAACGGAAGCCAAAGGTATTTGTCCGATTAGCAGTAAACCTGTTCGAAATTGAACCTTATTGGTATATTCATTGAGACTATTCCGACATTTTGGTGAGTGAACACATTTGGCTCCCTTTGTACAGCTCTCTCTTCTCGCGAACGATGTGATACTTATTGTATAATCATAGTCGTCTGTGCTCTTTCTATCTAAAATGTTTCTTGTTATATCCGAAGTCATTGTGAACTTCGCTGTTTTAAACAGAATTCTGTAAATATTTGTTGCTGGAAATTTGAATACTACTCATTATTTTAAAGAAGAAAGGTTGTCAATTAATTGTTTTATTGTTTTTTTTTCTGTAATACCAGTCAGTGTCAAAATTGTAGCGTTTCTATTGGAACCCTGCTGTCATCACTAAATGGAGGACAGACATTTTTGACATTTCCCAACATTTAGATAAAGGGACCAACCGCAGAAACTTTTGACAGGTGTTATTAAAAAAAACAGAGTGTAATTGACTTCTAGTACTACTCTACTTCTTCAACCCTGTGGTCATTGGCGATGAACTTGAAAGACTCTGCTCATTGGCACTTCTTAGACACCCTCTGGTCATTGTCGACAAGGCGACCTTGAAAGCCTCTGGTCATTGACCACTTCTTACACCCTCTGGTCATTGACGACATGCACAAGAACCAACAGGGGTTACTTCTTCACCACTAAAACCACCCCTCAAATTGGGGATGACCTTCAACGGTGGTCACTTCGGATGGAACATGCCATCGAAGTGTTCTAGGATCCCGCCAGCTATAGCTACTACTTACATACCTTTCAAAAAAATTTAACCTATTTATCTATAAACCGACATAGGGTCAAATATAATTCTATTTCTCATTATTTTCACACTATGAAAATATAGAAGTGTCATTTTTTGACATTCCCCGATTTTTTTTTTAAATTCAGCTGCAACCAATTTTTAGTTATTTTGTATTTTATTAATGAAAATCGATTTCAATTAGTGCTTTCATTCATTAGCATCGTATTCACTCGTCACCGCATATTAGTGTAATTAATTAGTTCTAATGAGCTCAATTCCTTGTCTAAGTTTTTAACTGAGGATATCCACACTTCTTTAAGGAAACTAAATGTAGCGTATATGAAATTGAATTGAAATAAAAGAATTTTTCTTCATTAAAAATATTATTTTTTTAATACCTAGGTATTGAATTTGGATTCTTAATTATTTTTGTTTGATATAAGACAACCAAAAGTCATCTTTACTGCTTTGATTACTTTATAGTGATAATTCGATTTGTGATACTTATTAAGCCACAATCTAAAGTTGTATTGAAGTAATTGATTTATTTTTTAATGTTGTTATGAAAATATTTATCGTTTTTAACAGAGTGCGGATAAAGTGAACTGTAATCCTTGGGTGTGCAATACAAAATAAAAAAAATTAAATTAAATGTAAGTTAGTGCTATTTTAAGTATATGTATACACATTTTCTAATGAACGTATTTATTGAAACTATTGGTGGTAATTTCAATGGGAATTTCTAGAAAACTTCAAACTTTCGGTTTCGTTTTGAATGCACTGTGCATTCAAGTTTGGTAGTAAATGAAATATACTTTCACAATCTTGGTTTCCCTTTTTTATAAGTAGAAAATGTAAATTAATTTTTCTATGAATTTCTTAAAAATTTATATCCAATAATATAACATGACAGTAATATGTATTACGTAAAGCTATTGTCTAAATCTCAGGGATTATTCTAATTACATCATACATGAAACATGAGTGATTCACTTTGGTCAGAAGCTGTACATCATACATGTGTTAATGCTAGGGATGGCATTTAGTTATATGCCGCCTGGCTTTTCATGTTAACCGCACCAGCAACGGTAACACTCGCCGCAGAGCATATGGTTCATATTTCCTGAATCGTTTTAATGATTTTGCTGTCACATACAAAAACCATTTTTATAAATTCCGGCACTCGTAAGCCGCCCGCCTGGATCGACCTTATTGTCTGTGTAACCATGTCGTGTCGTCTGCGTTCGTGTTTGCTCTAGCTATCTCGAGGCAAACACAAGCATTAACTAAGTTTGGTTGAGAGATTACGTGTTTGATTTGGTCTTTATGTGTACATATATTTGAAAAACAACTTCTCAAATGATGATAAAATAAGATGTATGCGTAATACACAGTTAAGGAATAAATAATTTGCACAGAATTCATAAATAATAAATAATAAAGGATGAAATTAAACAAACTATAGTGAACTTTCAAACAAATTTTAAGAGTATATATATAAAAAAGTACTTTAAGTCTAAAACTGTGCTATGCTTGTAAAAAAAGCTTTTTTGATAGATGGGGGTAGAGAAGACACAATAAACAAAATACAATATAAAAGTTATAATTTGAAAATAACAAAACATATCTTCAAATTAAAGCAGAATAGCAGCAATTTCTTTTAAACTTTTAAAATATTTCAAAATATATTACTTTTAGATATAAGGGAACTCTTATTAAACTATTCTAATTAAAAAAATAAAACACGTTTTATTTTTTTTCAAACAATTTTTGATTCAATCTAAATTTTTGATAAAATTTTCTATGTGATACGGCCTTAAGAAAGTTACCATCTACAACTGCGTATCTTAATTTTATTTAGCACTTTGTGTAGCTGATCTTAAAAAGATGTGATTATTATATGTATACGTACAGTCACAAGCATGACAAACGGGTCATGTGTTGAAGCTAAAATGCCAAAAATCTAGCTTTTTGGTCGTATTTTTCGATTTTAGAAGAATGTAATCATCGTTGAAATGTCGCTATTATATTATTATGACATTATAACCTAAGCTGTAAGATGTACAAGTGTCCCATTTTCATATTCTACAGGTATCTCCGTCAATAATGGACATAAAAAAAAAACTGAGCACGCAATACTGGTCAATTTTTCTTGCTAATTTGAATGATTAAATAAAAAATTTGTTTTTTGTTACTATTATCGTAGTCAGTTATGAATTAAATAATTTGTTGAATTAATTAATGAAAGTCATCGTCATATACTATTAAATCCATTTCTCATCTTTTAAAAAATTGAGGAGTGTGACTTATTGAAATTATTTTCAATAATAACTAGTATAAGTAGCAAAAAGTCTTTACTATTTCCCTTTCTTTTTAAAAACAAAAAAATATCGGCATTCTTTTATTTTATATAAATCACGGCGTACTAAATCTAACGTAAATAAATTCATTGCCTATAATGTCCTATTTTAAAAGATAATACCAATAAATTATATATTTTTGAAAAGTGCAAAAAGTATTCTTTTGAATGATTTCAAAACCAACTAGGACTTCCATTAAAAAAAAAACAAAATTTGGATTCGTATCTCGGCTATCATGAACTTTATAAGTGATTTAATTAAATAATCAAGATCGGCGTTAAAAGTCGAATAAAAATGTGGTTATCATCTTTTGATATTTTTAAAAATAAAAAAAGTTATTTGCACTTAAAGTTTTGATGAATTTTTTGGTTTTCAATTGTACCACGAAGACAAATTAAAATTGATAAGTATTGCGTGCTCGTTTTTTTTTCTATTTCCATTGTTAATGAAGATACCTGTAGAATACCATAGAAAATGGGAGAGCCAGTACAATATTTAAAATTGTTCCTTAAATCTGGATACTATAAGATAGTGTCTCGTTTCCTGTGCTCGCGACTGTACCATAGTACCTAATAAGTAGTACTCGTATATTATAGTAGATAACAAATTTAGAAATTTGGCGACCTTTTCGATGAAATATTTATTTATTATCATTTTTCGAGGCGGTCACTACGAAAATAAAAACTAAAATGAGATTTTAGTTATCATGCTTAAGGCATTTGATACTTCTTGGCTAAGGCCCAGTTGTACAATTCCAGCTTAACTTTAAGCTAAAGCTGGAATTGTACAACTGGGCCTTAGAGTTGCTCCTTGAAGTGGGTAAAAGCTTTGAATGTGATCTGATTCATAGCTATAACTGCAGACGTCGTCTGACGAAGTGATAGTCGGAGGCTTAGGTACAGGGTATTCATTACTTATCCGGTAAAGGACGATAGGACGAGTAGCTGATGGTATATTTGAATAAACAAATATTGATTTCTTTTCTTGTTATACTCTTACCTTGTCCTATTGAAGTTATCGCGCAAAAACAGATTCAGTTGATTTATGATTTGTCGGCTCCTATCACAACATTGAAACACCAAATAGCATTGATTGTTTTCTATTTAACAACCACTTTCGAAGACCTGAAGAGCAGAAACGCATATAACATATTTGTGGAACCCAACTGTTGTCTTGATTTTCTATTGTAAAATTCAATAAGCTTCTTCAATCATTTTTGCCCCCAAAAGTTCACTTTGCAGCAAAAATAACAATTATTAGCTTTGTTCATATATTTTCGCGACATATTGCTCGATAAATAAAATAGGACGGTGTATTTGTTGATAAATTACAGGATGACTCAAGTAAGAAATGTTTTTTTCAAAAAGGATTCAGCAATCCTACGTAAATATCAGATAACTCCCCAGAACTCACGCTAACAGATATTTTGGAAACCTGAACTAATATTTGAATTTTACCATTTAATCAGCACATCGAAATTAGTCAGAATTAGTTGAGATTATTTGTTTTTTTTTTTTAATTTTTGTGTAGTGTTTATTATATGAGCGATCATGACAGCCATTATTCACGAGGATGAAGTTTGTGGAACGAGTGGAGCAAATGATCCCAGTGTATAATGGCCATAATGACAAATACATATAATGATTTTTTTTATTCCCATGATATAATTTAGGTCATAACTTGTTAGTACATTTTTACTCTTTAGTAACTGAATTAGCCAACTGTCCAATTAAATTGCCACAGAAAGGATGAGTTCAGGCATCTTGAAGGAAATCATCATTGGATAAATGATAGGGAATTACGAATTTCTGCTTTTGTAATTGTTCGAAAGCAGTGCAATATGATTACGACCGTTAATTATGGATACGCTTATTAGTCGAAAAAGCTCTGATAAATGGAAATATAATTTAAAAGTGTAAAAAATATTTAAATTGTTTAATTCTATGGACGGTACAAATTACATAATAATTATTGAATTAAATATATTTGTTTCTGATGTCAATTATGGATCAAGGCGAATAACCAGATAGGAAAAAAATGAATAAAGTGTACGGTATTTGCGTTGAATTTCTTCAATGGTTTCTGGCGATAATTTATCACTGAAGTGTGTAGTAACCCCGAATTCTTAAACGCATTCGAAAATTCCTTCGGTTAACTAACTTTTTGGAAGGTGTCGGTCGTTGAAGGCACGGAATATTTGGGAATGTTTAAGCGAGGCCTTTTATTTTGTGTTGCAGGTCGGTATAAGCGGGAAGCTAAATGGGAAGGATTATGGAGGCAACTATTTGGACGAGCCACGCGACGATTACGTTCCAGCGGACGGAGGAGAGCTCACCAGCGAAATTCCTTCCGTGACGGCCACCCTTAGACCGCCCAGCACGACCTTAGATGATCTATTCATTAGCGTGAAAACCACGAAACAGTACCACGTCAGACGCTTGCCCATTATACTTAAGACCTGGTTCCAGTTGGCGAAGTCACAGGTATGTACTACATAATAAAATTGTACTCTAATTGACGAATCTATTATGTTAAGTCCTCCCTCCCCCCAACTTAGTCGGGTAATTGAATGACACTCGTGGGAGCGCTTTTAACTTTTTGTTTACTTGACAGTGCGCGCACGTAAACATATTGTTCACGCTATTTGAGCACTTATGCCTTGCGTTGCCACCCCTGTTACATTTACCCTGGGGGTGATCTCTTCGAGCGAAATTTTCCCACGGGTGACGCGGTTTGTGGCTGCGGGTCGGACACGTGTGTAGCATGCGACAATTGGGTAAAAATTCTGTCCACCTTGATTAATATTCCGACTTACAGGCACGCGAAACTCGAACAAGTCTTTTCCCAAACAACAAATAGCGTACTTGCAGCTTGGTAACTTCAATTACTTAATTTGCGGTATTACGTGGGAAGCAGGACAGGCTTTAATTGTAATTACCTACTGGAAGGGAGAACAGTCATTGTTCATAAATCAACAAGTTATTAGTTCCAAAACTTTAAATTCTTTGTTTGTTTTCATTTTTTTTAATTATTACCAGGGATCGGAATAATTGTATGAAAATAACATTTTTTTATCTATGTCTATGATGTTATGACGCACTGACTTACCAAGACCGACAACAATGATAAAACTGGAATATGAAGCATAAAATATTAAAATCCGATTCCTAATTATTACATATATATTTCACAAGCAATAGGATTCTCGAAGAGGCATTAAAAATTAAAATTAATTTTAGAGAGAAGTGACGAAGTGACTATTTGGAAAGAACAAATTATTTGAAACTGTCAATCCTTAACCTATTTCTTCTGACTATAATAGATTGTCCATTAAATTTAATATAAAATTACCAAATTTTGTGACTGTCTTAATAAATAAACAAAATATGCGAGATTTTCGAAATAGAAAATTTCAGAAATTAATGAAGATAGAAGAGATTCTTTTACAAATTTTTCTACACGCAACTTTTTCTATTTAACTGTCTTTGTATCTCTTATGGTTTACGAGATCCCTATAGTAGTCCTTTGATTAGTTGTAGATGTTCTTTTTTTGTTGTGCTTTTATTGTATTAGTTTTTAGGTTTTCTCTGAGTGTCGTATTTTTTATTTTATGCATTTCAGTTTTTCTAAAGATCTCATTTCATGTCACTTTGTTTTTATTTCTTTGATTTTAATTATGGTCTGCGCTTCGGAACCGAATGTTACAACGATAAATATGGGAATATTACTTTGAAAGCCGTGTAGCAAAAAGTGTTGTAAATATACAAAGTATTTCGGGGTAATATCACATTCGCTTTGTGAAAATACATTAAAATGTGCAGTATATTTCCTCCAATTATATAGTATTAATAACGTGTAATTTTACAGTGTATTGTTTGCTTTAGAATTTCTCTTTTAGTCAAAAACGTATTTTTAATATTATTAAAAATTCTCCAAGCTGCTGTTAATATTTTTTTATATCGATGTCTATTTTTTCGGTCTCTATCAAGCATTGTTAATTATTTTTGTGCCTACATATTTATGACATATTTATAACTATAGTAAAACTCTCTTTATTCGGGTTCCCTGAGTTTGGAAATCTTTATAATCTGGAATGAAAAAAAATCTGTCTAATAAGTATGGAAATATATTTAAAATTCGCACCTACATAACTACAAAATTAAACAGAAAATAAGAAGAAAAAGAAGGGTGTAGATAGAAGTAATGATTGTAAGAGTATATATACTCTTATATATATATAAGATTATATATTATAAGAATATATATACTCTTTTAATTATTGATAGAAGCAAGAGAAGAAGAAAGAAAAAGAGATAGTTGGCAAGAATGCTTAAATGACAGACTAGAAAAAGTTATGTAGTGCAAAAATAAACCTATTTTTAAAATGATGTAGCATACATACAGCTTGAGTGAAGCAAGTAGGTTGGTGACGCGTACCTCGGATGTATTCGAGGCGACCGGCCTTGTCTCGCATTGGGAAGCGAAACGATGAGCGCGTATTTAATAATTTTATTTTAACTAGGATTTCAATAATTCTTGTTACAATATTGTTATAATTGCCGCAATACATTTACATAACGCAATTATTATTGTTTGTAATTAAACAATACTTCCATAAACATTACAGAAATTAATAAATGAAAAATCTTCTCTGATAATGGTTAAATTAAAAAGAATTCACAACGATAATATAAAAACATAATAAAAGATTCTCTTGTAACAGAAAAACGATTTCTCAAATTGAATGAAAGATTTTATAGAATGAAGATAAAAATAAAATAAACTTAAAGTAATTCTGGTTAAGGAATAATAATTATATTAAATATCTTTCAAAATTTTTATTAATTCTGCGGATGGTTGTTGCAGAAGGAATTGGACGATTTACAATTTTTTTTCTGTATAAATTAATTCGTTAATACCACTTTATAATTTGTACTTTCTCATGTACACTATAATTCATACTGAATTTTTGTACTGAAGAAAAATAAAGAACAATTTAAATAAATATTATATTATAATAAAAAATATATATTTGTAGCTCAAAAACAACTCTAAAACCCGCACGCTTCGAACTGGAGGCGTGAATTGATACACGCTAGCGCAAGAACCCCCTCTACTCCTACACGACTTCGTCCGAATTTACTTCTATCCACCTAGTTGTAAAATTCAACCTGTATAAAAAAAATGTTGAACACAAAAGTTTTAGGGATGTACCTGAACCGCCAGAATTTACTAAAAACAAAAACAAATGACAACTGAGAACCTAATAAATGAGTATCAATTTTGTTATTTAGTATATTTTCTCCAATTAGAATCCTAAAAATCCAAAAAAATTGTAGATTACCTATATCTGGTTTCATATTTTATTGCTTTTTCAAAAATTTCAATACAGCGCGACAGTCAATAAGAACAGAGTATGCCAAAATTAGCTGTATACAAGTTAATTAAACAAAGAGACGGCCCCAAAAATATCATAATAATCGTATCGGGACATGAGAAATCTTATAAAAATTTCACAACTCACACAATTTCTGTAATTCAAAAAGATCTCCATCTCAATTAGAGATAATGGGCTTTTACTGTATTTACTTATGCCAGTTTAATTTCTTCTGCCTTTATTTGTTTGTTTTGAGATTTGCCGTTTTTAAGATTTATTTTCCTGCCAATTTTTTTATTATTATATATTTATTGTGTAAATAAATGACGGTAACATCCTACATATGTGTATATGCAGAAATAGGAAAAGTCTAACAAGCAAATTTTGCACACAAAAAATTAATAAATGAACATTGTACACTTTGGAAATTTCTTGATAAATTTTTAGCTTACATTATCCGGCTTATTTTATTAATTTGTAAAATTATTTTTAATTTTCTTTCTATTTATAATTATTTATTTTTATATTTATTAAAATACGTATATGACAAAAGAATCCTTATTTATTTATTTTGTCAGCTTATTTTTACAGCGCTGTACAAAAAAAAAATTCTAAAATAATAAACATATTTTGTAAGCGACTATAAAGTTAATAAAAATTTGAAGTACTATTAATAACGTATACAAAGGAATACGTGTGCAGATGTGAAGTAAAACACTTGTGTAAATAGAGAACCACTTATCTCTCAGAATGTTGTAGTTTTGTCAACTGGCGAAGAATTTTTCTAATAATAGAAGTCCGTAATAATCTAAAATGGGAAAACTAGTGGCATAAAATTTTTGCGATTTCAACAAACGATTTCTTATTGCACTTTTTTTTTCAAATACGCCACTCTTTTTGTAAAAGTAAATTTCATAATTAATATAATTTCCTTTTCCTCAAAAATTGTTGGTCAACGTCCAAGTTCTTTGATATTCAAACAGTCCATCACCGATTTAGTACATCCTGAATGCAAAAACCATAACTGCCTGCATAGTAAAATAGAATTCGGAGCCACTGGATGATTTCTAAACAGGAAAATCGAAGCAACTCGAAATAAATAAAGAGCATTAGTCTGATGTGAACGACCTCCTTTTTTATTCTCCTCACATTAGACTTACACGTTTTTTCGGTTTAATATACATATGGTAGCTCCGCCGAAGCACTTGAACTTGAACACCTAAAAAAAGCGGATACGCGGTTCATTGAATGCAGCAGCAGCAGTTCAAAAAAAAAGATACGGTACACATTTGAACCATAAAGTTACTTATAAAATTACTCATCATGGAAGTTTACTCGGTTTTATGCGTAAATTAAGATGGCCGCGTTCGACATATATCTTTCAGCGTCGCTGTGAGTATAAACATTTTTTTTTCTGTGCGTGCGGTAGTATGTATGTAGTAGCGGCTTGTCGAAGTAAACGTTTACGGGAAATAGCACTAAGACGGTTTATCTGGGATAGAAATAACAACCCGCGCGCCAGCTTAAGTGCACGTAAGTGGCGGTAAAAAGTTCGTTTTCCAGCGAGGAGAAAATAGGAAGTTGGCTGTGTTTCGTAGCGGGAAATAAATTACGTTTTCAACTTTTGTTGCAGCCGGTCTTGTCGGCCCTTGAGTTTGTTTTTTTGTTTTTAATTTTTGGAAAGGCTGCAAATTAAATCCGTTTAAGTCAAAAGGGTAGTACTTTTGACAAATTTCTATATAATGTTTTTCTGCAACTTATTAAAACGTTCATATTATATTATTAGGTTTATTTATTTTACTCCTGATGAAGCTATCAAACGATAGTGAAACGTAGAGTACCAATTTTAGTGTCCGTTTAAAATAATTTATTACGCAATTTCACTGGACAAGAATCTACTTTAATTGTTCATATTACACCATCAAATCGGTTATACAGAGTGTCCTATTGCAATAATCCAGAACCAGATAAGGTAATCATAAAACTATTCGAATCACGATTTAAGGTTCTCAGCGAAAGAAAGTACCTATTTATGTCATAATTGAAAATTAGTATTAGTATGACGTTATCCAAGTGACATATTTAAATTTCAAGGCCTACTTCATTTTTATATTTATCGCTGGTTATTAAATTTTATTATTAAATTGGCTGCATTTATAACTAACCAATCGGGAAAAACTTACTGAAGTAAATACACTTCTGGACAAAATTAAGGGACTACCAGTAAAATTAAAAATAAATTTAAAACAAGATAACGAAATTTAATGAAACGAATAAATATCTAAGTGTTTTCTTACAGTTTAGTTGGTTTAAGGGCTATTAAATTTGACAAACTTTAAAAGAGTTGAAATCTTTAAAATACCATTGGTCTTCTCATGAACTTATATCCTAATTTGTAACAAGTTAACAAAACTAAAATTATTAATAGCGTGTATGCCCTCCTCTTGCAGCAATACACGCTGCTAATCTTCTTGGCATGCTTGAGTTTAAGTTTCATTTACTTTCTTGAGGTATCTGTTCCTATTCTTGAACAAGCATGTTAGAGAGTTCATCAAGTGTTACTGGTGGTCTCGGTACGTTTTTAATTTTGTTATCCAATTGATCCCAAAGATGCTCAATAGGATTGAAATCAGGGCTTTTGGCAGGCCACTCCAAACTTTGGATATTTGCATCTCTCAACGTAGCCGTGACAATGTTAGCTGTATGAGGTTTGGCATTGTCTTGCATAAAAATGAATCCATTGCTAAAATTTTCGGCAAATAGTTTAACATGGGGTACAATAATTTCGTCTCTATATCTTCCTGCTATTAGCGACCCATTTCGTATCAAAACCAATTCTGTACGACCATTAAATTGTATGCCACCCCCAAACGATTACAGACCTCCCACCAAATTTGTCAAATTCTCGAATGTACATGGTGCAAATTGCTCGTCTGGTCTTCGTATGACAAGAGCACGGCGATCATTCCTGCTTAGAACGAATCTGGACTCGTCCGAAAACAAAACGGAGTTCCATTGCCCCTCGTCTCAATCTTGATGATTTTGACAAAAGTTTCAGTGATTTCTTTTGTGCGTAGCTGTGAGAGTGGGACCGGTTGCTGGTTTTCTAGAGACAAATTGACTTCTTTTAGTCTTCTTCTTATTGTTTAGGTAGAAATTTCTTTTCCAGTGGCTAATAGAAGATCATTTTTTAATTCACGAGATGATATAAACCGCTTTCTTAAACTCTGAAGTTCGATAAAGCGATCTTCTCTGCGTGTTGTTTTTCTTTTAGCACCTTGTCCGCGTCTTCTTTTGAAACTACCAGTTTTTCTGAAGCGTGCTGCGGCCCTCTGTACCACATATTTGTTGGTATTTAGAATTCCAGCAACTTTTCTCTTCTATTACGAAGAAGAATAATCATTTGGGATACTTCTTCTGGTCTACAATGGTGTCTAGACATATTTAATTAACTTAATACAAACAAATTCACTAATTTTCGAAACAAAAAGCACGCTTTATTAATTAAATGACTTAAAAAGGTGTCAACAATTAGGCCTTTTTGTTGATTTTTGATTTCCTAGCAGAGAATGGGTTGCTATTGTTAATTGTTTCCTGGCACACTATTTGAATTGTATTTAATAAACGTCAATTTATGACATGTGAAAAGTCCATTAAAAATAACTTGTAAATTGGAAAAGTTATTTCAAGTTTATTTGGTAGTAACTTAATTTTGTCCAGAAAAGTATTTTAATAAATCAGGTATTATCAACGGTCAAATTTGATAAATTTTAGTTTCAATCGTCTGTTCATTCAAATTTTTGCTTGAATAAATAACTCAACTTCAGTAACATCTTGAATCTATTTTAAATTTATATTTGTAAGAATTTTGTCAACCTTACTAATACTTTTGCACTGCTTCAAAATCCTAAATGAATATTTTCGATCCATTGCTCTCCTGTACGAGGTTATCACAAGACAAGAAAGAGTATTCTGAGAGTGTTCTGGAACAATTAATCCTAAACATTATAAACGAGTTAATTTCAAATGATTAAAATTACTATCGATAATAATGAAATGTTTCAAACTTATGATTCAATTTTCAGCTGTCGATAAACAGTTGTAAAACATACATACACCTTTTCAAATTATTATTTCATTGCATATGACAAGTCGACGAGTCGTTCTCGGCAATAGCTTTAAATATTTTTATGAAGCAAACACCTTAAGCAAAAACGAAGACTGCGCACTCTTTGTTGTCTTATCTCGGTTTACAAACATCTTAAGAAAACAGCAAACGAAGTCGGTATCAAAATTCTTGGTCATCAAAGTTTCTCCGGAGATAAAATCCGTGGGAACGAGCAGATTAAGCACAACATATTTGCATCGCCAGGAAACCCTGGCTCAGCGATTTCGGCTCGTGCCGAGCAAATGCAATTTCAGGACTACGCGAGGAAATGCGCTAGGCATTTTTGAGGCTTACGGAATCGTCTCGCGTAACAATGGAAATTCACACTGCAATTTACATGTAATTACCGTACGAATTTTATTCCGGAGACACACGCTTCGCAAATTAGATTTGCGCTAGACGATGTCAGCATTAGGCAGAAAACGCAAATAATAATTGTTCAGTTTCTAGCAGCTTAATAAAAGACAAACTTGTCACAATCAACATAAGCATTTCTATGTTGTGTTTTTTAATGATCAAGTATGCAACGTTCGTCACGTTTGTTAAACGGGGCACTTTATGGTTTAGTGAAACATTAAATTAATGAATTTGTACCGAACTGGTAATGTTGGAAATGAAAGTTTACTCTGGTTCATGGTAAATTACACTAGAAATATTTAATAAGTTTGAAAATTGAAATAGAATAGTCCATATAGGTATAATATTTTGAATAAAAAATTCAAAGTGTTTTAGATGCTTTTTTTAAATAAAAATTAAATAAAATATACCGTCTGTCTCAATGTCAATAAGATTAGAGTCTAATGTAAAACAGAAGTTGCTTTACATTATCTGCCTTAATAACAAATAATATTTGATTGACTGCAGCCCTTAAAGACCATGCCTAACTCCGCCCTTGTTTGCACATATAAACGCTTGATTCGTATATTATTCTTATTGAAAAGAAAATAAGGCCTAGCCTAGAGTTTAGTGCTTTTTTTGACAATGCATTTAAAGGAAGAAATAATTGGCTTTCGGAACCTGCACGATGCGATTTTTCACTTTTCCTTTTTTTCCTTTTTTGTTTTATCTCTGTTTTATCTCTCTGCCAAAGACTCACAGTTTACAAAGAAAAAAGTCTACTTTAGCACAAATCGTTTTTTTTTTGGGTGATGTAATAGGTATCTTCGTTTCATGTTAAAACTACAGTCATTAAATCAAAACGTTTTAACTGTAACTGTTTTAGCTTGTTTCGAAGTGCTTTTTGTTTTGATGTATCAGTGTCTGCCTGGTCTTATTTAAGGCTGCATTCACACTGATGAAGCAAAAACGTTTTCAGACAAAACATTTTTGACTAATTTTGTTAGAGAGTGTTTTTTTCAATGCTTTAAATAGGACCAGGTACACACGGATACATAAAAAAAATAATTTAAAACGTGCTGAAACAGTTGTAGGCAAAATGTTTTTACTTAAAACATTTAGTTCTAATGACTAAGGCTGCGTTCACACTGATGAAACAAAAATATTTTCGGAGAAAACATTTCACTGTATTGTGAAACATTTTGAGTTTGGCTCGAAATGTTTCAGCGTACTTTTTGTTTTGATGCATCAGGGTGTGCCGCCAGGTCCTTTTTAAAGCATTGAAAAAACGCTCTCTAACAAAATTAGACAATAATGTTTTGTCCGAAAATGGTTTTGCTTTCTCAATGTGAGAATGCAGCCTAATAACTGTGGTTTCAACATGAAACGAAAGTTACATCACCCCAAAAAAACGATTTAGGCGAAAGTAGACGTTCTTTTCTCGTAAACTATGCAGCGTTCCTTTAGCAGAGAGAGAGAGAGAGAGAGAGCGCGTATCTTCTTTCTACGAAACAAAAGAAGAGAGAAAGTGAAGTGAAAAATCGCATCGTGCAGGTTCCCTAAGCCGATTATTTCGTTGCAATAAAATGCATTGCAAAAGAAACACGCAGAGAAGCTTATTGCATAGACCTTTCTTCCTTATCAATGTAATTAAGCAAACAAAACATTTCGATGTATTTCTTCTTGTCAGATGTGCAAAAAAGGGCAGATTTAGACATGGTCGTTATGGGTTGCTGCCCAGGACCCTGTTCACTCAAGGGCCTTCCTTATCAAAAAATAAAAATAAAAACGATTTAAATAAAAAAATTATTGAAAATATACAAAAATTTTCGTAATTAGATAAAGTTTAAACGCTGGTTTGCAACACTATTGCATTGAATAAAATATTAAATATTAATGTTTTGAATGACAATAAATTGTTACTAAGGTGATTTTTGTTTTTGTTTTTGTTTACTTTATACTTGACTTGAAAATTTGTTGCTTCGTTTTTTTGTTTGTTACTAAAAGTTACCTAAAATATTTTTTTAAATATTATAACTGAACGTAAAAGTTTGTTTGTATATACCCAAATGCATCAAATAAAATAAAAAAGTTCTTTACCGTCAGTTTCCTATAATTTTGCCTATTTGAAAAAGGGGAAAAAGAAAATGGCAAATGAATCGCTACAACGAACCTACCAATATTATACCGGCTCCAAAGTTAACGGTCTGCCCCTGTAGTGCAAAACAGTCCGTTGCGTTTTCTGAAAGTATTCGAAGGCATTTTTAATTATTTATTTTTGTTTTAGAAACTCGCAGTAATGTGGGTAAACGACGAAAAATTAATAATGAAAATTAATTAAAATTGTGTAACTGGCAATATAGAAAGTGTTAGGAAAGAGTTCTGATGAAGCCCAATAAGGCCGAAATACATGTATAAACTCTTTCCTAACACTTTCTATATTGCCAGTTACACAATTTTAATTAATTTTCATCTGGCAAGAAAACTTGATTTTAGAAAAATTAATAGTATTAATAGAAGCACGTTTTTTGGTCTCTTTTAAATACGTTACATTGTTTTGTCCGAAAACGTTTTTGCTAGATTAGTCTGAACGCAGCCTTAAGCATTGAAAAAAACTCTTTCTAGCAAAAATAGTCAAAAACGTTTTGTTTGAAAACGTTTTTGTTTTATTAGTATGAATGTAACCTTAAGATCAAATTTGAGATTTTAAAGAAAATTTTATTTCATTTTTCTGGAAATTGTTTTTGAAACTAGAATCATCGGGCTAGTCAATTCTCCACCCAATACGTAACAGAAATAATGTCGATGGTTCATAGGCAACCCAGCGCGACGGCGTTTTTTTTTTTCCTTCATGACCAGAACCCGTCTGCAAAAGATGCACCGGAGGCACCGCAGCATTTAGGCTTATTGTGCTCGCCCTGCGATTTGTCAGCGCGTCACATGTGCATTGCTGTCTCTGGTTCTCCATTGCAGAGTCTGCAGTTTAGATCCCCATTGAATTTATCGATCCTCCACAGATGCCCCTTAACAGTCAGGTGTCCTGTTAGTAACCCCGTGGCGATCTTGAGTTGCGCCCTGCTCAAGAGCAAAAGTTCTGCAGCTCTCTTTTTGCAAGGAAGGTCTTGCTGAGGCGATGCCCTGATCTGCTAAGCCAGTGTCTGTTATGTTCTTCGCTTATCCAGTCACTAAAAATCCCCGGATAGCGTTCTTGGTTATACCTAGGACAGGTTCAGGGCCAAGGTATGCCATATCCGCATCCTGCCTGGCTAGTTCATCGGCTCGTTCGTTGCCGGTAATACCCCGATGACCTGGCCCCCACACCAGCGTGACGCAATTGTATTCCGCCAGGTCATTGGGGTCACTAAAGCATTCCCACACTAGTTTGGAAGAGATCTTTGAGCTTACCAAAGCCTTCAAAGCTGCCTGGCTATCGGTTAGGATAAAGATCCGCTTATTTGTGTAAGTCCTCCTTTTGTTTTCTCGGGTACATTGTAATATGGCATGTATTTCTGTTTGGAATACGAAGCCAAATTGGCCCAACGGGAAGCATAACTTCTTCTTTATTTATACGGCGATCTGCCCGTATATTCCAGACTCTGCACCAGTCTCAGTTCTAGAGCCGTTCGTATACCAGATCCGGCGCGACGGTATAGTCGACCAAATGTAAATCAAGCATATATTTGCTCAATTGATTGTCAGTATTTATACGGCGATCTGCCCGTCCACTCTGATAAGCTAGCGGACACGGTGGTAGATGTAAGAGGTACTCTGATAAGATACCAGACACGGTGGTAGATGTAAGAGGTACTCTGACAAGCTAGTGGACATGGTGGTAGATATAAGAGGTACTCTGAAAAACTAGCGGACACGGTAGATATAAGAGGTGCTCTGACGTGGCTTCGATGCCGGCAGATGAACGCAAGGAGTCAGTGTGCGAGTAAAATAGGTAATACTTTAGGTACCGCAGGTGGGGCATCATTTCATTAATACCTGCCGTGATTAACACAACACATATGTATATGCCGATCGATGAAAGAAATCAAAAATTTTTAAGTAAAGCTGTATTAAGCTGACCGCTCTCATCCTTTTTTATATATAGGGTTAATTAAGAGTGATATTTTTTTCATTTTTTTGGCTCTTATGGTCTGCTTAGCACATAAGCACACAACACGTTCTCATATTGCACCGTAATGCAGGCGACTGCTGCAAATTTACCATGGACGACGGTCGCAGAAGCCTTTAAGTTATATTATTAAAAATCAAACTTCGTTAATGCAAACTATATCAAAGACTTTTTCTTAGGAATGAAAGAGTTAAAAAAGCTCTGAGAGATATAAATGTTTTGTTGAATGATTATTGGACATGTTTGATTTGCTCTCAGCATTCCTACATTTCTTCGGTTTTCATCTAATTTAACCCTTATAACATCCTGTTGTAAAAAATTGCAAATAAAATACACCAGCCGGTTTTAATTTGATGCTTTATTTTATTATTATGCAATAACGTAAAGACATGTAGGTCATTTGTTATTCTTTTTGAATCCCCAAGCAAATAGAGCAGGTGTTCTAATTACAGGCATGATTACTGCTTAATTACATACCATAACTGTAGAGAGTAATTTATTTATTATTTTAGTTCGTGGTTTGAAACGGTGATGGCCGGTCAGCAGCTAGTGTTTTTGTCCGCTTTAGTCTGAACCGGAAGCACGACCATTATAATATTAATTCCATGTTTTTTCGCGAGCCTCCATGCTGCAAATTAACGGGGTAATTAATTTAGGCACCAGAATGACTGGTGACGTGTACTTTATGCTAATAAAATCATCATGAATAATGCTGCCGTCGATGAAACCGCAGTAAAGTGTACTTGAAATTATTGCTAATTAGTAGTAATGACGTAATTGTTACTTTTTAAGCAATTTTGCCTTTTTACAATTAATTTTTTACAAAAGTTTTCTTTTTTCAGACTTGGTTCTTCACTGACACCGATGACCTTGAATTTCAGAGACAGACAAGTAAGTATTTAGTTTAAAAATAAAATATTCATATAATTATGTAGGTAAGCGACAGAAAATTCCGGATCCCATAAAAAAATGCATAACCGCCGGTTTTACTTGAAGCCTCTTTTAAATGAGAAAATAAGTAGGAGAATCGTAATATCCACAATATTGAATCCACAATAAAATTTACAGCAGTTTACTCGTTGTACGATGTCTGATCTTAAAGTTCCGGAAATGAGTTCATGAAAACTTTTTGCAAACTGATTGTTATAGATACCTTCAAAATACTTCTCTTGGGTTATAATGTAGTTATTTAGACGAGTTGCTACAGTTTCCTTAAACATTTCTTAAACAAGCCTTGTAGAGTTAGTATTCTAGCCATATTCGTTTTAATATCAAAAAAATCAGAAGGAGGGCACATAGTTTATATTTTCGGGTTAACCTAAAGTCTAAAGATGTTGAATTTGCTGAATAAGGTGGATAGTTGGATATGCTTTTTAGACAAAAATTGTAAATGATTGAACATAGACATTGGCATAGAAAGGAGATTTCAATTGTATAAAGTTCTGAAGGCGTTTTATGAACAGCATCGCGTAATCGGCATTTTTCGGTAATAATTTTTGTTCAGTTTTATTCTTTGTTTAATAAATTCAAAGTGAACAATGCTGTTACAACCGAAATGCTCTGGGAGAAATCGGAGGAATATCGGTCGCCTAAGCATTTTGGTTTGTACGTTGTATAATCTTTGTGAAAAGACAGAATATAAAGAGAACAACTTAAGAGGTTTTACTCGACTTGGTCGACTAGACCAGTCAACATTTTTCCGGTTGAAATTCCGATTTATGAAATTTATGTTATTCCATCAAGTCATCGAGGTTTTTAAAGAAGGAAGAAACCGTTTAATCAATTGAACCTAGATTTTTTTCCCCCTTATTAAATAGGTTAATTTGGCATTTTGTTTGTCAACTCCGCTTCAGTATCATGAGAAAAACTGATGGACGCCCAGAACAGAAATCTCATGATTATTTGTGCTTTATAAGTTATAAGGTACTTCTGGAGATATTAAAAGTTCTTGCCCCTTCTCTGAGCTTTCTTCCAGGTTTGATAGTATTAGTCGCAATGGAAATTGTTCAGAAGATCCAGGCTCTTCTCTCTGTTTTTCGGCAATATTTTCGCGGCATCTAGGCAAACCAACGAGCACCATTTAAATTTGAAGAAGGTAATTGCAATCGGCTTATATTTCCCCATGCCTTATGGCCCAAAATTCAGTGATTTGTTTCAATACAACAAACAAACTAAAAGAAATTTGGTATTAAAAAATTTTATGCTCAATAAATAAGAATGTTTAATGACCTTTTTAGATGAAGTCAAATATCTGTAAACATGTTAATCTAAAAGTAGCAAAGGCGTGCGTCGCTTTTTGGCAGTGTCGCCGTGCAATGGGCGCGGAATTTGGGGACCATCGTCAAAAGCCCTCCTATGGCCCCCTAACACTGTCGTATTAGGCCCATGCTTTGCTAAGGAGCGTTGGTCTGGTGGCCCAGAGCACGACTATCGACAACAGCATCGGAGCTTTCGCATGTACATAGGCTGGCATGCATGAGTGCTACCGGTGCGCTGAAATCCACCCCTACTGCCTCTCTCCACTGAACACATATGTGGAGGAGTTGGCCCTTAGGCTGCGGGCAAAAAAGGTGTAGAATAATAAAGGTCTCGGAGATAGACACCACCTCATTCTGGAGGAGGCTCTACAAAATACTCCTCTAATTGGGGCGGTGGTCGACTCCCTCATATATATTCAAGAAGCACTTCAATGTTCTCTTGAACGCTGAAGAAGCACCCAAACTCGATATATCCATCCATCTTCACTGATGGATCTAAGACTTTGGAAGGAACGGGCGCAGGAATTTTTTCCGACGATCTGGACTTTCATATGAGCATAGCACTTGACCAACTGACAACTGTTTTCCAAGCAGAGCTAGTTGCCATTATAGAAGGTGCAAGAGCAATTCTGGATAGGTCCAGAATAAAATCGTTAGGATAGCTAGCGATAGTAGGGCGGCACTCTTGGCTCTAAATAGCAAACAAATATCCTCAGGATTAACACTTCAGTGTTACGGCACACTAGAACAAGTGGCCAAATACAACACTCTGCAACTCATTTGGGTTAAAGGACACGCTGGAACATTTGGCAACGAGCCGGCCGTCGAACTGGCTAGACAGGGCTCGGGGCAGCCCTTTTGGGGCCCCGAACCGACCATAGCACTGTCATTAAGTCTGTTTAATGCCTCATTGAAACAAAGAACGCAGGACCGACATATCGACAGATGGGTAAATTTAGACAAGTGTCACCAAGCGAAAAAGGCTATAACGGTCCCCTCGCTCAAACTGACACGATTTTGTATGCAACTATCTAGAAAAAGATTACGTCTACTCGTAGAAATACTTTCAGGACATTGCAAAGTAAACAAACATATGAATCGCATTAGTTTAACAGACAGCCCAATTTGTAGAGGCTGTAACTTAGAGGAAGAAGGTCAGAGGTCCTATGTTAGGGGAGTTCTGGCCCGACTTGGCTGGAATTCGCAGTGCCCCTCTGTCGGACGTTCTTGGCTTTTTCGAAAGAGTAGGATGGCTCGAAGAACGCTGACAGTCAAACATTGCTGAACATGAGAGTAGTACAATGGGCCCAATTGTGGCCTAAGTGCATGTGAATTCTTATCCACCCCCTTCACCAATCCAGAATCCAGAAGAATGTTTAATTTACCCTGTACCTTGATATTTTTACTACTCAGAGCAATAATAGTGACATATTAGGCCATGATAAGTGTTATATTTGGACGTAAATTATTTTCTTCTTGCTCTAAATTTACAGTCACCATAGAATTTATCTATGCTCAAAGTTCTTAACCAAGCGGAAATTTCATAGAAGCCTTGATCTAATTCAACCTCACATGGTTCACTAAAGTGAGCTTGGAAATATTTCTATATTCCATGAAAGACTATTACTCAGGGGCTCATTGATTTCAGAATTTTGAGTAATCATTTATTTCCTCAAATTTGAAGTAAGTACCTATTAGGGTTATTATTTTAGATGGTATACGATTTTGCTAATCCCTTAACTTTATTGCCAAACGTCGTACATACGAAAGGGTGCGCAGGTCAGTCCTTGTCGATTGAATCCGTCAAGTGCTTTCGTTTATGGCTAGCTAATGAGGACATTACTAATTTGTCACGGTTTACAAATGAAAATTAATAAATTATTTTAAAAACAAAAAATCACTTTTCATTATCTGGAATCTTAGACACATTTCTATTGTCACTCTTTTAGTATCTACGAAACTTTCTCTAATCGTTTTTGCACGAATAATTCATTGCAATTAACAAGCTATTTAATAATGAAATATGACGCAGCAAATTTCTAAGGAAAAACTACAAAGTTAAATGTTATGCACGAACTTTTTCGAATCGAATGTTTTGCTCGTTTTTCCTTTCTTTCGAGAGTCTTACTGCTTGTAACACTTCCCTTTTTCAGTATATTTATTTTCCGGAAACTTAAATTACGGGAGTTTTTTGGTTGTTTAAATGGGAGTACTTTCACCGAAGATAACCTGCCTCGATTCAGTTCAAACTAATTGCAGGATGTTGCATAACCGTAACGGTTTACTCCTTCGAGTTCTGCATTTTCATTTTGTTGTTACCTTATTAATCTAATTACGCTTTGCTTAATATTATTAGTTTTTTGTTAAATTTTATATTTCCCATATCAAGTTGCATGCAAACAAGAAGAAATGAAGCAGACATAATCAGTAGAGCATGCAAGAAAACACACTTTGCTAGTAACCACCTGCACAACAATTGCAGGAAATGCCCTGATTAGGGATCTTGTTTATTGTTTCCGTTTTACAACTTGAAACCATTTGCATTGTCTTGGAGTTAGACGATTTAATGCTTATTTTGTTATTTTTTTTGCAATATGCGATGACAAACTAGAATTGCGATTGTATTTGCGATAATGAATCAAGTCTTTAAAATACAAAAGAGACGGACCTTAACATGCAGAAGTGTCTTGTTTCGGTAATATAATGCAAGTAAATTAACAGTGCTTTTCGGATGCGTTGCAGATGGCCACATGATAAACACCAACTGTTCATCGTCGCACTATCGTAAAGCCCTCTGCTGCAAGATGTCTGTAGAATTTGATACGTTCTTGGAGACCAATAAAAAGTAAGTAATTCTTTTTAAATTTTATTTTCTACGTGTGTTATTTCTGTGTGAATCGGTGTTTATGTTATATTAGGGTACCCGCTCGAGTTTATTCTCAGTAAGTTCGAATCTCGTGAAAATGTTTATGATGGGTTTTATTATATTTTTTGAAACGTTCTGAAATGTAAGGCCTAAAAAGTACAGTAGTATAGTATAGACCGCCTAGAAAATATCCGGAATTTTGAAATTCGTTTCAATGTATTGCTTTATTATACAAATTATATTATATTCTCGATATATTAGAATTGTAATATTTTTATCAAATTCGTATTTTTAAACAATCTAACAAAAAAGTGACAGTAAAAGTTAAATGTTAACAGAAAAATTCGAGTAATCAAATCAATCAAATTTTTCATTTTTCATTAGAGGAGTTCATAATTAAAAAAAAAAGGATTTGTAAAATTATTTCGACTAAAAAATGTAAGAAAAAAATTAAATAATAGCATCAATTTTCTATGCATGAAGCACCAAGTCTACTCAGGATGCAGTTGATTTGATTTAAGCATTCCTGAACGTTTAAATATAATTCTCAGGATTAAACAGAAATTAATCTAGTGAAATACTGATTTAACTGATTATTGGACCACTAGTCGGCTTCCCTTCAGCCGACTAAATTCTGTCTCGAGGGCACTTCGTACGATCTCGGTGGTTACGATCGATTAGTAGTCACATGTTTATTTTGTGTAAATTAATAAATTAATGTGTAATTATTAATATTTAACTTATGATTGTTGCAAACTTCAAACACAAAAATGAATGTTGTTTCCAAATTTTTTTTCTTATAGTAAAAGTATTAGTATAACACCTCGAATGTTTTTTCTCATCATAAATTAAAACAGAAAATAGTAGTAAATTAAAAAAAAATTCTTTCGTTTTGAAATTAATTTTTATTTTGTATATTCGTAACTGTGTACTTACAACTATTAAAACGGAAGATTATTACTAATTATAAGAATATGGATTAAAGAAGATTAAACAAAATTAGGTTTTTTATTGAAAAAATTAACTTCAGGGACTTATAAATTTAATATTTCTTGTACCTCTCTAGTTTTTGAAATAAGCCGACTAGTCGGTTTTAAGCCGAATAATCGGTTTGTTCTTAATCAGTCGGCGACTAGAAATTATATAAACAAATAACTAGAATTGTTTTCCTCTACTATACTTGTTTCGTTCATAAATTCAAAAACTGGAAGTCGCAGTATTATTTTCTTTTTTCCGGATACTTTCTAGACGGACTACACATAAAACAATTTATTTACTTCATGTGATTAAAAACAATTGCGATACTACACTAACGATTTCTCAGAAAATCAATATCTTGATTTAAATTAATTTATAACTATGTATAGGGTGATGCATTAGTGTAGCGAAGTTCAATAACTACATCGTTATGTGAAATACAGAAAAGTTTTATATGTAAGTTGTAGAGCAGTAAAAAGCCTACGCTATAAAAATATAATCAAAGATACAGAGTGTCCCGTAAAGGTGTACACAAACACTGATTACTTTTTTTAAATAGAACATCCTACACATTTTTACGTTTTCGGAATTAAAGTAATAATAGTAGCAATATTAAGTTATTAATAAATATTTTGAAGGTTTGTGAGGCATTTGGGTCCACATGTAATACTAGAATAAAAAAAATAAAAAAAATAAAACTAATTATAGGAGTAAAAAAAATTGTTGATTATATTAAAAGGATGAGCATACGCATCAATATACCATATATTTAATTTTAAGTTGAAAACTTATGGGCATATTTTGCACCCTCTTGTTTTAAATTTCGTTACTTTTGTATGAACATTGTGACTACAATCTACAGTGAAGTAGACATGGCCTAGTGATGGAGCGAACATTTGTTTCTATTTTTATTTTAGAATACACGGTGAGTCAGATTCGTCTTCGGATATCTTCAGAGTGAATAGAACATAAAAAAATAAGGCAACCTTTTTATGTAATTTGTTCTTCTAAAAGTGTTAAATAAGGGAGTTATAAGCCCTGAAAGAGGGTGGAAAATATTATTTTTTTGTCAATATGTTTTGAATCCTTTAAGTTATCAAATTAATATTTTAAACTTAAGTATAAGGTAGTTTAGTGAGTTTTAAGTATTTTACCCCAATTTTTTATTTTTTACATATTTCATCAAGAGTTTCCCAAGGCAGTATTCTTTAGATTATTTGGCACAAAAAGGCTCTCTTGTTGCATTTAGATAAACTGAACCGTTTTCGAGCAATTGAAGTTTAAAAGATAGCATACGTCTATTGTATTTGTTACCATACAATACCGAGAGTGATCCCCTTAAACTACCCCTTAAAAGGGAAGAAGGATTTGACAAATACCTTGTAAATGTTCAGCCTTATATCTGAGTCTAAAGTATTAGTGATAACTTCAGGATTCAGAAGATGTTGCCACCCCTCTTTCAGGAGATTATAATTTCCTTATTATTGACTTTTGGGCAAAAATTTGTATACAAAGGTGTCCTTATTTTTTGATGTTCTATTCACCCTGAAGATATTGGGAGACAAGTCTGAAACACCATGTATAATCTGCCTTCTCGGCCGTTTCAATGAAACAATCGGTATTTAAATTCCTGTAAAATGTGATAATGCTATTTTCACAAACATAGGTTTTATTTATCCTTGAAGCAATGTAATTAGTCCAATTTTTGTAGAAAATCTATGGCCAAGGAACCCGGGTTTACTTGTAAAAATATGTAGGGTATTTTATTAAAAATATCATCATTTGGGGGACATCATCACCATTTAGTGGTCGAACATGAATATTTTTTGTATATTTCATCTAACAATGAAGTAAGTAATTGAACCTTGTAGACCAATCAATATATGTGATCCCCCCATCTTTATTAAATCTTGTTTTTTCTTAAAACAATTAATTACAATGACATTTGTAGGTAATTAACTGGCATATGTAAAGACATAGTATATTAAAAAAAAGGTATTTATTAATGAGAAATAAGAGGAAAATGGTTTTGTAAAGTTTGGTTTCTGTTGCCCTGTTACTCATTTACTTTTTTGAACTTTATTGTTCTCGATGCTGAGTATTTTGCTTCATAATTTCTAGAATGTTTGTAATAACTTGCCGAGTGGAAACTCCGACAAGAAGATAAATGAGCAGTTTTTTCACTAATAAATTATAAACGGGTAACTTACAATTATGCGATTGCTGCGTATCCAGAGTAGTGATTTATAATATCCGATCGTCCACACTACAGGCAGATGCGGACAGGGTCATAATTAAAAGAACGGGTTCCTCGTACCGTGTCCTCTTCAAGATGAACTCGTTCATGTTTTGAGAAGAATATCTCGATGAAAAATTAGGAATAATTGCCGGAGAAACACGTCGAATCACTCTAAATTCTACACGCGATCCTATAAATTATCGGCCTTGCTCAATGAGCGGCTGCTGTTTTTATTGTCGATTAATAGGAGCCTTTGCTCCGTTTCTGCTGTAATTAATTGCCAGGGGGAACTTAGAAGCAAGCGGAATACAATATTACCACAATCGAACAATTAAGGCAATTCATGCTTTATTGAACGAGAAATATTCACAAAATTATTTTTGGGCATTCTAAAAAAAAAGAATAAAATCGTTTTTATATTAGAATTACAATTCAAGAAACCAATCTTGCACGCATATTTTTTCATGACATTTACTGGCACATAAGTAATAAGAACAAAGATGTCTCCGCGTGACTCCCGACTAAGTAACCTTTCAGACTTCATATGTATTATGGAATTTAAATTCTTTATTATAATATGTGGATTTACATTTTGACAGAACTACAAAAGATCGTCTGCTGGACGAGTTAAAGACGGTTGCGGTAATAATATTCCAAGCTATTCATATCGGGATTAAATGAACCCGCATGCGTCACTGTTTCTTTATAAATTTAGTACCGTCAAGATTTCCACGTTCCTATTTTGTATGCCCCGGAGCTTTTTTGTACTTATGAAAATGAGATTGTTAATTTAAACGACCAGGCGTCGGCGGTGAAAATCGAGAGAGAGAAAAATCGGGCGGAACTTTTACAGGAAATATCGCGGTGCTGTTTGTTTTCTTTTCGGAATATTGCGTCGAATAGTTTCTGTTGGCTCATTCTTTTTGCCGAAGGAGAAGGAGGAGGAGAATTATTTCCACTCTATTAAAAGTTCCGGTCTATTGTGGAAGTTTTTATGAGTTAGTTTTGAGTTCTGTAGATGACGCAAGGACTTAACTTTTAATCTGTTAAGTGGTTCCAGAAAAATTTTGTTCTAGTTACGTTGTTGCAAGCAGGTAGGGAAAGTATAAAATAAGAAATAATCTTAAAAAATATGGCCTGCTTCGATAAGAGATTTTGTGTGTTTTATATTCTAATTCTAATGCTGGTGTTATACTTACGATTTAGGGCTTTAAAATAAACGATTCTCATTAATTAAAATAATTATTTTTCTTGTCGAACATAGCACAATACATAAATAGGAAGCAAAAAGTGCTATAATTACAATAATGTTACTTTACTATGAATTGTATACAGTTGCTATTTCCGCCTAACTGTTTAAGAATATCTGATTAAATTTTCTTTTCAATAATCTGAAAATTATTATTTTTAATAACTGAAAATTTTTCGTTTTCATTATGAAATTTCCTTTAATAAAGTGACAAATTTTCTGTTAGTTATTTTAACTTCATTTGATTAAGAACGCACAAAAAAATTGCTATAAATTATTGAGGATATATGGGAGGTTGGAGAGGCGTTAGTTTAAGTATTCAGCCTTAATTTAAGTGTGGAGCTTCCATAATGCATGATGTAGGTGGACTTATTAAAAAAAATGAAGAGTTTCTCGACCTATAAGCACAAACAAGTTATGGCATTGTGAGAAAATTGAATTAGATTGATCAGGGAACAAGTGGAAATATTAGCAGCTACTTCTTACTTCTTATTCTTAGTAAATTTGTTTTAACAAGTCTTGTTCTCACCTCACTTCCATAATAAAAAAAACTTACATTTCTCATCCTCCTCATAGGTAGGGTAGTGAAAATGCGTGAAAATTATACTGTTTCATTTTTCTATGACTTTCCGATGAAAAATTAAATATACAAAATCATTTATATTTTATGCATAAGATCTACAGGGTGAGTGACAAAAAAAAGAATGAACGTTATACATTATGGGAAAATGTTTAAAAAATTCTATGGAAAAGTTAATTAATAAGTATTTAAAAAATTACCCCTAAACCATGCTGCACTACTTCATACGTGTCACTAAGTTTTATAAATGCAGCACTGTAATAGGAATATAAAGTTTATGAATATTATTTTATTGACCGCTTGACTACACACAGTGCGACCTTGACACTTCTCAATTTCGCTTTATTACACAGTTGGGAACGAAAGTCTGAATTATGTTTCTTTTACGAGATATAATTATGTTATTAGTAGTTTTTAAAATAACTGGAATTGTGTATGAAATAAGAGCTAAATAATTGTGTAAATAATTGTTTATTACTTCTTGCGGAGTATTGACTGAATATAAACGCTGCTCATCTATTCCCCACAAAAAAAAAACGCAAGGATTGCAATCTGGTGATTACGAGAAAATGTATAAAAAATTCTTTGTAGGTATGTTTAGATTAAAACGCCAAATTCATAGCTATAGAAACGTTTCATGATATTTACTCAAAGATTAAAGCTTCTAAAACTTCACCCTGCATAAAAAACGTGTTAAACAGTTGACAAAAAAGCAATGCGATATTTGTACATATGGATAAGTACTCTCGAAACGCAGGATAAGAAGTTGGAAACGCGCCTTGAATTTGTTAAGTTTTCAATAGATTTGTGTTCATAAAATTGTGTTACGAATGTGTTTACTGATTATAATGTTTTAAATTCTGGTCGTCAAATGTTTATGACGAACACGTTGCGTGTGGGAGTAAAGTTTATTTATAATAAAATTTAAATTGAAATTAAATACTAGAAATTCTTAAGATGGATATTTATTTGAACTGTTTTTGGTTGTGGCGATTTATTTGTTTACCTGTCAAAGCAGGTGTTTAAAGCGAGGCCGTTGTTATCTTTTGTAGGGAAAAAGTAATTTCGGAGGTGAACTTGACCTAAAAAAGTAATTGACGTAGAATTCGGTTTAAGGTAAATTTTAGGCCCGATGCCATACAATATCTATAATAAAAACACTTTTACGGCTGTATTTATCTCGTTAATCGTCCTTCTTGCGGATAATTTTAAATTAATTATTTCTCGAAAACTAAAGTATATAGAATTTTTTTAACATTTTCTCTGTACACTCCGATTTCGCTTTTTATCGTGTTTTTCTTGGGTGAAATAATTGTCTCCTTGACAGAAATTTTGGTTGAATAATTCAGCAGATTAAATTAATTAAGCATAATTTATTTATTAAGGAATAGATAAAATATAAAGTATAAAGTTTAGCGTTTGTGCCATTACGCTACCGATACCGAGAGAGGACTGGCCGCTTTTGTAAGGCTACTTAACCCTGTTTCTAGGAATATTTGTCAACGCACTTTTCCAATACATTTCGTCGTCTTTCGAGAACATTATATTACATTAACGCGTTTCCAACACACCCTGTATATAAATTTTTTGTTTCGAGCGAATTTTCGTTTCTCCTTCGCGTTTCAAATTCTTACCAAACGTGAAATTTCCCTTCTTTATTATTTTCTTACAAACATTGTCTTCTTAAAAGAAATTTTAGATTTTTTTTCTGTATAATTTAAGATCACGGATACAAAAACTTTAAATCTCAAAAGTTGATACCATTTCCAGTTAAATCGAAAGTTAAATTCGAATGCGGAGACGCTAATCAGGTCCGCCAAAAAGCTTTACGCATTAATACAAATTTCCATCCAAAAATTCAAGTGATGGTGTAAAGGATATTAACATTAATTTGCTTAACTCGTTATAAGCACATTGGTTAAACATCACTTTGTATTCGATTAAATTAATTATATCATAATAATATTTTCCCCGTCTTTATTAATAAGTTTGTGAAATTTTGTAAGGTATGTATTATAGTTGTGTACGACAACATACACGCACTTGCAAATAATTTAAATGCCAGCGTAGAAATTTATTGCAAACCAGAGAAAGTCGGCTTAATTAAATATTTTTTGTAGTTTATTATAAGGCAATGTGAAAATTCCATATGAACTGCAAGGTTGCGCACGTGATCTTTTGCGTAAGATACGTTCTCCGTGCGTAGAAAGAATCGAGTCGATGCTTTTGAAATTTACTCGGGTAAAAGCGCTCTTTGAGTCCACTTTTTGCTTTCCATTTATTTCCCTCCCACATTTCACTGGCAATAAGTCCTTCGCGTACCCACAGGAATTCGAACTCTTTTACTTTGTCTCATTCGTAACTGATGTGTATTCTACACGACACGCAGAAGATTTTTATGGTAAATTATGAAAAACTCTTTAAATTTGTTTTATTTGAGTTTATAGTTTTTTAGATAGAGGTTTTGGTGTAACGAAAATGTTCCAGTTTCTAAGAGGATTTATTTATGTAAGTGAAATTTTAATTGATTGATGTATTTAACTTCATAATAATAAATATATTAAACCTTATTTGTATATCAAGACGACTATTTTATAATAAATAAAATCGTCAGTCTGTTCATCAGCAACGAAGGTAAAAAAGGGCGTTAAATGTGAATACTATTTTATATGAACTAGTTCCCATAATTCACTTTCACTTCTGACAGAAAGGAATATCTCCCAATGGCGTGAATAATTTTCCCACATTTTTCCCGAACAATGGCCTTGCACAATATGTTACGGCTTCGTCTCTTTTTTCTTTAAAAAACAAGTAGGTAATCAGCCTTGGGCCAATTAATGCACGACATGCGAATGCATACCTGTAGAAGTCGAAATAAATTACCCGAATGGCGTTATCCTACACGCTTTGGGAGGATATTAATTACATCCTGCTCCGCACGTATCTCCGTGTAAGATCATTTTTCACTGATTTACTGTAACTGCTTCTGCAAAGCAGGGGGTACGCAACGCGTTGCTTCATTTATTGTCGATTTTGAGAGTTCAACGCACCAAACTCAAATGTAGATCGGACTTAATGGCATGCTCGTAGTTCTAATCTGAGATCTGGCCGGGTGAAACCGGTAGGCACGATTATGGGTGTTATATCTCGGGAAAAAATTTAAATTGGAAGATTACGAGTATAATTTCGGTAGTTTCTGTTAATTAACCGTCGAAAAGGTAATGGTATTAATTTTCTTTTTTTGAAAACACTATGCATATTAATGAGGTGCCCAACCCACTTGTAATGTCAAAACATATCTTCCTGGAAATTACTTATTTTCATTAATTTTAATTATACCAGTATTATAGTTTCAAATGTTAGAAAAAAGGCCATTCTTAGGGACAAATTTTAAAGCATCACTCCTACTCAACTCACAGTAAAACTTGACGTTTAACGACATTAGAAATTCGGTAATACTTTTATATGTACTCGTAGATATTCCATTCACGATCTCTATACACTCTAGAGGGCTATGCTTCTTTTTCGTTAAGTTACCTGCATGTATTTTGAAGGAAGTCAAAATCTGACATGAAAAAAATAATGACAGTGTCACGTCAGCCAAATTGATTGTGTTGTCAATTCGTTAACGTGGGCTACGGAAACATGATTAAAGTAAAAAGTAGTAAAACAAATACATCTTTTATTTAAATTCTATCAAAATGCCAAAAATCATAAGCGGAGGAACTAAGCGCTCAATAGGCAAGGCGTTTAATTATTACAAAAAGAATCGGTCTGATTTAAGAAATGAAGAAGCAGATTGGCAGATATACACGAAGTAAGTTTTTACGTATTTAAGTCAGCTTTATTTTCTAATGTTAATATTTTAGATTTCGCGATGTACGATAATTAAAATTTTAAAAGGGGGACCTGACTTGAAAATTTCTCTTTCTGGCAGACGTAAACATACGAACATATTTACAAATTATATGTTTCGGAAAGATTTGCTACGATTAATTTGGCAATATAATTTGAAAAATGAATATTTCACTTTGGACAAATTACTTACAGACGCTCGGGATACTTTGGAAATTAAAGAAAGGAGAACAACTTTATTCAAAATTATGAGATCTATGGGTTACACAGAATGGTTAAAGGACGTAAAATATTATGTGTCGTTGGATCCAAAATTTCTTTTTTGAGCAAATTCTTACAGTTTCAAAATTCTAGTGAAAATATATTATTCGTGTACCTAGACGAAACTTGGATCTACCAAACTGGGTCTGCGGTTCGTCGATGGATACACGAAATAGATTTGAAAGTAACCCACCCAAAATTAAAAGTGAAGGGAAACGTTTTACAATTTTGCACGCGGGAACAAAACTTGGCTTTTTAGAACGGTGTGATTTGTTACTTGATTCAACGAACAATGACTGAGACTACCAGAAATAGAAATGCAGAAATTTTTCAAAATTGGGTGGTTATTTAGCTTATTACTGCACCAGGCAAGTTGCAACGAAAATGTGTGGTGGTGATGGACAATTCACCGTATCACTCGGTGCAGTTGGTGGTGGTTAAACACAATGTTGAAATTGATGGCAAAATTACAAAAAAAGACAATTATGACGAAATTTTGAAGGAGCATGCCTACGAAGTTCTTAAATTGCCCCATACCATTGTCAATACAATCTTATTGAGATGGCATGGGAGCAATGCAAAAGCTTTTACAATAATTTACCATTACCATTATCGAAAGAGAGGGTTGCAAATTTATGGCATGAGGCTCTTTCAAAATGTACCTCCGACATGTGGCAAATTTTTTGTAGTCATTGTGAAAAATTAATTTCGGAAGACTGGACGAAACATATGGGAAATTTTTCGTTTGAAAATATTCCTCTTTCATTATTGCATTAGGAGAATCTGATTTAGAATCTGATTCTTCTATGGAATCAATGGAAGAGGAAAGGGAACAGTTAATTTGGCATCAACATTTTATAGTGTAGGATATATGTACCATGTACATCTGTAAAACTTATATGCAAACTGCGACGATACTTTTAGCAACCCAAACTAATACCAGTATATGCACTGCAAATATAAGCAGATTTGAAGAACTCTGGAATTAGCAGAAGAGTCTGAAGTGTGCGTATTTAAATACCTGCATGTAATACTTTCTTAATGAAAAAATAAATAATTATCAATTGTTCGGGACGATACTTCTCGTTTTCACGGAATGCTTCAGTCTTGTTTCAGTGGAACTGGCAACATTGGCAGTGGTAGTTTTCAAAAATATAACCATAAAATTAAAAATGAACGTTAATCAATTTTCTGACAAATGTATTTTTCAGTGATCCCAACAAAAATGTAATGTAATAATAATAATAATAATATTTATTGACCAAAAGATACAAACATGTATATATGGTACGTCAAGATGTCTACAAGCTAGCATACAGGATCATTTAGATATTCATTAATATTATAATAAGACTTGCCAATTAAGAAGCGCTTCAACTTTAATTTGAATTTGTTACAATTATTTTGTTCTTTGATGTGATCTGGTAGTTTATTGTAGAAGCGGATGCCTGCGTAGTAGGGAGATTTTTCGTATCGTATAGTTCTATGAGTACAAATTCTAAGATAATTACCTTTAGTAGAATAGTTGTGATTATTAAAATTGTATTCAAAATTGCTAATAAATTTCTTAATGTATAGACAACTCTTGAAAATATAAATACAAGTAAGAGTCAGAACAGACTTATCAGTAAATATCCTTCTACATGATTCCCTAGGTCGTAATCCGAACATAAGGCGCAGAATGCGTTTTTGATGTACAGCGAAATCATAAATGATTTCAACCCACGTGACCAGTTTAATTAGGTTTTGTTTTCTAACAAGTGGCAACACTGAGAAATGTGATATCAGCTGTTTCGAATTCGTGCGTATTTGTCATTGACGTTCGTGGAAGTTTTCTTATTTTGGTGTTTTATGCGTTTATTTTAAAATCAGTTCTTTTAAGAATTAATTTTCAATTTGAAAACTTACTCAGGTAAGTTCACAGTAACGACTCAAACTATTTTTGATACAGAAATATAATTTTAAGATTTCAAATTTATTTGTTACCAACAGAGTACAATGTGTTGCCTATACGGCGGGGTCACGTGGGTTGGAATCATTAATGCTTTCCCTGTACAAACAGGCGATTTATACTTGTTGACTGCCCCTATAAGACTATGTTGTAGCTTAGATGGGAGTACGCCATGGCGTAATAGATCTGGAGCAGGACGTCCACGGTCACTACACTTTTCATTTTAGTAATAGCAAAATAGGAGGTTGACAGTTTTTTGCAAATAAAGTCCACGTAATCTTCCCACGATAAGTTACGGTCCATTACAAGTCCTAAAAACTTTACATTTGAGGTACAGTCTAGTTCAGCCAGAGGCAATAAAATATTGTTTATGAAGTGGAGACACTGTGTTTTACTGATATTCAAGATTAATTTATTTATGTAACACCAGTTCTTGAATTGTGTCATGATTTGTTCAACTGTTGATGTCAGCGTTTCTATAGATGAGGATGAGACGGTGGTTGAGGAATCGTCTGCGTAGTTAATTAGGAGTCCTTGGGTTACTATTTCAGCTAGATCATTTATAAATAAAATAAATATCAAAGGACCCAAAACTGAGCCTTGAGAAACTCTCTCATTTAAACTGAAATTTTGTGATATAGTGTCTCCAATCTTGACTGTTATTTTTCGGTTTGTTAAGTAGGATTGCACCCAATGAAGTATGTTGCCACGTATTTCCAAACAGAATAACTTCTCTATAATAAATCGAACGCTCTTGATATATCGAAAAATAGGCCCGCCCCACATGTTGCTTCCGGTCAATCTCTTGATGAATAAAATTTAGAAAGTTCACTGAAGCCGTTTCCGTAGATCGGTTAATACGAAAACCATGTTGAAAATCATTCAGATGTTTAAATTTTTCAAAAAAAGGTAGGATACGGTTCAGCATTATTTTTTCTATTATTTTAGAAAAGGTACTTAATAAACTTATTGGTCTGTAATTCTCAACGTGATGTGAATCACCTTTTTTTAGTATGGGAACAACACTAGCGATTTTCAATATATCTGGAAATATTCCTTCTACTACAGATTGATTGATGAGAGTTGCAAAAGGATGAATAATAAAATTGGTTATATATTGAATAACTTTTGAAGATATTCGATTGGAGTCGCAACTGGTTTTTTTTTAAGTTTGGAAATTACCTCTGCAACTTCCTCTGGGAAAACCGGATGGAAAAACATCGTGTTTTTTATTACTTCTCCAGTAGTACATGCTTTGGATATGTTGTCTTCGAAATGCTCTGATAATTTGACCGCTCTCACTGTAGAAAAATACTTTCCAAACTAAACTGCTACATCTACGGGATTAATTATCTTCTCATCACCATTATGTAATACTATCTTGTCTTTCCTGGAGGGAAGTTTTCCAAGGTTATTGTTAATAATTTGCCACGTTGCCTTAGTTTTATTATCTGCCCTTTCGATCTTTTTTGAGTAGTATCGGGCTTTAGTTTCTGTTATTAATTTCTTATAATCCTTTTTGGCTTGTCTGTACTGGTATTTACTTTGTTCATCGTTGGCGTGTTTCATAAGGAAATAAAAATGTTTTAAATTTTCACTGCATTTTATAATTTCAGGTGTAATCCAATTTTTTTCTTTTTTGTAGATCCTATTATTTACTGGTTTTCTGCATGCTTTTTCATAGTTACCAGTAAAATTTTTTAAAAAACGTTCAAATTTAAAATCAATGGACAGTTTAGGACAATGTACAAAATCAAAATTTACATCTTTAAGTAGGTTATAAAATCGTTCCAAGTTTCCTTTAGATGGTGGTAGCTTCGGAATTTCCAAATCTTTGCTCTCTTCTCGTTTTAGTGTTGATACTTTCCAGGACATTTTTTGACGAAAATGATCGGATATGTGTAGGTTCATTAAGCTACATTCTACTTCGCTCTGATCGAGATTTGTCACAAGATAATCAATACAGGTAGATGTTGTTATTCCATTCACGTTAGTTTGTACTCGTGTTGGGGTGTGTTGCAATGTATTTTTTAGGCCATAAGAATCAAAGATATCTATTAGCATTTTTAATCTTTAGGCTGTCTATGTTTAGATCGCCGCAGAGAATTAAATTTTCGCCAAATTCAAGGGATTTTCTTAACAGTTTGTCTAGTGTATCTAAGAAAGCTGCAATATCACCATGAGGAGGTCGATAAATACATATAATTTGTATTTTCTTTTTTTCAATTTCTAGAGAAATCGCACAACATTCAAATTTCTTACTGACTGTAAATTCGTTTGTATATTGCATGTTTTAACATGGCATACACGAATCAAAAAAGATCGTGAACGGATATTAATCAAGTTTATTGTCAGTAAAGGTATCTTGATCATCAGTAATTTAAAATAGAAAGTCAAAAAATCATTAAAATAAAAATTAAAGTGTTTCTGATTTTCCTATTAACATCAAACTGTCAAGTTGAATGTGAGTGATGTTTCACAATTTCAATGTCACTTCTGAAATAAAATATGACTCTCGAGGCCGCTTTACAGTTCGCAATTTTTATTGTCAGGAATAAATAATTGTTGCAATAAAAAATTGAGCAATTCTTGTTGCAGAATGCTTTACAGATAGTAGTAGACATCGCTGATGAATCGAGCATCAAGTTTACAACTTACTAAAAAAACTCACTTTATTAAATTTGCTTGTGTTAAAGAAGCAATGTATTATAACAATTGTCGAAATAAAATAAGTGCTATTTTGTGCACACTTAGTGTGCAGTGATAATGGTAGAAAATCAATCTAGTCGTTGTTGTTATATTATTTATTTTTTTTTATGAATTTAATATTTCATATATTACCAACAAATTCCCCAGAGTATCGGCTTTGCAATGCAAAGAAAGGTACGGAGCTATTTTGTGCAATGCAAAATACAAATATTGTGCATGCGTGGAGTACAAATTGCCACAATTACTTATTGCCGACAATGAAAATTGAACTGTAAATCAAGGCATTCTGAAAAAATCTTTATTATTATTTCATTTTGTAACATTTCAAATATTCGAATTCATATTGTCATTTGCTAACTAAAACGGTGAATTAGATGTCAACATATACGTTTTTGAAACCAGGAAAGAATATCTTTCGCAAACAATGTATGTACAAGATGTTCCTCTTTGCTAACTTTGATAAAGGATAATATGTGTGAATCCCTTCAACTTTTGCATATAAAGTTTTTCTCCAACTCTTAAAATAAAGCCTCTAGTAATTTGCAAAGTATAAAAAAACAATCAATATGCCATCAGCCATTTTGTTTACACAAAAATTTTTCATCTTTTCTAATAATTTCAATTATATTATATAATTTTATTTAGTGACTTTTTGCCGCCTGATAAAGACATAATTTGTCGAAACTGGTAGCAAGTAAAGAAATAAATAATCGAAATTAGGAAATATTTTCTTTAACTTCCAAGAAACAATTACCTAATTATGGACAACAACCCATTCATTTATTAAAAAACCCTGTACGTAATAGTATTTTTATATTTTCGAGAAAATGACGAATGATGTGTAAGATTTTCATGTAACCGTATATAGTAAAAAATATCTGAAAACATTAAAACTTAATTGATGACAGAATGCAAATTTACAAAACACATTACTGTAGCATTAATAATAATTGACTTATTTTTAAGTGATGTAGGTGACTAAACAAAATTCGACTGACATTTTACATAAAACATCGATCAATTAGTTTCTCTTACTCAACACAGGAAATTCGTACGTTCACCTTATTAACATACCAAATCAATAATTAAGAACCTACATAAACACAAGAACTGGACCGATTAAGGCGAGGCAGTTTTCTTTATCCACCATCCTGTCCATGTTGTTTACGCGCGCCCGGCCCGTAGGAAAATTAATTAATGCTCCGTTTTACCATTTCATTAGTTTTTAAAAAGCCGGGCGCTTTATAACAGGATTACTCCCATAATTCAGTAGGCGTCGACGCTCCGCTTTTAATCAGCCTTTTCTTTCTTCGGACAGACAGCGACCGAATCGAGAACAATGACGACGATTTGGTGTTTTTTTCTTCTTTTGGCGGTGGGCGTTTTAACGTTTTAATCGCCTCTGTTAATTTAGAAGCACGTCGGAATCGTGTGTGCCGCTTAATTGGTTTATGTAATAGTCATTCACGTACTGCAATTATTCGTTTCGGTCAGAGAATGTTTTTTTTTATTTCGGCCGGTTGTAGTTGTGGCAATTAGAATCCGTTTCGAAACGACGTTAATCGGCTTATTACACTTGCTTAACGTGCCTGACTTAAAATTTTAAAGGTTTTACTGTGTTGCAAAACATAACTTCTAGGAGGGATGAAATATTAATTGCTAAGCTCATTTCCTAAATTTACGAAAAGTACAGCGCATGTTTGTAGGTGAATGTTTTAGAGGCTTGACTTCATTTCAAGTTTTATGCCGGTTCCAGACATGTGCACAAACATTTTGTAGAAAGTTATGAACAAACGAAACTTTGCGCAAGTGTAGTACTATGATAAAGATATGCATATGCCTATGCGGATGCTCTTCTGCATTTGTGAGTTTGCTAATTGGATGTATGTCTGGGACCAGCAATACACACGTGTACAGCCGGAATAATAATTCATGATACAACCTTTCCGGAAAAACTCAACGTGGATATTTTATTTGTGGCAAAAAATAATTTACGACATTCCAGATTCACTTTTAAGTAGTAAGATTTGGATACATTCAACGTTCATAGTTTTTAAGGAGATTAGTACGATGTATAAAAGCTTCATGATTTGTTATTGCGACTGTACAGCATATTCCAAATGTATTAAAGCACCAAAACAAATTAATAGTTTTGAGGAATATTTCAACAAGGTTCATTTTTGTCCACAAACCAAACGAATTCATTTGGAAAAGACTGCTTAAATTACTTCATCTTGTTTGTTTTTGTTTCTTTTATTATGTTAATAATTTATAAAAGTTTTAATACATCTGAAAGTTTACAGATAAGAAATTTTGTGAGCAGACAAGTTAGTATAGACTATAGACGATAGATCGATATTATTACTTTGCATTTCATTTCTTATAGTCTATACACGTTGCAACAACTTAAGTATGAAAACGTACAGATAAAAAAGTATTTATGAAGATTTGAAAAGACTTTGAGTAATACGATCCTCAGTAACTTGATTTCACATGTTCACGTATGTTTTTTACTTTTGATCAGTAAACGCCAAATTGACATTCAATCTTGACGTAACGTCAACAGAAAGTCATAACCAGTAATTACTATTTATTACGTATTGAAACCAAATAAAACATTGAAAATAATGTTGAACGTGAATTCATAACAGATGTTGAAAATAGCCTCCATATTCGAGCCATTTTTTAACTCTTCTGCGAATCCATTAATAACACTTTTCGATTATTCTTTGGGTAAGTTCCTGTAAGTTATTAACGGGCGTTTCCAAAATGGAATTTTTGAGGTAGGGTCAAACAAATAAATCCAAAGGAGTTACATTGCAAGATCGCCACATGTTTGCTATATTTCTGCTAATTATCTAGCAGTATGGGCCATTGCATCACACTGCTGGAAATATCCAAATTGCAATTCGTTATCGTGCAGTTGATTAATAAAGTGATGCAAAATCTCTTCCCGATATCTAAGTGATGTTAGTGTGCCATTAAACAATATTGGACCTATCAATTTTCTTCGACTTAAACCTATCCAAACACCAATTTTTTGTGGATCGAGTGGGGCTTCGATGAAAAAATGAGAGTTTTCTGTACTTCAGATCCTCATATTTTGGGAATTAATATATCCTGTTAAATTGAGCCAGGCTTCATCGGAAAAGCAAGTTTTGTCCAACAAATCGTCATTGTCAATATTGTTTAAAAACCAATGACAGTATCTTCGTCTTGGTTCAAAATCTACTGGAAGCAATTCATACACGGCAGTCAAACGATAAGGCAAGTCCTTTCTGAGAATAGTTCTGCAAGTCCCGACAGAAAGATCAACTTGTTGTGACAGGTGACGGATGGAAGTGCGAGGAGCATCAGTCATAATTTCATCAGTTCTACTTTAGGCCTACCTGATATCTGTTTTGTAGCCACATTGCTAGTTTCTCTGAATAGTCCTGCAGAGTACTGAAGTTGATTAATAAATTTGTGATACAGAAATACAGTTTCCATTCGCCATTGATTTTTTGGGCGTCTCGAAAGTAGGATTGAACCATAAAAGATTTTTCTTCCAATGTAAAAACCATTGTAAAATCAAATCAATAAAACAATTTTTTTAAAGCTATGTATGTTTACTTGTCTGTTTACTTTATGGGAAAACTTTTTGTACACATGTTATAAACGCAAACCTTATTCTTTTTAGAAATTGTTTTTGTTTTTACTGTAGTTTTTTAAACTCTTTATTTTTAATTTAGCCCCACATAAAAATTCTCGAAAATTAAGTCGACTGCTTGACCATTTAGAATCTAAGAAGCCGATTTACTTTTATTTATTTGTTTTCAAAGGAATTGAAATTCGAAAAGTTTCATGCATTTTTTTATACAAAATTTTACTATTCACTAGCGTGTACTAATAAAGGAATTACAAAAGACGTTGACGACTGAAACAGAGTGTGTTAAGGAATTTAAAATTTTTGAAGAAAAATTCAATCTTTTCATAATTTCATCATTGTGGTTCGATAAGAGAAAGTAAAACCAAGAATGTGAGGCAGACACAATCGGAAACATTTCAAAGTCAAAAGCTTAAATTAAAAAAGACAACGAGTCTTTTCAACAGGAACATGTATTTTTTAGAAGCAAACGTGTTTTTACATAACAATCGAATCAGTTTTGCAAAAGTGTAACTTTTTGTTTAAGAAGAGAGAGGTGGGTACAACTTGAAATATAAATAATATACTACAGGATTAAAGGCAGAAATGAAATTTAAGAGAAGACATATGTGAATAGAGAAACATAATTTAACAGACTTCTACTTTCTTATTGTTTTTTCTCAAAAATCTCCTCTAAATCGAAAAAATCCCCTAAAAAAATGCCCTGCCGAACTATGGACGATTAATTCGAACCACCCATGCCAATGACATTGTACTCAATTTACTTTCTGTAATTCCTCAATTATTTATTTTGTAAATAAATTATTTACTATTTGCTAATTTGTGACTTTTTAGGTCTTTTTTCATACGCAATTCCAGTTATTTTAGAAATTACTAACAATCAAGTAAAAAGAAATATAACTCAGACTTCCGTTCGCAACTGTTAAACGTGTTATAAAAGGAAATTGAGATGTGTGTCGAGGTGTGGAGGCAAGTAGGCGATAAAACTTTATAGTTCTATTATACTGCTGCATTTATAAAATGTGGCGTCGCATTTCGTACTGAATTATAAAGTGTTCCGAAGAACTTTTTAAACACTTTTGCCGTAATTTGTGACATCCATTCTCTTACGCGTTTTTTTTTGTTTTGGTGGAATAATTGTCAGTCACACTGTACATATTAGAAAATGTTTAATACTAAGTAATCACTACTACTTCAGACAATCGAATAATTGTTGTAATACGTTGAAATTTTTTCAGATTATCAGTCCTATAGCGATAAAAAGTTTTAAAATGGTTCATTGTCTATAATTAAGTAATAATTATACATAATTAAAGTTGTTGTTGCACTTATTAATTTATTATATTATAAATTTAGCGACCGGTTGCGATTATACAATTTTCTTCAGGCTGCTATAGTCAAAAATCGAAAATACAGTCAACTCCAGATATAGTAAACTTGAAAATTAATCAAAATTGGTTTACTATATCCGAGGTTTGTTATAAAAAAATGTAACAATATTATGGAAAAATTTTTCTTTACGTTCACTTTACCCGGAAGTTCACTTTAAACGGGTTCACTATATCCGGAGTTGACTTTATTCATAAAATTGAAGAATGACATTCGTTGGAGAGATCCTCTAGAAGATTGTATAATCGAAATCAGTCGCTAAATTTATAATATAACAAACTAGGAAATTAATTATAACAAAGTTTTAAATAGATTGTTTCATATAGTTAAAAACTGATTAATTCGTTTTTCTCAAGAGAGGAATAATTTGTCGTTTGTTTAAAGATTTTGTTATTCCAATATCAGGTTCCCATTCTTATTAAAATAAATAGGAATGGAATTTCATTATTTAAAATTCAAAAAGCTAAGGTTTTAACATTTCGAAATTTAATATTCCACCTCCGATCTAAGTCTCTTATTTCTCAAAATACCTCCGTCCACTAGACTTACTGTGACTGTTAGTACTAATTTTTTGAAGTTATTTCCTTATCTTAAAGATCTTCACTATTTGACTATCTGCGTAGAGTAGCACTTTGTGTAGTGGTTTTTGAATGAATTTGAACAAAACCATCTGTACATCATTTTCTTCTGCGACGAATCTTAATTCCATCTCAGTGGTTATGTTAATTCATTCTTTATGCTGAAAAAGTTGGGACTTGGTGTGCTGTTAGTCGAAGAAGAATAATCGGTTAATTTGTTTTAATGGAACGCTAACTGTTCAGAGGTATAGGGAGTAAATAATTAGATACTTTATTGATCAACTTAATGGTGACGAAATTGGACGAATTTATTTTCAACAAGACGGTGCTAGAAGCACAGGCGAAACAATGATTATGTTGCGAAATACCTTTTAAAATATATTGATTAGTTTGTATGCTAAACATGAATTTCTTAATTGGAAAACTTGAAAAACATCATTTCTCTGTTCATAACCTAGAATCTAGATCAAGAAAGAATTACGGAAAAGTGAATGAGATTAAACATGTGCTGGAAAATATATTTAATTTGATAAGAAAGAGGTGCACTTCATGAAGTGCTTTTAACTTTACTGTGTGTACTGAAGATGGAAGAGTAGCTGTCGAAGTATGTATCCAGTAGATATAAAATAATTTTGGGCGAAGATTATTTTTTTATTATTTCTTAAACCACTGCTTCCTTTACTATTTTTAGTATAGGTTTTTTATTTTGAGATTTTTAATGCGTTTTAATGAACGTTTATTATAAATCTCAAATATTTTATACACAAGTAAAAAATTTAATTGAAAAAATACAAAAGAGAACAGGTATCGGTCTTTTTAATTTTAAACTTCTGCAGGTGTGTTTGATTTAAATCGGAATAAATAACTATTTAATCATTTTTAACAGGAATAAATTGTGCACCAAATCAACACCTGCGATAGATGTCGAAGTGGCAGACTTCTTTACACGGTTTAATATTTCTTATTGTAAATTCGGCCAAACAATTAAACCGTGTTTAATAACCCGAGACGAGGCGGTAAATTTAGTGGCATTCTCGTCTCAATGCAGGTGAAAAATCACCCACAATGGAATTCACACCGGACACCGTGGCCGTTCCGATGCAGATTAACGTTCAGTCTCGTTTCGTTTATCACGAAATTAGCTGCGATCAATACAACCGAATAAATGCGGACGAGTTAAACTGTGAAGCTGTACGTGAGGGTATGATGGTGCCCAAGCATCAGGTGGCTCGGGGGGTAAGGGGGCCCCCATGGAATTGTACAACGCAAATCACGCCTTGCGATTAGAATCAATTTTCTTCAGACAATTTGCGGTTTTACGTGAATTGTATTATGTGTTATTTTTTTTTAATTAACGTTACTTTGATGTAGATGTTTTGCAAGCTTGTGATTGCAACGGCGAGAATTGGTTGCAGGTAAACGGTATATCTGGTTTACATAACGGTCAGAATGACACTGTATAACGATTTCTAAATAATATAAAGCAAAATCAAAATATTAAATGTGTAATTGAAAAAGAGTTCAACAGTTGAAGATATTAGCGTAGGTGCTTTGACAAATAAACTAAAGAATGCATTTTATATTATGTGTTCGTTTTCATTTATTTTACTTTTGTTTTTATATTATTTTTTTTGTAATTATTAAAAAAAAATCAATTTCAAAATTGTGACTTAAAATATTTGTAATGCATCATTTCTTTTGAAATTTTTTGATTATGCTTGTGGTCTCTGGAGAACAATTCTAAAGGCTGGTTTTCACGATGATTGTTTCTGTGATAGTTGCTGTCATGAAAGCAACTATCATAGAAATTGTCATCGCGTAAATAACTGGACAGTTCTTTTCCATGCAGACATTTAACTCTTAATCGGAACTATCACACTTGCTTTCATGCTAGTAGATATTTTCAGGATAGTTGCTATTTTCGTGTAAATAACTTGACCGTCGTTTCCCTACAGACAGTTAACTCTTAATCGGAACTATCACACCCACTTTTGTGATAGTACCTTCTAGGGAAGACATCGGGTACCCTAGTACTACTCGTATAAATGTTACCCGGGTATCATATTTTTTATCCGGGTATCCGTTATTAGCCTGACAGAAGTGGGAAACTAAAGATGACAAGTACTACCCGTATAATTTTATTACCCGGGTATAATTTTTTACTCGGATATCCGTTATTATATCTTTCTGTTATTACACGATAAAAACTTGATTATTTTTAACATTAACATTAACTCCTGTAAGATTCGTGTATCGCGTATTAAGTTAAAATATCCAAACTTATACGAGTAGTCGAATTTACACTGGTATTCAAACGCATATGGGCACTTGAACTTATCCGAGTACCCGAGCTCTTGATTACCCGAATATCATACGGGTACCTGGGTAATACCCGGGGAGTTTATTCGGGAATTCGTGTACCTCAAACATACTGCAGTGATAATTACCTTTTTGAAAAAATGAATTAAACAAGTACATTACGTGAGAAGAGTTAAAAACATATACGATAGTACCACGGTCTAGCAGACGTTCAACAACTTTCGAAATAACTTGACGAGGTAGACGCAAGAGTGACGAGACGTTTCGACAGAACGACATGCACCTAAAACAAAAAAGACTATATCACAAATACAAAACGAAAAGAGACACTTACAAATGTGAATGCAGTAGTTATAGAAAGCATAATTGCAGCTCAACAAATCAACTTAGCATCGCAGAGGGGAGTTCCAAGGTGGTCGACCAATTTGAGTGGGCGATCAAGCACTGGAATTTGGTAGAAGCAATGCACCAGAGGTTGGCTTATTCCGGGGGCCACTAACAGCATTACACTATCCAGTAGACGGGAAGAAGCCGCCTAAAAACAAGAAAAGACTAATATATTTGGAAGGCGGCCGAAGAGTACGTCGTAGATGGGAACAAGCGCCAGACTTCTTGATCGATTACCAAAAATTATGTGTTGAACACTTATATGGCAAGGCTAAAAAAAGACAAAGTGCAGAGAACAAGAGATTAGGATACTACTATTATAGGTTAAGTTTGTTTTGTTGAGAAATATTTTTAGATAAATTGTGTTTTATAGGTTAGATAATTAGGAAATAATGTGTTTAGATACTTACCTATTGTTTAGAATTAAGTTGTTCCATTTTTAGTTCAATTTTTAGTTTTTAATTTCAATGAAATGTAGTCATATTTAAGGTAAAACGCTAATTGTCAAACGTGACGTTTTGGTTACCAACTCAAATCTAGTATGTAACTAGATCAGAACGCGGACGTTCCGGTAATCAAGACAACGGGAAAATAAACAACAAAAACGCTATAAAAGGCGATCGCTCCGCGATTTGAAGCATTCCTGCTTCGACCTCCGAGAGTGACATTCCTGCTTTGACCATCGTGAGAATTCCTGCCTCGACCTCCGCAACAAGCAGAGATGAAATTTTAATTAAAAAGGTTATCTAGTACGAGGTATTTTCATTGAGAAATAAACATTTTTGGATCCTGAATACCTATATCCTTTTTCCTCGAACAACGCCATGGACGACGCTTCAAGGTAGGGGCATACGTGACTACACAAACAAAATTTTCATTGAAACACAGGACAACGGGAGACGTTTAGGTATTGTCGAAGGGCGCCTCTCTCTTGTGAAGGAGTTGAGGTACATACGTGATCGGCAATACAAAGCGTCCCTCTTTTTAACAAGGATACATCAGGTAGGGCAAGAGGCACGCCTACCTTGTGAAGGGTGTGGTGATATGACTGACTTGTAATACCTGGTGTTCGCTTTGTACGGATCTGTATCGTCGAAGAGCGCCTCTTTCTTGTGAAGGAGTTGAGGCACATGCGTGATCGGCGATACAGAGCGACCACTATTAACAAAATATACATCTGATAGGGCAAGAAGCCCACCGAACCTTGCGAAGGACGAGGTGACGTGACCGGCTTGTGCTAACCGGTGTACATTTTTGGGACAGAGAACAACCTTTTCAATAATTTTTTTATTTCTTTTTCTGACACATACGGACGCATATACATTTAACACTGACACTCCCTTCCCCTCCCCCTCACATTTCTGTGTTTTGTCATTGTATGTGCCCACCATGGGGCCATGAAACGAGGAGTGGGTAATTTCGAGCGACCCAAAGAGAAACCCTGAGAGAAAGATAAAAAGAAAGTAGACACGTATCCACAAAACATACAAAAACATTATTACAAATTGGCACCACAACTTGGAGTCCAAAACAACATTACGATTTTTGACATCTAAACGTGGGGCGAACACATTACTACACTTTTTGGCGCCCAACGTGGGCACTTACATAATTACTGCAATATGTACCTTCATGAGAGTACTATCATCGTGAAAACGGGATTTTAAGAACTGGTTTTCACGGTGATAGTTGCTGTGAAAGCGGCTGTCATGAAAGCAACTATCACAGAAACTATCATCGTGTAAATAACTTGACAGTTGCTCTCACATTATCGCGACACAACTATCTTACTATCTGGTCTGACTAGATATTTGATAGTGACACTGCGATAGTGATAAATCTTATTTGATGAGTTAACATGGCAAGCGATTTTTAAATTGTTGTAACCGTTTGTTATCTTCAAGTTTTTGGAAGAATATCAGAGATTTCCATATTTGTAGAAAAAATATTCTCCAGAATTTATAATCAGGATAAAAAGCGATCATGCAGTAAAAGTTTTGCTACCATTTTCAGGACTCACCAGCATTAAAGAGTTTTGACATTATTGCAATAATTGCACCAAAAACAACAGCTACAGCTGCAATTAATTCATCGTTGACCATGTTACTTCTTTCCGTGTACACGCTTAATTTTCATTACTATCACACTTACTTTCGCAATAGTACTTTCATGAGAGTAGTATTTCCGTAAAAAAAGGAGGGTTTTTGTTAATTTTCAAAAAAAGTCCTCAGTTCGTTTACTGCACTGCTTCTTTGGTAACAGTTCAGCGTCGGATCGGTCTCCGTTTATTCAAATATCTAGATTCTAGAGTACATAATATTAAACGTGGGAATAAAAGCATTAAAGAAAACACATTTCTCTTACATTTTAATCGAGTTTTATCGCGATTTTTCACGTCGCGTTGGCAGAATTGTTTCGCCAGGCGAGCAATACATCAACGTCAGCCGAAGTAATGATATTTATCTGGCATATCTGCAGCCGATGATATTCGAAGCCGGGAGAAATTCAGATGCAAATCCGGCGCAGTAAAAAAAGAATTCCGATATAATTCGCGCAAATTAAATATGAATTGCAAATTGGACGACGTTCGAGTTTTATGGCACGACGGCGGCAGCGGCGGCGTCTCATTTATGTAAATCGTGCGTGATAGATACATCTGTGCATGCGAGTGACACGCGAAAAGTGAGGGGCACGAACCGATTCGATTTCGGTGGGAAAACTCACTCGCACGGGTAATTAGTTTTGTTGGGGGCAGATTTACGCAAGGCAACAGGGCCCATTGTACTGTTATCCTCCGTATTTCCGGTTGCGCTGTGTACAACTTCCCGTCTTTGTGACAATGGTGGACGATTACGATGGTGGAACACCCAGAACGTTCTTCTTGGCAGGTGCGGGCGGATATAATTTCATGAGAACGTTTATGTAAAATTTAACTTTGGAACTTTATATTTCAAAGGTTCGAAATATTACATGCGAGTTTAAGTTTTCGCACGCGATAACCAATCAGTTAATAATTTCACAGATGTGATAACAAGCAACATTAAACAGGGTGAAATTGAGGAGTGTTATTTCAAAAGTCAACAAATTCATATTTCTACAATTTACATTAAACACTATATTTTATCGGAGCACGGTCATTATTGTATCATCGCCTGCATAGGAATCTGGTACAATCAGTTTTACACTAACTGATTTGGGCTGAAACATGATAACTTCCATAGACAACATAACTAAAGATAGAAGGGAAGGTTTTGAATAAAAAAATGAATCGTGAAGCTGCCATCTGTAGGCTTGGGAGAAACTAGTGACGCAAAGCGCGGGAAATATAAATGCTCTAAAATCAAATTAGTCAGAAGTTTATTTTTATATTTACCTTTTATTGTAAAGGTACATTGTTCAGTACCTTTAAACTTAAACTGAACGCAGAAGAAAATAGTGCATTGCGTGATCTTAATTCTACGTAAATACGTTTCAATATACATATAATATTTAATGGCAAATCCTATTATCCTGCACTTTTTAAACTAACACCGAAAAATCAGCCCTAAGGTTGCAATTTTAACAGGTAAAATAGAACTGAAATTCTATAAAATAACAAAAACGTTTATTTCAATAGCAGTGTATTACATTTAAACTATTGTTTATTATTTTGTGATTATGGTTTGATGAGTGTTTGGTTTCGGGCGGTTTGGGCAAGGGTATATCAAAGAACAGCCATACAAGGTAGCCCAACATAAAGACCTGTTGAACAAGGAAACATTGAAACAGGTGATTGTTACAAACCTGAACATGATTAGCAATTTTAGATGTACGGCGGTATACAAAGTCTTCAAATCCATCTATTTTATCTTGTACATGATTCCATGTTAACTGAGGGGCAATACTCATTTCATCAAAAATGAGAATGCAGGATTTATCCAATTTGCATGTGTATGTAGCAACCTCTGCTTTTAATAGATCAAACACAGCTAGGTTCAAACCGGCTTGGATGGGAATTTTATTTAATAATGTTTGCAGAGTTTTGCTGGAATGCAGTGCAAATATATTTGCCAACATTCACAAACTCATCTTCAATATTTTGTGTCAATATTTCAGGCACAATAAACTCATCTGTATAAAACAAGTATTATTTTGGTAATATTATTGTGTGATAGTTACTTACAGGAAACTTTTGCATTACTTTCAACACTACATAATCCTGATAACTTCAAACAAACTCCCGTCATTATGACTTTGTCACTTCCTAATTTTAAGTCAAAATGCCATAGCTGTACGATCCTCAAAAAGCAATCATTCAAACGAGACTGCACGATATGGTTAGCATAATTCTTCGTTAATAAAAATAATTAAAATTTTCGATATGTCCGCATGCTCTATTGACATTAAGGTAAGACGCAAATCCTCATTACTTGGTTAGTAACAACACAACTTACAACGCTAAAATTTTCAATTGCGTTTTTTCGCACCCAAAAAATCTTAGTATATGCGTACGAATGAGGTGGATATTCAGCCTTATGCCCGAATATTTGAAATACCATGACACCACCGTCCATTTGAAGTGCTTGAAAGAAAACTTAATGTCTTGCAATATTGAAGACGCACTCAAAGTTATTCACAAGTATTATTGATTATAAAAACACATGCACATCTGAGGAAGTCAGAAATGGACACTAGAACTTAATCCGCAATGAGAGCGTTTAATAAAAGAATGCAGACGTATTTCTTCTACATCAGTGTATTTTAATGTACAATCGTGATATAAAACTATGTTTTCGAATTTACTCGTGTTTATTTCTTGCATTTTGTTTCATTGGAATAACATACGCGTTCTCGCTCTCCATACGAACGAAAAAAAAAAAAAACAGCGAGACAAGGAGCAAACTATTTCGTTCCATTAACATGCATGAACAAGAAACCGCGCACATCTTATTTGTGTTTAAACTAACAATTTTGGTGAGAGCGCGTTAAAAAGGCAATTTTTGAGTTATACTTTACTTTTGGAAAAGAAATAATTTTAAAAATATTTAGTGTAAGTGTAATATACGGTAAAACTAAAATTATCATGATTTCAACATTGCTTCTAATGATGTCGTGAACAAATCAAAATGTGGACATCCTGGCTTATTTTAACGTAAAAATTTTATGAAGTTGGGCTCAAATTAATGTACATTTTATGCGCGCATCGATTTCCATATTAAATTTTGCGTGGGCATGTTCGCAATTAGATAAGGTGAATAAAATGACATCGCCGCATTTTAGAGTATAAGCCCGGGCGTACTCAAATATTTGATGACCAATAAAAACCGGTCACGAATTCACGTATATGACTGTACGACCGCGAACAAAGGACAGCGAGTACTAAGAGTAATTATGAGAGTAATTTTAAGTAAGTTTTGATCTTTTTACTTCTAATACTGAAAAAAATGCCCACAACAATACCTAAAAAATAACTCGTTACGAGCGCGACCTCGCATTGAATAATGCATTATAAGCCAAATCATGAATCACTGTCACATTTTTGACGTATCCCTTAGCTGGATGTGCTATACTATTTTTCAGGGGGATTATTTTCTTGACAACTTCTTTGTGCCGCGTAATAAGGATTATTTAAGGCTCTCGATGATGTAAATACCCATGAATTTACACCTTTTTTTATTTTATTCAAGACGCCTTGTTGCTTTCAATGGAGCTTGTTTACAGCGTACGTGAACAAGAGTCGATAATTGGACTGCATGGCGTCTTCTTAAGACAATATTTGATTTTTCTGTATGTCAGATCAATTTTTTATTTTCAGATTCACTATTCAGTAATAATTGTAATAGTTTTATTTAAATATTGCGTGAAATATAAAATAAGGTGTAAAAGGAACATTACAACACAATCTAGTAATTATAATAACTTGTGTTAAGGATCGTTTTCACGCATATGCAATTTGCGTAAATTTACTATTTGCACAAGGAAGTTGAAAACGTAATATGTTTACTTGTACAAACCAGAAAGTTTGCAAAACTAACCGTCAAAATGAATTTTCATTTGCATGCGCAAATTGTATGAGCGTGAAAACAGACTTTTAGGTGAAACTTGAACAGTGCACAGAGAGATGACAAAATGAGATTTTATACAATATTGTGTAATATGGAGGTGGAGAAATTATTAAAATAATTGTTGAAAATAAAAAAAAATCACATATATTTCCACCTCTACCTTAAAAAGAGTTTACATTTGTTTGTAGCAAAATTATTGCTCCATTTTGGAGTAAAAAGTTCCATACTAATTTGAGTTTTATACTACAATAAATTCTCTTAAGTGTGGAGATATAAGTTTCAACATTTTGTTGTATAAAATTCTATATCTTATGTAAAAATTTACTACAACAGACTGTGAAGATTTTATTTTCACTTTTTGTTGCATAAAGTTATACACATTGTGTAAAACTATGATAGAATTTCAATGAAAAGTTTTCTACAATTTGAAAGTGATCAAATCATTAACTTGTTGAATTCTTGGCTTCCGGTTGGAACCGCTTGTCTCGGATTTCTTCACTGCCGATGTTTCGTTCTCCGTTGCAGAAGAACTTCTTCAGGGCTGCTGTTGGTGGTGATGCTGCTACTGCTGCTGCTGTTGGTCTTGCTGCTGCTTCGCGTTTGTCGTCTGAGACGACAAATAAATACGAATGTTTCTAAATTAAATATTCTTTTATCTTATATTTTAATGTCTAAAATGACGAGCAAGTGTCAAAATAAATTTTGCCGTAGTCTAGCCTGTGAATCTCTTCACAAGATCTGCACGTATTAAGACAAGGTCGAACCCATATCTTTAATTGCCCGATTAATTTTTTGTTAAACAAACGGACGGGTAACTATCGTGGAAACAATTTATACAAATCAGTCAATCATACAAGGTCGAACCCATATCTTTAATTGCCCGATTAAGGGCCGATTAATTTTTTGTTAAACAAACGGACGGGTAATATCATGGAAACAATTTATACAAATCAGTCACTCATTCAGAAAAATCAAGTTACTTGCCGATTATGTTTAACGGGCGGAGGAAAAGACCGGGCCTAAGAGTCAAAATTCATCAGCAGCTCCGAGCACTTGGACGTGATCTTCTTTCTTAGAAATGTGTACAGGGTGGGCCAAATTCGACACTTTTAATAGGAAACTCCTATTTTTAGAAGAGTTAGACAAAAACTGACCTCGGTCCCTGGAGCTCGATTTTTAAGACAAAATTAATGGTGAAGACCGCGTTTCGATATCTTGTACCGTTTAGGAGCTACAGGGCGTTTTTCAAAATTCTACGATTTCTAAAAACCTTCATAACTTTTTTGTTTATGAAAATTTTTGATTTCTGTAAAGTCTTCTTTAAGGCACTTTTTCATGCAGAATTCATTGCTCCAAGTTATTTTTTTCGAAAGTGCTCAATATTTGAGATATTAGCTAGAAATTTGATTTTTTATATGGAACACCCTATATATTTTTACATTTCTGAAAAGAGCATAAAATTCTATTTATAAAAATATAAAACACTTGATATTTTATTGAAACAGTTTGTGAAATATAGAGTTTCAAAGTTTTAATCAAAAATTTAATTATTTTTACAACATTAAAGTAGGCTATGGATGACGATAACTAAGCGATTTAAGTTTTTGTAACTTCCTGGTAGGTCGCTATCAAAATTTGACACAATCTCTTACAGTACTTGCTTTTTTCTTGAATTTTACTATCTCTATAAAATAGACTTAAGGAGATAATTAAACTTTTACGAAAACTACGAGAAATACGACATGTTATAATATTTATATCAACTCAAGACTTCATGAAGTGCCTTTAACTTGTAAGTGTATGTTTGTACTGACGATGACAGCATAGCTGCTGAAATACGTATCTACGGATACAATCTATCTATCTACAATCTATCCTTAAATATAAATCATATTTAAGGATATAAACTTTTTTGATTTATATTTACTTTCTTGATTTGTTATTTCTGAACCACTGTCTTCTTTACTAATATTAAATGTTAAAGTGTTTTATAGAAATTGGTGAAAATTCAGAAGCAGCGATTAATTTTTACCATGAGTGGTATCCTGAAAGATGACGATCCTTCAGAGATATATTCTTGAGATTTAAAAACAATTTAATAAATTTTTAATCATTTAAACTGATAAAAACTAAAAAATATGAATCTCAAAACGGAAATAAAGAATTAGAGGAGATCATAGTTTTGGGAGAAATTGAAAATGACCGACGCAAATTGGAGCAAACATCTTAGCAAGAACTTCTGCATTACGAATTTTAAAGAAACAAAGATTCTGACCTTATTGAATAAGAAAAATGCATCACTACCAGTCCCTGAATTGGTGATGTCGGCTCAAACCATAACAAAACGAAATCATTTATGTTCAGTACAAAATGGCCGACAATTTGATACTTTATGTAATTTTTGTGCAATTTCGATTACATTAGTATTTATTCATTATAACTTCGTTATATTTATTAAAAATAAAGTAATATTTTTTCATGGCTCAATAAATCTTTAAAAAATATTTAGCTACCATCATCCACAGCCTACTTGAATGCTGCAATAATCATCAAAATTTTAATTAAAACATGAAAGCTCTACTGCTCAAGAATCTTTTGAATAAAATATCAAGTGTTTTATATTTTTATAAATAGAATTTTATGCTCTTTTCAGAAATGTAAAAATATATAGGGTGTTCCATATAAAAAATCAAAGTTCTTGCCAATATCTCAAATATTGAGCACTTTGGAAAAAAATAACTTGGAGCAATGAATTCTATATGAAAAAGTGCCTTAAAGAAGTCTTTACAGAAATCAAAAATTTTCATAAACAAAAAAGTTATGAAGGTTTTTAAAAATGGTAGAATTTTCAAAAACACCCTGTAGCTCCTAAACGGTACAAGATATCGAAACGCGGTTTTCACCATTAATTTTGTCTTAAAAATCGAGCTCCAGGGACCGAGGTCAGTTTTTGTCTAACTCGTCTAAAAATAGGAGTTTCCTATTAAAAGTGTCGAATTTGGCCCACCCTGTACAGTGTTACATTAAACTTTTGTGATTTTACTAGAGAATGCAATCGCTTCCTTGTTTATTTTGCAAAAGATTTTCATATTTTATCATTAATTCCTGTTTTTGTTTTTTGAGATTTTATAAATTCAAATAAGGAGTAAGTTTTTCAAAATTTTTCAATAAACCAAATTTTTTTAAGGTACACAGTTCTGATGAGGCCCAATAAGGCCGAAATACATGTACAAACTCTTTCCTACCACTTTCTATATTGCCAGTTACACAATTTTAGTTAATTTTACTAAATTTTTGAATAATATATGGAACCAGTAACTCAATTTGAATGATTGTTAACGCATACACAATATCAACAAAGGAACAGGCTGACTGTGATAGTTGTGCACTGAAACCTGTAACATATCTCTATAAATGGTTAACGATTGAATTCATATATCCTTAACTGCGAATTTCTCGAAAACTATTAACTTTTTGTTACGGACATTTGAGTTTAATCGTTACCATTCTAATGATATATTACAGGTTACCATTTATAGTGATATATTACAAGCTTTGCATAACTATCACAGTCACCTTGTATATGTATGTAATTGGAGCATGACAATTCGGTGAAAGACAATTCGGTGTGCGACAGTTCGGTGTACGACAATTCGGTGAACGACAAATCGGTGTACACGACAATTCGGTGTGCGACAATTCGTTGTCCGCGACAATTTGGTGTAAGACAATTCGGTGTACGCGACAACTCGGTGTACGCGACAATTCGGTGTACGACAATTCAGTGTGCGACAATTCGGTTTACGACAATTCGGTGCGCGACAATTCGGTGTACGACATTTCGGAATTGTTGTACACCGAATTGTCGCGTACACCGAATTGTCGCGTACACCGAATCGTCGTACACCCAGTTGTCGCGGACACCGAATTGTCGCACACCGAATTGTCGCATACACCGAATTGTCGTTCACCGAATTGTCTTTCACCGAACAATCGTACACCGAATTGTCTTTCACCGAATTGTCGTAGACCCGTATGTAATTTGGTAAAAATTTACTATCCTTTACTGCATTAGTTTTCTAACACTTTGTTAAATAGTATTTATTTATCAATATTTTCTAAATAAATGGAAAAATCTGCTATTTATTCAACAATTTATATAAGATGTTTATATTTTGTCCATAAACACAATTTATGGTAATACAGTACTTTACTTCCAGTACCTTTGAATTCATGTTGCTGGTACTTGAATTTTATGAGGATCAAGCTGAATTTATTGAGAATAAAAAGCACGGTTAATATTTTCTAGAATTTTATTTTAAATATTCTCGAAGTAATTCCCTTCGCTTGTATGAACTCTATTGAACACTTCAGGGAAACGTTTTTCGGTGTACCATTTAGCTGTAATTGTCTTTTGTCCATCTAGCTTAATTGACTTTATTAGGCCCGTACTTCTGAAGAATACCGTATACATACTTTTTTATAGCTCGCTGCTTCTTGGTCATTGTTGGAGTTTCCTCATCTTCGTGAATCCATACACGCTCTTTTTGGCGGGTAGGTACGTCGAAAAAGGGAATGTAAGTTTCGTCACCTCTCATTATTTTGAAAAAACTTTGGTGTCCGCCATTATTTAAGAAATTTAAAGTTTCATGGCAAATTCTTACACGCTCTACTTTTTGGAAGTCAGAAAGGTGATTGTGATTGTTCTAACAGCTGAAATCTTGAGTTGATGCTCTATTACTGCATAAGTAGCTTTATTTCCTCATCAATTAATTTTTTAATAGCAACAATGTCTTTGTCGATAACAGCCGTAGGAGGATGTCCTGCTCCTTTTGATGCTGAACAGAATTCCTTTCGCGTTCAAATTCCTTATACCATCGATAAATTGTAGCCAAGGAAGGTGCTTGTTCACTAAAAACCGAATCTAAACTCTTTTTGCACTCATAAGCTCTTAAACCTTTTTTAAAATCCTAATAAATCATGATTCGAAAATGCTCTCTGGTTAATTCCATTTCTTTACTTGTCACTTGTCAAGTGTTACATCACTTTAAAAAATTAACTTTGGTTCTTGCAAACGTAACTTCAACAACTAAGCTTCAAGTGACAGATAAAGATAAATAACACTGTATGTTTTGTTTTTCACAGCCTACTAGATTTTTAATATTGAGTATTTGGAAATGTACGTACAAATTTTCAAGTAGACACATACTGTAGAAATTATCTCCAGTATTTCCTAATACATTCAGTATAATGAAATATTTCTAGAACTCTACTAACTGCAAATACTCAGAAGTATTGGAAGTAAGAATAAATGAATAAGGAAGTTTAATTTTGTTTAAAATTAGGGGAAATCTCTGGCAGCTTAGTTTCTTTATTGCATAGTGAAACTTCGCGTGTCTAACAGGTGCAGAGATAGCAAATGTTAGGAAGTGAGTTTATTTAACTGAATATATGTATAATTAAAAACTAAATTAGGAAGCTATTAGAGCAGAGGTAAGAAAAGATGCATTTTCTTGAAAAGTATATAGGTAGAAGAATAATAAATTTATAATATTTAGGCCCGATCTTTGCATTTCCAGTTAACTTAATCTGACGGTTTATTCCCATAGTACAATTGTGACTACAATCGTTGCTATGGGAATTAATCGCCAGATAAAGTTAATTGGAAATGAAAAAATCAGGCCTTAGTTACCTTATACATTAGTACATATTGACATGGGTAGCGCATATTGACATTAACTTTACACAATAATTTTAATTTTAAAATTAAAATTTGTAATGTGTGCAACTGTATAAAAAAGTATTCTTGTTAAAATCTTACCCATTAATAATTACATAACAGGAAAACCAATTCTTAATACTTCGGACAATAAAAATCAGCGCTGACCGTCGTTTCGCAGCTTTCTCTAGATCATTTGACAGATAACAAATTTCACCAAGGAAACAAGAGATTAAAATTTTGCTTACTTAGGGCCGGTACTTTCATCAGTGATTAATTTTAATCTATGGTTTATTCCCATAGGCAATTGTAGGCATGGGAATAAACCCAACGTAAAATTTAATCAGTTATGAAAGTTGCGGCCCTTAAACTAAGATATTTTTTATATAAAAGTATTAATGAATATTTTGTTTCGTTTATTTATTTTATATTTTTATTTTTTTTTGTTTTTTAATGAAATTAAGAATTCAAATTAAATTTCACGAAATATGCTTCTAACATTATATGTTTATATTTAAAGAGAGTCTAAAAAGTTACAAGAAATCTCATTTAAATTTTCAAAATCTGTATATTTATTAACAGAACTGGATGACATTTTAATTTTACACATTTCAACTTAATATTTGTCAAGTAAAAACAGGAAACTTGATCAACATTTGCAAAAAAAAAAATTGCAGATATTGACTAACTTTCATGTTTTTCCTTAAATCTAACTCTGCAAAAGCATGGAGCTTATTTCTAAAAAGTAATATTTGTCTATTCGGCTCGGTATCAAAAAAGTATGTTCATATCGTATTAATTCATTGTCGCTTAACTGCTCACCTCAATTCACAAACGTCTGAAATAAGCAACCAAACGGCGATTTGAATATAAGAATTACGACTCTAATAATAATTAACAAGCATTCTATTAAAAAAAACTGCTAGTTGCCAGTATCATAATAGTTATTTATGCAACTACTGCGTAAAGTATCTACTTTAGATACGGTTGTAGAAAACATATTGTTATACAGGCTGTTTCATTGAAGATGCATCAAACATTATTTCAAACAAAATATCTTAATAAAAAAATTTAATCGGAGCAAGTTCAAATTTGTATAATCTGGAGTCGATGTTTTTTGAAATTCTTTAGCGCGCGGAATCGTGAAACAAAACCGGTGATCTAAATAGCATTTATGAATGGCACACAGCTGCAGGGGGGTAATAAATCCATAAACAGACTAGATTTTATTTTGCCCTTGACCGAATGCTCGGTGTATTACACTTTGCCACACGTCGAATGCAGCAGCGATGTGAAGTCGCGTGGATATTTAAACAAAAATATGCATTTAGAATGTATGTAATGTCACACATTACAAATTATAAATAAAAACATTTATTTTTATTACATTATTATTATTGTTGTGTTTTGGGATTTTAGAAATTCAAAAAAAGGGGTAAGTTTTTAAAAAAATTTTTCAATAAACCAAAAATTTTTTAAGGTACAGAGTTCTGATGAAGCCCAATAAGGCCGAAATACATGTATAAACTCTTTCCTAACACTTTCTATACTGCCAGTTACACAATTTTAATTAATTTTCATAATTTTCATCTGGCAAGAAAACTTGATTTTATTATTATTATTACGAGAAATGTTCAAAAATGCCTCCTTCTTGCAGTACACACACAATTATTCGTCGCTCCAGTGCATGCCACACATTATCCCACAGATTGCGTTCCCTGATGTGTACAGCAGCTTCGAATATTCGGCCCTGTAATTCCATTAATTCTCATTTAAAGTCCATCCTAAAAATATACGACTTTCCTTTCCCTTCAATTTTCTCTAAATTTATTCATTACAGAGCAAATTTTACAAAGAAATTTTTCTTTCTTTTCCCGACATCTACCCGCATACCAAGTTTGATGCATCTTCAATGAAACACCCAGTATATATTAAAGTAATGCAATTAGTACAAAGTACTGAAAGTACTGTAAAGAATGGATACTTTGATACTGGTACTGGAATTTCACTATTTTCAGTAAAATACTTAATACCTACTTTAAGTACATCAAACAAGTACTGATCATGGATTCCTAATAAGAAATTCTGGATACTGGGTATTATTGCCAGTACATTGTTGTGGTACTTGCAACAGCTCTGCTTTTGATCCAACCGATTTGAACAGTACAGCAAACACTAAACACAAAATACTTAAGTAAACGAATAAAACCAAGTAACAAATTTACGATATAATGATATTAATTTATAATACTGTAACATTCTAATTTGTAATTAATATATAATTGTTATGGAAAAATAAAAATTATAAAATTCATTAGAAATATTTTTTCACACATTTAAAAAAAATATATATATTAGTTATTAGAGCCATCTTGAACGCAAATAGTAATACATTGTTTCATAATTATAATACTTCTCATACTTACATATATTTCGTAATGTGGAAAATCGTGTTAAACAGGTATTTATTTAGAACGAAAAGTTGAGTTTTAAAGTATGAGCAATTTGTTTGAAGCCGAGGCTGAAATTACTTGCACTTTTCGTTCGAGATAAATACAAAATTTTATTTCATACTGGACACTTATCGTGTTAATTTAGTATGGAAATAAATTTTGAGGATAAATTTGACTTAAATAATCCGTATTAAAGCCCGCAATGAGCAATTTCCATGGCAATGGAATAGTTTACACGTTACGTTTTTGCTTTATTATGACCAATTACGACGATTTATTCTAATAAGACTTTAAATATGTGTTGAATGATTTTTAATTTTTTTATAAACTCTTGCCCTGGAATTTGGACGGCATGTCTTAGCTATAAAACATCATCAAGGTGTACACAATGGCGTACTTTTCACTTAAGTTAAGACATGCGGTCTAGATTTCATGGCAATAGTTATAAAAAAATTAAAAAAATCACTTTGAACTATAGATGGTCCGGAAACCCTCACTTTAGAAACCAGTATGAAGTAGAGGAATTTATCGTTTACCAGTCAACGTTACTTATGAAATAAAAAAAAGCTTTGAGTCCCGGAGAAACCTGAGAGTTAATTAAATAATCAGAAATGTAGAGTTACAGAAATGGACAGTTGCCAGGTCGTAAAAAGAAATTCAATCGTAATATATGCAAAAATGAAACAAGCAACGCTATTAAAAAAAAACATGATAAATTAACGCGGTTGGCACTTGCTAGATTTAATATGGCTCGGGACTGGAAAACCGTAAGCTAACTTGTCAAATTTTTTCATTCCGTTCCGCATAATTGTGATTGAACGTTTTTTTTTACTTAGGATATATTTAATGATGAAAAGAAATTTAATTTTGACGTCCAGATGAATTTAATTACTACCGTAGAGACTTAGCTAAAGATTTTAGTCTAATCCCAATAATGGCTAACTTAATAATTAATGAATTGTAGAAAAATTAATAATTAATAATGAAAATAATGTTTAATTTTGTGTATATTTGAATGTATCACTAAACGTGAATTTTCGATAAAATGTCATGTTATTTCGATATCAGGCATGTAGATCAATGGAAGAGGATTTTTCTTATATTTTTCTTACTTTAATAGAATTTCCAATTCTCCTTTTTATTTTTCCATACTTTCCATATTTTCCTTAATTATAGAGTAAGCCAACGTTAAGATAAAATAAAATAAACACGGCCTTAGTACTTCGAGTAAATTATTAACTATGTGAATGTCACCTGTTCATAATTGGATTCTTGACTTTCAGTTGATTTTCTTTGATATAGAATTTCAAGATTAGTAACGTGTAAGTGAAGACATGAAAAGTAAAAATTTATCACGTTAAGGATTGCTTCTTTAATTTTGTTAACACATTACATTTTGTTTATTTCTTGGACAAGATTTGACTTTATTTTACAAATATATAAGAAATAGATAGTTCAAAATATTTAAACAAACAAATGAAATACAGCACAATAATTTTTTTAACAAATTTAATTCAAAAGACATTAGTTTTAGTGAAAACTTACAACTTTCAAATAATTCGGGAAGTATTTAAGCAATTAGAATATTGAAAGTTTCATATACAGATGTCTTCTCGATATTGTTACACTTTTTGGTCGTTGACACAGAGTTTTCTTTGGGTCGTGGCTATACAACTTTCGATTTCGTCTTCTGCTTCTTTCAGATACCTCTTATCGTCTGTTACGCGAATTTATTCGGCATGCACATTCTTTTACTTTCAACTGTTTGTTGGCGCAAATGCGTTTTCTCCATCACAGCTTTAATTTCAAGTTTCTTTTTTACGTTTATTTCCTTTGTAATATAACATAAACTACGTGTATTATTTTGGGAAGTGAAGTAAATTTTGAACAAATTTCATATTTTTTCAGCCTAATTTATGTTGTGAAATGAAAAAGATAAAAATTGAATTATTGTTTTTTCCAAGAAATAACAATTTTTCGATTTTAATTTTAATTTTCAATAATATTCTCTTTTAAACAAGTCTGTTGTCCAACATATTTGAATAATAAATCAACAATAAAAATATATGAAAACATATCATAAAGTTTTTTTGTTTTGATTCACATATTCGTAGTGTCATTCAATGTAACGTTTATTCACGTGACTTTCTGAAAGTCTGAATTGTCAGGTGAGTTATTGGCACACCATCGATTTCAGTAGATGTGTCCGAAACTTTCCAGTACGACTCGTATTTTTTTTTTTTCATTTGAAAACGAATTGAAGGAAGCGAATAAATAAATAAATACAAAAAATATTGTTATAAACCGTAAACGAATTAACTATGTAATTTCATAAACCTAAATTTTATTGTCAATAAATACACTTTCATTTACCACATTGGTATTTGAAAAAAGTTGTATGTACAAATATCTGGACAACTAGAGGTGCAATAGTTATTTTGATTATAAATTTATATAAATCACAGAATCAATTTAACCAATTTGAACACCCGATGTAGGGTTTTAAAATAATTATTCGTAAAAAAAACTTTTATATATTACGTTTAAATAATATTTACAGAATCTGGATTAACGAAGTAAGAAGATTTATATTCAAATTTTTAAGGTTCAAGTCATATTTTTTCTTCAGACAATGTTAAAGATTAATTATCAAAATTCAAATTTTTATGTGAGAATATGAAAACTTATTAGAAGTACGAATGGAATAATTTAAAGTTATTGAAAGGGCGGTAGCTTAATTTTAATAATAATGCAATAACAAGGAATAAGAAAAAATGACCTCATTAAGTAAACAAATCATGCTTTTAAACTTAATCTTGATTTCAAATTTAATCAAGAAAAGAAAAATAATCGTTGCTGCCTATTAACTAAACTAAACTTAAAGAAAAGTAGAAACAACAACCAATTGAATAGCTAACCCAATAACAATGCCGCGGTAACAGCCATATACAATGTGAATACCACTTTTGGAATAAAATTATTTTTGTCCTTTTTTAAAAAAAATATGAAAAGAGCTCGGACACGACAATTTTTAATCCGAATGGTTTTTTAAAGTAGAATTTGAACGTACAGGGTGATTAATGTATTTGCAGTAATAGGTAGGTGAGATTTGTTAAATAGATCACCCTGTATATTTGTATGTTTTTGAATTCTACTTGATCATTTAAGTTCAACGACCCACAATACTTGTGGTTTAATTGACATAATTAATGATTTTAAAGAGGTATTAATGAAAACCCAAAACTGGGTAACATTAACAGTTTTAAAACTACAGAATAAATTGTGGTTGGTGTAGTTTTGTAATTTTGTGGATTTATAAAAAATTTAAGTTGCGCTATTGAATCTTTTTTTTATAAATCCACTTCAGCAATTTATTTTATTTCATTGATTACACAATCTCCGTGCGTGCATAATGGGAGAATTCCGGTTATTATCTTTATCAAGCAGCAGAAGAGCGTGCCGTTTTAATTTTTAATCCTCAAGGATTAAATAATCGTTATGTTGAAACATGTTTTGTCTAACAAACAAAAAAAAATTGGGTCGGGTATTAACGGATAATTGTTATTATTCGTGCGTATTACAAGAACAGACCGTTTTTTTAAATAAATGGGATATAGAAAAAAATATGATTACTGGGGTCCAGATGCGTATGTTCAATGTACCTAATAAACTTTCTACTGGACATTTTTTGAAATGGTTTTCATAATTTTCCAATTAAACTTTTATTGTCCTTGCTGCACACAAATCGACTGGATGCCGTGCCCTGGGCTTAACGAACAAAATTACCTCATTATTGACACATCCTGTCCCCGAACACTTTTATTTCTTCGAGATGAAATGTCCATTGACCCCATCGTAAACCGCGAGCAAAACAAACAGTCATAATTTGCAGTTTAAGATTTAATTAAGGCGTTCTGAAAAAATGAAATATGAGGAATTTTCTGCAGGTGGCTCGATTTTTTTTTACATAATAAAGATTAACATCTAGAAAGACGCGTAGAAACCTCACACGGAGCCGTCCGGCTCCGGAGACGAGATGAAAAGACTAATTTAAATATACATGTTTTCTACTTTGAATTAATTCTCGCGCGTTATTAGATTTCCGACGAAAAATACATAATTTACTCCTACCGGCGGTTAGCCACAGATTTTCGAATTTACGATTAATAAATAAAATGTCTCTTTCAAGCAACACCTGCTAATAAAAAGTAATTACTTGTGTTGTAAAGATACTGAAATTATAATCCAAAGGTAAGCGTGTAATTAAATCGGAGACAGAAAAAAGATTTTTTTTACTAGTTATTCTTACACAATTTTTTAAATTCATGAATATGTTATCTAAAATATTGTGATACCAACAATAATAATTTGATTTAAAAATCTGACTTTTGTAATTGAGAATATTTAGTTTTTGTTTATGAATTTTAACAAATTTTTACACCTTTTATTCTAATTTTTTTGTCGGATATCTGATATTTTATCTCATTCTGTTTAATTCCCAGAACTTACTCTTAGAGTGGATTTTATGATGGTCCATTTTTATTTTTATTATTTTTAACATTTTTAAGTTAAAAGTTTAAAGTTTAAACTGTTCACCTTTGTATCTCTTGTTATATTTATTGTTGGCTATTATATTGTATCAAACGATATCGTACTTTTTTATTTATTTGCTTAATTTTTTTTAAATCAAGTTTTCTTGCCAGATGAAAAATATGAAAATTAACTAAAATTGTGTAACTGGCAATATAAAAAGTGTTAGGAAAGAGTTTATACATGTACTTCGGCCTTATTGGGCCTCATCAGAACTCTGTACCTTAAAAAAAATTTGGTTAATTGAAAAATTTAGAAAAACTTACCCCTTTTTTGAACAGGAATTAATGAAAATTTTTTTAAGGTAAGTTCTGATGAGGCCCAATAAGGCCGAAATACATGTATAAACTTTTTCCTAACACTTTCTATATTGCCAGTTACACAATTTTAGTTAATTTTCTTAATTTTTTTGTTTGTGTAGCAGTTTTAAGTAAAATTTTATTAAAGTTGTAGTAGCATAGCTGAATTGTTAAGGTTTTTGATCAATAAGCTTGCCGATTGTTTAATTAACTACAAGAGTGGCTTCCTGATTTTCATTTAAAAAATGCGTCTAGTGTAGTAGGAAAGCACTCATTTGTAGCTTCCTTCTCATTTTCTCATTGAAACTATATTTTTGCAAAGTGGAAAATTGCTCTGTAGAGATATTAAATAAATAAATAGATTACTTCAGTTTTCCGATTGTTCAGTCCAATTTCAGCTGTAGTGTCATATTCAGTTCATAAAATGAAAACGATTTCTCGAATTTACAAGATTTAAATTTCATTTCTGCTTAAAATTTATCGAATTTCGGGAAATTTTATTTTCATCTATTGAGAATGATAGCACAGCTGTCGAAATACGTAAGAATATTAAAAAAATGTTGCCTAAAATGTCATTGTGGATTAAAATGCTGGCATTGAACAAATTTTAAGCGAAACCCTGATTGTTTAATGGATGTTGTCTTCATTCTATTATCACAACTATGAATGTTATCCTTTTTCAAAAATGTGCACCTTAAATTTGAAAGAAAACATCAATGTGACGGATTAGTTTTCTTAGAAAATTTAACTTGTGTAAATGATGAGATGTTTCGATGTTGCGTCAAAAAATAAAAAAATAAAATAACATACCAATTGAATGGAAATGCTATTTGTATTTCGAACGTTGATATCTGATATTAATAAAGGAGCGTCCTAATTCTTTCGTATCCGTTTAACAACGCGATCAATCACGCGCATTTCACTGCAGTATAAAAAGACATTAGTACTTGATCTTCATTATTCAAAAGTCGAAACAGTTTCTTTTTCTACCCGTCTACGCGCATCCGGCCGCATGCCTGCATTTACACGAGTTATTCATCAGCGATGGGATTACCTGTCAGACAGATTTCTTATGCAAATGAAGGAATCGCTGGCGCAGCGAAGCTTTATCAGCAGCGGAGGCCTTGTTCTTGCCTCCATATTTAGTAAATTAGTTTAGTTGTTCTCGTAAATGTTCGCTTTGGAGCTAGATTATCGCGACTTCGTACGGCGCTCGACGTGAATGCAAAGCGAATGCAAATCACCGCCGCCGCTAATAGAATATTTAACGATATTGGTTGTTGCTGTTTTGTCGTCGGCCGCGTGCTTGTTTTCGTGTCGTTTTGCAATTTTATTAATTTATACGACGCGACGCTTGTACGCACAAAATATACATACATACCCCATACATCAAAATGTTTTATAAAAAGTTGTAGGGCAATTTTTAATGGTGAGAAGTGACTGCCATCCACATATTAAAAATGCTATTGATTTTTTGTAAAAAAACAAATAAATACAATTTAAAGAAGTTTTTAAAGTAAATAATTACAAAAATTTGTTGCAAATCGGTTTTGATTGCAGTGGAATCCACGAGTATCTTCTTTACAGCTGTTTTGTCTCTATTTGGGGCGTCATCAGCAGAAGTGTAGCTCGACACGATTGCATTGTAATAGTAATGGATACTTTAAATCGCGACATCCTGCAATCACTTTTTGATCTAACATTGTATTAGAAATGACAATTGCAGCTTAATAAGTCATCAAGGGTGATAGCATATTGAAAGTTAAAAAAAAATGCATATTGGTTTTGAGTGCAGTGGATTCCTCAATTTCTACTGACGAGGCCCCAAATAGCGCCGAAATAGCTGTAGAGAAGTAGCTCGACGAATCCACTGCAATCAAAACCGATTTGTAAAAAAATATTTAAAACTTTCAAGTATGCTTTAACAGCATGCTTGTCTGCCTTGTATGGGATGACTTATTAAGCAGCAAACTAGCTGCAATTTGTCATTTTTAATGCTATGTTATGTCAAATAGTTCTCGCATGATGTAGCGATTTAAACTAATCATAAATAATGAGAATAATAAATGTTAAATATTCGAATTTATCATAAATTTGTTGATAGTATAGTCACAGATTAATATTACAGCTGATACAAATGTTCCTATCAGCACCTTTGAAGCTGTGGGGACCAATTTTTGTAACCTTCGGTCATTTGGTAAAAGTTGTTGCTAACTTCTCCATATAAACAACATCTGGATATTAGAATTTATTGTAAGGTGTGTGATGATTTTAAAAACATTATTTCAAAATATTTCTATGCTACAGTTTTTCAGTGTTCTATTTCCTTTACATTTGTTTTGTGAATAATTTTTATTGAAAAGTTTATACAACGTGTTTCCAAAATAAGTGCAGAAATTGAAACCTGCAATACTTCAACATAAATGGGAACGATTGAATTTACATACATGTCCTTAACAAAACTTTTACACATTTTAAGAAAATCGCAGTTGAAAATCAGGCAAGAATTAATCTTACGTCTATGTCTTTGAGATAGGCCAAGAAAAGGAATTTTTATTGCAACAAAAAACACAAGTGCCATCGAGCAGTGACCTTTGCCGCACGTCGCAATAAGTCGTATTACAGCTGAGGGAAAGAATTTGCTTCATTTTTTATGATTATGACACATAATTTATTGCTCCCTATCCTTTGGGATTAACAGTTTAGTTTGTGAAAATGGTTGAACGAGTTAAAGCTAAAATGCCGCAATTCACGAACGGCGAGAGAACAGATATGCTACTCATCAACGGCGAAGTTCGAGGAAATGGTGAAGAAGCACGGCGACTTTATATAAACAAATTTCCGAATCGAGAATTTCCCACTGCAAGAATATTTACAGCTAATGTGCAGCATTTGCGCGATTACGGAACGTTTCGACCGCAATGTGCAAACCGAGGACCGTGATGCAGGCATTCTGGAACTGGAGCCAGAAATTTTGGACGTTATTGCGAAAAATTCTGGAATAAGTGTACGTCGCTTGGCAGCCAGAATGGGTATTTTAGCGAAGATTGTGTGGAGGACATTACATGAACAGGGTTTGCATACCTACCATGTTCAACTGTGATTACTGGAATAACACAAAATCTGACGACCACAGATGAGGCCACTTTTACTCGTGACGGCATTTTTAATACGCACAATACACAATGTATGGTCAGATGAAGATCCTCATGCTGTACGTGAAGTTCATTCACAGCAGCGTTTCAGCGTCAATGTATGGGCAGGAATTTTGATTGATCAATTTGTAGAACTTGTAGGGCGTTGTATATTACCACCTCGTTTAACTTATATTTCTTGCGGAACACTGTTGAAGATTTTTTGGCTGCTTTACCGTTGAATGTGTTACGAAACACCTGATTTATGCACGATGGCGCTCCACCATACTGTTAGAACCTGCCTTAATACACATTTTCCAGGAAAATGGATTGATCGAAACGAACTTATGTGGTGGCCTGTCTAATCTGATCTGTATCCGTATGATTTCTTTTTGGGGGGTCACCTGAAGGAAATAGTGTATGTCACCCCTATAAACACATTAAATGAGTTTATAGGGGTGGCATACACATTAAATGACTTGACAGTGGGTATTCATAAGGCCGCCGACAGTTTTCGCGCTAATCCTGACATGCTAATACGAATACAAGAATCGTTTCTTCACCGAGCTCGCTCGTGTGTCGCTAATGATGGACGCCACTTGGAACAATTGTTATAAACATTTCTAAATGCCGATAGTAAACGTTTGTTTGAATGTGATCCGTGATCCTCCACACAGATGATACTTGGTGAGTGTGCTTTGCATATTAGTCATTCCCTCGATGTTTACTGCCCTCGATAAGCGAAGTAGGTTCCGTAAGTTGTTTTTGTTATTTCATGAGCGCCAATTAAGGGACGGATAAAGGAATTTTCTTTCTGTTATACGAATTTTTTTTGTATTTTTTCGTGTTTGTGTTGTGAGGGTCCTGTAGTTAAAATATCTACACTTATTTTGGAAACACTCTGTATACAGGGTGTCAGGAACTCAAAAGCAATAACTTTACACAGTGGTATATTAGATCAATATGGTGTCCTAAATGTAACCGTTAACCGTTTTTGAAAAAAAGTCCGACTAAGAAATGTGAATTCGTGCATCCAGAGTAAAGTTCCCATTATTGGGAATAAACAATTCACAATTTGGCGAAAATAAATTTTTCTATGGAATTAAAATTTCAAGTATTACTGTAAATTGCCGAACATGCAACTTGTTGGACTCAGTGTCAATAATACCGTCATAAAAAGTGTTTTGTATCTTGTTCGCAAACAATTCGTAACAGACAGTTTGGTTGAGAGTTAAGTAATTGGTTATCGAAGACATTACACGTCTGATAATTATTGTGTGTGTACAGAAAATTTAATTTAACATTTAATTGTGTGCGTTTTTTACGAAACTTATACTTTGTTTCTATCTCGTAAGTTTTTACATTTCATAAAATTCAATTAGCGACAATGTCAGTGATACCTTTGCTATTAATGTAGTAAGAAAAATAATTCGAGTATTCTCAATGTTGCTGTAAAATCAGTATTCACATCTGTATTATCGTTTTCAATTTAATCTTGAAATTAAAATTAAAAAGTAGAATAGAGTTAAAACCTTAAAATATTAACTTCGCCGCAGTGGTATCACCCACCGCCAAGTAACGTTGACATGTTTATTGCCTACGCAAATAGCTGCAATAAAGTTTCACAATTTTACTTGTTCAGTGCAACGTGGTCCTAACCCATTGTCAGTCAGATCTTATTATGCGATGTATCAAATTTGTTCGGAAGAATAAATCGATAGTTTTTACGTAAGTTAGTACTCGCTAGTAGATCAACGAGAATGATGATATCATAATTTACTTGCAAACGATAATGTGCGTCAAATGCCTATAAATTAAAGTAGTGGAATCGCTTTAACTGTGAATAATTATTTTGTGTTTGTTATTTTGTTGGTGAATTTAAACTCCAGGTAAGGGTACTTGTATAGCGTAAACTGCACAAGCGTTTTTTCCTCCCTCAAGCTTTAAGCTAAAACCGATTTGCGTAGTTTTCACGATGTTTTCTCTGTTGCGGTTTTTCTTTTGCTTATTGCATTATCAAAAGTAAATAGGCGTTCTCTCTCTGCCAAAAAGCGCAGCGCGGCTTAAAAGCCGCGCATCTAGTTTAACAAATTTGTAAGTAATTAAACGATTTTCTAAACTTACTAATAAATTATTTGGCAACAACAATTACGGTAAACTGCCAATAGAAGGGTCCAATGCAAAAAGTATCTAGGTCATATTTTTGTAAAAGCATTAGGTTTTCTGTTGCAACTTTTGTATTTGAAACTAAAATAAAATTTAAATAAAACTTTTTACTTCAAGTTTTTCAGTAGTAACTTTTTGTGGCGTAGGAATTTTTTGCATTGGACCCTTCAATTGTATTAATTGTGATATTTTGGATGCGGCGATCACATTTACAAAAAATCATTTAAACATGTTGCTGATTTTTTTTTAGTTAAAGGACTAGATCATAGGTGTAACGATTGTAAAGGTCGCATTATGAGACATAAAACAATAAAACTTAGATAAAGCTGTGGAATGCATGAGTTTTCATTCAACGTAACCACCAGTGATTAATTTTGTGCACGGTTTCTGATTATCATGTCATATTATTTTCTTTGTATTTATCTTTTTAAATAAAAACAACAAGACATTTGTGAAAACATCTAACATCCCAAGAGAGTTTCTTTAAACTTACTGCATTATCTGTAATAATAATAATAACTCTAGATTCGGGTGCCAGGAGGGGATAATCCTCGTATTCCGTAAATATTATTATTTATACCCTCTCCTTCTTCCGTTTTCAAACGTTTCTCAAATTTTGCAACCAATGTTACTGTTTCTTTCTTGTTTTTTTAGCACAGAATACTAGAAGCGATACTCTGCTTCCCGCGCGGAATTGATTTTCTTTGCACATGTGCGGGTTTCGGTGGATCTACTGTCAACCTCAGAAATTTTTATGTGATTAATATTATTGCATGATGCAACTTATGTACCGTTTGTAAAGTTTGAAACTTTGTTCATTTGTACTGCTCTAACTGTTCCAAGATTCTTTCATTCAATGTTTACAAATTCATATTTCGCACATTCTTTTGATGTTTAATCCACCAAAACAATGGCGTCAAGGACAAAAAATCGGGACTCAAAAACACTAAAGGTTTCGGACACAAGTGTCGATTCTGATACTCTGTGTTTTTAGTTTCTTTACTGCATCCTTCTCCACGATTTCGTGTGTTGGTTCATTTTTCAATCAATCTCTCACAATATTCCTATAAATTTCACCAATAAATTAAAGCTGTTGATTAGTTTGTTAAATTAGATTACAATATGATAATTTGCAACTGAACTAATGAAATTAATATCTACCGCACTCTTATTTGACAATCTATTTTTGCAATGTTTTTTTTTTTATTAATCGTATTGTTTTGTATAGTGTGATGAAAACGAAACGAAATGATTTATTTTTATTTACCCGCTGAGATTCTCATATCACAGCCTGCCTCAAATAACTGATTGATGTGTGTTGTTTCAGATGGTTCTGTCATTTCGATGACGATAACTACGTGAATGTGCCGAGATTGGTTCGCTTCTTAGGAGATTACAGTCCGAGGGAAGATTGGTATCTCGGAAAACCGAGCATTCAGGCTCCCTTAGAAATTATAAACAAGGATAAAACTTCGGTAAGCGGCACAGATTTTATCTCCTGCCCCGTTTTAACTGCCGCGATTTTAATTTGATCGCTGTATTACGGGGGAATTTACGGCGATAATTAAACCAGCGTGGGGCATATTTTTGCGACTGATTATGAGGACGGCAAGAAAGATAGAAAAACCTAATTGCGGATATTATATTGTTTTCCCAGTTGTTAGAGCACCGGCGCAATTACGATAAACGCTGCTTACGCGGAGGCATTTTAAATCGAGCTGATTTTTCGAATTGTTGCAGGCCGTTGCCTTCTCCATCACGTTTTAATTAAGTATCAGACATTTCCGCTTATCAGTAATTGAATGCATGTGTGTTGTGGATCGTAAATTTTGCGCTCGTAATTTGAACTTATTATAGCACGTGGGCATAAACGAGTATTTAACATTTCTCCTTTGCTTTTACGATTTTAATTCATATTTTAACAAGCAATTTCATTGGGATTATGCATGCATTGTTTAAAACTATTTATCACTTTGTATGAGTACTGTCATTCAACTTTTCCAATTTTCCGAATTCGGTCAGCGATGCTTTCATATAAATTTTCTGCTAATAACTTTGCAGCACTACACAGGGATAAAATCGCAGAGCAGAAATTATTAGTGTGTTTGTGTTTAGAAAAAAAAATAAAAAGAATTAAAGAAGCAATTTAATAACAAGTAAATGCAAACAGTATTTTCTCTAATTCGGTGGAGCTTGATGGCATCTTGTGGTATCTATCTCAGGCTTACTATAGGTGACAATGTAACTTCTCCACTTCAGATTGCTTGCCGGTTGGGGGAAATATTTATATCTGTATGTATGTAGTACTAGGATTAAACCTGAAAATGAACCGACCAAGACAAAATTTCTACCTGTATTAGATGCGGAAAGGTTTGACGGTGCAATATTAAGCTTCAGCATTATCCTGGTGGAAGGTGGCACTACATTGATATACAACCACGTTGTTATTTTTCTTGACGCTACTGGACCCTAGTAGCCTTACGAAATTGCGTTAATGGTAGATACTAGAAATTAATAGATACCCTTTCTCTTAAATCTCTTATCCAATCCACCTCAAATTGAATTTGAAGGGTGAAATCTACCTCTTAGAGCCAGTTATCGTAATTTCGGTAATGGTAGATGTTAGAAATTAAAACCATTCGAATGAACATCTCTTATCCAATTCACCGAAAATTGCTTTTGAAGGGTGGAAACCACCTCTTAGAGCTAGTTGTCGAAATTGCGTTAATGGTAGACGTTCGAAATAAAAAAGAAGTTGTATAGATTTCTTATAGAAACTATCTCAAATTAGTTTTGAAGGGCGAAATCTTTCTCTTAGAGCCAGTTACCAGAAGCGCCAATCTCCACGTTCATCAGTAAATACGGACGCCCATTTTTACGACACGTTGTGGAATGTTTTCTTCAAACATGAATGTCTAAATCAATTTCGCAGACGGAAAAACTAGTTTTCTGCTTGTTGACAATTTTCTAGTTTTCAAAGTCGGATAACTGAACAAAATACGTTTTCTGCTTCATTCCATTTATAGCTGAAATACTTTAAATTTAATTAAATTCTAAAATCTTCGCATTTATATCGACTTTGAACTGATTTACCTGCATTTAGTTCAACAGGGACGTCCAGTAGATGAAGTGAATGTGGTTTGAACTGTTATTTAAAGTGTTTTGAAAGAGTCGAAATGAGCCGAATACAATTACAAAATGAATTGATTCAAAGTAATCGAATTGGATTGAACTGACTTTAACGCTTTTAGATTTAATCGATTTAAATTTAATGCGAACTGTTTATTCTAGAAATGAATTGAATTTAATGAATTTAGAGCTAAACTAATTGAATTGACTTGAATTGAATTTAATTGAATTGGTATCAACACATTTAATTGAAGTGGTTCAATTGAATTGGTTAGAGTAAAATGAATTCCATTCATTCCATTGCCATTGAATATTGGTTTCTACGTAATTTGTACTAAATTGAATTTATCTAACGTTCTCGAAATAGCTCGGGTCGAGCCGAATTAGCGGTTACCGCCGAAAAAAGAAACCGGTACAAGGTTTAAAATTCATAAGATGCAATTTTCTGTTAACCTGAAAATTAATTGGTTTCTAATTTATTTTAATGATCTTATCTCTCTCCACACTAATGAAACCTAAAGAAAATACTTTTACATTACAAATTTGTTGTACCAGTTTTTTTCTAGACGGCAAGCTGTACCTTCATTAGAAAATAACTACTCATCTGAAATAAGTTTATTTGAACTAAAATTGCTTTAATTTTTAATAACTTGAATTTGTTGGTTTTAACAAATTTGAATTGAATGCCGAAGTGAGTTTTTAACTATTTAACAGCTTAATGAATCGAATTGTATATTGAATTTGAATTTATTTAAATTGAACGTTCATGTGCAACAAGGTCCACTGAAAATTAAAGTAACGCGATTAGAATAAGTTGAATTCACTGAAGTTCTAAAATGATTGCAGTGATCAATAAAGAGGTAACGGAATAATTCAACAAATCCGATGTATTGTAATAGCACCTAAATGATACCAAGGTCCAAACACACGGACTACTTTAGAGGGTGTCTAGTGTCAAGACAGTGCAGCCAAGGTATTTTATATGCAAGTTAATCTTTTCGTAATAATAAATGACGTCCAGTGTCCAGTAGGTTTTCTTCACTCAGTGCCAATGTCTTTATGGCTTGTTGAAAATTACAAACTTATTTGCACAAGAAATATTTGCATCACTTCGACTGATTATTGTTAAAGGAGTAAAATGATTACCACAAACCATTGCTTTCGACCATTTCGTAATCACATGTACTTGTAACACATTGACCAATGACCAGAGAGAAAGAGAGAGCTTTAGGGTTTTTGATATCAGAAGCAGGCAGTACGCCTTTAATAAGTCATTTACAAGGTGTTGAATGAGTGTGAATAAGATATAAATGAAGATTTCGTAAAAATATTGCGATCCTGTGGTTGTGGTTTGATAATGACAATTGCCAAACTTCTTTTAGCAAAAGAGGTCCGTGTGTTTTGATTCTATGTATACATATTAATTTGATTAATTACTCTTTTACGCTTGTGTCTGACAATTAGCTTCAATTGTGCCGATGCTATATTATATCTAGTTTATAGACTTGCTAATAGTTGTGTTTACGATTTGGAAGGTTTGCAACCTTTGTTTTATCCTGACAAGTGCCAATCAATTCTCTCACAGACTTTTTACAAGACCATTTGCTGAAGTTTAAACTACAAAAAGACGAGCGCTTTTTACAGCTTTTTCGCTTCCTCCGAGAGATTATACCTGGAAGATATAACGTCGTGTTTTTCTGTAATCGCTTCCTGGCTCGTTTCATGTACGCATTCATTATTTATTATAATAAATGGAACGCGCGTTCCTGATACTTCAATCGTTGACGCAATTAGAAACTAAATTACACGTGTAATTGCTTATTTTATACTGTCGGTTAACTTGAGCGTTTATTATTTCCATGCAAAGTTATCTTGCAGAAAATAAATAGATTTTACGACGAACTCTCATAATACTTTTTATATAGGTACTTTAATTACTTTTAAAGAATTGGCAAATAGAGACAAACCAATTAGTTATATTCTCTTTTATTGAATTGGAAATGCAAAACTTATAATTTAGTATCAATATATCTGTAACTTTTGATTAAATAATAACTCGAGATGTCCATTTTAGAACTTCTCCTTCCAATTAACCGAAATAAAAATATGGCCATATATTATAACTCTGATTATGCAGACACGCGAACACGGAAATGATCATAAGATCATTTTACCGTACGATGGACAACTTCTCTACATCATCTATCGCTATTAATAATAAATACATATATTTATGGACACCAAAAACAATCTATTAATCGAAAACGACCATGCTTTTGCCATTTTTTTTCACCTAACAGGTTTAAGCACGTAGCCTCTTTATATGCACACACGCGCAGTTGCATTTTGCATTTAATTTTACACCTGCCGCATTTATTACGGACAGTAAATTATCTGTGCCATCTTCTTGCGCATCCGCTCCAGAAAAAAAAAGAAGATAAGCGAACTCGTTTTAATTATCAGTTGCAATTGCTGAGTAAAATTCATAGCTACGGGATTATGCTAATGAAAGAAACGATTCAATTTAAAGATGTAGTACTATGAGTATATAAGTCAACAGAATTTATTGCTTGTGTTGTTAAAAGCAAACTCAAAAGAAGTCAACGCAAAAAAACACTCAAAGGATTATATGAACTTGAAAACATATAAACTGTTTTAAAAAAGTTTTTTCAAGGTTCGTGCTTTATTTATTTTCATATAACTTGTTGTTATCGAATGAAGCCAAGCAAAAGGAGCGAAGCAATATACGGTAGTATAATACTGGAAAGATCAAGTTGAAAGGATTCTTAAAACCACTATACATATTAGCCAAAAAAAGGAAATCAATAAGAACCAATTTACAAATCTACAAATAAGTAGCAGTTTTGATTTTAACACCTTACGTGAAGGTAGGATTAGGAAAAGAAAGAATACAAAAATATAAACAGAAATGAGATACATAAGGACATTGAAAGAATGGTTCGGACAAGTTTAGAGAATGAGGAAAGAAGGAATAATAAGAAAATATATGCAAGGCCAAGTAAATAGAAGAAATGGTGGAAGCAATGAAGAAGACGGGCACCAAAAGTGAGGAAACACACAAACTTGAAGATGAATAAGGAAAATAATCCAAGCATTACGATTTAAAAGAAACTTTTACAACCGAAAGGCTTCAGGCTTAGATTAAGATAGGAAGATAATCAGTGAACATGCATGGTATACCGGGCGTCCACTTTGATTATATTCCATAGGCATTTCAATGCAATGCTTCCAAATATTTCCAATGGGCTTTCCAAATTAAAAAAAAAAAAGAATGAAATAAGCAGATATTTTCTTATTCCACAGTTATGATCAAGCAGGCAAACTTCTGCTTGACAAATTTTATTGATTTTTAAAATTTTTTAATGATAAATAGAGACTGGAAACATAATTCGTATTGAAAAATATTTATTTATAAATTAATACATACTACACCAAATGTTCAAGTAATTCGCCGTTTGCGACCAACTTGTCCTCAAGCTTCTTTAACATTCTAGAAGTAATAGTTACTCATTCTTCAACAATTCTACCTTTCAACTCATTAAAATCGCGGACATTTTAGATTTTAAGTAATACCACAAGAAGAAATCGTTTGGTGTTAAATCCGGATTCAGTATGCTACTTTTTTTTAACAATAAATGTTATTCTGGATGAAGAAAAGGAAGCTAAGAAGGTTGATATTCAGCTTCAGAAGAATTCTTCTAACTCTTCTGGTTTCTGGGTGAACATTGAGAGCATCTTCTGATCTTTATCCAGGTTGCTATTCAGCTTCAGAAGAATTCTTCTAACTCTTCTGGTTTCTGGGTGAATATTGAGAGCATCTTCTGATCTTTATCCAGAAATCCAGAGAGGACCCTTGAAGTACAATTTTCCTCAAATTCAGACAAAAGCAATAGAGTGTGTGTTAAACTAAATGATGGTAAGGACGACTGATTGTACGAAGCAGTACAAAAATACTTTTTATAAAATTTACACAGAAAAAAATTTGTAGTAAAAGGTACCACAGTTGTAGTAAATATAGTGACAGATACAAATTGTATTAAATATACATACAATTATTTGGCACGACACTATTCCTGTAGCAGAATTTCAATTCACGTTTGTAATTTTACTGCAACTGTATGAATACCTCATACAATTTGGTTCTGTCGCTATATTTACTACAATTTTTTCTCTGTGTAGAGGAGCAAGCTCAGTTCCTTCGTAACAATTGGTATTGAATACATGTACCAAACATACTTTAATTTTTTTAGAAGTTGTTAAAACTCACCTTCGCCTTCTTTACTACACAGGAATAGTACAAGGTACTAAAAACAATTACAAACAAAATAAAAATTTTCTTTGAAATTCAAAACAAAATAATTATTATTATTCTTGACAAGTAATGAAAAGGTTGTATCTCTTCTATTTTTCCGTATATCTTCCAAAATCCGTCAAATTTTTTTTCTAGCTCTATTAATAAAATAGCCGTGCAAGAGCAATGTTTTTACGGAATGTTTACTTTGCTGGACAAACAAATGATTGTTAGAACATATCTCGAACTCAGTGTCATTTATTGAACTAAATTTAACTTCATCTTAGTCTCAGGTATTTTTACAACGCTTGTCATTCAATTAACTATTATTGCTGCTTTGTCAGTCGAGTCTGCTATTCTAGTCATTTTTGTATGGGTGGTAATAAATCATATAAATTTGTTGCGTTAAGAACATTGTATTCTAAGAAAATAAACAAAAATGATTGATGAGTTTGTGTTACCCTGTATAAAATTAAGCAGTTATAACATCGTACTTAAAAGTCATCTGGGATTCTTTTTTAATGAAACCAGTAAAGATAATTGGTTGTTGATAATTATAAATCTGGGCTCATTTCGTAAAAATCGTTTAGTCTTTATCTCGCGCGAACTTAATTTAAAATTCCAGTTAACAACTTTTTTTTACGTGCAATCGTTTATTAGCGAGAGCGCGCGCATTAAACGAGTTGTCCGACGTAAATTGCTCGTCGTATGTACGCCGTAAATCAATTCCCCCCCTTCATCGGCATCGAGTTATAATTTAACCGCGGGTATTTTGCGCACAACTGCGTGGCGAGCGCGAATTATTTAAAAGTCCGGGAGTTAAGAAACAACTCGAAGCTCGACTTGATGAACGGCTGCGTGTGTTAGAGAGGCGGAGGCAGCCAAGTGGAAAGCTCGTCCATATCGAAACCTGCCATCAAGTAACCTCTGGCTGCCGGCCAGGAAGCGATCTAGATGCACAGGGCGAGCTGGTCTTAAATGCCGGTGAAAGGAGAACGATTTTTCTAATTAATAGATTACTATTTATCTTCCGCTAGTAGCTTAATTAACCGGAAACTTATGCGCCATGCTGAATCAATAATATCAAGAAAACTACGAGGAAATTGTGAGTCGATTAGGAGCTGATGCTGGAAAGTTATGATTAATTCTGCGGTCCCGTCATAGCTCGCTTTATTTTAATACCAATCATTAATTTCAATTAGTTATGTTGGATTGAATAAGTTTGGATTCTAATATCGTGGACGTACGGAGATAAACGTGTTTTTATGACATTTAAAAAAAAATATATCTCGTGATTAAAAATTAAAAAAAAAACATTATAGTCCTAAATTTAAACAATTACATAAGGATCACTTTCATTGTTAAATTAATACTTAACTGGTTAAAAGAAGCAAGCGTAGCACAACACATACAGTTGATTAAAAAAATTAATACACTGATTTTATCATCCTTGGTTGAATATACGGATTGAAAACTTACTTTAGCCAATAGTGGTTTCATTAAGAGCAACAAAGGGCACGCAACTCGTGATAATGTTACACAGGTGTCTTCATCAGATTGGCTGTCATGGCAAAGTCTGCCATGCGGAAACCATTTCTCACTGCCACCAATATTGCAAAAAGAAAACAGTGGGCACTTGAAACGGAGGCCCATCTTTTTCGATGGCTCTCTTTGGCTCAGTTTTTATGTAGCGGACGCACAGTCAGGAAGTTAGCACGAACTGATTGCAACTGACCGTCAAGCACTGTGGATTTTCAGTCATGGTATGGGACATGGGACGGCCATAGCTTGTGGAATATGTAGGCAGCAATAACACGGAAAAATACATGATTGTATTCCACGAAGGTCTTCTTCCGATATTTTCATTACTGTAGCCTCTTTAAGAAAGATGAACTCCTTGCCCCACTGCTAAGAGGATAAAAGTGATATGCAAATAACACCATTCGACAGCTACTATGGGCCAGTCAGTCATCCGACATGAATCTCATAGAACTTGTTTGGGCTATTTTTGATCGTGCATTTGAGGAAAATTTGCTTCTCGTGGAGAGTTACGGGAGAGTTGGTGAATTGAATGGACTGACATACCACAGGCTAAGATAGCCGAACTCATCGGTATCAAGCCTGACCGAATAATGGCTTTGAAAATAACGAAAATATTAATATATAAATTTGGTATTTGCATTGAGTGAATTCAGTGACAAAATAAAATAATTACAATAATAAATATTTACTTAGTGGCTGTCTCTTTACATGCTATAGTAGCGTGTCGGAAAAAATAGATAATTATTTGAATTGATAGCTTTCCATATTTTTTAGAATGCCCTAGTTAGCACAGTTAAGCGGTATCATGTAATTAAAGAATAGAAATATAAGAATAACGAGTTGTAATACTTATCTAACAGATAACACTTATAATTTAAATGTTCTACAATTCGCTATGTGTACACTTATCGCCCTCGCAATAATAACTGATTCATATTGTTCACCGGGTTTTACCTTTATAGTGGACATCCTTTTTTTCTCGAATTTTCTAGCAAACGTCAGGAACCATCTAGCGTTAGATTTGAGACTCACTGGAATAATCGAGAAGATAGATGGCATGGACAGAATGATCAGTGACTTGGACGTAAGCTTAGAACGCCTTTCAATAATTCAACCATATAATTAATACAACAGGTAAAAAGTAAATAGGCAAGAACAACACGGAATGAAGGAAATATTTGGTTAAAACCGACAAAAATAGAAGGAATTAACTTAGAAGATTGCTAAAACGACTCAATGAAGGTCCAATCCTGTCATCTAACACCCCACATAGACGTTATTTGCTTCGTAAGGAGTTACAGATGAAAGTAACTGATTTATACACTGCAATGTAACGTATGCAGAATGTTTCTATATTGAGAGTGCATGTGAGAATTAAAAATATTTTTAAAATTCGGCAAAAAACTGTACACGAGGAAGGATATGATGGAAAAGCGTCATTTTATGTGTCTATCGGCCGCAAAGAGGTACTATCTGATTGTAGAGTAGGAATCCCGTAGCTATGTTATAAACAAGAATATCTCGTAAAGAAGTGACCTGGCCCAGTAGCGTTGTCTTAAGCGATCTCGAGGGGACCACGCCTTGGAGAACGTGCGGTCGACTCGCAAGCGTCTGTCTCTTCCTAAAGCCTGAAATGGAAGCAGGATGGACTCTATCGACGATATTTACTACTCCGGTATCTAGAACAGAAATTAGAAAGGCCTAGTGTTCAAGTCACGATCTGCGGATTGTCATGGATATATCCATTTATTTATTAATGTAACGTGCATGTTGCTCTCTGTCAGATGTCGGCGCATGAAAGGTACACGCCCAGGAGATATTAAATAGACGTGTTGGCTGGCGCACTAGAGTATTACGTTTCCCGGTTCTCGAAGGAATGATTTTATTGCGAACGCGGATATACAATTTCGTGACTGACTGGTGAGATGAAGTTTTTACGTACTGATTGGAGAAATTGCCAATATGTTTGTAACTCCTAAACAACAAAGAGTTCTTTGATGATCTACTTTGATGAAATTTCTCAATTACCTCCTTTCTTCGAGAAAACTGCTCTTCGATATCAATTTCAAGTTTTTTAATTATTTATTTGTTTACATAATTATTATACATATAATTAAATATATGTGTATAGGTGTATGTATACTACATGTTTCATTTTAAGCTGAAAACGTACGAGCATATTTTGCGTGCTCCTTTGAGTTTTATATGAACCTTGCGCCTAATTAGAGTATACAGCGGTGTTGACGTCGAATAGCTGTAGCAAATGTAATTAAAAAATTAATCTCCGCCCACAATAATTTTTAAATCCGTAGATACTACGGTAGCTAAGCTGCCATCTTCAGTACACACATTACCAATTTAAAAGCACTTCATGAAACCTAAAAACAACTAATCATAATCAAATAAGAGCATACATTAATCTTAAATTTATTTTGTTTGGGAAAAAGATTGTATCTAATCTCACTGTACCCAAATTGTACGTCCTTCCCAAAATACACAAGGCAGGTAATCGGTGAGACCAATCGTGTCCGGTATAAACTCACCCGCTTACTCTCTTTCCAAATGGTTGAATAGTGAGCCCAGTGCAATTCCCAATTCTCAAGATAATTTTTCAGTAAAAAACTCAATGGAATTTATAAATAAGATTAAAAATGTTTCTTTAGAAGAAGGGGAAATTCTGGCCTCTTTTGATGTGCAAACGTTTTCCAGTGTGCCCATACCTGAAACACTAACTTATTTGCGGGAACTATTGACACTTAATAATGTAGATAAAGATAGGTTGGAAGAATACGTTAGGCTTACATCTCTTTGCATGTCTCAGAATTACTTTCAAATAAATGATGAGTTTTTTGAACAAGTTTAAGGGACCGCTATGGGAAACTGTTTGTCACCGTTCTTGGCCAATTTATTTATGAGTAAATTCGAAAATGACGTAAGAGAAGATGATTAGTATTTTCCAAGAATTTGGTTGCGTTATGTTGATGACATTTTTGTTATTTTTGATACCAAGAAATGTAATTTGGAAGATTTTTTAAATAAATTCAAAATTTGATAGCATTAAATTTACATACGAAAAGGAAGAAAATGGTGCGATTCCCTTTTTAGATACTCGTATAATTAGAAACAGCAAAATTGAATTAGAAATTGACATTTATCGTAAAGATACAAATACAAGCCGGTTTATAATTAACGAATCACAACATTCAGTACAACATAAACTCGCGGCTCTAAATTTCTTAGTAAATAGATTACTCTCACTTCCACCTACTAAAGCCCAATTTGATAAAGAATTTAAATATATTAAGAATGTTGCGGTTCATAATGGTTATAATCCGCAAATAGTAGATAATATAATTAGGAAGATAAGCTATAGGAAACGGGTCCAAAATTCTAACACTCTAACATTAATTTCATCTCTAGGAAAATTTGTAAAAATGCCTTTCGATGCGGTTTGCACTAAAGGTTTAAATCATATTTTTAAAACTCGAAACTTACGATTAGCTTTTTCCTCTAACAATACAGAATTTATTGGGAAACCCGAAAAATAAAGTTGAAGTTGAGCAGAAATCTGGAATTTATAAAATTAAATGTAATGAATGTGCTAATAAATATATTGGATAAACAAAAAGAAATATATTAACACGCTTTAAGAAACATTTAAGTCACTACCGGTATAATAGGTTTGAGAAATCATTTGTTGCCCAACATATTTACAATACTGGACACAGTATTATTAAGAATAATTTAAAACTCATTAAGGAAGTATCAAATAACAGGGAATTAAATGCTTACGAAAGTATTTTCATTCGGAAAAATAAAAATTGTTTAATGAATTCAGATAATACACCAATACCTAGTTCCGTATTATTTGATTTACTCTAATTTGTAGATTGGTTTTTGACGGTCCATATTTAGAAATATACGAATTTTTTTTAATGTAAATTAAAGTCGACCGCAATATGTCGTTTTTGTTAGGTCAAAAATCAGCCGCAAGATGTCGCGACCTAAATTATATATAACCGCATTTGCACTGGATATTTGATAAGGAGAGGATTCTCCGAGATAGATTTCCTGAAGTGCTCTTTTGATGAGTGGGTGTGATCTCTTCTAATCTGTAGGCTGTTTTTTTGACACGATTTATTTATATATATATATATATTTATATATTTTATTATTTTTCAGGGATATTTTTAAATATTTAAGGCAGTCTCAAATAACAGGGAATCAAATGTTTGTGAAAGTTCTTTATTCTTTATGAGAACTTTTTTCAGGGGAATGGACCAATACCTATTCTATATTATTTGATTTGCGCTTATTTGATTATGATTAGTTGCTTTTAGGCTTTATGCAGTGCTTTCAAATTGATAGTGTGTGTACTGAAGATGGTAGCTTAGCTGCCGAAATACGTATTTGCGGATATAAAAATTATTGTGGGCCGAGATTAATTTTTTAATTATTTCCTAAACCATAGTCTCCTTTACTATATTTAGTAGAGCAAATGTCACAATATTTCTATTCTTTCTATTCTCAAGTTTATTACATATTACATTGCCTGTAAAAACTTGTTACTTGGAATTTTTCTATACGGTGTGAGTGAAAAAGCATTTCGAGACGAAACCTTTGTAAAAAAAAAGTTTCTAACGTAATTTGTTCAAAAGACATTTTGTATTTGTCTGAAGTACTGCAGTAGAACACTGTGTATTCAAAAAGCTATGTTTAAAATCTGCTCCACTTACTTTACTTTCATTTTTGTAGATTGAATTATTGCAGAGTATGGAAGAAACCGTCTTAATGGAGCACTCCGTATGTAGACTATTTTGAACGTAAATAGGACAAGTCGATGAGATTGCAATGTAGTTTTCGTGCTACTATTCTGCTGATAAGGCATTAGCTAAGACGGAAATAGCTATCCAGAAGATGCTCGGGGATTCCATTGCAATTAAAACCAACTTGCAACAAATTTTTAAATTTGTTATTATTAACATTATTGAACATTAACATTCCACTGAAGTTTGAATTATTTTTTTATTATATTTAATGCGATTCTTACCAGTTCAAATATTTTAGTAAGCAACGAAATGTAAAATACTAAAAAAACGAAAGAAAAAGTTAATCTCTTCATGAAATTTTTCTTTTGAATTTGTGTGTAAAACTATTACAAATATTATAGAGTTCGATGTTTTCTTTTCATTTGTAACACGAATAGAAAATAAGTAAGAAAATCAAAACTAAAAAGTTTTGTAAGTAACCGGAACTCTTTACGGAAAATGTAATATATTACAATGTCAAATTAAAACGCAACGAGTCTGAATCATAGTGAAACAAAGTTGACGATTTTTTGACTAGCAACAAATTTTTTAAAAACTTGCTTCGATAGCACACTTGGCTGCTTTGTATGGGATGACTTATTATTAAGTAGCAAACTGGTTGCAATTTGTCAATCCCCATATAATATTAGGTCAAAAAGCGATTGCAAGATGTCGCGTCTTAGACTTTATATTATTATAATATTATATTTTCTTTTGAGGTGTTATTAATTGAAATGTTAAAGTAAGCGTTTTCTAATGTAAATAATTACATTTACAAAATATAAAGAACATTATTTAGCAACGTTGTAGTTAATTACATAGATCCGAACCGATTCGTATTCTCTTCTTTTCCAAGTTACCACCTGTCGGATCGAATTGTGAGCATTTAACGTTTTGCAATAAAAGTCGGTTTACGCATTCTGAAGCAAAATCCTATAATGCTTGCAGTGCAGGAGCAAAATAAAAAGCGAGTTAATTAACCGCAGGAAATCATATGCTGTTAAACCTTAACTCTCGGATCTATCTTATTTCTCCTCGTAAACGCATCCAATCAGAAGTGTCATTTAAGTGAAGGTAAATGCAACTTGAGCATCAGGCTTGTAATTTTTACGTAAACGTGAGGTATTTCGCTTAATTAAAATGACGGGGTTCGTGAAAGAAGTTCGTTTGAAATTCAAGTGGCGTTATAGAATTTATTTCTTAAATTAATATTCAATTTATCGTGTTTGCATTTCTATGAATGTGTTTTTTTTTACAAGTTAAGTCATCATCAGTATCAATAAACCACTAAAAAAAGGATTCATTTTTCTGATCTATTTTAAGGCCTCACCCTCAATTTTGCCAAATTTGAAGTACTTTGCCAAATTTGAAGTTCAATCCTCCATTCTTTTGACATTAGAAATGAGGTGCGAAATTCAATATTCAAATTTACAGAAACAAGTAATTTAGCAATGGAATTTAGCAGCCAGCATTTTCTATCGTACAACAAAGTAATTGAATTGAAACTCAAATGTGGTGGTGTTCCTGCAGCATGTCGTGACAAGAGCTCATCTGCAACGCGTCTCCGCGATCTGCTATCATAACATTAAGCCTGGCAGCTGTTTTGAAAGTATAAAAGAGCAAGAAATGTTCCGATTAATTCCGCGTTTTTGCTGCAGAACAGCCTGCTCTGATTGAAAGTATAAATTACCAGTTTCTTCACGTCAGTGCTTTGAGCTAGGAACTGAATTAATTCTGCAAGAAGAAAAATAAGAAGCGCGCGCTGACCTAGCCTTAAATAGTGAGCGCTGCAATGGCAGGTCTATGTAAATCGTACAAATTACAAAGTTTTTCTTAAAGATTCCGATGACCTAAGGCCCAACTGATGAAAAGAAAAGTCTTAATAAGTAGTCTCAGATATTTTTTATTTTAATTTTCAAATAATGTAAAATGAAAAGCAATTTCTAGTTGAAACAGAACGATGAAAGGATATCAGATCATTTATTTAAAATTGTAAAAATTGAATTACATATCTTTATTATCATTATGTTTCCAGTTACTTCACAATCACAGCTGCCACTTCGCATTTGAAATTTTCTCCATTTCTAATATGAAATTTTGTGAAAATAATTGAAATTTATGCTAATATACATACTATTGATTAAAAGGTTCCGTTTGAAAATCAAAAATTTTCGTTGTTTATGGTACAACTAGAATTTCAAATTAAATGCATAGTTTAGTAATATTTTGTTCCTTAATAAAAGGCGATAATTGTCATGTATTTTCTGTTTTCTTATACTAAAGAGTCTATGAATGGGAGAAATGATAAATGGATAAACTAATTTATGTTAAATGTCTAAACGACACGCATGAAACACGTACAAAATAAAATAATTACTAGGGATGCTACCCGTGGTGATCGATAATATTCTCTAATTGCCTTCTCATTTTTACAGCAGAAAGTCAAGTTTTGGTTCGCCACAGGAGGTGCCGGGTTCTGCCTGAGCCGAGCTTTGGCTTTGAAAATGATGCCCGTAGCCAGGTAATTTTCTCTATTCTCTTATTAAGTTACAGTAGAAAATCTCTGTTTGCTCAGACAATCGATTCGTCTTTTCTAAATAAAAAAATGCCCGTCTGCCGGCGTAAAAGTAATTGGGTTAGAGACGTAATAATTTCATTAATTCGAAACCTTCGTGGCGTAATCCATTGGCCAGTTGTTTTCACGAGAACACAAATTCATCTATAAACACGTGGACTTGTTTGTGATCTTCTAGTAAATAGTGACAATGATAAAGTATTGATCTATTTGTTTCTTGGATATGTTCCACTGTATGAAAATTCTCGACATTAATTTTTAAATTAGTTTATAACTGTAAAAATACTAATGATTTTTTTTTCTTTTTTTTTGGTGAGTTGCTCCATTTTGATATTAGTAACCAGAAAATTATAGATCCAAAATTTTTAGATGTGTCTGTGGGTTACTGTAGATATCTATATCTATAGTAACCCATAGACACATCTAAAAATTTTGGATCTATACTAATGAATTATCTGAAACGGACACTGAATATGACACTAACGCTCAACGTTTCAATGTCCGTTTGAGATAATTCATTACACAATTTCACCGGACAAGAATCTACCTTAATTGTAAAAATACTATTTGAATACTATTTTAAATATTTTTTATACTTACGGCTGTTTTACATTACACAATTTATTAAAAATTTTGTATGGAATGCTTGATTAAGTAGCAAACTGTCTGCAATTTGTCAATCCTAATGTAATGTTAGGTCAAAAAGCGATCGCATGATGTCCCACACAATTTATTGTATAAGAAATATAAAAAAAATCTAAATTGTGTAGTTTCATACAGCAAATTGCGTGAAATATTGCTTGCTTTAAAAATTGTGTCAATCTGTTCTATTTTCCACACAATTTCGTTTTTTAACTACGTTGCTTACTATTTTTTCTAGACTCTCTTTTCTTGTTTCTACTGTTTAGTCTTCTTTGCAACGACTAATCGATGCTTCTACATCTACTTTAAAGTAAAAGACATGTGAATATAACAAAATTTCTGTCAAATGACAGTTAACTGCGCAGAATCACTCGCTATTTCTTATGCTAGAATTAGAGTACGAATATCAGACTGCTCTAGATGTTACCCAATTTAGATTGTTCTAAAAATTGTATAATTTCTTGTACAATAAATTGTGTAATGTAAAAAGGCCTTTATAGAGGCAATTCTAAAATGTTGGAAAATATGATGTACAGCTGCTTTGTTATTATTTTTGAGGAGCTTTTCTATCGGGCGCCTATAGTCGTTAATATTTGTTTACGAGGAGGAGAGAGATGTACCGAAATCAGCAGTCTAGCTTTAGTGTGATGCTATTGAATAGAGTATTTTTCTATTCCATTTGGATTTATGTTATGCTCACATGAGGAAGGACTGTAGATTTGAACACACGAAAATAGTTAGTTCCAAAAACTCAGTTTTCTTTTCTTTTTTTAGTTTTGTCATCTTAGAATTATTATTTATTTCAAGTTGTTAAGACTTAAAAAATATTACTATTTATGGATTTATTGTTAATTTTAGAAGTATTTTTTATTGAAATGCACGTTAATCGTTTTTCTTTTGTAAAATTTATATTTGGGTAGTTCAGGTAACAATGTTTTCAAATTAAATTCATTGAATTTCATATTATCATCTAACATTGAATTTCATATTAATTACGAAAGAATTATTTTTCTTACTTTAAAATATGAGCTGCTTTTCTATTTGCAATTCATATTTAAAACATTTCGAATGTGATGATATCAATTTTCATTTGATGGTACTTGACAAAAAGCGATCTACGCAGAAAATTCACTAAATGACTAAGGCCCTGTATTCATAGTCACTAACTTAAGAAAATGTCAAGAAGTGTCTTGTACATTCATAGACAGGTTTCAAGAGAGACTTAACTATTTGCTTAAAGTCTTAGCTTACCTAAGGCGATTTTATTTAACAAAGTTTCAAAGTCGTCAAAATCTTTCTTGTTCTCGAAGGAGTGGAATAAGGAAGAATTCTTTGCAACGATGAACAATTTAATTTCTATTGGAGAACATGCGCGATATTGTCCACATTGAAAATATTCACATTGATTTATCAAAGTTCACTTCTATGATTACATAACAACTTAAGACAATCTTAAACGTATTAAACGAACTTACGAAAGATGGTCTTAAGCATTTGCTTAAGTCACGACTATGTACATGGCCCTAAGATCAAGATTAACATTGTTCACAGATTTACTGTAATAGAGAAAAAACTTTTTTATTTTACGTTTTAGGAAAAAAGATATTTTATAAAAGAACTTTGGCTTGCATTAAAACCTACAGAACAATACTCGAAATATCTTGTGTATGGCTTTAATTTAAGAAACATGGTTAGTTTCTCTCAAAAATTTGTCTAAGGTCAAATTACATTCAGAATGATCGCAATCGCCGGTATTGTTAAAGTAATTAATAAAAATTAATCCTTAGGTATTTTTCAGTAATTAATACCCTTAGTTAAAGCAGCGGATTTATTTAATAAAATGCTACGAAATCGGAGAAACTACTTGCTAAACGATTATTGATAAATGAAGTGTAAAATATCCTGGCATTCATGTTACAATTAACACGTCCAAAAATTGGTTGTGTACTGTTAAGTAACGTGTACAGGGAATTTAGTTACAAGGTAAATAAGTGTATAGAGGTGGGTGGATATACATTGAATAATTTTTTCCACATTTAAAATTAATAAAAATTTTCGTCGTAAGAAATGTGTAATGTATAAGGCCAAATTAATTGCGGTTTTAATTTTTTAATAAAGGGAACTCTTAAAACAAAAGAAATAATTAAAAATGTATAAAAGTCATATGTCGCTCACTATTGCAGAAAATCCGTGGTCACACCGTATAAGTGGGGCGACGGCGAAAATTCACGCTGACCTTAAGGTCGCGACACATTCTGTGTATGTACAATGTATTTAACCGAAAAGTGGCCTTGGGTGACGTATTTCCATTGTAGCAGTGCATTATACGCTTTCTGAAAGAGCTGTTTCGCGAAATCATTTTTTTACCGAAACCCCATTTTCAATTATTTCGAATTATGTTATTTAAAAGAGACAGAGTTTTAAATTTGTGTACCATCAGAAATTTGACTTCTTTCCTTCAATACCTCGTCGTTTATTAAGTATTTCATGGGAAAACGATAGGAAAACTTATTTTGTACTCTCCCTTTAAAATAATAAAATGAATTAAATTTGAGCTTTACTCCTTTTAAGTTTAAACTTTTGAGGATATCTTAAATCATATATTAATTGATATACTATCATCACATACTAGTTCAAGCTCAGATTTCGAGCTTTGTAACTATTTCCGACTTAAAATCCAATTACGTCCTTAATGACTGAAAAGACTTATGTCAAGTTACACCGATAACATTAAAGATAATCACGAATTAAAGTGAAGAAACTCCTATGTTTATTTTAAATTTTAATTAAAATTTCTAAAGAATTTATGTGTTTAACGCCTCAGCGCAATCTTACAAGTCAATTCCAATTTTAAGGGTGGGTTAAGATTTCCTTATTAGCTAGTGTGTTTGCGTAAGGTAGCTTTTAGTGCTGTTGTAATTTTCCTGGTTTTATATGAATTTATGTCAATTTATTGACACACCCTGTATCGGGTGTATCAGAGTTCAATTTGGAATATATACATACTTTTATTTCCAAGGCTGACTCGAGGTACTGTTTTGTTGAAGACCTGATATATACGATCGAAGTTTTTTAAAAGTTTTAATATTTTTGCGAATAAAAAGTCCTTTGCTTTCAGCTTTGAAAATATAGGCGATTGTGGTTCCTGAAATGTATTTACAAGTAACAAATGTTTATGCGTGCGCAGAGTCCTTTGATAGGCTGAGTTATTTCATAATAAGCCGGTTGCCCGACCGCCTGCCTCAAATAGATTAATTGTTTTGTGTTCGTTGATTGAAATACGATCGATTGTGTTTCCCTCTGTGTAAAGAATCGTGTGTGTTTTAGTGCAAATATCACTGACGATCGGTTACGATGGGCGGCAAGCATATATTTTTACTGCAGCGGTTTCGAAACTGATGGCCAATTCAGATACAAAATTAAAACATTCATGTATTGTTATTTTTATAAAATTCTAGTCATCAATTTTGTAGTACTTTCTAATTACAAAAATTTCCCGTTATTTGCCACATTCTCTACGTTAAATAAATAAATATTTTTATGAACCCATAGGATTGGTTATTAATTAATTAGTCCATGGCAGCTGAGATAGTACCGTAACCGGTAATTTGCCCCTGCCCGCCAAGCCTTTGTAATTAATGTGGTTATCTGGGTTCTTGTGGACGACGTTTGAAAAGTTCAGGAATGAAATCACGCGCCGATATCATTTCGTCGGGCTGGTGATTTTCATAGTGCGCATTGTGAAAGGAACGCGCAAGAATGCATCGTGTTTCATTTTGATGGTGGCCACACCTGCAATTCGCTCTATTAACCTGCGCGAACATTTGTTAACCTTCGTTATAATTAATAACGTTCTACCTTTAATTATAGTATGTTGGGAGATAAAAATGTGGGCGGTATTCCGGTAACTGCGCTATAAATTTCTGATCTTTAAATAATCTTCGATTTATCATCTGATTATAAACCATTTTCTCTAATAGAAAATTGTTCAAAATCATAATATTAAAAATACAGAAAAATCTTGGAATTTCCATTGATTGGTTGTTTAGCTTTAACATACTTTTTCAAAACTGAAAATACCCATCACTGCAGGACATTTTTTTAATACATGTATGTGCAAACATCTCTAGATGTTTTTAAGTTTAACAATACTAAATGCATTGTTAATCAAAGGTATACTCATCAGTGTTCATTAATTTGACCTATTATGTGTGTTACTAATAAATAGCGTACACTACATTAGACTCTGCTTTTATTTTTGCACTAGCACTTTCATAGTACTCGATAAACTAACTGATGGATAGCTATCATGGAAATAATTTATAAAAATCAATCAGTCATTTATAAAAATGAATTTATTCGCTAGATAACTTAACGGGAATATGGAAAGACCGGTACTTAGTCTTCTTACTATTGCTGCATTATCAAGTAGCTGGATTACCTCGATATTTACATGTTTGTGGAGTCTCTTTTCGTGATTCGTTATCTTCTTAATCTCGAAAAAATCATTTCCAAATCTGTTTTGTGGTAATCCTGTCTTTTACATTAACCGTCCAAATTACTCAAACCGACTTAGCTTCTTATCATACAAATTGGTTGAAGTGTTCTTTTGTTATAAGAAAACAGTACGAAACAGAATACTGACTTAACGAAGCAATTTTGGATTAAATAATCCAAGAATCTGTCGTTAAGCCATGTTTACGAAATTTAGCGACACTCTGTGTATGATTTGAGTATTTGAGAATACTGTTTTGGGAGGAGTGTATTGTAGTTTATCCCATTGTACCATATTTTATCAAATGCCTGTGCCACGATTAGGAATATTGTAGCACAAACTTGTTTTTCTTCTAAAGATTTTTCAGTTGTGTTGGTTATCCTGTGGATCTGATCTATAGTGGAATGTTTACTTTTTAATCCAAATTGAAATGTTGATATTAATTCTTTTCATCTATTATTGGCGACATCCGTTTTAGAAACTTCTCAAATAGTTTTGATATATCTAAGAGGTAGTTGTAATATCGGCCTGTAGGATGAGGTTTCAAAAGGTAATTTCCCTGATTTGGGAATCATTATGACCTCTGCTATTTCCCAAAGTCGCGGTATATATTTTAGTCTAAACGCGGTATTGATTAGGTGCGTTAGGTGCGACTTTTCTGGGGAGTTGTTATTGAATAGTTCTAGTTATTAAATAGAATCCTCGGACTTTTCTTGCATTAATATTTTATTTTCTTAGTTACTTCTTTTGATATGGTGAGTGTAATTTTTCCTTCCTCTTGTACAGAATTAGCCCAATTATTTCTTTCTACTTGTTCTGAGTGGGGCTGAAATATTTTTCTAAATGATTGGCAAACGGTTAAGCACATTTTCTATTTTCTTGTTTTCTTGCAGGAATTTGTATTGTTTTTTTTTTTAATTTCTTGGTTGATTTCCATTGCAGGTCATGAAAACTTTTATCACTTCTGAAAACATTTATAAATCAAATAATTGAAGGCAAACAAAATTCTGGATTTTTTTACATTCAATTGAAAGCGAAGCTTTCTTGGCATTTATATACTTTCTGTCTGAGGTATAATATTCTCCAATAAGTCGTGGAACACAATTATACTCTAAATCACATTTTATCTTTGGTTTGGTTTACTTAATTTATAATATTCCATATATTGTGAGAGTAATAAAAACTCAACTCAAAGATACGCTTGGAAAGTGAATCTGTTTTATTTCTTGGTTTCATCCTTTAAAAAGTTATAACGTTTTATGTTGTAGAATAGTTAAAAATTTAATCTTGTTTACATCTTTATTTAATCCAACACAAGAATTCGAAATTCCATCGGTTGGGTTTTTAATGCTTTCACGGTATAAAAAGAGGTCTTTAATTTGTATTACTAATTAAATTTCGCGAAGCTCCTTGTAACGTCTATATCCTTGACATGACAACACACACACTCACACGTCTTCCCCACTTGACGACCCTGGTAATCCATATAATTCATACACTGATTATCTCTTTCTTTAAGAAGTAGTTATTTAAATATTGTACTTTTTCTATCGCTAATTTTAAATTCCATTTTTATATTACTTTATTTTGCTCACATTTCTATCATTCTTAGTTCGAATTTAATATAAGACGAATCAATGAAAAATACAGTTAAATAAAAAAGTAACCGGCATAATTTATAGTGATCCGAAACTATTAAATTCGAACACATCCTTTGATGATTGGTCCACCGGTCCGACATCGTAGCCTCATTAATTTGGCCCGGAAAGCGTGGAACTCCAGAAAAAACCCACACACCGTCTAATTGGGTCCGTCTTTTTTACATCGGCCATTAATTTTTATCTCGGTACATTCCGTGAAAGAGGCTCCGCCGAATTGGCCAGCCTAGGCAAGGCAGATTAATGGCACTCGTCTATCTAATCAGCTGTCAATTAAGGGGAGCACCTTGAGATTTGTCGGATTCTTTTACGCGCACAAAAAATCGCCGGTTTAGAATTTTAACAATACGGCTTAATGAGCTGGGGAGTTCGGAAATGTTAACGAGGAAAGAAAAATGTGGGATTCGTTTTGGACTTTGATTCATGTGGCATTTCGAAAATCGTTTGATTCTGTGAAAACAACTGAAAATAATTATGCGTGGAAATCTCAAAAGTTAATTTTTTTAAATTTTATTAATGATATAATGTTAGTGTTTGTTTAGATCACATAACTAAAACAATTAATGAAAGTTGTAAAGGTGCCTATTCAATTTCTTGATTTTCAATTAAGTAATACATTAGAATACAGACTTTAGGGCTTAAGGTACGTATGTAATGCAATGAAAATTGCACACAAAAATTACATTTACTCGCGGCTTGATGTTTATAAATATAAAAGATGATACATTTATTAATAGTTTTCAGGTTTAAAGGTAGATCGTTTCTGTAAAGATTAAACCATTTTGGTCTTAGTATACACACCTGTGGGACGCTTTTGTAAATATTACATGATAAAGATCTACTACATTTACCTAGTCGTCTAATTTCTACTACATATTTGTGATCTTCGTTCTAGATATGATAACCAGCATTTATGACCGTCCACGAATTCCGTAACTATGTATATTTGCATGTATCTTGTCTAATAATCGCTGCTGTTCGACGAAAACAGTCTTGGTTAGATAACAAAAAGCAACATGTATATTAGCTAATATATTTTAGGGAAATATATTTGTATGAAGTAATATTCCTAGTGTCGCTCGCTGTCAAATATATAAATTCGGAGAAAATGTTTTCAGTGTGTATTCAATTCGTAAAGGTTATCTGCTTTTCTCTTGAATCTGTATATTCTGAAATTTTTAAGACGATTATAACTTTGTAAGAATTCAAATATGACAGCATTTACATACATTAGACCCTGCATTATATTTTCAAGTTTGAAATTCGAATAGTATCATATTTAGAGTTGCTTTTTATTTGCTATGCGGTCATTGTTATATAAACCATACGTAATCTTTCACGAAACCAAGTTGTTGCAAAACTAATATCAGGCGTTCATTTAATATTTTGGGTATGGAAATATTTTGTTTCCGTAAAGACCTGTGGAAGCTTAAGCTCTATCGCAAACAGAACTAGTGTTCACTAGTGTTATTCGTTCTCTCAACTATCGAGTAAGTGTTTTGCATTTGTTTGCATTTTTTTGTTGGTTTTACGTTCTTTTGTCACATTTATGTTCTCTATTTTGCATTACAAAATGATGGTTACATTAGAACAGAAAACATTTGTGATTGAAAGTTATTTTCTTAATAGTTCAAAAATCGCCTGGGAGCACTCAGGACGAAACTATTTGGAAAAGTTTAGAGTTGAATTTTCCGATGTTTTTATACACCAAAAAATGCTCGAAGGCAACCTGCATTACAAAGGTTAGCCTCAAAAACGTATGTTATCGAAACTACAAAAAATGTTTTTCATATCTCCATCCGCCAATTATCACAACAGATTGAGCTTTCTGTGGGAAAATGCACAAATTGTTACATAAAAATGTTCAGCTCCATCCCTAACCCATGATATTGGTACAAGAATTGCTTTCCAGTGATTCCATACAGAGATTGTCTTTGTGTGAATCTTATATAATAAATAATTTAATTTATGAGTAAATTGTAATTGTTATTTTATGATTTATGTGACACTGACATTTAATAGTTTGGCGATGCCCAATTTTAAACTGCGACATTCCAAAACAAAACATTACTACAGATAATGCTACCGGATTATTAAATTAATACATGTTATATTATAAAACAGTTTATCACCAAAACGATTCTTTTCGTTCCAATTAAAAAATTAAGTCTTCTAATAGAAATTCTTTACTGTTTGATTCCTTGTTATATTTATTATAGTCACTCAGAATACTTAAAACTCGTATATTCAATTAAAGAAGTTACAATGTGTTTACAATTTAAAATGTGACATAAAAAACAGATTAATTGCAAAATTTATGACATGGTTTAATGCGAACTGACCACGTGGAGGCCTTTGTTCAGAAACCACCGTCATGAAAAGCGGGGCACAGCTACCTGAAACGAGCCCAACTTTTTCGCTTTCCTTCCGAGTTAATTTAACTTCGAAGCTCATCGAACATTTCAATCTGCTGAGGTTAAATTAAGACCGGCAAAATTATTTTTGGCGTCGACCACAAGCAAGGCCTTGCGGTTTCTTAATTCTTCGAAAATAACTAAATTTATACTCGCCATTCAATTTTAATAATCATCAATAAACTAGTCATTAAAAAATTCTGTCGGTCGTGCCTGAACTACAGCTATTTGCAGCAAGAATATTCCAGATTTTTGAAATTTAAATAAAATTCAAGTAATTATACTGAATAAATATATTAAAGATAATTGAGTTCAAACAAAAGGCGACATACTCTTGTTGTGATAAAATAAAGACCAACTTTTCAAAAGAATTCCTGGGACCCGCCAAATTTATTTTATTTTATTGCCTTTTTCAGGAAATATTTTTTATACCAAAAAAAGTTGAGCGATTAAGTAAGTACTCTAAATATATTTTTATTCGATTTGTTTTCTTTTTCAGATTATAATATCACGAGTAGGTAAGAACTGCACCTGAGATATTTATTTTTTCAAATGGAACTCCCCAATTCTACGAATTTTTGATATAATTTACCATAAGTCAAAATTCTGGTGTTTTCGTGATATTGATGCGTGAAAGTTTATAATTTGCAATATTTGACAAACTATAAAATTATACTCAATAGTCTAGGTCGTGACAACCTGCTACCGACTCTGTAAGAATTGTCAAATAGCAACCAGTTTACTGCCTAATAAGTCACCCCCACTCTTTTTGTCAGAGCATATTTGAAAGCTTAAAATTTGTTGCATGAATGTTTTCATTGCAATGAATTCCTCGAGTATCGTGTGAACATCTGTGTTGGCCCTATTTGGAGTCTCTTCAGTAGAAGAGTAGAGAGATTACTTATTAGGTCGCAAACTGATTGCTATTTGTCAATTCTTACACAATGTTGAATCAAAAATCGGGCGCAGAATGTGGGGACATTACTATCGATTAGTAACGTGCCCGACAAACTAGGACAGGTCGATTTGTTTGTGGTGTTCTCGAGGTACTCTTCTGCTGAAGAGGCCCCAAATAGGGTTGTAATAGCCGACTAGAGGATGCTCGAGAAATAATATGATAATTGTTAACTTGGAGTAACACTATCCCTACTTTTTCGTCTTAGTTTTTGATAGCGATGCCATTAGATATTAGTTATCACTGAAATAAAATGAAATAAAAAATGAATTTTGACGTATGGTGAGTTATATGAAAAATTAGTAGAATTTTGAAAAGAAACAAAAAAAAGCAAAAATTTGGAGGGACCCATTTAGCTCAGCTTTTTGCAGACACACTGTAGTATAAACAATATTTCCTGAAAAAGGTAAAATAAAATAAAATTGATGACACCAAGCATTTTTTCTTTTGAAAACAGTTGATCGTCTTGAAAATATTCATTACTTTAACAGAAAGTTGTATACTTTTTACAAACTTTCGATTCATTGGTACATGAAATGCGAACCGAAAAAAATAGAGAATAAACTCTATATTTAATACTAAATAGTCCCAGACAAGTCTGTGTATGCTTGACTATTATTTTTTATGTTTTATTTTATTTATTTATTCAGATTGCCTTCTGAAACCTACAAAAAAATTGAAGTGTTATTTAGATACAAACTACGTCGTACGTTTTTGTAAATTACAATTAAAAATTTGTTTTTTTAGAACAAATCTGAACTGCAGAATAAAATTAATTTACCACTTTTAGGGGTAATTAAAAGTTGGTTTATGCATCATCATTTAATGTAAAGTAATGTAAAATAACGTAAGTGATGTAAAGTAGTGTAAAGTAATGTAAGGTAATATAAAGCAATGTAAAGTAATATAAGTAATATAAAGTAATGTAAAGTAATATAAGTAATATAAAGTAATGTAATGTGTGAGATTCAGTGAATGGGTGCATGCAGTCATTTAATGTAATTTATGAAATTTAGTTATAATGTAAGAGATGTTTAATTTTATCTTTCTCAAACTACATTAAATGAAATCGCTTTTCTGCATGCACTAGGTCCATCAGAAAACATTGTTTGACGTTTCGAATTAGTGTTTTTTTTGTATTTTCAATATACATGATTTGCTAAATATGGATGAAAGTGATATTTCGTTATTTTATTTTATTATAGTAATGTCGTTGGCATTCCTATACATACAAGCGAAAAGTTATATTACAGGACGTGCATAAACGCTCTGTCCATTTCTTAAGTTACTTTACATTACACTACTTTAACACTTAAATTAAATGATGCTGTATAAACCAACCTTAAATAATCATTGCATAGTCCTTGCGAGGTCATTGTGGTAGCTGCCTTACTATTAAGTCCGTCATTGAATTTACTGATATAAAATAGATTTTAATTAAATGTATGCATATAATTTATGTCATTAATTCAGATTGTCACAAAATGGATACTCGGTTGCAATAAATCAATTCCTTTAATTCCTGAAAGTCCATTTTGTGCGAATTGTACTGTATTATATGAATTAAATATTTTCCTTTAATGTAGATGCCCCCTAAATTAGATGACGTTTGGAAAAGGATAATAATAATTATAATTTATAATGTCATGTATAACTTAAAAGTAATCACCAATCTCATCAGGAATCGCAATTGAGAAGGTGATTATGCGAAAGCCAGTTTCGCAAAAAAAATCGAAATCAATTAAAACGTGCTACACAAGTTTCGACGAGTCACTTTATAAACTGCTTGTGCTATATCCGACAAGGTCCTGACGATGCTGTACTGACGTGCGCGAAGATAAATGAAGACGAAGACACGACGAGAGGGAAGACGAGAAGAAGCAGCAAGCACAGGTCTGCAGATTATAAACACGTGTGTGCGCGGCGTTCGTAAAATGCCCGGGCAGGTGGTTCGAATGGGACCATCATTATTATCCGAGAATTGCGAAGGACGATAACCATCGAGTATCCCGTAGCTATCGAGGCGCGCTCATTTTCAACTTTGATGATCGGGCATGTTGCTGGCAAAGGCACGTCCACGTAACATGATATTTTTCTAAATTGCTGCTTGCTCAGTTTTGTATTTTTCTTTGTAAAATGCAAACATTTTAATAGGGTAAACGGTTGAGACGAGTTTCTCAAAAAAAAATTGTTACTAGTCTTAGTTTCTGGTCGCTGTTTTACCTGCTCTAAGATAATTGAGCATATGGTTATTATGGATGCACTCTGTAAATACTTTAAACTGAAAAAATTTCTTGATATATATACATATATCGTCTTTTGTTGTTATCTCTCTGATTGGTTAATTGTATTTTCTATTACAGTGGTGGTAAATTCATTAGTATTGGAGAGAAAATTCGCCTGCCAGACGACGTAACGATGGGCTATATAATTGGTAAGTGCACAAAAACCAAATGAGGAAATGTCAATTGAGATAATTGAACGAACGAGTGACAGACCCCGTTGAACCCAACTAACACCTACGCCGTGTTTGTTTTCGTATTGTTACAGAGCATCTGCTGAAGAAGCCTCTGACCGTCGTCGACCAGTTTCACTCTCACTTGGAGCCAATGAAGTTCATCAGGAGGGACATGCTCGTCGACCAGGTGGGTACATGATTAGATTAAAATCTGTTTCGGGGCGAGCTTTTAAGAAGAGGGCGCGCTAATTAGATGCAAAGCGAGGCCCGGACTTCGGGGTTGTTATAATCTCGCCGACTTGGGAGGGAACTTCATATGGAAATTAATCAAAGTAATTGCTAACCGCAAACTTGGGACCTTAATGTGTTAATGCACTACAATTTCAGTTTTATTAAAGGAGGATCGAGATTTGAATAGGTCGAGGTAGAAGACAGGCAATTTTGTAATATTTTGCTGTCGCGATTCGTAAAAATATCGGACGGCCAATAAAGCGAGCTATAAATTTAAATGCAATATACCCCCTGTTGAAAGCATTTGCCGGCCTTTAAATTTACGGGACTTTATATTCTTGTGAATATGAACGAATGTAAATTTGGAAGCCCCACGCAAAAGTCTTGTTATATTTTTATAAGTTTTATTCTGTCTTGTGTTTCTAAAAATGGGATAACTTGAAATACATTTTGTATTTTTCTTTACATTTTGTTGTTTATTAGAATTCCTTCCTTCGTAACTGTTTATTAAAAATTTCCAGTATAAGTTACTAATTTCCTTAGACCTATAAATTATAAATTAAATCAATAGTATACTACATCGCTTCACATAATGTTTTTTGTTTGTTTTTGTTTTTTTTATTAATGATTTTGTAAAAATGTTTGTAAAAAAATAATTAATTTCTGCGAGGTGCACTGGGATGAGTATTTTTCAAGTAAGGTAATGCAATTTATGAAATTAAATTATAAAGTGAAATTATTTTTAAATGTTTAGGTAATAAATGTGGCATTTTAATGCTTTTAAATTATTAAGAGAATCGACCGTAAAATTATTGTTCTTTTTTTAGTTCGTTCTCTTAAAAAATAAGACAAAAAATAAATTTCAAAATCTACTTGAAAAATTGAATGCTTTTTATATAAGATTAAGAACAATAATAATAATGTGTATATTATAGATTGTGTCTCAAAGTGAACGGTATTCTATAGGCATCTTAATTAATAATGAAAATAGAAAAAAGAATCCACATAATTTTTAGCTGATTTCATGATTTCATTGGCTCAAACAAAATGAGTTATTAACAAATATATTTTGTAATAACTAAATTAACAGTCCTTCACAATACAGTAATAATTTAACATAAATGAATTAAATTATAGATCTACAAGCAAAATTCTTCATTATAAAACTATTAAGTCAAGAACGATTAACAATAAACATTTTACTTAGTAAGGACATATGCATAATTAGTGTTTTATTTTACCATTCTTTTAATTATACAGTGTCATTTATAATGTCTGTAAAGTATAGAAATTTACAATATTTTTAAACGACCAAAAGTATGCATTTTTGCACTAAAAAACAGAAACATAATTACTGTTGTCTTCTTATTATATAAAAAACAAATAGAAACAATTATATTTATTTATTTAAAGCATAATGTAACAAAACTTGTTCTTCAAAGTGTAACTATTTTCTAAAAAGAATCTTTTTACTTATGACAATATCATAAAGTTGGCGATGTCCTTTTTTAAATCAAAGAAAGAGTATCTCAATTTGGGAACTACATAACGTAAAATTCCAAAAAAGACAATTATTTAAGCATATTAAATTCAGACACCCTAGTTTATTATTCCTATTGATTCATATAATATATTTAAATCTAACGTTTGTTTCGTGTTCATATAAATGAACGTAATATAATAGTAGATTTTATTATCCAGATAATTAATTTCGTTAAATTTTATAACGTGTTGCAATGAAATTTATTACATGCCTTGAATATAGTTCTTTTTAATTTGAATACACTCCCAAGTAGGTAGTCGTTAGAAATATGTAACTCCGCATTATAATATTATAAATAATTTCTTAATGAAACATTAACATTTTCAGATATCATTCAGCTATTCCAAGAACAAGGAAGAGTGGAACGTGGTCAAGATAGAAGGCTTCGACGTGAAATACGACCAAAACAGGTAAGACCAATTTTTCGCTTATTCTTGTTTATTCCACGCCGTAACTTGGAATTTGCCTTTGAAGTTAATTACGGCTGAAAGATCGCGAAAGAAGTGGACGCATGCTTATGAGGCACGTAAATTAAACGCAGGTGTTCCCGCCTAACGGTGTTCTAGCATGTTATTGTGGCGTTCTTTTACCGGCTCTAATTTATAATGCAGTTTCTGCCGCTGTGTTTTAATGAGCGTAGATTTTTGCACTCGTAAAACTCGATATAGATCCCATAATTGCTATTGTTTATGTTCACCTAAGCGGTTATGAATGTTGTTTTTATATTCTTGATCGATTGAATCGTAGAAAAACGGTTGCAAAATAATGAGATGGAATAAGATTGCTTTAAACGTTTCCTGTATTTAAAGGCTTTGTTTATATCTTTATGGTGCTGCACTTCAGTTTTATAATGAACGCTTTATGAAGCATCTTATTATTCACTTAGCGTACCAGTTGAGCTAGTAATAAAAGTGTTTTACTTGAAAAACAAATGACGTGTGTTGAAGTTTCATTTGCATACCATATATTTTATTTTAATCTGGAAAAAAAACAAGTTTATCTCTTGCGCGTATTGAAAGTAGTTTCAATTTCTTCTAACCATATCGCACATCGGCTGCGACATTGACACAACTCAAAATTTTTGATAAATATCAGCTCCCAAAATAAATTGAAATACACACGAAATAAATCATATCAAAGACACCATAATAAATACGCCATATTAATCTAAAGAAGTTGATTTCTAAAACAATTTTACTTTAAATTTCAAGCTTTGATGGAAAAAATGACGTAGTGTTTGCATGTAACGGAAATTTTGCAGTTTTGAGTTATGACACTCTTGGAGCCGATGTGCGAATATAATGAACGCTTTTTGCACCTTCAGATGTTCATCTTAGTTGTTCGTTTTAACCGGTTATAGATTTCTATATGCCATTACTTATTTAAATTGTCTTGTTGTTAGCTTTCTGTGTTTGACTAGCTTGTCGATTACATGTATTATTTTAAATGAAAAAGAATTTAGACGATCACCATAGTTTATCACTTTATTCTAAGTTTTTGGGATCCTTAATTACTTTATTGAATAATAATAATATAAATTGTCTCTATTGATCGAATAATTACATTACATTAAGAAAATACAACTGAAGCAGTGATTAAAAAATAAAAGGGAGAAAAAGGAGAAGTTCAATTACAACTAAGTTGCACTCTTTTTCCGTTTAGCCTTTAGCTCCGCTTACTTTGTAGAGATGAGAATGCAAAATATTTTATAATAAACAAGTTTTACAAACTAAAAAACAAAAAAACAAGTAATGTTGTTAACAAATCAAAAACTAATTGATACATTTACGAGAGCCAATTACGTAGAAGGATTTTATATCTGTTTCATGAGCAAAACGTTTTTATTTTTGAATTGAATCTTGTTTAAGATTTTTAAATTATTAGAAAAAATAGTGGCGATTAATTGTAATTGTAAATTGTAAAAATAACACATTGTATTGAAATAGAGCACATTTTAATAAAAATTGAAAAAAGAGTTTAAACTTTTTAGCACTAATGAATACGTTAACAAAATTTTGCAAGGAATCAAAGTCAGAAATAGTTATTGGCAATTTCGTTTTTTTATCATACACAATTCTGATCCATTTTCTATTACTCTTTTTATATTATTTTATATTTCTCTTCTGCTTCTTTATTTTGAGTTTTTGTTTTATTTATAACAAACATGAAGGTTCCCACTAACGGATTAACCCAACTTCTCAGTTTGCAAGCTAATTCTGACATTAGTTACTAACAAAAAGTCTTTTAAGACGTGCGCATAAGTTTGAACCACGAGGAAAACCTAACGATTACGATTATTCATATAATTAATAACTATCAATATTATTAGCAGAGAAATCAACAATCAAAGCAGCGTATTGGTAGCTATCGATATATGGTTCTCGAGTCCGATTTCTTTTCGTATATAAAAAAAAAAACTATTTTTTTCTACTTCAACAATTTTATTGGGTCGAATTTAATTTTTCCCCCTTCATTTACTTCTCTGGCCTTAATTAACTCATTTTTCTGTTTTATCTTACCTGAAATAAGTGTTTTAAATCAGCGTTTTTTATATTGAATATTTTTGCAACAATAATATCACAATTAATTAAAATTGTGTAACTGGCAATATAGAAAGAGTTAGGAAAGAGTTTATACATGTATTTCGGCCTTATTGGGCCTCATCAGAACTCTGTACCTTAAAAAATTTGGTTTATTGAAAAATTTCGAAAAACTTACGCCTTTTTTGAATTTCTAAAATCCCAAAAACAAGAACAGGAAAAGATTTTCATATTTTTATCATTAATTCCTATTCTTGTTTTTGGGATTTTAGAAATTCAAAAAAGGGGTAAGTTTTTCTAAATTTTTCAATAAACCAAATTTTTTTAAGGTACAGAGTTCTGATGAGGCCCAATAAGGCCGAAATACATGTATAAACTCTTTCCTAACACTTTCTATATTGCCAGTTACACAATTTTAATTAATTTTCATAATTTTCATCTGGCAAGAAAACTTGATTTTTTAATAATATCACACATTTAATATTTTTATTGTCTTGACTTAAACTGATTCATCAATCTTTTCCTTCACGATGTCTTTACTCCTGACGAAGCTATCAACTGATAGTGAAACGTTGAGCGATAGTGCGAATAAGTGTCCGTTCAGAAAATTTGTTTCGGACAAGAATGTACTTTAATTACAGATATCTTTGAAATTTATTTTCTTGTCAATGTATCTATCCTGTAATATTTCTATTTCTAATCGGTAGGATAAACTCGAGACAGGATAATACTGTAATACTCTGTGGTAAATCAGAGCAAATTTACTTGTGCGGTTTGATGTCCTGAGTTTACCATACTTAAAAAAATATTGGGCTCTTTTTTTGGAATTTTCTGATCTCCAATTGATAGCAAAATAAGTTGAAATATGTATTATAGGTAGAAATATCAAAAAATTCGATGGTGCAGTTTATTTAAGTTCCAATGCCCTAATGAAGGTGAATGAATATTTTCGACAGTAAAAGTTCCTGGTGCTTTATTCATAAACTGATTCAAATCAAATTTTGAGGCTAAACCTGAGCCAACCTTTCCGTCTATGCTTATTTAAAAGTCCTTTAGAAAACTGAATCGTTTATGAAAGATTTATTCCTGAAGAAAATAAGTTGACGATAATTTTAACCCTTTCTCCAGAACGATTTACGCTTTGATAAACGACAAAAGAAAGTTTTAAGTTGATTTACCTTAAACCTCTCTGACAGTATTCACAACTTCGATCGTACGTTTTGTTGATGTAGCTACAGTGCGATCTTGACATTGTTGAAATTGTTTATAATCAGTGGTAAGATGTAAGAATTTCGTATAAAGCAGCCTTGCATAGAATATAACCAAAATCCTTCGATCGTTCATTTCTAAATAATTTTCCAATATAAATGTTTTCTGGTCGTGTATACATGCAAACTATTTTAAACTAATTGGCTATTGATAAATGTGAGTAAACACTTCCGATGAAAGTTGAGGTGACAATAGGGTCGTGTTACGTCCTGTATAAGGCTTACTTAGCAGTCTCTTTAAAGTTGAATATTCTAAGTTATACTTAATTGCTTTTAGAGTATAATGTTTCCGTTTTGAAATTATTCTGAATTAACTCTCCGCATATAGGGCGTACGTAAATGCAACTTTATTACTCCTGAGCGTTGTTGATTTTCTTATCTGTGATCGTTAAAATTTTACTGCCGATACAAGCCGTATAAAATTTTAATACCGGACGTGTTTAGAGACTACCGGGGTCGGAGGCGTTGTTTAAGAGCATCCAAATAATGAAGCGACCGAGATCAAATCTGAACGCACAGATTTAATGGGCAACCAGACGTAGAGTCGTATGCGCAATAATGTTCGCAGGTTTGCTCGTGGTGTTTAAAAACGTGTATAATAAAACTTGGTTTATTGTTAAATTACACGATGTATATATTCACATATACGGTAGGGATTATTATTTATGAAGCAACGACTCTAGTTAAGAGCTAAAACACTTTTCTGTTAATAAAGGACAGCTGTTATCATTATACTCTTCTTTACAGCTCTAAGCGGTTCACTTTTACATGCATAAGAAGTCAATAATACTCAAATTTATAATCAGAATTCTTGGGACAGCTATTAAAAACCAACTGTTTTTTTGTGATATCGACGTGCTACTGTACATTGGCAGCTTTTTAAAAGATACTGTAAACAGCTCTAAATGGTCATAAATAAACAGTTATATTTTTTGCTTCGAGCAGCGACTTGAATGTACGAAGAATAAGTAATCAATTTCGTTTATGATTATTGCTGTCAAATGCTTTTCTCGTTTTCCGTTTACCTGAGTAAGTTTATTCCGATATCGCCCTTAGATCTCTTCAAAATGTTTGCGGGTATATCGGTTGCACACATACTGTACGCCAAAATGTCTAAAATAAAAGTCAACGAATGAATGTTTTCTTCGACTTCGTCTTTTGCGATGAAGCCTACTGTTTGAAAAAGATCAACTGCCTACATGCCGTTGCGTTTGGTGAGACCTTTAGTGTTCATCAAAATAAATTGTACAACAAAATTTATTTTTGTAAATTTCTTGCTGCCTACACCTACGTATAAAAAACACGAATCTTTAAGTTACCCTTTTTATGTGATTTTTTCATAAACCGAGTCCTTTTTGTACCTACCATTGAGCAAAAATAATCGTCCGTTTGGAATTTGTGTGGTCGTCTTTAAGCACCCTTCATTTGATAAAATGACTAAACAATTTTTTTTCAGGTTCCTGTCTCTCCACTGCTATTTGTTCCCGCATTTCAGCTTCTGTCCCAGATAGAACTTGGATAATTTATCTGACGCGATTAAATCGTGGACGTCAAGAGGGTGCCTACTGAAGTTGGTATCTGCGGTCTCGCTTTAATCGAAGTAATTGTTATCTGTGATCCCATGATCGTTGTTTTTAGTGTTATTTATTGTACATACGTCACTTTGTATATACTTTACATACATATATTTCTGTATACATAGATTACACTAGTCTTATTTTATTTTGTGTAATTTTGGTTTTTATCGTTTATTTATTAGGCGTATTCATGATTCCAAATGTGTTCTCCTATTAATATCATCCGATCAAGACAGCCAAGAATTTAACATATGATTTTATGTACTAATTACGTAATCTGTTAATCTCTTAATTATTTTAATAGTAATTATTTATGTGATATTAAAATCTTTAATTAGACAGTATCGATTGATATAACCATATTTTTATCATTAATTGTAGTGATTTAGCACCTTACATCTTTTTTATTAAATTACAAAATTAAATGCAGTGCAATGTAATAAATATTTTGGTGAATTTTTTTCTTTTAATGAAACAAAAGATGCTCAAAGCAAGGATTACTTTTATGTAACCATGTATAATATGTATTATGTATTTTAAAATGTATATATCATGTTGCAAAGTGTTCTATATTTTTTTTTTATAATGAATAAAGTCTTATGTTTATTGATCTTTCTTAATATGAAACCTTCCAGAAAAGTATTATGAAAATATTGAGTTATACCTAATAATAAGGAGCAAAAATTCAAGGATATTAAATTAAATGTAGACTGATATAATATTATATCGATAATTATCGACAAACCGTTAAGAACCGATATAACACCTGTTACATAAGTTTTGGGAAAAATATAGAACGGTATTATTTGGAATTTAAGAGAACTTTATTAAGTAAACATAATATAACAATCATCAATAAATCTTAGACTTGGTTGCTATATTGCTGCTAGGGGGCCTCTATCTTCGATAAGACGTAATTTTTGTCTTACATGTCGCATCAGGGTTTGGACGCTTTCTAAGTCTACTTCTCTAATTTTTTGATGAATTCTTTGTCGCAATTGTTATTCATTTTGGGCTTCCCAACCATTATCACGCACCTTTCTTGCCAATAGGACCCAAAAATTTTCAATTGGCCTTGCCTTGGGGACATTTGGAGGGTTATCATTTCTGGGGACATAGGGTACATGGTGGGCTTCTAACCAGTTTAGCGTATCTCTGGCGTAATGCGTTGTTGCAAGATTTGGCCAAAACATGTAATCATTATTAGCATGATGCTGATTAATAAAAATAATCAATTTTGATAGGCAATTTCGGATGTATGCTTCAGCATTCACTGCCTGGTCTCTTACATGGCCTACATAGGGCCTAGATATGCCCGCCTCAGAAATGGCACACCACACCAAAATTTTGTCGGAAAATTTTACTTTCTTTTTGTATCTTACGTTAATGGGAGTGTCTTCAATATTATCCGTATTGAAGCCTGCTTTCCAGGAAGTTCTGCATGGTCAAATGTAAAATATTTCTCGTCGTCCATATCATGATCCGGTTGCGTGCGAAATGACGACGTCTCAAAGCTCGGCAACAACCAGGGATTCTGGCCAATTGTGCGGGAATATACTTGGGTATTTTTGCGTTTTCTGTATTTTAGGCTTGTTCTTGCAATGTAACGAGAAATTGTAGCATTTGAAACGCGGAAACGACGGGAAAGCTTGCCGGTAGACACTCCAATGGTATTTCTGGAACGGTTGACTAGTCTGTTGACTTGAACTTCAGTTAATGCACGTGGACGGCCTGTTTTTGGTAGGTTGGAAGTTCCTCTTCGCATTCCCAAATTGTCCGATATATGGTACTTTTTTGAAATATTTTGTCCGCGAAATAAGTTTACTATATTTCGTCTAGGCAGCTGTCCAACCAGGTTGCAGATGGACTTTCGCAAAACTACCTTATACGCCATTTCGCAAATGACAAACCTAAATATGAAATGTTAAACAAATTGACATAACCCCTAGCAACATGTTTGGCCATAGTTAACTAGATGTATTGGTTTTACTATGTCACAGAGAGCATTAAATTTTTTTTCCAAAACTTATGTAACAGGTGTTATCAATTCAATCATTAAACGAGATAATTTCTTTTTTTGTATGCAATATGTTTCATAACATCCTATTATTTAAAGTTCTAGTCTACTGAGTAGACAATGATTGAAGATTCCGTATAAAATCTAAATGTTGGACTTATGATCTTTGAAAGAGACTAAATATTCTAGCCTCTGGCTGATATATTAACTTCTATTCAGATACCCTAATAGTGATTATAGAATCTAATCTTTAACTAGGCTAGGTCTCCTTTTTAGATAAGTGACTTAGCTTTTTATCTTCTATTCGGAAATAAAAAAGGGAGATATATCCTAGCCTCTCACAAGAATCCTTTAAGTTACAGCCTCTATGTAGTAGAAACTCTGAGACAATACCTAGCCCCCTCTTTTTCTGTCAAGTTTAGTGTGAACCTGTATTTTGGTTTTTCAATTGTTCTCTCTTCAAGTAAGTTTTCAGTAGTTGCACCGATTCAAAAATCAGCTTAGACTTTCTCCGAGAATTCTTGTACCGAATTGTCAATTTATGATCGCTCAAATTAGGCAACCAAACTCACACTTACGGTAGTGCATAAAAGAAAATATTCCAACTACGACGTAGCAGAATTAGTTTTGTTAGAAAAATTTATTATACATGGGGTCCCAAACCTCTGGAAAAGTGAAAAAATTTGCTTTTTTTATACACTTTATCAAAAAGTGTATAAAAAGTCCATTCCGCATAATTTAAAATGATTTCTAACTTATAATTTGGTTTATTTAGATGTTTCAAACCTAACTTATGATTTTTTAAATGGAACATTGCTAACATTTCTACGTTTTTCTACTTTTAAAATATTTATCATTTTTGAAAATCGGGCGACTATTAACTGCAGTACGGTTCAGTTTGGGTATTGCAAGATTACTCCATTCTTTCAAATGGAACATCCTATGCATCTTAACGTGTGGATAGCCCTTTCCACGAAGTTTCTATTGAAATCACATTTTATGGGCTTGCGATTGATAATTTGTGAGTTATCATTTCTCAATAATCAACTTGTAAAAATTCATTCCAAAATATTTTAATTCCTTCCAGGAATATTTTATCTTAAAATAACTCAGTAAATACTCAAAATAAAATGTTATACTGTTTTCATCTACACGTTTCTTTTTCTCAAAGCTCCTGACTTTTGTATCTTTTTTCTTTTGATTTTCATTCATTTGGTCAGGGGCCTATTTTACCAACAACTTTACAACTTTACACTCTGGAAAATCTGCTAAAATGTTCATAGAATCAAAAGAAAGTACGCTTTTTAGATTATACGGAGTGAAAAGTGCAAAATGCAAAGTTTATAAGCTGTTCGTGGATTAGGTCCATACTCTCATTTATCTAAATCCATAGGTACATATCTAAGATGCCCCATTTTTCAAACTGATACTTCTTGCACTTTCTTGTTTGAACTTTGAACGTATACTTATTTTCATTTCACACTTGCCTTCTAATTCTCCTAATATCCTGTGTATTTTGTCTTGTTTTCTTTAAGCTACAAACCCTCTACTTTTTCCCCTAAGTCACAGATTTTGGTTGTCAAAAAGGATTGTCATAAATAAATCGGTCCTTAATCACGAATAAAAATAAGTCTCGCAAAATTTTACAATAGAGTTAAAGTTACTGTAAAAAATTTGACGTCGTAGTTTATAGCTGTTTCGAAAAAGTAGCAGATGTGCCTACCCTTAGTCGGCAGTGTTGGAGCAGGATTCCAGCTCTGATTTGTTAGTGCAGCAACAGTAATTACTTTTTTCTACAATAATAGTTGAAACAATTTTTAGTTATGAAAAAAAGTTTTTGAAAATCTAGTATGAAATTATATAGTGCCTTTTCTGAAAAAGGAAATTACAAATTAAACATGTTACAGGAAAATTACAAGAGTATAAAAATAAAATAAAATTCAGTTTTTTGCTTTATTTTGGTATGAACTAAACTACGTAGTAAGGTAAAGCACAACAAAAAGAGAGTAAAAAGAGAAATGAGAAAATCTCGCGATACTCCACAAACTCTGCGGGATACATACCGGGATGAAACACGATTCCCGACTTGCCTGCTCGTAATTTTAACCTCCCTGTTGTATTCCGTGCACTATCGAAACTTATTTTTTCTGGCCGGGGGACTCTTCCAAATGATGTATTTTCATATTTTTCGGAAGGAGTCGGCCGTTTTATTTGCCACTCGTAAATATCACCGATGCTGCTCCTGACGTCGCTTTTCCGACTTTCCGGGTTCGATCTCCGATAACCCGACGGGATTTTATCCAGCAAAGCTCATAATAAGCCCTGTTTTATTTATGTGCGTTTAAACGGGGACGTGCTTTACGTTTTATATTTGTTAGATAGATCTTTTTTTAACCGATTTGCAAACCATAATTATCTTTTGCCTATACGAGCGCTAAAATTGTAAAGCGATATGCACGGAAGGAAGGTCGGTTAATAATACCATCGCTAAAATTGCCGCTTTGTTGGACACATATCATGTGAGCCGACGCCAGAAATAATTGGTTTAAAACGGCCCTCGTGCGACTGACGCAGATTGGATCTATAAAGTTAATTTCATAAATGAGACGAGTCTTCTCTTCGTTTCTCCTTTTCAACGATTAATCATTTCAGTTGGAATAAAAGTGCCACATTTCGAATTCTATGTAGTAATGAGTTGATAACATTCAGCAATTTAAGTTTAAATACCAGTACATTTAATTAAAAAAAATATACATTTTGAAATTTGTGCGAAAAAATATTTACCGATTATTACAAAACACACTGTATTGCATTATATTGTCGGATATCTATTTGTGTTCATTTTTGCAGACTACGTATGAAAAAAGTATCACGAAATTCAACTACAAAACAAACCAAAAAGCATATAGTATTCGAACTGTCCAAATTAATAAAGGGCCAAAGTATGAGTCCTCAAAAGGATAAATTTATTAAAATAAATTATTTTAATGGTCATTTAAAATTGGTACTATCGCTCTACGTTTCACTATCGATTGATAGCTTCGTTAGGAATGAAAAGTTGTCAAGGAAAACTGAAACACTAAAACGATCATTTTAATTTTTTGTTTGTTTTGTTTTAATTAATATTAAAGTTGACAGATCTATGCAAAATGCGTACGTTTATTGAGTTCGATGATAATTTTACACATTTTTACAAAATGTCTTTTGAAATATAAAATATTAGTATTTTCAAAATCAAAATTACGGTTATTTTCTAATGAAATGAATGATTTTCATTATTTTTTTGTATGATATTTATGTTGGTCTAAAGTTTTTCTTTTTTAATTTTAACTTGTTTCTCCTATATAACATGAATTATAATTTAAACATTTAATTTCATAAACCACGTTAGGTTGTTTTAATTTTGGTGTTTTGATTTTTAAATTTGAAAATATATTACTTAAATTATTTACAGATTTTCTAGCTAAGTTGTTTTTTGAAAATGTGTTTGAATGTATTATATAGTGGTTCAATATAAGGTAATGATATATATTTTTTATTGGATGTTTGTTTTATATTATTGTAAAATCAAGTTTTCTTGCCAGATGAAAATTATGAAAATTAATTGAAATTGTGTAACTGGCAATATAGAAGTGTTAGGAAAGAGTTTATACATGTGTTTCGGCCTTATTGGGCCTCATCAGAACTCTGTACCTTAAAAAAGAAATTTGGTTTATTGAAAAATTTAGAAAAACTTACCCCTTTTTTGAATTTTTAAAATCCCAAAAAACAAGAACAGGAATTAATGATAAAAATATGAAAATCATTTTTATATTTTTATCATTAATTCCTTTTTTGAATTTTTAAAATCCCAAAAAACAAAAACAGGAATTAATAATAAAAATATGAAAATTATTTTCATATTTTTATCATTAATTCCTGTTCTTGTTTTTTGGGATTTTAGAAATTCAAAAAAGGGGTAAGTTTTTCTAAATTTTTCAATAAATCATTTTTTTAAGGTACAGTGTTCTGATGAGGCCCAATAAGGCCGAAATACATGTATAAACTCTTTCCTAACACTTTCTATATTGTCAGTTACACAATTTTAATTAATTTTCATTATATTATTGTAGATATTTGAATTTTGTAGATATTTAACACGATTTTTAATTACAGATTCAATGAGATTTATTGGATAAGAATTTTCAACAAGAGTTTTCTCAATTAAATTTAAACTGTCATAAATGAAAAAACATAATTTAAAATAATTTATTATAAAATTTTCACCGGAAAAGAATCTACTTTAATGATAAATTTATTACAAATTTGTGCAACTTGCTTCCAGGGAATGAGATTTCGCTTCATAACACTTCATAAAATGTTTAAATAAACATTTTTTTAAACTCATTATAATCAAGATCAAAACGTAATGTACCGGGAGATAATCTCCAAATTTGCTTTACGACAACTTAGTGAAGGTAGTGTGTTCCCGACGTTATAAATTAGGCCACTTTCTCATATTTAAGAGTGCTATTGATGATAGCAGTTTTCGCACTGTCTCAAAAAGGCACAGATTCTACTAGTAATGTTCAGCTAGACAGCAATAATCAAGTCATGAAGTAGTGAAAGCAAACACAAATTAGTGTAATCTAATGAGTCTTGTAATAATAATTGTAAATTAATTTTGTAACAAACGTCTCTGCAATTGTGGTATGCCCAAGAAATGGTTCAAAGCGATAAAAGCGTCCAAAGGAAAAACTTTCAAGGAAAAAAGTCTCCAAGAGAAAACAAGATATTCCCAAAAACAAGATCTAAGAAGGCGAGGAAAGGAAAACGTTAATTACATTCGTCATTAAGAAAATTATCTGAGAACAATTTCTGGATCTTGAAGAAAGATCAAAAGATGAAGAAATTAAGCTCACTTCAAAACTCCCAGTGCATAGTTTTTTGCCTTAGCTATGTACACGAGAATTTTTGTGTTATTTCACATTAAATCCCTCTCAATAGAGGCCTAAGTTTTTTAAATATTATTTTATAATATTTGATATATGTTCGTTGGAAGTCTTTCACATTTTCGGCTGTTTTTTCTTCTTTTGGCAACCTTTGCTTGACTAGCCCAATATTTTTCTGTTGAGCGAAGTTCCGAGTTTTCCTCCTTTCAAACGAAATTAATTTTCCTGTTAAAACCATTCTGAAGTCACTTTTGCATAATGGACACTGACAAGGTCTGACCATAACTTTACAGACTTCTTATGCTGACGAATAAGTGGAAGCAAACACTCTTCTAAATAATTTACGCATTTACTGTTTTTTCAGTAAAAATGCCACGACTGCGACAACAAACGCAGGAACTTGCCACATTGAGATTTTTTCCCAAAATTTTCGATGGATTTGCATTTATCTTTATCACTCAAATAATCTTTATTTTTCGTAGTATAAAATTGATCGCCCAGTAAAGTATCTTTTTATATAAATTTCGTCATTCATCAAGATGGATGTGTTTTTGGGTCTGCATAGCATAATTTGTACAATTTTCTGGCTCGTCGAATTGCTTTGATAAATTGTTCTTTCATTTTGTTTTCGTATTCGAATTTCTTTATCGTTTCGTTCTTTTGAAGGAAACCGGTATTCTATGCAGATATTTGTTTATTCTAAATAGAACGAAATTATAAACAAAGCAAGCGAACTAATCCGCTCGACTCTGCAATGATCGCAAAATACCTGTATGCGTTTTGGAACACGTGTGCTGAGTTACAACTTGATTCAACCTGCAGATTTTGATCGTAATTAATCATAGCGTTTCGGTTTCATAGGTAAATACTATCGAGAATTATGATCACACCATCAGCTTCAGCTGTTAATTTATCGACAGAATTGACGTTCAAAAATGCCTTAATGTGATCAAGTTCCAAGTTCTGTTTCTCATTCTGTATTCAGTACTACCTTGTGGTGAGCAAAAATTGATTATAATAATAACTAACTACTATTTTGATGTATAGAATGCCGCTTCTTTTCTCTATAAAATTATTTTAGAATCTGTTGTTTGACGTCTTAGTAGAGCACTACAAACACAGGTTTTCTCATCTGCCATCTTCTAATTCTCCTAATATCATGTAACTACTGCTTTGATGTACAGAATGCAATTTCTTCTTTTTATAAAATTATTTTAGAATTTGTTGTTTGACGTCTTAGTAGAGCACCATAAATACAGGTATTCTCGTCTGCCATCTTTGATCCGAGCCTGACGTATAGTCCATTATTATTATAAACACGGTGTTTTTAGATAGCAAATGTACACAAATAATAAAAAGTGGGTAATAAAAAGTATCATTTCTTTTTTCCTTTCCATTGAATTGACATTGTTAATTATTTAATAATATACTGAAATAAATGTTAATTAATTTAATACGTCACGTTTTCATGGAATTGTAATTTTCCTTTTAAAAATGCATAATAATTACCGTCTTTTATTAATTTCAGAATATACAGTGTGATTCGTACCACCGCTAAGGTGGTGATAGAGAACGTTAATAACATCACAAATACGCTTTTAGAATTTTTCTACGGTGTGTGGTTTTCAAGATATGAATGTTTAACACGTTGATCGCCGTACAGGTCTCCTGGGACCAGCTTATGTGATTTATTTAGGGCCTAGTTGGTCCAATGGGACCAGCACATTTTTCGACTAACATAAAGCTGCTGGCCAATGCCGCTTAATAAATGTAGTATTTGAGGAACCAGCATAGCTCCACAGAAAACTTATACAGCATTGGTATCCGAGATTGTAAATTTTGTCGTTGTGGGTCCCACAAAAATTTAATTACTGAAAACGACTTTTTGTTCTTGGTCTCAGAAAATTTTTTTTTTGTCTGGCAGTCAACGTGTTAAAGATATCTCAAATAGATAATGCTGCACCTTGTAGATGCCCTTACTAATTTGAAAACATAAACCATCTTTCTTGTTGATAACTGAATACACGAGCCGACTACGAGAGTAAAGGTAATAATACTCATCTATTGTACATGTCACATCAGATTATGCATAAACATTTCAACAAAACTTTGTCGTTATGAATCATCGTTTATTGTTAATTGTTCAATAACAAATGGTCAGTAACGACAATACCCGGGTGTTGTCGTTTATTATGTTTTCACATGAGAATAATTCACAACATTGTCCTTAAGTAGTGAGAATTGACGTTAAAATCTGGATAATAACGCAAATTACCATAAAAATCGATCAATAACGATATCATTAACGGGATCACCCTGTTCACGTCATTCCCCGTAACATATATATTTTTAAAAATAGCTCGATTAAAAAATGTAATTTTCTAGTAAAACGTTTAAGGTTAAAAAACTGCGACTTTTATTGCTCACTTATCTTCCTCGAATTCAATTTGAATTCGAAATTTATAAAATACGCTCTGTTGGCTTTGATTTTACTTGAATACGTAACAGGTGTATTTTTATTTAAATAAGGTTGCAGGGGGAAATATAACTACTGTAAACATCAATTAACGATGAGTTCAATTTAGGTTTTAGTGTTGCGCAGAAAATGAAGTACAATATGGACGTGTTTGTCTTTTGCGAAAATTTACGGCGATCGTAAAGCCCAACTTGAGCCAGGTCGTGTGAGTATGTAGTCACCCTCGATCCAAATTGCTTAGTTAACGTTAAGCGCAAGACTTTTCCCATTTGGGACGTTCACTTAGACGACGACCCTCTTCTACGGGTGACTAATTGGGAAATGTAATCTTTGCGAGGGGAAATTACTATCTCAAATTGTCCGTATAAACGTTTCATCCCTACCTACCTGCTCGAGCAGTTTATTCTAATTTTCTGGTATTTAAGACTTTTCTTTTTATACAATAAATTTTGCCGGCTGAAGAGAACGAGAAGACATCGCGGTCGTAAAGTCTCTCGATTTTTCTCATGTACTTGCCATCGCGACTTTGTATCGTGCATTAGGGAGTTCCGTCTGATGTTTCAAATTAAGTTTATTAAAGTTATCAAATATTAGTCTGCGATGAAATCGGGTTTCTCCAGTCGTAAAAGGAGGATTTCAAATTTTGAAATTTTTTGAGTTACGCGGTATTTAATATCAGCATGCATAGTGTAAACATTTGCAAAATGCAATCTCCCCTGGTGAAATTTATAACCCGAGATTCCAGAGCGCTATCATCATTCCAGAAACAAGATTTAGCTTAGGCAAAGTCCATCTTTATAAGCATCAATAATGAATCGGAAGCAATAAAGCGACTTCCAAACGAGTTCGCAAATACGTTTACTACATCCAGTACGCCTTGATTTCCCCTGGTAAGAAACTACGACCATGCCTTGGAGCTTAAAAGTCGCCGACACACATCCACACAGGGTCGTGGTTTTGTAATAAAAAATAAAACATTTCGTATCACATGTAACTTTATAAAGCTTGTGACAATCACTACCATTTTTTTTTGCTCGCGGATGTAAGTGCATTGGTATATGGGAATTTATGTTTTTCTGTGATAAAATAATTAGCAAAAGTGGAATCGTGTCATTAAATTACATGGGCATGGTTTAAATGGTTAATCTATGAAGACTCAAAGTAAGACAATTGAGCCCTACATATTTATATCCAAAAATGTTTCCTTAAGCCAATATTCTGCTTCAAAGTTCTTGAAAAAAACTAATTCTTCTAATAAAAAATGAACGCAAGAACCAATTTGGATCATATATGTTATGAGGACCGTCAGGAAGGCAAGTTCAGATAGTGACCTTTTCAGATGGTTTTAGTAATTTGAAGTAATTTGAACAGAAAAATTGTAACGGCTATAGAGTGTTTTTTGCTAATAGTTTTTTGATTAAACCATAACAGGTATCAAAATTTACAGATAGAAAAGTTTACTTTCTAAAAATAAGTTAGTTTTGTATGTAAGAGGTATTTATCTTCATGTATTTCCTACTTTTTCCAATAAGTACTTAGATTTTCCTATTTTGTGAGTAAACTGTAAGAATTATCAACAATTACAAAGACACGAAAAACTTTTCTAATTAATGCTCCTTTCTAAAAATTTATTAATTATAGTTATTTTTTAACCTTAAAAAAGTTATTGCAAAATCAGTATTGTGGTAACCCTGTTTTTCGTACTAGCTGTTCATCTGGAAAGATGATATTAGAAAAAAAAATTTTTTTCAAGAATTTTCAACCAGTATACTGGCTTAATAAAGGACTTTTGGATATAGATATGTTGGGTTCAAGCGTCTTATTTTGAATCCAGGAATCTGTAGTTAAGCCATGACCACATAATTTAGTGACACCCTGTATTTATTAAATATAGTCGTTATATCTTCATTTTTATGTAGGTTAACTTTTTAAAAATTTCTTTGCTTTATGCTTCGTGTTGAAAATGAAGTTCGACAGTTTATTGTTAGGTTTGTTAGCTATCATCACGTCTCTATTATTACGAATTATTTTTCCTACCTTGTCCTTATTGGATTGTGGATATACTGCTTTTAAAATTTGTTTTTTAAATTGTGTCTATTGTGGTGTCATTGCATCTATTATTGTTTGCAATACATTCGAAGGTAATTATTAAATATATAGGGTGACTAGAAAGTCAACATACTCCTATGAGGGTCAATTTGCAATAATTAATTTGATCATAATCATCAGAACAACTAAAAAGAGGAATACAAAGACAAAGAACTATGTAAGAGTAAGTTTGAACGTATTTTAAGTTTAATATGCCGACTATATGAAAATATGCACAAAAATCGTGGTATTGCGAAAGACAGCAATGCAACACAATACCAGTAGGAGAGAGAAAAATGTAGAAAGATTCGAGTATCTGGGGGACAGTAATATCTGCAGAGAGAATTTAGAAGTGAAAGTGAGAAGACAAGGAGATTGGGAAGGTTGTGGCTAGAAAAAGTGAGAAATGCAATGGTGGAAAGAGAAGTGAAATGGAAAAAACGAAAGAAGCCACTCAGGACAGAAAAAGATGGAAAGAAATAAGGAAAATATCAACCCTCCCAAAATGCTCTACGCTCATAAGGATAGATAGTCCTAAGAATTAAGTTAGCAAAGTAAAGTTGATCATAATATTCAATATGCAAGGTACAATAGTTTTAATTTATGTATATTTTTTAGAAATATATAATTTATTGAAAATTAAACAATAAAAATGGAACATTTTTAATTTTTCAGTTTCACTTATTAATTTTTGGAGTGGAATTGTGAACATAGATAAATACGCAGAGAAACGGAAATATTTTTTCTAATATTTTTTAGTTGTTGCATAGTCGAATTGGTTAGGTCCGCCGGTCAATTACAAATGCGGTTCGATTCCTATCCTAGTACGTATGTGTTCTATGTGAGAATAGAGCACATATGTGAGTGATGTGTTTGGAATCCATACCCCCGCCTGCAAACTAGGCTTTCTGCCAGGGTGTGAGGCGAATGTCGAAGGAGATAAAATATCTACTGACGATATTGTGCTACTATAACCATTACAGATTTGAAATAATGATACAACATAAAATGTTATTATGCATTTATTTCAACATTTCCGCATCCCTATGAGCATGTCTACGCGTGCACAGACTATATTACTGAACTGTCGAAGAGCTATGGTTGATTTCTAATTCCTAGCTCCGAATCGTAAATGTGTACACTCGCTCGGACCGCGATAGATTCGGTTTATGACGGTATTAAGCTCGCCGGGGATCATAAAGTACAATCTTGTGAGGTTGCACTTTCTGTTTACTTAGATTAGGGACTCTCCAGGAAACTAAAGCTTGCGTTTTCACAAATAAACCAAAATGAATAATTCAGTTTGATTTGTAAACAACAACATCAAAAATACAATTTTGATATTATTAGATTGTTGGGATACACGTCATGATTTTGTAAATGACCATCACTATCCTTACGTCAATGATAACAACTTCTAGCTATGAGAAGGTTCTTTTACGGTCGAAGCTTTGAGCTTAAAGTCTGCAAGTTGGCATTCAATAACTTTTAAACAACTGGCATTGAAATTGTAATTATGCACCAAATACACTTTCGATAAGGATAGGCTTCTAAAAGATTTTACCCGTATATTAAGATGCAGAAGAAAAAGTTAAATGATGGAATATCAATATGCAGTCCATGTTAACGCTGATGCAATGTCATCTCACGTCCTTGAAATACCCTGCTCATAAAATAAAAGTAGTAATTGTTTTCTGTTGCCGTATTTTCATTAAAACTTAAAGTTTTACATAAGGTAGTTGAAAGGAGAGATACATGCAATATACCTATGTTTAGTCAGAATTAAAAATAATGTCTCCCCAATCAAATGTAATTATACATTCCGATCGCCATAAGAAGCAGGTGGCCAAGCAAACACCGTCAAGAATTTGGTGCCTACCTGCAATTTAACTTTTTATTTATTCAGGAGGCATTATTCTTAATTTTGACTGTACTTAATCGCAATTCCCGGAGCCTCTGGTTAAAATTGCTAACCAGTGCCTTGATGATGGTCTGAGGTGTGGAAGTTCGGCTGACTGAACATCCTCTTGAAGTCTCCGGATAAGCCGGTGGATCAGATCTCTTCTTACAGGCCTATCTGCCTGCTTCCTGCTATGGGTAAATATCTGGAAAGGCTGATGGCTCTGCGCCCCCATCAACATCTGGACGAAACGGCGGACTGGCGGATAATCAGTTCGGATTCAGAGAGAGCAGGAATACGATGGATGCACTGAAAACGATGGTTAACATAGTTAAGAACTCATCTGCCAAGTATGTCGCTGGAGTGTTTATTGATATCTCTGGAGCGTTCGATAACCTTTGGGGGCCTGCAGTTTTCTGGTGCTAGAGAGAGATGGGAATCCCGGTCAATCTGTACAGATTATTCCAGTCAAATTTTTCTTCCCGTACCATGGAGGTCGTTCAGGGTTAAAGTTCTTGTCCAAGGGTTGTCCGCAGGGCTCTGTCCTCGGCCCTATCCTATGAAATATCGTCTTTGATGACATTGTAAGACCGAACGCTGGGCGTAAGATTGCCTACGCTGACGCCCTTGCATTGGTGGTGGAGGGGCCCAGCCGTTCTAAAATTGAGAAAAAGTCAATGACAGTATGCAATTTATAAACCACGACCTACCGTAAACAAGATGACCCTCTTCATGAGTAACACCTGTTGAGTTATGCTGAAGGGCAAGCTTGATCCCGCTAGCCTTTTGTTAGATTGGGCCAGACTCCCCTGAAGTGGACCTCGTCGATGAAGTACCTAGGCATGGTGCTGGATAGTGGGCCCACTTTTGTTCCGCACGCTAAATTCGTCTCGGAGAAGCTGAAGAGGGTTGCTGGAAAATTCAGAGGACAAATACAGTTGGTGAATTGGGTCTGAAAAGTGACATTATGCAGCAAATTTACGCAGGCATTGGTAGGAGCATACTTTGCTATGATGCCAGAGTATACCACTCGTATATAAGAAGATCCTTGACCGTAGGACAGAGGCCGTTCATGCTCTCCATTACCCGAGTCTCGAGATCGGATATAGTGCAGCGCTTACCGCCATCAAAAAGAACCGTAACTTCCAACTTCTGGACACTCCGATAAACTTCAGAAACAAGCAGGCAATCCGGCAGCAGATAGTGCAGGTGGTGCAAGGCAGGAGGTGCGGGACCAGTCGATAAAGGGGCGGACGACGCACCGATGGATACCTGTGGTGAAGGACTGTCAAACACTAAAGTTTAAGCTTTTTTAATTACGAACTTACCTCTTTCTTGGCTGACCATGGATCTCTTGCCGGAAAACTGAACACGTTTGGAATTCAGGAGGATCTTGCTTGTACTTGTAAGGAAGTTTAGGTCTGGGATCATGTTCTCGTCAGATGCCTTATCTATGAAGGGTTTAGAAGAACAGGAGTAACCAGGAACAGCATGAACACCAGGGACCAGGGGAGGAACGAAAAAAGAAGAAAAGAAGAAGAAGCATGATTTAATAAGATCAGCACCTTGGCAGACCATAAGTTATGAAAAAAAAATTAATAAAGAAATGCAAAACTAGGTAGGGAGGGTGAGGATAGGGGAATGAATCTTCGAAGCTGTGTACAACGGAAGGCTAGCACTAAGAAAGAACTGGACACAGCGGGATACAGGCCGACGTCCGGGTACCCGTTCTGCCTCGTACATCAAGTAAGTGGTTGTATTTAATCGTATAGATAGACTGAAAAAGCGAGTTCCTCGAATACGATTCACTTAGTATAAACTAAACCCGTACATACAATCAAAGCATCACTCTAGGTTAAATTCGAAACTGATTGTAGTTCGAATGACCAGGCATCTGCTTTGCAAAGCTAATCACTAGAATTTTGTATCGGGTGTTCTTTTAAATTTGGCGTCGAAGTTGGCCGTGACAAGGTGCTTACTGTGAACATACCACAATTTTGATTATTTGTTGTAAATTTTATTTTCTTATTATCTTTTTTTGTTTGATACAATTGATCTCATTCTTAGTGTATTTTTTCGTTTACTATAATAGATCACAACCTTGTGTCATTGAGTTCAAAACCTGGAAAGCAAGATTGGGAATGGCAAGTTCAAATGTTAAATTGACAACTGTCAAGATTCACAATTAAATTTTCATGGATGGCCAACTTCGACGCCATATTAAAAAAAAAAAACTCTTCATAACTTCATTATCTTAGCTATTGCGTTGAGTTTCGTTTCATGTCATGAAATTTAAAGTTACTTCTTTTCTCTGACCACTCTGTGTACGTTCAGCGAATACAATTCGAATTAATCTTCTCGACTCCTGAACTGCTCGGACGTTTATCGAAGCGCACAGCTATTAAGCTAATAGTAATTAATTAGACAAACGTTTCAACGCTGATTACTGGTCTAGATCATGGAAATCCATTAGGTACGTAGCTGTGCTCGCTGAAGCAGCTAGCCCGCCGAATTGTTATCGATTTCTGTTTTTGATGGGGACCTGCTTATTCGAGATCGGTCTTAATTAAACGAATGTAATTGGCCTCAATTAATCGTGACAATTGCACTTCAATTACATAGAATATTTTAAGAGTACATACAGGATGTTTTAAGAAGGATAACATTATTGCTAATCATATTGGTTTGGTATATAACAAATTTATCTGCACACAATTACAGAAACTCGATAATTCCAAAAATGTTACAATGCATTTGAAAACATATAATTACCAATTATATGATGCTACTGCCGTAATATCACAGCTTTTTGTAATAAAATGAATAAAGTCATTCAACTTTATTGCAAAAAACTGTGACATTGACAATATGGTGTTTACGGTGAGTACCGTTCTTGTCAAGTCACATAAATACACAGGATTTCTTATCTTCCAGACCAATCAAAATTTATACATCTTGTTTTATTTTGTCGGATTCAATAAGAATCACCTTGCTTAGGCAACTTTTTCGAAACATCTTCTATTTTGTATTTCCCTTTAATGTTTTATATATAAAATTTTGTTCTTTCACGCTTTATATCTTCGCAAGAAACGCACGAAAAATTTATATGTAAATATGCGGCTCGCGTTTAGCGATAGATTAAAAAAATGATGAATGTGTTTTTTCCGGCAAAATCTGCGCAAGGAAATCACCGACCGGCCTATAGCGACGTATTAATATTTATTTTATCGCTCGTTTTGTTTTATGTAACGTCAGACTATGTGTGTCAGTTCTAGAATAGCCAAACGTGCGAAACAAAACGCAAAATTACCATTAACGATAAATGTCGATAATTTAGAGGGGACCAAATTTATTTTTTCTTAGCTTATTTAGTTGCAAAATCTTTTTTTATGAATTACTTGTAGTTTTCATCTAATCACACCAATTATCTAGATATCAATCAGAGATTCCATCAAACGAAGATATTTTTCCATTCAAATAATCAAGTAGGTTTACATAAATTGGCGAACACGCCAAAGTGGGGATAGTGAAAACTTCTCATAAATAAAAAAAAACAATGTTATGGTTTAATTTTCCGTTAATGAATATTATGCATATTAATAAATACAAATTGATTCACGCTGTATGTAACTATGAAAGACGCGACGGTCCAAAAAAGCAAAATTGCTCGTCTTTCATACGCTCTTGGAAAGAAAATAACGGTCTTATCAAAAAATACCAAGCGAGGGTAATTTGTATCCTCTTGATGAGCGAAACTTAAGCATTTATTTTGGTACTTCGTTTATTCCGAGATTTTTATCGTCGGTTACAATTTAATTGGGTTTATTACTTTAGTGCAATTGGAAACACGAACGTGCTGCCGGGGCTCTATAACAAGGTGAACAAGACGTTAGATGATTCTCTGGATCAACTGAACGCATTGAACGTAGTAGCTCCTGCATGAGGCTATATCACATGGAGCGCATCTCTAGAGCGACAGACGTGAGTTAGTCGAAAGTCCTTTGCACCTGGTAAAATAAACATTTGGGTTATTTCCCGTTTACTAATAATTTTTCTCGAAGTGTGTTTGTACATTTTACTTTTGTACACTTTAAATTTTAATGTCCTTAGGGTCCAAAAGTATGATATTGTCTCACTTGTAATAAGATAGAACTGAGCTAAAGTTTTTTTTATACATACATTATTGCTTCTTTTACATGGTTCTATTAGGCATTATTATAAAATTTAAATGAAACTAGTTTTAAGGAACTAAATTTCTGTATAGAATTTTTTTTTATTTAGAAAATAAATTAAATTCCGACGCGAAGAATTAAAATATAGTTTTAAACAAAGAATACGTATCTTAGCCTAAATAAAGAGACCAGTAATTCCATTCAGAATGAAACTGAAATGTTAAGTTATTTAAATAAATTTGAATTGCGACTCAGACAATGTGAAGTCTTATTTTAAACATAACGTTTGGCAGAAAATTTCTGTTCTTATTACCTCCCGGCGCCGCTTTGAAACCTCTTACTTCAGCAATTCAAAAAATTTTCGCTTGTTCAGCGATTGGAGGTGAATTCGAATTGCGAGGGCACACTGAAAAAGCGATGAAAATGGCATCCATGTACCCTCTGTCGGTAGCTATTTCTCACTTAAGCTTGATTCCCATTATTATGAGGCAATGAACGTTTCAAGCACGTTACGTTTCGGTCTCCGACAAATATTTTCTTATCTGTTTCAATGAATGTATTCATACCTAGCGGAAAAAAAATTGCCGAAATCGAAACGTAATGTTTGATGGGTTTAAGTCAACTTCTTTGCCTTACAGGAATCCGTTCCTTCTTTCTTCGAATTAATTTTTGATTAAGTATATTGTTTGTATTGTCCTTTGTGTTATTTTACTTTCTTTGAATCTTGTTTCTAATATCATTTTACTTGTAAAAATTTAATTGATATATACAGTGAGATTCTTTTTGCATAGAACATAATGCACCCTTACTACAAAAGCAAAGTGTTTTTTTTAATGAAACATTATAGGTAGTAATGGGCTTCGTTACTATGGATATCATTCATTCTTGTTACATAGTTTAGCACTGAAGTTCTTTTCTTTTTCTCGTTATAGATAAAAATAATAGTCAGTTTTCTGGAAGTTTAAATATCCCAAAGGGTCAAAAAAACGTTAATTGACTTAAACTGGACCCTGCTCAATGCCAGTTGTAGATTTGTAACCTTTTATTCTTTAATTATATGTCAAATTGCATTGTCAAATATGTGAAAGAAAAATAATGACAATTAAAATTAATCCTACCGTAGTTAGCACGTGTTTGCCTTAGGTCATTTATGAACATTTATTTTCTGCTCATCAATCAAAAAAATTATAAAGATGTTTATTTTGCAAAATTCTTAATTAATTATGTATTTTTGTCATGTTGTCATGTGTTAGGGTTTTTCGGTTAATAATTTAAGTCACCATGACAGTTTGTCATTTAGTCTTACAGTTTATTGTTTCAAAATTAATAATAATAATAATAATAATGTATATTTCCTTTATACAAAAGATATAAAGAATCGTCAATCACTTTCCAATTGTTCAAGAGCTAAAAGTTACAGTTTGAATATACAAGTTCAAAATAATTACATCACATAGTACATTACACATACATCTTACATTGTTAGTATTCTTGAATATTGTAGAAGCAATTACATTTTAGGAAATTTTTTGTCCATTTAAGCGAGTTTTCGATTCTGATGTGAAGTGGCAGTTAGTTAAATATTTTAATTACTTGGTAGTTAGTGCTTAGTTGTGCACGTTTAACTCGGTGGTATGGAACTCTTCGTCGCCATGCCTGGTGCTGTACGCGTGGAAATCCTGATTCTTACAATATTCTTTTTCGTTATCCTTGATGTGCTTTATGCAGGTAAGTATATAAACGCTCGGGATGGTGAGTATGCCGCTTTTTTTAAACAGATCCCTACAGCTTTGTTGTTGATCCCAGATTCCGAAGATGGGTCGTACAGCTTTCTTCTGCAGTTGGAAAACAGCTCGTGCTTCCGGAGACCTTGATAATGCCGTATGTAGCCGTGGCGTGAAAATTGGAATAGTAAGTAGACTTCGCGATTTCATAATTAGTTAGGGTACACATTTTTCTGATGCAGAATATTGCAGAAGCTAATTTTGCTCTTAATGCTTCAGTATGTGTCCTCCAACATAAGGTGCTTTCGAAAAGAATTCCCAGGAATTTGGTTGACACCTCTGTAGTGTTTTTGGTATGGAATTTCAAAAACTGCGTTTTCTCCAAGTTATTTTTGATTTGTCGGCCTCTTTAAGTGTGGCTCAGACTTCTTCTGCAGATCTGATGGGGTTTCCGACTTAACCAGGAGGGCCGTGTCATCTACGTAGAGACATATCTCGGCTGTGTTTATGTTTGCCGGCAGATCGTTGATATAAATTATGAAAAGGAGTAGTCCTAAAATGGATCATTGAGGTACCCCGCAGATGATCTTAGTTTCATAGGAAGTTTCGCCATTAAAAAGAACCATCTGCGTTCTGTTTTCCAAATATGACTGTATGATACTGTGCACAATTTCCCTCAGGCCGTAATAATTCAACTTATATAGCAAGATTTTATGATCTACGCTATCGAAAGTTTTACTAAGGTCACAATATAGGGCTTCCGCATTTTGTTTCTCGTTGAAGGCATTCGCAATATTCTCTGTTAGGGCAATTATAGCACTATTAGTGGATTTGTTGGTCCGATAAGCATGTTGTTTATTATGCCGAAAGTCAAAGAACTTTTTTATAGCTATATCCTTCTAACTGTCGTGAAACAGCCTTGCGGCTCTTGTCATATCATGTCATTTCGTCGTAACTCACATCTATACGGTCGGCACATAGTAAAAAAATGATCTATAGCTAAGATATCTTCCGTTAAGTGACTTTGAGATTTTGTTGAAGGCTTTTCTTATATTTAGTCAACGATTAGCGTATTTTAGGCTGTAATTTCAAAATTTTGTAGATTTGAAAATGGTGGTTTATCGAAACATGTCATCTTTGATTGATGAGCAGAAAATAAATAGTTTTAACATTGATGGCGTTCATAGTGTCTTAATGCAAATATTTTTTTTTAATTATAGATTTTTAATTAGTCCCTAACATCATGAATAATCCATTAAACTCAATAGTACTTATTAATATATTACGAATGTTGTACTGTAATCTCACTGTATATAATTTTAAAAATTTTACTGTAAATCGGTTTGATTGCGGTGAACACCTTAAGCATCTTCTGTACAGCTGTTTCGGCCTTATTTGGGGCCTCGTCAGCAGAAGCGTATCTCGAGACTTCCACTTCAAACCAAACCGACCAGGTTATTCGCAATTGCGATGTAATAGTAATGAATAGCTTGAATCGCGACTCCTGCGTTCACTTTTTGATACTACATTGCATTAGTAACAATAAATTGCAGCCACTTTGCTACTTAATAAGTCATCCAATGCAAGGCGGGCAAGCGGGTGAGTAGTCTAGTACAGCGTTCATGTTCAGAAACACGAGTGCTAATAGAACGCTTTGTTTCACCGATGTATACACGGCCACAGGAACGTGGAATTTGATACACACTTTCGGATTGTAAGGGGATGTAATCTTTTGTGGAGGGTAGATGGTCTGAAAGTTTTGTCATGTTCTATTGTTTAAAAATTTTGCCAATTCGGTCCGTTACGGTGTAGATGTAAGGTAGGTAAGCTAGCGATTGGTGGTACATCAGGTTTAGGGCGTAGTGGAATTGGGTTGAGATGATGGCAAATGGATCTTCGGACGTCGTGTTTGTTGTAGTAGTTGTTGTTGAGTAGGACTTTTATTACGTGATTCAGTTCAGTTTGAAGAGATGGTGCGTGTACGCATTAAGATACCGATTAGTATAGGACGGTTTGCGATACACAGAGTGTCCTACTACTGTTCGGAATGCGGGTTACCAAGATATCAAGGAAAGGTAAGTGACCGTCAGTTTCGTATTCTAAAGTGAAATGAACGTCAGGATGTTGAGAATTTAGTTGTTCAGGAATTCCTTACCGTTTGGCCAAATTGCAAAAAAACGTGGTTCCAATCGGAAGCTAATTCAATTATGGACAACGGCCGTGGAAGCATCCAATTTAAATCTTGGACTTTTTTTGATAATTTTTCGTCAACACACTCTAGCCGTTACAGAGTATTTTTCGCTCACAAAACAAAAATGCGCCCTGATTTGAACTACAGCAGATCATCGCTGCGTTAGGATTAACCCCGTAACGACTAGCTAGTTTGAGCAAGAGGGTGCAATCAATACCCCCTTCTTAATTTGTTATCGCCATGGTACACCAACTGAGCACATGTCAGTTTAGGTGCAGCCCATCGTGGTGCAAAAAAGATACGAAGCTTATTTAGCACCGGCAATTGCATACGTACAATATTTTTAAATATATATATTTTGAGATATATTTTGAAAAAATATTAAGAATTCATAAATTTGATAAAAAATAGCGAAACTTATAAAACAGTATTAAACAATGTGTGTCCATAGTACAAGTCTACAACTACTTTTAAGGCAATGAACAGACCTGCACATAGGTTGACGCACAATTTTGTGCTCTTATTTTGTCCTCTCTTTCTGTAGGTATAACATAGGATAATTTAGATGGAAGAAAAGTAAGTAAATAACCTTTACGATGACACTTCAACATGATGAAATATGTACAATTCCAAAGTTGACAACAGATACAAAAGGGACTTTCGATTTACATTTCCACGTAAATTTTTCCAAATTTATCCGCCTATAAATACTCCACGAGGTTAATCCTCCGAGTGGCATAAACCAAGTTGATACAGGCAGCAGACACTTCATAAATTCTGTATTCAGCTGCGAAGAGGCCGTAACAGAACCGCCGCTTATATAAACGGAAAAGATAAATACGCGGCCGGAGTAAAATAAAGGGAGGCGACTGTCAGAAGTTCTCGTTACGCACTTCGGAACAGTCGCCATTAAGAAAATGAAGGACAAAAGTTGCGACTGCTTCGGTTTAATTAAAGGGATTTTTATTTACACGAGCAGTTTGCGCCGAGCGCTCTAAGTACATTAAGCCAAGTGCACACGCCCTTAGAAAGAGCTTGCGATTCGTTTTAACTCGCGCTTGTGTAAACGGAATTAAGAAAAAGAAGCTCTTACCCACTTATCACAATTATATTCACAAGGGTCATAAAAAATTACTTAAAATTTTTTTCACATTTTATATAATTACTGTGGGGGAAGAAAATTAAGTCAACTTACAATTAATGCATATCGTGTTATATAAAAATACATTACCAAGAAATATTATTTATACTTAATTAACAAAAAATTGTATGAATATTTATTGCGTTTTAAATTACGAATAATATTTTCACCGAAAAACGTTGCGAAAAACAGCTTGAAAGTGCAGTGATCTCATTTAAATGAAATTAATTCTATTCTTGGATGACTTTTTTTGCCTTGTTCAGTCGAATTACACTGATAACTTTTGTGTTATTTTTTCCTTTTTCTGACAAACATGATTTTTGATCCTTGACTCAACTAGTTTCAGCTTTCGCCATCTTCAGGAGACTGTTTAAAGTGATATCAAATCGTATCCCTGCTTATAACAAGAAAAATGTGTTTCTCATCATATTTGACATTTCTTTCTTATCGATTTTCAAGAATATTAATGGCAATGGTTCTTGGATTAACCTGTAAAGCCATATTGAAAGGACTACTGAATGACGAGCGAATGCCAGTGAACATGTGTTCGTTCGTTCATCGAGTAAACAAAAAGCGAATAGAAATTATCTTCTACATACTAACAACAATTTCTTTTGATATACACTATCAGTCGAATGCAATTGAAGGCGAACCGAAAACGATGTGGATTGGGTTCACTTTTGCTCATTGTATCGGTAAAATCGTAATCAATTGGCTCAATGTATACATGGTTTAAAAAAATCATAAAAATACAATGATTACGTTTTAACCACTCGCCATAAACCTAAATTATAATGATCTTCACAACATTAGAAACAAATTACTTTAGAATTTATATTACAGTTGAAATTAATGAGTTTTAGAATTAGTGGACCAATCTGTGGGAGTCAGGTGGTTAAAAATAATAAAAGAAAGGGGATGAATTATCCTTTACTTTCGAATTTAGAATTTATAAAGCCTCATCACAACACTATGCTCCACAGGATACCACGACGAAAGTGAGAGAAAATTTCTATTTTACGCCCAAAATCTATTTCTACTTCTTCTCCTCGCTTTTTTACTTAATCAAACCGTAAAAGATCCAAGTAGCAATTTATTTCTTTGAGCATTTCAGATTTGAGTTTAAAGAAGTCAGATATGGCTTTCACTGTCCCCTTTATATGAAATGAGATTTTAACCTTTGCACGACATACATATATTTTTCTTCTCTTTTTGTACATTCTTTCTTTTATATGAACTTTAGTCCAAAATAAAAGTAAAATTAAATATAAATGTATATTCAAAATAAGTAAAAATGATTACAAATCAAAATTTGGAATTTGGCGTAAAGCAAAATTTGAAACAGTATTAAAACAATAACTCATTATCAAAATAACAATTAAGACAATTTTAAGAAAGAAACAAAAATGAATATGTACCTACATATAATAATTTAGTCAAATTATTGAACAGCATAATTTAAACAAATGTAAAATTTAAACGTAATTGAAGATTAATTCAGAACGATATCAAACGAGACAATACAAAGCAAATTTAAAATAATTTTGCAAAAGGAAGAAATGGCATTCTGTATCACAAACAAAGCAGATGTTAGTCTCTACCTCTAACAACCATTGGCAAATAAATTAATGTTTGCTCACCAAATCATGGTACGACTTGTCACTTGTGTCGATGATTAACTTACGTAATGCTCTTGATGATTTGCAAAATGCCAATTTCTTAAATCTAAAAACAAGAATTTGCTCCACGACATACTGCTCCGTCAATCGTAATACATATTTTTTTCTACATTAAAATATTTTTTTCGGAAAAGTCTCAGTAACGCATAAGTTAATATAGTAATTTTCAGCTTCAGCTTCTCGGGCTTAAATCTGAAGAAACCAAACTCATGGCCGATTTAGTCAATCATTGATGAACACTAAATGATTACTAGATTACTGAATATGTGAGCAACGCATATAATACTCTAAAAAATTTATATTCCCATAGAACTTAAAAAAGAAACTATGTGAAGCCTTTGTCTTATTCCATTTAACTTTTGCGCACATGTCTATCATGTTGCAATCGATTGCATAACAATTAAACTAGAAAATGCTTGCCTAAGATTTATAGATGGCATCAGGAAATTTGAACGAATCTCACATAAACTTGTAAACGCTGGTTGGCTGAATATGTACAATCGCAGAGAACTACTAATTGTCCGAGTGTATCATAAAATTACATCATCCACCATATCTCTGTAAAATTAGGTTCTGCTCCAATATACACAATATTTCTACAAGATTTAGAGGCTTAATCTCTCCACCTGCTCATGTTAGTGTCTTTCTCCTTTCTGATATACCAGAAATACAACGATCAGTTTAATCATATAAAAAATTTAAATTAATAGTTTTTAAGACCACTTTTTGAGACCTATTACTCTCTAAACAATGTGCCAATCGCTAATGCACGTCTGTTTTTTTCCCTCTTTTTTATTTTATACGTATATAAAAGTATATAATTTTTTTATTCATTTTCATTTATCAATTCAATTCAATTTAATTCAATTCTGTCTTTATTTTTATTATTGCTACATCGCAGAATTTTTAGGTTTAAGTTGTAGGCATGAGCTCGTGTTTTTGTTTGTACTCGTTAACGTCAAGGTTTAAATGGCAGAACAGGTGTAGGTTACACTATATTCCGAATCTCACCTTGAGATTGTACATATATAAATATATAAAATACAAAGTCATTTTATTATTATTATTTGAGAAGTAAAGCAGATACTAACGATTGGACTAAGGGAAATTTAATTGACAAAGGAGATATAAAGGATAAAAAATCAGGATTAACAAACAAGTTAAAAGTCATTATATTAAAAGCTGTTTTACACTAGCCTATTTATTGTAGAAGATTTGATTCAACTTCTTAAACAATTTAATTTGTGCAATAAACGTGGAAAAATAGAATATGTTCTATCTTCAAATCATATCTGCAACTCAAACATTTCTTGTTCCTAATATTTATTATAGAAATTGAACCAAATCTTGTACAAAAAATAGGATAGTCTAAAACGGCTTTAAAATCGCTTATTTTACTACCAATATTTTTGTCACTTTCTCTACAGGTCACAATTTTTATAGTGTTTAAAAGAAAAATGTTACGATGCTACAACACTATATATTTTGTAAAATAAAAACAAATTACTACCTTATACCAAAAGAGAATAAAATATGTCAAGCTCCTTCCGCACAAAAGACAAGAATATCGAGTGTCTATAATTTAAAATTCTATATGCGAGATGACGTTTCGCAAATAACGCCCGCGTCGTCGTCAAGATATCTTTCTCTCAGAAAGGGAACGTCAATAGACATTATCTTATACTACCGAATAAATTTGCATTTGCACATAAAAAATTAACAATACTGTCTTTTTTTCTGCGACAGACATGATGTTCTGTCCCGTTCTCTCTGTCGTTGTAATTCATATCTTGCAGCCTGAGCTCCGAACAATGAGATCGATCGCGCATACCCGGGAATGTCCTAATAACATAATTTCGCTATCAACAGTGTCAAAGTGTCAAGTGGCCGTCATCTTGTGATTTATGATGCGCATGGTAATTTATTATCCATTTATTATCTATCTGTTCGCATCGAAATGATCAAGCAGCATACACATACATATGTACACTATTACCTTACAGGATTAAACAAAACGAGTCTGCTTTCTTCATTTCCCAATAAATATTTCAAAATTTATTTTTAATATAAAAAAGCTTAATGCAAAAATGTTCTTTTCTTTGGAAATGTTTCTAAAGCTTAGATATACAATGTTTAAACTATTTGTATGTTAATATAAATTCTTTTTGTTCTTTACTTTTAATTATGTAGCAAGTAGAAAGTACACATTTGCGGCCGGCCTTTGGTTATTTCGGGTCTGCTTTTTAATGAATTCTTGCGACAAGTGCCTCAAATCTGGTGTTATCGTCGCAGAACTTTGACACCCCGCTTGAAGTAAACAAATTTTGTAAAATCACGACGGCTCCAGTTTTACGGACGTTAATTTAAAATAAATTAGTTTTGTATAGTGTGACACTGGTGTTAAATTTAGGAACTTTTTATTTGAAACGCCTTCGAGGGTAGTTACCAAGTATTTTTCCAGGATTGAAATACGTCCCCATTGTAACTTCCCGCGAGATTTGTTTAGCTTGTGCAGAAAAGGTATAAACATTGGTCCTTCGAGCCGGACTTCAAGAAAATCCAAGAACTGCAAGCTGGAGAATTGGAGACAAGCGAGCATTTCACAACGGAAGTCAGCTGCAACGATCAAGTGGTAAGTCTCCAATTCTATCCTATGATATCCTTCTCGCAACATAATCACTTCTTCCTATTTAATCATGGCAGAAGTAGAATTAAAAACACTCAAACTTAAGCGTTGAAATATTGATTTCTCATTGAAGCGGTTTCGCAATTATCTTAATACTCATGAGCACTCAATTGATGTTACCCAATTACAAATGCGCGAAGTTAAATTGTAAAGTTTCTGCGACTAATTCGAGAAGATACAAACAAATTGAAGTGCAAGAACAATTCATTAATCAAAAAGAAGAAGGCGAACGGTTCGAAGATGAATGTTATAGTTTACCTACCTTCACGCATTAAAAATCTTATTAATACCGACAGCAACTATTCAAACTCAGCCCCGAGTAGCATTCAGTCCGGTAGCATTGAATCCTTCTCCCAGGGCTGCGTAAAGCTCCCAACAATTAATCTACCTACATTCTCCGGGGATTATGATCAGTGATTCCCATTTTACGACACATTGAAATTGTTAATACACGAAAACGAGAGTATCAACGAAATTTAAAAATGTCAACATCTTAAAACTTCTCTAACCGATACAACCGTTACAATGTTGCGATCCTTAGAAATTTTGGCCAATAATTACAAAGAGGCTCGTTAAATCGATCGTTATGACAACAAACGCTTGATAATACCTATATACAGGTTGTTTCGTAACTTCAAGAAAATAAATTAAATAATGAAAGTTTGCGTGAAAATGAATAGAATGAACCATTTTTTGTTGAACTAAGTGTTATTAAATTTTCGAGAAAATAAATAATTTTGTCGAACGGGTAAACCGTTTGAACGTCTCTGGTTTAAGTTTATGATGTTTACGAAGAATATTAGTGATACAATTTATTGTTAGTCATCGCCGCCCGGGCCGGGTAGTTTGAAGGTGTACGTTGAGGTGGTTGCATGGAAATTTACTGAAAAAAATGGCAGAATTTAGAAATAGTGAGATTGTTGACATGATTCTAGTGTACAGTGAAAGTGAGCAAAACGCATTAGCGGCAAGGCGTTTGTATGTACAGCATTTTTCAAACCGACATTTGCCAACCAGTGCCACATTTCTCTCTGTTGTGCAAAGAGCGAGGGATACTGGAACTTTAAGGGCACGTCGCGGAAGAAGTGGAGGACGGCAGCGTGCACAACGCATCCTAAACAAAGAAGAAGAAAAACTACAACTTATCAAGGAACATCCTTCTTTAAGTGTACGTGAAATCTCAAGACAAACGCGTTTATCGTCCTCCGTTGTTTGGTGCATTCTTCGCGAACAACAATTACATCCATACCATATTCAAAGAGTTCAGGCTCTGCTACCAGCCGACTATGCTCTACGCATACGATTTTGTCGTTGGTTACTGTATAAACAACAGGCAAATGCGAATTTTGTTCATAATGTCCTGTTTACCGACGAAGCTATTTTTACCAGAGTTGGGGTGTGCAATTTTCGCAACATGCATCTGTGGGCTGAGGAAAACCGTCACGCAATTCGTCGCGGCCATTCCCAACAACGGTTTTCTGTTAACGTGTGGGCAGGTATTTTAAACGGCAATTTAATCGGCCCGTTCGTCTTGCCGAACCGTTTAGATGGTCTCCAATACTTAAATTTTCTACGAACTAATCTACCGGAACTTATCGAGAATGTGAACTTAAATCTTGGAGCAACGATGTGGTTTATGCACGATGGGGCTCCATCTCATTTTCGACGAGAAGTACGTGCTCACCTCGACGAAATTTTTCCTGGTAGATGGATTGGAAGAAACGGGACGATCAGGTGGCCTGCACGTTCACCTGATCTAAATCCGCTAGATTATTATCCGTGGTGACACGTAAAAGCGTTGGTATACGAAGAAGAAATCAACACGTTTCAAGAATTGAACGATCGTATTAACGCCGCATTTCTCTCTGTTCGACAACAAAACATGTTTCATAACGCTTGTGAATCATTACTTCGCCGGGCAGATTTGTGTTTACGAGCGGCCGAGGGAAGGAATTTTGAACACTTATTGTGACTCAGCCGGCACTGAGCCAGAGATTCTAAACATTTGTCAATGCGTTATCAGTTTTATTTTGTTTTTATTTCCGTGTTTATTCAGATACATTTATGCACACATCTCATGTCCAATACGCCATTATTTTTTTTTCGCGAAGTTGCGAAACAGCCTGTATATATATTCAAGCAATACATGAACTCACCCGAGCAACAAAGGAGAGTCATATGCATATTAGGCCACTCTTTGACTGAGTATTAAAACACGTAAGGGCGTTAACCTCTTTAAAGCGGCCAACTGAACATTGGAACGATTTGCTGATTTATTTAATCAAAGTTAGATCTTGCGACGAGAAAGGAATGGGAAACCTACGTATCGTCCAATGAGTTTCCTGGGTTCAAAGAATTAATTGATTTCCTAGCGCGTAAATTAAATACGCTGGAAACCACGTCGAAAACTTCGAATGCGAAAGTACCAGCCGTAAAAAGGCCAACTTCCTATATGCATATAAAGAATGTCGTATGTGCCTTTTGCGGTGCAATAATACATCTCTCAGATAGTAGATTAACGAATTCATCAAGTTTAGTCTAAAAAAATTGTGCTATAATTGTCTACAATCAAATTATTCAATGCAAACCAGGTTTATGTCGCACATGCAACACAAAGAAAGAAAAATATTAGCTGATTATGAATAAAGGGTTTTGCAACACAAAAACAACACACTTTACTGCGTCTAGAGAAACAGCAACTAACTTCGTCATCTGAGTTAAGTCAGTTGTCTTCAGTTCCTTCTACTAGTATTTCGAATCACAGTGCTAGTTTTCACCTGGCTACTCAGATTCTTTTGTCGATTGTCCTTGTCAAGGCTTACGACTGTAAGGGAAATAACCTCGTGTGTTATTGGACTCAGGCTCCCAATCAAATTTTATCACGAATGAATTTGCTTCTAAATTGTAGTTGGAATAAATCAAACGATATCACAGGTTACGCAATCTATCAGTGCGAGAATGAAATCAATTCAAAGCGATTTCTAAGCAACAATTGAATGTTTAGTTCTCGAAAATATATCGGAACGTCTTCCACAAATCTCGACAGCGGTTGGTGAATCCCAAAAAATATCCGATTAACGGATCTCAGTTTTCACATTCCAAGAAGTGTCCATCTTTGATTAGAGATGATTTATTTTTTAATTTGTTATGCATCGGGCGCATTGAACTCGGCAAAAATCAACCTATGCTTCAGAAAACTCAATTGGGTTGGGATTGTCTCCGCTAGGGCAACTTCTTTAGAATCACCCCTATCTCAGATCTCGTATAATCTTTCAACAATATCTCGTCTTGAAACTCAACTTACTCAGTGCTGGGAAATAGAAAGTTTCTCTCACACGTCAGTGTTATCTGCTGTTGAAAAGGCTTTCGAGGAGCACTTCATGCAGACTCCTCTAAGAAATTCTAAAGGACGATTTAATGTTTCATCGCCCAAAAAACCTGACGTTTCTCCTCTGGTACAATGTCGTGATCAAGCAGACAAAAGGTTCCACGCGTTAGAAAAGAGACTCAAAAAAGAGCCAAATCTCAAACATGAATATCCAAAATTTCTTAAAGAATATCATAAAAACACACGGGAAGGAAGAAGCTGCCCAAGTAGCAATCCCTTACTTTTATCTTCCTCACCATGTCGGACAGTAGCCTTACTACAAAGGTGAGGGCTGCCTTTGAGGGCTCAGCCGAATCATCTTCAGGATTTTCCTTAAATGACATTTTAATGGTCGATCCAAAACTACAACAGGACTTGTTCGAAATCATCTTCAGATTTAGGACATACAAGATTGCAGAACTCCTCACAATGTACCGCCAGGTACTAATATATCCCGATGAAACTTCTCTTCAATGAATATTATGGCGTGAGAAGTCCATAGACGAGATTAATACGTACAAGCTGATCACCGTATATGCCTTGGTCTCCTACTTGGCAATAAAATCATTGCTTGAATTGACCATTGAGGGTCAGGATAAGCAACAGGTAGGAGCAAACGTAGTCTTAAGAGACTTCTATGTCAATGACTTTCTGACAGGAGCAGACTGTGTCCAGGAAGTTATAGCCATCAAGAAGGAAGTCGTCGCCATTCTTGCTAAGGGAGGGTTCCAACTTAGAAAATCGTCTTCTAATCACAGTTCCGTGTTAGAAACCGTGTCAAGGAAATTTTAACCATCAAGAAGGAAGTCGTCGCCATTTTCGCTAGGGGAGACTTCCAACTTAGAAAATCGTCTTCTAATCACAGTTCCGTGTTAGAAACCTTCGATTCTTCTCAGGACAACGTTGATTTTGTCATATTGGACAAGTGCGGAGGTATCAGTACTTTGGATTCCAGTGATGTTCTTTAGTGTCATATTCAATTGCGTAAGTCAATCAAAAAAATTACCAAAAGATCAGTGCTTTCGGCGATATCCCAACTCTTTGATCCATTGAGACTTATTGCACCCGTGATCATAAATGCAAACCTTATGGGAACTTAAATTAAATTGGGGAGGGTCTCTTTCTATTGAACAACACACGTTCTGAGTTCAGTATGAAAAGAAACTTCAAGATCTAAATTAAATCAAAATTTCTCGATGTGTGAATTTATATACGTGTAAGGGATAACAATGACAAGATAACATGCAATCGGTTATGCTCCAAATCTGGAGTGGCTTCCTTAAAAGTCATATATCTACCCTAATTAGAATTGTGCGGAGCCCTTCTTCCGGCTCAACTCACACTTAAATTGAAAAGCTCTTTGCACATCCCTTTTATTGGACCGATTCTAGTGTGGTTCTAGCGTGGCTTAAGCATCTTTCTAAGACTTGGAAGACATTCGTCGCAAATCGAATTAGCGAAATCCAAGAGATGACAAACGCTATCGACTGGTATCATGTGGATACTAGTGACAATCCAGCTGACATTTTGTCTCGTGGTAGTAGTCCTAAAATACTACAAGACTCTGCCTTATGGTGGTCGGGACCACAATAGCTACAAACACATATATCAAAATGGCCGAAACATTTGGAAATCTCTCAAGACCAAGAAATACTAGAGAAAAGGCGCATTTATGACACTATCACATGTACCACCATCGATTGGTTCACCCGTCGGTCTTGTGACGAGACAAAGATTCAACTTGGTCCTCTGACTTATGCAAATATAAATTGGGCTACCAAGGCTATATTAAAAACAGTTCAAATCCAAGCCTTTTCTGATGACTTACGCAATATTGGGAGAAGAGGTCAAGTGGATCAGAAAAGCAAATTACTGCAGATAAATCCTTTCATTGACGTAGAGGGGATACTAAGAGTGGGAGGATGCTTACGACATTGGAGCCCTGATGGTCAGCGATTAGATGCATTAGAGCCAATTCCAAGTTGACTGCTTAAATGAAACGCGTACCTTCAGTATTTTGACCGGTGCCTTGCACAAATATGTATCCGCATCATCATTATTGATTATCAAGAATTATCATCCGACGCACATCAGTTGAATCTAAAACGAGCCTAAGTTTTCGCAAAGCACCAGTTAGAACACTGATGATAGGCGACTCGTGTGAAGGAGTAAGTTGAATGTGAAACGAGTCTTATGAATATTTGCCACTAGAAGATGTTTTTGCATGGGGCGCTCAAAACTGCAGTTCTTGCTATTTATAATTTACATAAGCTACTGACATGATAGGTGAAGAAATAATTAATTCACGTGCTTTCAATGATTGTTTGGCATTTTTCATCATTTTAAGGTATAGTTATCCAGTTATAAAAAAATCGAAAAAAATTCTATGGAACAGTTTGTAATGAATTAAAAATTTATTCGGAAAGGATATTACGCCAGTGTGTATAGATTGAAACGACGTCGCTATTGATATTCGTACGAGTAAACTATGAAATTAATTAAAATCACTTATGTTATTCGAAGGTTTGGTTTTTCAGTCCCAGTTTAACCTTAATCTCCTGTTTATTCCCTAAGTAACGATTATAATAGCAAATGTTCCTATGCTAACAAACTGTAGATTAAATTTACCCACTAAAAATGTGGCCAAAGTTGTATGCAAGTAAACAATAATGCTTATCGTGAAAGTTAAACAAACACAGGGTAAGGAATTGCAAACACGTCTTGAATTTTTTTAAACCATTTTTTTATAATGATAAAATTTGTTTCTCAATCAAAAAAACGAATTGTCTTCGTATGCAGATATTCAGGCAGGCTTAAACGGAAAGGACGATTATGGCTGTAAATGAATATTGAGCAATTCTAGTAAATGTTTATGGATCAAGTGATAGGATAGATCAAATGCGGGATGTAAAAATATATCAAACTATTTCCAGAATTCTTTAAGTTGTGTAATGCGGACATATTATTACAAATTACAGTTTGCTACATAATAAGACTTATTACAAATTACAGTTTGCTACTTAATAAGTCTTATTAAGTAGTTAAATGGCTGCAATTTGTCATTCCTAATACAAAGTTGTGTCGAAAAATGATCGCAAAATGTCGCGATTCAAGCTATTCATTACTATTACATCGCAAATGCGAATAACCTGGGACGGGTCGGTTTAGTTTGCAGTGGAAATCTCGAGCTACGCTTCTGCTGACGAGGTCTCAAATAGGGCCGAAACAACTGTATAGAAGACGCTTTAGGTATTCCTGCAATCGAAACCGATTTGCGATAAAATTTTTGATATTTATCTCATTCTTCTGCTGCTCTTTCTTACCAGGGATCGTGGTTTAGGGTACAATTAAGTCTTTCTCGGAAATTAAAGTACACAGTAAGTATGTGGTATGGTTCTAATTTAATTGGAACCGATTGTTTTGTAAACCGAATAATATTAGAATTACATTCTTTCAATAGTAAGCATTTACATCGAAGTTTTCTTTTCAACATGTTTCAAACATATTGTATTTACAAGATTGATGATTAGACTGCATGATGACCTATCCACAGTATTAGAATTACCGTTCGGGTCAAGATAGCATTGAATTAGAAGATAGTGAGCATAATTATGGTGTTTTGCTAAAGTTAAGAATGGAACTGTAGAAATACAAAATTGTATACTAAAAATATTCTTTATATGCCTGAGCTGATTACAAACCTTTTGCGTTTCAACGCTATAACCAGAAATGTAATTTAGTAATAAAGAATTTAGAAAAGATGACAATCTTATATTTCAAAATAAGAAAGGTGATTAAGTTCTTTATGCTATTAAAATTAATATTAACAATGAGGAAAATGACGAAACGCATTTAGCTTCTCGAGAAGCGTCAACCTACGAAGATTGGGATAGAAAACTTACCCATTTGAGCACGGAATACATTTAAAAACTTTCTAAAATATCATCCGGAATAAATATACCTGTGAATTGTGAAATTTGTCCAAACTCCAAGCAGACTAGAAGTCTCTTCAAAAACGAATGATTGAGAGCGATGAGACGTCAGGAATTCATCCATTCAGACGTGGACGAAGTTGAATGTAGTATCTGAGATTATAAATGTAATCTATTTCTTTATTTGAAAATTACACTCATTTTACTATGGTGTATCTCCCCAAGAAAAGAGTAACGTTCTGAGAATTGTGGAATATTATGTAGCAAAATGGAGGCAAAAAGGTACTCTAGAATCTCGAAATTAAGATTTTGTAGATGATACATAACTTTAAGAATTGGAAAAAGAAATATGTCTTTCCTCAATTGTACTGAAGTTGTATACTGATTTGAATGACTATGAAAAATACCTCCCAATACTCAAAAGGTTTTACAACCGTGAAGAATAAGAAGTCTAATTAAAGGACAGTTTTAAGGTTTACAATAAAATGCTGATTAGTAATAAAGTAAAGTTTATTTCAGCTTTGATGTGCGGTGGCCTATCTAGAGTGGCTTTGGTTTTGGCCAAACATTAAACATAAATTAGATGTAATAATTTTGTGATCACTCAGTAGCAGCTGGTGCATACGAAATTGGAAGTGCTGCGGCACACTCATTAGGTTTGTCTAATGCTATTTCTAGAGATTTACGCAAATTCGCAAACTCATAAGTGTAGGAGGGCATTTGCATAGGCACGTGCAAATGTTTGAGATCATATGCAATTTGCCAAAGCGAGTCGGTTTTGCGTGCGCGAAAGTTTGCACATAACTTTGTAGAAATGTTTGCACACACACCATAATACAGACAAACAAAGAATAAACAATTTGTAGCGCACATCGGCAGCACTCCCAAATTTGCATGCACTGGCCTTCATCACATTAAATTTTAAAAGTGTATAGGATAAGGAGTGTAAAAGGTAAATTCAATTTCAAGCAATAATAAATAAACAAAATAATTCAATTTTGGGGTTACTACATGTGACTAAAATCTGACAAATATTTCCTGATATTAAACCCAACCATTTTTGATATGGTCTGAATAAAATCAAAGTTAACGGCGCACTTGTACTTCTGGCCGCCTAAGTTGCAACTATCGGACGCCGCAGTTAGCATCTGCAACTCCACCAAGCTTGAAATCTGCACTAGCAAATTATTATTAAACTCGACCCTATCGTCGAGAATCGCGTAAAATATGGCAAGCAGACGATCGAAGTTGAAAGCTTTGGGACCGAGCTGGGTATTCAACTGCTCCGAGGCTTTACTCTTGGCTTTAACGTCCCTCATTGTTTTGATCTTCTTGCCGTGGCATTTCGCGAACAAACGTTTGTCGTCTTTAACGGGATTATAGCTCGCCAAGTAAGCCGCTATCAGTAAGTACTTGGCGTAAAAAGGTAGCTCCCAGGACTGGGCCAGGTTTTCTTTAGAGAACGCGAAAGTCTGCGGTCTCCCGGAGGGTTCGTTTTTTGCTGTTACTCTTAAGTATAAGTTGTCCAAAGAGGATTTTAATATCGGAGCTATGTTCCTCCACAACGTAATCGAGTTCGTATCATCGCATTCCTTATTGACAATTGGCCGACAGTATGCTACAAAATTCAACCTGCTCATGTACCGCAATTCCATCAAATCCCTGCAAGCTCTATAGAATACTGAAAGAAATAAGTTTAAATAATTCTTATAGAAGGCCAAATCAACCTCAAAATTCGAAATTAATTCCCGGATGGAATCGTAATCTAAAGTTAATATCTCGGCTAATTCTTCCTTATTATACGCAGGAAAGTAAATTTTGACGGGCTCGACTAAGTTCGTCCTGCCGTAATATTTCTGAAACGGAAGCTCCGATATAAAAATAACGGAAATACAGAGTCCGGAGAGTTCCGGCAACCGGAGAAACGCCGCTAATAAATTAGCGTCCATATTCCTGAGTTGTTCCGCCTTGTCCAGCACGATCACCGCCCTCTTCAGCCCCATTTTGTTGAGGGCGAACAGGAAATCCATCATGTTGTCGCATTTGGCGTACGACTGGGGGTCGATTCGACGCCCGGAGAGTTTATTTAAAACGCTTTCGAACAGTATCTTCAAAGTGTAACATTCGATCAGGTTTATGTGAGCGCATTTTATTTGGCGACTTGCGAGGAGGGACATTACGAGGGATGATTTTCCGACGCCAGGGCCGCCGTGGACGTAAACGGAATCGACGAGGGGTTCATCGTCGTGGCCGAAGAGGTTATAAAGTTGATCAATTTGAGATTCGCGACCGGGGAAACGCTCTTTGAGTGCGGATATTGATTCCATTTCGAAGTTATTACTGAAACAGAAATAAAAGTTGTTGCGTTTGTGTTTCGACTTTCTGAACACGTAAAATACTCTTCAGTCGTATAAATGGCATGGATGTCAACCGTTGTAACATCAGCAGAATATACAGAACTCATTATTATTTTTTGTTCTTTTAGTTGTCATTTTTAAAACATTGAGGTTCGGTACTTTAATCATCAGTTAATTTTAATCTTTGGTTTATTTTCGTAGAAACAATTGTCTCTACAATTGTAGGCATGGGAATTAATCAAAGGTTAAGGTTAATCGATGACGAAAGTACCGGCCCCTAGGCCTGATATTTCAGGCTCATATTCATAAACGAAACTTAAGCTAGGTTCTTATGTTTTCGATAATAATTCATGAACAGTACGCATTTCACGTGTAGCGGACGCACAACCAACAAGGGTTTAAGTACAGTTATAAATTACTTTCCTTAAAAGAAACCTTTGCAGTACATAAACACATGTTTTAGTGAACTCATAGCGTAAGTTTTGTTTATGAATACGGACCTCAGTCACAGATTAACTTTAATCTTCATTTAATTGCTATAGAAACAATTGTTTTTATTATTGTTACTATGGAAATAAATTGAAGCATAAAGTTAATCTGTGACAGAAATACTGGGCCTTAAATGAATATTGACCTAGAGTACTACTTCCTAATATATTACTACGAGGGAAAATTTTACAAAAATATCTACTTGGAAATAAAGAAGAAGAGAGAGGTCATTTTTATTTTTTAATATATTCTTCATTGAAGCCCTCATTTGTGTCACTCTTTTCCAGTTGTTCTAACCCATTTGAAAAAATTCTTTTGGAAGTTCCGCAATAAAATTGACTGCAGCATCTTTTAGATCGTGATCTGAACAAAATGGCCTTCCTCGTAGGTTCTTTTTAAGTTGTCGAAACAGGTAATATTTGGAGGGTCTGGACAATATGGAGGATGGTACAGTTCAATATAGCCAGTGACGTCGATATACATACTCCTCATGTATTATATTTTTGCAGCTTGCAATTGTGGAAGACAAACATTATTTTAAAGAGCCTGAGATCGGTTTTGTTAAGAGCCTTTTTAAGTTTTGAAGTGTACTTCAGTAATCTTCTGCATCAATTATTGAGCCTTTTCCCTTTTGGCATAAATTCACTTAGAAAGGATAACCTCACTACCCTAAAAAACGTAGCCATCAATTTTCTTGTAGAACTTTGTCTGTGCCCTTTTCGGAGGTAAAACACATTTAGGCATCCATTGCATAGATTCTTGTTTTGTTTTTGGGTTCCAAAAATGTACCCAAGTTTCATATTCTTAAAACTGACGCTTCAGATATTATGACTTCACCAGAGATTGACATCCCTTTCAGATGTCAACTGTTCAAATCAGCAACGTAGCTCTTTTGTTTGATGGCCAGGTACATGATTATTATAGAGTCAACGTAATAGATTATGGAAAAAAATGTTTAAAAAAATAATTTAAATTTGAAGTTTGATTTTAAATTTATCCCCAATGAATGTTCCGTTCACTTCCTACAGAGCAAAGCGATACACTTCATAAAAAGGGCTATAAAATTGTATTATAAACTTTTATGGTTTATTAGTATTACACAACTATTCAAGCCGCACAGCGCAATCTTGACACGACAGGAATTACATGACACATGAACAGCTGATTATGCGAAGCGAAGGTGTTGATTTTAATGAAACGTTTATAATTATTACTATTCAACGACAGCAAAAAAAAATGGTAGAAATTATTTGTTTTACCAGTCAAAGAACATGTTCAAAATGAAGACCAGTATTGTCGACGCACGCTGTAGCCCTTTTTCTCATGTTTCCATGGACACGTACCAAAACATTCGGAGTGTTGGGAATCATTGTAGCGGCATCTTCGATGCGGTGAATTAATTCCTGCCGAGCATTACGGGGGTGTATATATATCCACCCCCATAAAAAGAAATCGTAGTAATTTAAATCCGGAGACAAAAGATGTCAATGTAGGGGTTCATATCGTCCAATTCACCAATTGGGATAATGCATGTTTAATCAGTCGTGAACACCATGAGGGAGTGCTCCATCATGCTGGCACCACATGTCACGTAGGATTGCTAATGGAACATATTCTAACAAAATGTCCAAACTGTTTGTTAAAAAGTCTAAGTAGCATTTACATGTTGTGGTAAAACGTGTGGTCCTGGCAAATAATTGTGAATTATTTCGGCTCACATGTTCACCGAAAATTGTTTTTGGTGCCACATGTGGATTTTCATCGCTCCATAGGTGCGCAGTGTGTACATTTCGAACAGTGTTCACGAGTAAACTGGGCTTCATCGGAGAAAAGCACAACACTTCAAAATCTATCAATTATTTTGCTTGTTAAGCAGCCAGCGGCAGTAAACAACGGTCATCTAGATGCAATGCTTGTACTTTTTGTTCCCGATGAGGATGTCAATTTTGCTCGCAAAAAGTTCTGCATATCGTAATACGAGGGCTGTCCGATATTAAAGGTACAAGCCAAAATTTCACTAACACACATATTTAAAGAAAATATTTAATACATTCTACAAAAAACTACCTACTTTTGTTTATTTCTCGACATATTCTCCATAAAGATTGAGATATTTATCCCAGCGTGACAGTAGTTTGAACATCCCTTCGCGATAGTGTTGCCTGTCAAGTCGATTAAAGTAGTTCACAACTGTGTCTTGCAATTCCTGTTGATTCTTGTGTCTTGCGCCATCGTGCAAAAGTTTAATTCCTTGTCGTAATCGTCCTGGCCTTTTCCTTCTAATGGCTGTATACAATTTCTGGAGTTTCACCGTATCTGTCGCTGTTAATGGTTGTGCGCGGTTCAAGGAATTCACAGAGCAATCTTTCGCTATCCCAGAACACGTTTTGATTTTTTTGTGAACTGGGGAATCTGGATGTTTCCACATCATGGACTGTTGTTTCGACTCTGGGGTGAACTCATAAATCCAGGTTTCATCTCCGGTAATGATGCTTTCAATGAAAGAATCCCCTTCCAGGTGGTATCGGGTGAGATGTTGAAGTGACGCACTCATTCGATTGGTTTTGTGGTTCTCGGAGAGCATTTTCGGCACCCGGCGCCATGTTTGTTTGCTTCCCGTAAGCTAGTAAATTGAATCTTACACGCAACAACGCTCCAGACTACGTTTCAACCTGTCTAGACATGCATATGACGCTTGCGGTGTTTGTTTCACAGCCACCTGTACCTTTAAAATCGGACTGCCCTCGTAGATTGTGAAACAACTCTAATGCTAATGCTCGGGTCTTCAGTCACGATATTTAAGATATCTTTTTGTGCCTCTAATATTTCGAGAAGTCTCTTACGGCCCCGACCCCCTGCAAGACGATAATACCCAAAGAAGACAAAAACAGTGATATGTAAGTGTGCACATCGAGTGTAATAAGATACTTTAAAAAAACTTTAAAAACTACAACAGGGAGCTTACACTTAAGTGAGCTTTTCTCAAAAAAATTATCATTAAATTTTTATGTACTGAGGTTAAGAAATATGGAACGAATGATTACCGTTTATAAATCTTGGATGCACAATTAGATCCCAGAAAGTAAACAGGGTAGTATGAAGTGACGCCACTCATATTCATTGCTTGCAAAGAAACTCAAACCTGTACCGTCAGCAAGCAATATGATGGTTACGGTATTTTGGGATATTCACGGTCCAATTTTAACAGATTTCTTAATTTCCCAAAAGACTATAAATTCAAAGCTTAGACCTCTTAGCAGGTATTTGAGACGCAAGAAACATGTCAAATGAGTAGGTAATAGAAGTGGTACAAAGCTGGTCCTGCAATCAACCAAAAGAATTTTTCTGTAACCATATTTGCAAATTGTCTGATAGTTGGGATAAGTTTATATTATTACTTTTTATTATTTGTTTCACTAACTTTGTGTTATTCTTGTTATCGCCGTATAAGAAAAGTCCAGGACAAATCTATAATCCCCTCGTAACCTACTCACTGCTAAATGAAAACTCATTACATTAAAGGTATAACATTAATTTGTCGTATTTATGCAATTATTTTAACACAGCATTATTGTTGAATTTTTATTGTAAACGTATGATTCAAAACATTTCCAGAAATTTAAAATAATATGTGTAGGTAAAAGTACAATTAAAATCATTAACTGATAATTTATAGACACGTTCAAAATTTTTTTTTAAATAAATTAGTAGTTTATTGTGTCAGTCAAGAAATAACACAAAATTAAAGTCGCCTGAGATCTCGAATTTTTACATTTCATTATTTTTTGTGTATTAATTTCCCGCACGTAGGAAGAGAGAACAAAGAAAGTAAAACACAATATGATATGTTAACCAACAAAATCGAGTTAACTATTTTTAAATAAATGAAAAACGAAATATAGTTAGGGAAATCAAGAATCTATTGTTTTTAGTTCTGTGATTATTAAACTTGATTGGAAACTATACCACTCCATAACAATTACGAGGTCACAGTTAATAAATCACGAAATCTTGCTATGCGATACTTACCGATTGTAATGCTGTTACATTATATGTTTTTGTTGTTATAAGAAAATATTCCGCATAAATTTCAATAAAAAAAAGAAGATCAAACACCATAACCTTCTTCTAAGAACACACTGTTGACGTTACAAGTTCGTTCCCGCGCAAACCGAACTTGTTTTCATTTGAGCCGGGCGAGATACGCGTTACCACAGATATAAGAAAAATAGAGAGTTAGTTTAATATTTGCATAGTTCGTAATAATCAGTAAGGAAATGTCAAATTAATAGATTTACATTGTAGATAATTATACTCAGTGTTTGTAGAACAGTAGCTGGTCGATAAATCAGTGAATGACGAATATATATTAATAGTTTTTTTTGACAAAATGTTGGTCATAAAATACTATGCATTGTTTTTATTCCCTGGCCAATCTACCATGTTGTAATAACGTGTACTTAACTTAATTTTTTTTTTAAATGTCTATTTTAGAATCTACAGGGTGATTGAAAAACTTATCCAGAGAGAATTCAACCAAGTATTATGAAAAAATGAAGTTGGCTCTGAAAAAACAAAAACGAATTGCTCCAGAAATAAAGTACGCTCGGCATTCAATCAAGCAGAAAAAGTGGCTTCAGGAATGTTTTCACCGATTTTGAAAAAAATCATAAATAAAGAAGTTATATTCGATTTTCAAAAATCGGAATTTTTAGTTTTTTTCCGATTGTGAAGAAACCGTTTAAGATATTTCAAATTTCTTAACGTATTATTAATGAGCATGATATTTGGCAACTTTGCTTTCATTTAACCGATTCTCTATCTCTTATAATAAGCGAGATCCCCATGCTGGCCCTCGAACTTCAATCACCCTGTATACTGAAAAACTCAAAATAATAATAAAAGTAAAATAATATGTATACCGATCTCCCACGCCATGTATTTACCATTCTAGAATCTTCATTTTTCAAACGACTTGCTTGAAATTTAGAGAGGATAAATTAAACAAAAAAGTAAATTTTTCGACATACAGTAGAGTATGGTAGAACTTCCGGTTTTGTCGCAAGTGACGTGAATTTTCTTATTTTAAATCAAACCCCCTATATATTTTTACATATTTGGAGTCTGCAAATCATTATGAGTCCAAATGTGTATCACATGGTAATTTTGGTTACCATGGAAACTATAAAGAAAACTTTTTTGTTTTTCAATCTAGAAAACTATGAATCATATATTTTCTTTCTAATGTGATCAAGTAATTCGAGAAAATCACAACTTTGATTATATTTTGTTTTTTAACATTTTTACAGCATTTCGAATTTTCATTAGGTCGTAACTCATTTTTTTAATGGAATGTGTTTCTTAGCCTAGTTTTACAGATTGTTTTTCTTGAGTTGGTTGATACCAAATACCTCGTACTTTCTTTGAAAGTCATTTAAAACAAAGCACGATTTATTTACTTCCGGCGAATCAGGAAGTCCTACCGTGCTCGATAGTATGTAGGAAAATTAATTTTTTTGTTTAGTTTATCCTTTCCAAATTTAATGTAAATCGATTAAATAATAAAAATTCTAGAAGAATAAACACATGGGGTGGGACACCCGGTATATCTAAAATAACCTACAGATTAGAGCAGATCTGCTAGGTTGTTTTTTGGCCCTCTATATTTAGATACATACATGACGAAAAAACAAAAATAAAGTTTCTGGTATCTTTTGAGTTTAAAACACAAGTTCTTGCAAAGAGAATCCTTCATAGTGAAGAACGATGCAGTAGCAAGACATTTTTGTAAAAAATTAACTTATCCAAATTCCGTTTCTGAACATAACCTATATTTTATATTTGACACTACTGCTACTAATCACAGCACCCGTACACCGTACAGTACTTTTATTTCCATGGATAACTAAAAGCAAAACTTCGTTCAAGCTCATTTCGATGAATATGATAAATTATAATGTGAAAGATTTCACGTACATTTGAAACATTTTATTTATGTCGTAGTCTTATAGTGAAATACGTCAGTTCATGAAGATTCTAGGCATTTGACGAAATATCGTCATATAATTAAAACTCATATTTATGCATACTCTGCCGACGTTATTTATGAAACGCCAATCTTCCCTATCTTCATATCTTGGTTGGAAAGCTTATATTAACGAAATGATTACAAATACTCGTCATAACGTGTTAATTAGATTTTAAATAAATAAAATGCATTTATTTTTAAACATTTGCTGTTTTACTGCGAAATATCGAGTATATAATAATAATAAATTCTATAACTAACGAAACTGAAAGATTTAAATGCACGTTTTTGGTGAGGTTAAGGAATGGGTTTGGTTAAACATTTGACTGTGGAATATTTCTTTTTCAGTAATACCTTGATCTTTTAATTTTTTCAGTAGGTTTTAAATAAAGGAACTTGATTCGTTAACTTGAGCAAATGTTTAACCCAACCCTTTCTATCCTAATCCAAATTCACCAAAACGTGAATTTAAATCTTTGGATTTATTGTGAACAGGAATTTTTATTATTACATAATATTTCATAATCAAAAACAGGAACTGTTAAAAATTAAATGGACTGCTAAAACCTAATCAACACGAGTAATTTCCTGAACTTCGACACCATGAAAAGCCTCGACTGATAATGTATAAATATGAGTTTTCTTCTTATGCCGACACTTCGCGCAATGCTTAGGATCTTCATGAACTGACGTATTTAATTTTGAGACTACGACATATACAGTGCATTTATTATATGATACAGGATGGACACAAGTGTGGCAAAATTCATTAACTCAATTGTGATATGAAACGAACAAGAGAATGATATAAAGTTACAAAAAGTCTAAAAGTATAATATAATTGAAGAAACAGGACATTTTACAAAAGAGGGCACATATAATGTCAATTTGTTTTTAATTGACACGGTGAGAAAAAAATTGACTGGATCCTACGAGGGCCATTTGATATCCAAAGTACCTGATTATGAAGAAGGCCAGGAAATCTAAAACAGTTTTCTTTGTTTATTGCTAGAAGTGTCAAAAACATTGTGCCAAGTCTCGTTCGCACAGCTTTATTACTGTTGAGGTTATCACTTTTGAAAACTACCGGTACGTGGTAAATTACAATCATGGACAAATTCGAGCATTAATATAATTTCTCACAAAAGAAAGAAATATTCCACTTGAAAGAATGTCTGCGCTTTACAAATAAAATCTGTAAAATTTTGATCTAAATAATTTATATGGACAGGGAGTCTTTAGAAGACGACCATCGTAGTGGACGCCCGAAACTATGTTACCACACCAGAAAACATTCAAGAAATTAATTCTTGAAGATCGACGAATTAGGATATAAAAGATAACTGTGATTTTAAACATTAGTGGGAAAAGAATTTTCCACATAATTCATGAACATCTAGGGATGTCAAAGGTGAGCGCAAGAGTGTTCACTTCCTTCGATAAACAACGAAGAGCTTCTTCGTAGCAACTTTTGGCCAACTATAAAGGACAAGAAGATAGTTTATTGAGAAAATTGTGACAGGGAACGAAATGTGGATCCATCGCTTTGACCCTGAGAGTAAATATGAATCAATACAATGGAATCGGGTGGCAAAGTGATGGTGACGATTTTTTGGGATTCCAAAGAAATTTTGTTAATAGGTTATCTTCTTCACTTAACTACGGTAAAAAAAGGTCTTATTACGGTAACTTTTAAGAAAAGTGCAAGAATCTATTAACATATTGGCCTGAAAAAGCAGGGCAATATATATAGGCCTCCATTGTTCATGAATCCGTGACTTCATAGTCATCCTCCATACGGCCCAGATTTTTCACCCTGCGATTATTTTCTATTTCGCGAATCAGTTTTGCGTGTGCGAAGGTTTATACTATGTTTGCATATGGCTTTGTACAAATGTTTGCGCACATGTCTGGGAGCGACATAATAAGCAACCTTCGGACATTTCGGAGTGTTGCCATAGCTTTGCAATGAATGGGCACTTTTCATTGGTCCTCGTATTGCCTAACTATGGCTACGCGCCGAAATGTCGAAAGCCTGCTAATAAATGATAATAATATCTAAACCTTCTGAGGGAGTCTAAGCTTTTTATTTAAAATTGTTTAATATCCCTACTAATATTTATAATATACCTCATCGACTATAAATATATGAAAATTAATTAAAATTGTGTAACTGGCAATATAGAAAGTGTTAGGAAAGAGTTTATACATGTATTTCGGCCTTATTGGGCTTCATCAGAACTCTGTACCTTAAAAAAATTTTGGGGTAAGTTTTTCTAAATTTTTCAATAAACCAAATTTTTTTTAAGGTACAGAGTTCTGATGAAGCCCAATAAGGCCGAAATACATGTATAAACTCTTTCCTAACACTTTCTATATTGCCAGTTACACAATTTTAATTAATTTTCATAATTTTCATCTGGCAAGAAAACTTGATTTTATAAATATATGGATAATCTTGAGATAACTACACTAAACCTTCTTTTAGTGACACCTTTTTAAACTTGGCAGTTGAATTGTTCGCTTTAATTAGGTCGGCGTCCGCAGAATGCGGATACATACGTAGATATTCATTAAATACTCTCAGATAATAATTGAGATAAACACAAAACAATCTGGAAATTTAATAATCCGCAGCTGCTGCGAAACTATTAAAACCCACGATTACCCTGTTTGCGTTAAATACGAATCTAATCCACGAACTTATACAAAATTGCAAATTCTGACTCTTCCTAAACAAAGGACTGTGTTATTACCAGTTTTTTTTTAAATAAAGCCCGTTGGTGATGGGACTAATTGGAAAAAATGAGTTACATCACATTCATGTGATCGATTTTACCATCATATTATATTTTTAAAAATTTTCAGGAACTTGTTGCCTTTTGGTTCGAGCAAGAAAGATTAACTTGTTACTATAACTTATCACTATTAAATTTGGTTCTAATTCCGCGAAGCGATGCTAAGCTGAAACCTAACCATTCTTTGGTACGCGTGATTTTTTATGTAGCAAATATGTATACAAATACAATGAGTTGAAAAGAGTTCTACCATAGTAGCTATAATAAAAGAAGATTATAAAAAAATATGAATGCTAGTATAAAAATCAGAAATAGTGTGACTTAATTTTTAACTTGTTCTTTTTGTAAATAAATTTAGTCTAGAAATATGGGGATATCCAATATCTGGTTATCCGGCCACATCCCTATCCGCTGTATCTGTATACATATTGATACGTTATTATTGACAAATTTATTAGTTTATATTCAATAACGTATATATTTGTCTACATAGGGTGTCGGCAATTTACGTGGACATAGCTTAACCAGAGATTCCTGGGGTTAAAATAAGACGATTGAACCCAACTTATCTATACCCAAAAGTGCTTCGTTAAGCCAGTGTTCCGTTTCAAAATTCTTGAAAATAAAAGTAATTTTTCTAATAACAAAAGAACACTTGAACCAATTTGAATGATGTTTGGTATGAGGACCCACAGCCCACTGGAAGGCAAATCACCTTTCCAGACGGTTTTAGTAATTTGAAGTGAAAAGCTAGTTTAAAAAACAGGGTTATCACAACACAGATTTTACAATAACTTTTTTGAGGTTAATAAAAAAACTATAATTAATAAGTTTTTAGAAAGGAGCGTTCATTAGAAATTGTAATTGCTGATGCTTCCTATAAAATAGAAAAATGTAAGTGCTTATTGGAAAAAGTAGGAAATACTTGAGGAATAAATGCCTCTTAGACTGTTTTCACTCTAAGAAATATATGGTCACTCACCGATGCGGTGCGAACATTTAATTATTTATAATAATAAGGTCTTTATTATCAATGAATATATATATGAAGTTACAATACAAGAGAAGATAATTCCGAGGCGAAGTTCAGCTAAATGCTGGTCTTACACTTAACCTTAATTTATGGCGTAGGGCTTTTGTTATAAAGATATGTAGTCGTTGTAGTAGGTAATACTGTTATCTCTCTTCCTATTACAATAACTACATATGTTTATAACAAAAGCCCTACGCCATAAATAATTAAATGTTCGCAGCGTATTGGTGAGTCACCATGTATTTCTTAGAGTGAAAACTGTCTACGTGCATAACTAATTTAATTTTAGAAAGAGTCATCCCTTAGGAAACTTTTCTATGTATTTGCAATTTTGATACCCGTTACAGATTAGTCAAAACACAGAAAAATTTAAATGGCTATAGTGTGTTTTTTGATTAAACCACAACAGTATTAAAATGACACAAAACAAATTAGTTATGCATGTAAGAAGCGTTTGTCCTTCATATATTTCCTTTTTCTAATGAGTTTCTAGATTTTGCTGTTTGGTGACTAAACCGTAAGAAGCATCAACAATTGAAGACCATAATTTCAAAAGTGTCTAAGTGCCAAAAAATAAAAAATTGATATTTTGACAGCAATTGGTCTATGGGCAAAGCCCTATGTACCTGTGGCTAAATAAAAAGTGTAATAAATGAATCACAGATGGTGATATCTGAATATGGGTTTAAGATTTCGAGTCAAAAAGGTCTAAGTGCCGCCAAACGCCAAGCAGCAGTATCACACTTAGTAAAGTGTTTGTGTATTATTCATACGTTTAACATGAGTGAAATGGATGCGACTAAAAAACGGCGAATACGTGGTGCAAAAAGTGTTACAAAGGAAAACAAAAGACTCAAAACTTATGGATTGCCACATAAGACATAAAATTAAAAAGTAGCAGGAATAGAACCTCCCGCACAAAGCGTAAGTTAATGTGAAATGTTTTTACAGGAGGTGTGCCAATGCAAATAGGGTTATAAGACGTTATCACACGAAACAAAGTTAGAACTTCCGTAAATTTTACCAATGCGATAAGACAATGCAAGGGACGTACTTAATGGGACTAATCCAGATTGGACCTGTTCAACGTAGACGAAATGGGCAATACGATGATCCTGCTCAAAGTCGCAGACAGGCTACAATTTTTATTTTTCAATGCTGAAGGAAAACATACAAGAGTTTACCAACAAACTTTCAGTCAAAGCTTCGGGGTAAATCATAAACAGGTTCAAGTTTTAGTAGAAAAAAAGAAAACAGGTGTCCCATGTTATGAAGATGAACGCGGTGAAAGCACTAAAAAAAATACAATGAAGATACACGAAACCAAATACGTTTCTTCCCTAGTAGAAGAAAATCACTGTAGTAGGAATAAATGCAATAAACAGTTCTTGACCCCAGATCTCAACATTCATAGAATATTTAGAGCGTTTAAAGACAAATACCAAGAAACAAAAGTTATCTTTCGGTATTATTCCGATATTTTCCATAAAGAATTTTCTCATCTCAGATTCGAGAGGCCTCGTTCGGACACATGTAGTTCGTGTGATCTTTTTGCTAATACACTAAAGACCAACTCTAGTGACAAAGAAACAAAAGTGAAACAAGAACTACACCAACGAAAAGCCCAGGCTGCCATAGAATGCTTGAAAAAAGACACATTACTAAGTCAGGAAATTGGAAGTACTACATGTGTCCTGAGTGTAGACTTGCATCAGGTGCTTTTTGCGCCTACTTTGTCACATTCTCAAATGTTTTATAGTCGACAACTGTCAGTTTATAACTTGGGTGTACATATTGGAAACTCCAATGACGCATTAATGTGTATATGGGATGAGTAAATAAGTGGCAGAGGTGGCCACCGTGTATTTTAAGGCTTGTCTTAGAAAACCGTCTAGCGCAATATGGCGGAAAACTGATTATATGGACAGATAACTGCATCGGCCAAAACAAGAACAAAATGATGCTTTTAGCCTGTATTTATTTGCTCATAAATGATATGTTTGATGAAATCGAACACAAGTTTTTAGTTAGCGGGCATTCATATATGCCCTGTGATAGAGACTTCCCTTTAATAGAAAAGCGCAAGAGGGTAGAAACATGTTTGACTCCGACATGCGTGGAAAATATGATACAGCGCACAAGGCACATCATACCATTTCATGCAACTAGGACTTTTTAAGAATCTTCACGCTGCAGCTGACAGATACCTTAATACGACGAAACTGAATACATCAAAAGCATCTGTTTAGAAAATTACTAGGCAGAATCTTGGGCTCGTCAAAATTAAAAAAAAAACGTTTAATGAAGTTGATGCTTGGGAAGAAGTAAAGATATTAAAGAAAGGAGTTTCAGAGGTGAAACTTGGAGACCTCAAACTTACTAACTTGACATGTAACCCACACATTAATAAAGGCAAGTTACAAAATCTTAACGATATGATCCAGTACTTGCCGGTTAAACACCAGCAGTTTTACAAAAATACACAGTGACAATTTCAAGCTTCTACCAGCCAAAATTCTGGCACATAGACCGTTATCTTCACTGGACTTTGCCCCTTTGTTAATTTCTTTAGTATTGGACTTAGACCTTTTTACAAATTGAAGAATTTATTTTAGTTTTTTAAGCTTACTATTTGTTTTTTTTCTGTTGTCCAACAATTTAAATAAAATTTCTTAACATTTTTTTTAACATTTTAATTTAGTAAATCAGTTTTTGTCTTAATAACTTTTAAACATGTTTTTGGCACTTAGATCCTTTTGAAGTCATGGTCTTCAATTACAAAAATACGAAAAAGTTTCCCAATGAATGCTCCTTTCTAAAATCCTTTCTAAAAGCTTATTGATTATACTTATTTTCTTAACCTCAAAAAAGTTATGGCAAAATCTGTGTTGTGATAACCCTGTTTTTTACACTAGCTGCCTATTCTAAATTATTAAAACCATCTGGAAAGGTGACTTGTCTGCCTGTGGGTGCTTGCACCAAATATCCAAATTGGTTCAAACATTCTTTTATAAATATTACAAAAATTCCTTTTTTTAAAGAATTTTGAAGCACTATACTGGCTTAACGAAGCACTTTTGGATATAGATGAATTTTTAAAAGAGATTACTATTATGGTTTCTATTTAGTTACTTTGCTTTTTCTTGTGATTTCTTATTTTGAGGTCAGGAATCTGTGGGGTCATAATTTCTCTTTAATATGCCAACATTAATTGATGTATGACAAATCTCGAACTAAATTACTTTATTTTATTATAATCATAAGTATAAAACTATTTTTACAATAACTTTTAATTTTCAAAACTAAAATAACATAGCAATATTTATATGATCGAATTTTTACCGCAAAACCAAAACCTGACTGTTCTAAACATAGGTCTATCATCCACAATCCTCTATGAAACAATTTTATTTTGTATCACTTATGCAGGAGTTATTTTTGCCTCTAATGTAATGCTCAATGTGATTTTTAATTTCTCATTTGCTATTAAGTTTAAGTGTAACCACATATTAAGGCATTCTGAATAGCGTTAGACGTTAGACTCCCAGCTCGGGTGTGTTTTTTTAGAACACATCGAAGGAACTTCACGCGAAAGATACCTACCACCACGCTACATGTAATGTAGAAAGCTAGCTTTATATGTAATGCAATGATTTATATTTAAGCAATTTCTGTGAAGTTTCAACGAAATAAACCAATTTCTGAATGTAAATATTTAGTTATCTAATCTTCTTCTTCTTCTTCTTCTATTTCAGTGGTCATATTCGAGTTAACAACAATTATATTGTTCACACACATTTGCCGATGAGCATCCGCACAATAGAAATAACGTCTTGCTGCAGTACAAATTGCATTGTGTAAGCCACAGAACAAACTTAGGGCCAGTTTCATAATCGAATTTAAAGGAGATTTTAAATGTAAAGTTACTTTCATATATAAAAGCAACTGTGAAAATACATTTGTTTACACATCTGAATGTGATGTTAATTTTAAAGTCTCCTTTAAACTCGATTATGAAACTGGCCCTTAGCGCGTTATTATTTTTCTGCATTAATTGACTCATTTTTGTCCATTAGATGTTAACGCAGATGTGCCCCTAAATTTAGAGCGTGTTCAGTTTACTATTTCAGAACGCTTTCAAAGTTCTAGAACTCCCCCCAATTATTTATTATACGAAGTTAAAACAAGACGAGGACATTCTAAGAATGTTCTAGAACAGTAAAACGAATGTAATGTACTGTAAGACGCCCGGACGTGCCACCTTGTTGTTGACTTTACGGACAACTAAATAATCTAATAAGCACGGTCCAAACAAAAACAAACTAAAATTTATTAACAAATTAATTTATTAAATGGACCGAAGGATTTGACTAAATTCTAGGAAGTGATGAATGCCTCCTTACCGAGGGTTTGTTCGGGTTTTGAAAGCGCCGAGGCACTAATAAACTCCCATGCGGTCTACAAAGATACTTTAAAAAGGTCACTACCTACTACGGTTAGATTTTATTGTGGCGCTAGGACTAATTTTCTACCTATCTCCTCGGCGCTATTAAAACTCCAAAATTAAAACTTTAATTGCCGGTATTCTGGATCGTCTAATTAAATAAAAAAACGGGCCCTACGTTGTTGTAATTGTGTTCCAATTTTTGGTGTGACGGTGTAATCGAGAGATGCAAGGTGCTAAATACGAATCAATAAAATGCCAGGTTTAATTAATTAATTATTTATTGTCAAAAAAAAAAGAAAGAATGTAAGTAGGTAAAAAAACTCCTGTGGATCGCTACGAAGGGCTGATCCACTCGAGCATAAAAAACCTTTTATTGATAATATGGGTATCTTTCGCGATAAATATACGATTCCAAAGAAGTACAATAAACTTTGCTTAATGTATTTAACGCCGAATATCGTCGCGATCTGATTTATTTCGATTCCCACAATTGGTGGCTTGTTGTACACGCAATTAGGCTGTGTCAACTTTGTAATTTAAATTAGATCAACAATTAATCTCTTTGTTTAGTCAAAATAGTTTGGCTTTGGTACTCGTGTTTGCCACTTTTAGCTAGTACTCGAAGACGCTATGAATAATCAACCAGCGCACTCACTGTGTAACAGTGTATATACAGTGTACTTTATTACTGGAACTTTAACTGATCAATCAGATGTTCGGAGAGGTATGTGGTACAAAAGGCCGCTCCAGCGATCAATTTGCAGGACAATCAAAAGCAACAGCCGTTAGTTTTTCACGGGAAGGATAGCCCTATCTCTAGCTCATTAACCTAATTAATTAGACAACTGTGCGTAGGATCTTTCGTCAACTACATGCTCCAGAGTCGTTCGAGGTCCTGTATGCAGATCCCTCTACTTCGTTTGTATTCTTGCCGCCTAATCCTATTATCTAACTAATTGTTTGCGCAAGGACCCTAATGACTGTTTTAGACACTCCACGTTGTGTGGTTTTGGTACTTTCAGTCGCTCGACCAATTGCCCTCAATTAACCTGCAAATCTTACACCAAAGTCAACACTCCAGCACACACACGCAGGGTGTGAGAAAGTTCTGTGACGAAGATGCCTATGGATAAGTAGTTCAAATTGTTGGCCTCGTAATTCTACGGAATTCGTAAAGAGTATTAAATTGGCCTAGATTTCGTAGCTAGACTGTGCTGGTCGCACTGTGCGTTTTGGCGAATATAACTTGCCTGACCAGAGACTTTAGTTGCAGATAACCCAGTACAATCCAGAATAACACCGATCGCGTGTCTCCGAATTGCCGAGGATATAGCAAAAAGGTAGAACGAAATTGCAAAAAGATACACTGTATTTGAAACCGAACAAAAGATTTTAGGTGTAGTTAATTTACTCTGGTTGATTAAATCACAGACCGCGAAAAATATTGAATTTATTGAGCTTAACTTGATTCAACAGCAAACGCAGGTACCAAAAAATAACTATTAGATTGCCTGGGCAATGCAAAGATGGAACTTTACAGAAATTCCACGCTACTGATTGATAAACCAATTAAAATAATTCTTACGCAAATTTATGCCACCAAGTATGTGAAAATAAATAGAAAAAATTCATGCAATTATACCTATTTCGTTCCGCAACGCACAATTCACTAATCCACACACGCACTGTCTTTTAATTCGCGCTCGCGATCGCCTCGCAGTTATTTATTTGATGGCCCTTTTGTATTCACAATAATTTTAACGCCCCGAAATGATGTGATTGAATTCTAATTATGCAGCTAGATAAAATAAATTGCAAAGCACTCAACAATAAACTACTCGAGTTCAATTAAAATGCAGCTTGTCGTTCGGACGGCGTAAGCCAACTGTTTTTTCGTTTTTACTTTGGACTTTCCACTAGTGACAAATTTTGACTCCTCCCCCATCCCCTGAAGTAACCAAAAAAAAACCCGTCGGCCAATAAGCGCTTTTATTTCGAAAAGAAACACACGCTTCTTTTCTCGATCAGTTTTTTTTCTGATAATCCGACCCCCCAATTCGCCTGACCGATTGTCGGGCGCTGCACATGTTTTTCCACTTTCTAAAATTTCTCGAAACAACGTCGTACAAGTGTCTATTGACATATTTATGACCTCCCGACTTTTGAAAACAAAGGCCAGTCTCTGGTTTTTAAAGCAACCTCTTTCAACTAAAACGAAACCTAATACTTTTCCAATTTCCAATAACTTAAATGTTTGCGTGAAATTGCCTTCCCAGACTCTAACGCGCCCCAAGACAACAAAACGGCCCTGATTTATAATATGACAGAAAGGCAATACTAGCGACCAGTATCTTCAAAATTTTCAATAGCGTACCCGACAACTTTAACACAGCTAATTTATGGTAACTACTTCAAGTGCAATTCACGAACTAGATGTTCAAAAAAACCATAAATTTGACCCGAGTCGTCTTCCTGTGACAAGCTGCGCCTCGTAAATTTCTCTTTATTAATAAGCCATCGAATAAACAAACGCACATTTGTTTTTCAATAAAATTCGCGACCGTTTCAGTACACACTATTTGGATTATTTTTGGAGCATAAAATATTTTTATAAATACCATTCGTCGAATTTTCATGGAAAAGTATTGTTATTTTCTGAATCGAGCAAAAAATTGCTGATCGGAAAACAAGCAGAGTCTCGCGTGACATTTGGCTTAATCAACGTGATCACGGTACGTGACTAAAAATAAGAGAATTTGTGCGAGAATATGCCTCATAGACGCAATCGACGATGTGTCAAAAAAATCGTCGTTAGCGGAATCTGAGTCCGTTCGGTGGGATTTTCTGATGACGCCCGCGAAACTTGAGTGAGTAAATTTCGGTAGTAATATAAAAGATTTCGTAAGAACTTGAAGAGAGCTATTAAATTCCTATATTGTAGTCGTGTAAATTCTAAAATTTATCTACTGATTTTTAAAATGTACAATGAATCAAAGATCATCTTGTAGCAAATCGTTTTTAATTTATGACAAATTACAAAAATTGTTACAATTTGTCCTATAATATATATTAACATGAGCTCAAATTTTTAGCATGTAAATGGAACATATACATTGACGGGCATGGAAAACGGGACTCTATTTTTTCCTAGAGAGTATCCAGCTTTAAGTGATAGCTCTAATGTTATATGTCTCACGATTTAGATTTTCAGTTACGCTGAAAATTTTCTGTGGGATCATTGTTTAATTCTAAATATGTATTATTATCAGATAGCATTGTTTGAACTTTTGAAAAATAGTCATTTCTATCAATTAAAACAGTAACATTGTTTTTGTCTGTTGTGACAATAATGTTTGGATTTTCTTTAAGAATTTTTTTTACAAGACAAAAGATCTCTAATAAGAATTTTATATTTTGATTTTTCAAAAGTTCTGTCAATATTCCTAATATAATTTAAAAAATTAGAGCAAAACTTATTTCTTATTTGTATTCTGGAAGCTGAATCTAAGAATTTTATACCAAACTCTAAGCTACTCAAAACGTTCAGAAAATCTACTTGTTTCTTATTAAAATAGGGTAACGAAAATTTTTCCTCTAAAGCGAAATAAATAAATCTCATAGAATCTGTAATTAAAAATCGTGTTAAATATCTACAAAATTCAAATATCTACAATAATATAAAAGAAACATCCAACCAAAAATATATATCCGTTCCTTATATTGAACCGCTTTATAACATATTCAAACACACTTTGAAAAAACATAACTTAATTTTAGCTAGCAAATCTGTAAATAATTTAAGTAATATATTTTCAAATTTAAAAATCAAAACACCAACATTAAAACAACCTAACGTGGTTTATGAAATTTGTGAGAAAATAATAATTTAAAATCGATACGCGCTCATTAAAATAATAAAGTAAGCTATAAGCATAGAAAAGTTAGCGGATGGAAATTATGTCTTATGGAAAGTACAAATGAAACGCGTCCTCGAATTCAACGATTTGTGGCAGTATGTTGAAGGCAGAGAACTGAAATCAGAAGAAAATACACAAGAATGGACAAGAAGAGACACAAAAGCTTTGGCGTTCATAAATTTAAGTGTCACGCACAGCCAACTCAATGACATCAAGAAACCTTTATCGTCGAAGAAAGCATAGGATGGACTGAAAGCAGTGCTTGAATCTCGAGGTCCGGTGAGAAAAGCAGCTTTGTACAAGTAGTTGCTGAGGATGGAGAAGAAACAGAACGACACCATGGCGCAATACGTCACTGACTTCGCAGAACAACTTGAAGAAGCACCTATCGCAATACCAGATGAGTTGTTATCAGTAATGTTGTTAGATTCATTGTCAGCGCAATTTAAAAATTTTAGCGTAGTTATAGAGTCTCGCGATAAAATACCTACTTTCGAAAATTTTAAAATTAAGCTCATTGAGGAAGAAGCACGACAAAATTATCGGTTCGGAAAAACAATCGAAGACGAAATAAAAAATAATGCACTATTAACAAAAAGACATTTCAAACGATCAAAACAATCAAAAGTAAATTCGAAAGATTATAATACGAAACCTATTACGCCTAAATTTGTAGAAAATGCTTTATATGCGATAAAAATGGACATAAAAGTAGAGACTGTATAAATCGAAAATTAGTAAATCGAACAAAACAATGACTGCAATTGCCTGTAACACGGAATTTATAGAGAAATTAGAAATTTGTTATCTCGATAGCGGCGCAATGAAAGGAACTTCGAAATTTTAAACAATCAAAAACAATTTAAAGTGTATACAGCCGCAAAACATTTTGTAGAATCGATCGGTGTCGGCGATGTGAGTTTAAATGCAAAAATAAACCAGCATGTAACGAATACTGTAACATTAAAAAATGTATTCTACGTTCCAGATCTACGTAATAATCTTTTGTCTGTAGCGAGTGTTATATTTGGAAAAGATCGAGCGACAATTAACCGTAAGGACGGTTCGGTGGTTTTAACAGCGATAAGACAAGATCAACTCTACATTATTAACGAAAAAGAAGAATTGACGGCTCTAGTAGAAGAAAATGGTAATAAAGATTTGTTGATGTGGCACCAGAAATATGGGCATATAAATATTAACGATTGGAGGAGGATGAAAACAGAAGATATGGTTCATGAATTTTACGTCGAAAGTGAAATGAATTGTGAGATACGTGCAAAATGTAAAATTCACGTACAGCCCTTTCAACAATCAACCAATCGCGTGAAAGAAATTTTAGGATTGGTACATTCTGATATTTGTGGTCCCATGAGTACTCAATCAATCGGTGGCGCCAAATATTTCGTCACCATAAATGACTGTTCCAGATATACGGAAACAGTAGTGCTTCGAAATAGATCTGATGCTATTCAAGCTTTTAAAAATTATAAACGAAAAGTGGAAAAACAAACCGGCCAACGAATTAAGAAATTGTGCACGCACAACGGAAGAGTATATCTGACAGGATATTTCAAAAACTTCCTCGACGAAGAAAGTATTATACACCAGCTAAGTGACGGATACACACCCCAACAACTCGTGTAATAAATAAGGGATGGAGAAATTCTGAAAGTGCTCTAGATAGGGCTGCGCAAATATATCGATAGTTATCGGTATACATCGATAGTTATCGATATACATCAATAGTTATCGATATATCGATAGTTATCGTCATGTCGATATAGCGATAACTGTCGATAATAATTTGTCGGTATGTCGATATATCGTAGACCGTGGTTATTATGAAATGTTAAAAAATAATAGGATACTTTTAATAATAATATATACAATAATATATATAATAAAATATAACGTAAATTAATCAAATTTCTTTACTAACAAAATCAAAATCTATGTAAGTAAGTAATGATTAATGACGATAATTTAAGTTAAGTAAAAGTAAAAGGAAATAAATAAATAAACATAAAAATATGAAAAGAATGGCAGATATAATAATTTTAATATGTATAAATAATTTTAAAATGTTGTTGGAACTATTTTGATTTATTTGAGAATAAAAAAAATAATTGTTCAGCATGTTCTCCGCTTAGTGAACTTCGACAATCACTTATTACGTTGCCACCAGCGCTGAACAAACAAAAGTTTAAGATCCTTCACAAATTGGGTATTGGAGCTCATTTAATATTCAGATTAAACACTATTCAACAGCCATTTTGTGACTATTAATACGAAACTCTAGAACACCAATATATTATGTAAAAAACTTCATATCACGAAAGGTTTTTGTAATAATTTAACTTGATTATTTTGCCTAGGCGGGTTTCTCAGTCGCAGTTTAACTTTAATCTCCTGTTTATTCCTATAGTAACAATTATAAAAACAATTGTTCCTGTGGAAATAAACTGAAGATGAAAGTGAAGCTGTGACTGAGAAATCTGTAATTTTTGCAGGTGTTTCGTAAAGGTAGTCCCTAAATTTGGGTACGATAATGAAATTTTACTATCGAATAACAATAGTTTTCAATATAGTTATCGATATATATATCGATAACTATCAACATATAAATATATGTCGATATATAAATATAAGTCGATAGTTATCGATATATTTATATGTCGATAGTTATCGATTTATTTATATATCGATAACTATGGATGATTGAAAACTATCGTTGTTTGATAGTAAAATTTCATTATCGCACAGCCCTAGTTGTAGAGCAGGCAATCGAAAATGTGACTAAAAATGTTTTGTGTCAAATTACTGACATGCATAAATTACGGTCACACAGTAATACTGATCATGCCGCCATTGTTTTGGTAGTTCATCTGTCAGAGAGTTTGTTATGTTCTGAGGTTTTGAAATACAGTGTACTGTTAATCGTATGATTTCACGCTAATTTTCATTTCCTTATTCGTCGATCAAAATAGAAAATTGAAGAAAGGTGCATTAATAATAATTAATTAAAGCCGTATATAGAAGTCGAATACTGCAACACATTTTAGTTTTCAAAATTCACGCTTTATGAACCACTTAAACAATGGCGGAATTTTCTCAATGACATCAAAGGCACCACCTGGAGTCTGCATAGAAATCTGGTACAAAAACACTAATTGATGTGGGCTGCAATATGACAACTTTAAACAAACTCCCGCTGACCCCAATTTAGCTTAAGGATACCGAAAATTCGTGAATTACATGTATAAAAAGTGCTTGCATTTCTTGTAATTTTCGGTTTGATTAGGCTAAATTGGGGTCATTAGAATTTTGTTATCGAGACATAAAAACTGATAGCACAAAATTTTATTAAAGTAGATTCTTGCCCGATGAAATTTCGTAATAAATTATTTTAAAACGGACACTAAAACAAAGCTATCAAGCGATAATGAAACGATGAGCGACACATTTTCAGTGTCCATTTGAGATAATTTATTACACAATTTCACCGGACAAGAATCTACCTTAATTAAATAATATAATATTTATTTTCACTCCTGACGAAGCTATCAAGCGATAGTGAAACGTCGAGCATTTGTGCTATTTTTCAGTGTCTGTTCGAGTTAATTCATTACACATTTTCACCGGACAAGAATCTACCTTAGGGCCGGTTTATTCACTTTCAATTAACTTTATCTTCTGATTTATTGTCACAGTAACAATTGTACAAATAATTGTTGCTTTGGGAATAAACTGAAGGTTAAAGTTACTTCAAAGTGAATAAACAAGGCCTTAGTTAAATAAACAAAGTTGTCAAGTAAAACGGTTGTCAAGTAAACCGGTTGTCAAGGGAAATAAAAATAGTAAAACATTATTATTATTAAACCCGTACGTTTATTAACAGAGTTTGATGACATTTTAATTCTGCACATTTCTATAAAACGTCTTTTGAAAATTTTAGACCCACAATATAAAATTTAGTATTTTCTAAATCAAAATTATGATTATTTTCTATTGAATGTTCTACGAGCATTAAATGATTTTGATTATTTTTTTGTATATGATATTTATGTTGGTCTAAACGTTTTTTTTTTTAATTTTGGCTTGTTTCTTCTAAACTGGGTGTTTTTTTAACTTCATACAAAAAATGAAACCAGTGAAAGTTTACATTAAAATGATAGAATGAAGCAATTTTTGTTTAACAATTGATTAATAAATATAAGAGATAATAAATGTTTTTGGCGAACGATGAAACAGTTTGATAGTCCCTGGTTTATTTTTATGACGTAATTCCGTACTTGGAGAAATTTGCTGATCGACTGTTTAAGTGGGTCAGTTGTCAGCTGCACTTTGTCACATTGAAAACATAGCCGACTTTTCCAATACTGTTCTTGTGGACATGATTTTAATTTCCGGCGAATGTGGTCAAAATACATTGGCTGCAAGACGTTTGTATGCACAGCGTTACGACGAATCAGTGTTTACAAGGGGCAGTGTGAGCAGAAAAAAATCCTCATGCAATGCGGCGCCGTAGTTTTCAACAACGCTTTTCGGTCAATCTGTGTGCGGCACTTTAATCGGTCTATTTGTTTTACCTAATCGCTTGGACGAAATGGTGTATTTACGTTTCTTGCAAACTAATTTGCCGAAACTCCTAGAGGATGTAGATTTAAATATTAGAAAATATTAGACCTTAATCCATTAGATTTTTATCTGTGGGGACATTTAAAAAAAATCTAGTGTACGCCGAAGAAGTAAATACAATAGACGAAGTCAACGCACACAGTGGAAAATATCCCACAACAAAATCAATTCCGTAACACATGTAAATCTCTGCTTCGTCGAGCTGACTTATGTTTACGTCTCGCGCAGGGGGGGAACTTCGAACACTTATTGTGAGTGAAGGTCACCGTCCGTTGCGTCCAGCGGTTATAAACATTTCACAGGGAATTGCCGGATGTCAGTATGAATTTTTTAATTTTCTTTTTCCTTTTAATTTTAATGCATTCGTGAGAATATCTCGTATCACATACGCTATTAATTTTTTTGCATCAACTTGAAGAACACCCTGTATAACATGAATTACAATTTAAACATTTCATTTCATAAAACACGTTAGGTTGTTTTAATTTTGGTGTTCTCATTTAGAGCGTTAGTGCCAATTTTAGTGTCCGTTTTAAAATTTTATGTAAATACTTTTTATGGATATACATGGGTAACTAGTTGTAAAAGTTAAATATCAAATGTCCATTTACGGCTTCATATTAAAAATCTTCCTTTTTTCCTTTTTCGAAATATTATGCCGCAAAATAATTTGTTTGAGGTACCACACATTATGTAAAAACTTATCGGATCCTCCTAAAATTTTGTTTAATATGTTCAACAATTTCAAATTATAACATTTTTTTTTAATTTTCGTATTTTAAATAGGTACAATTTTTAGCCAATCTAAGAATTGCTCGCCGGATCTGTCCTCCTTACATTTGGTCATCGAACATGCACAAACTATTGACGCAAAAAGTAAAAAAAAATTCTTATATGGTGCGAACTTTTTGGCAGTCACTGTATCCGCCCAACAAAATTTTCGACATGGACTTACGTCAAGAAAAATGTTCCCTTTATTTTGGCCGAGACAATATGGATCATTTTCAATATTTTTATACTGTCCCCTTAATTAGCGCTTTACGTGCAATATCCGCGTTCGCCCTCTACTAGGACAGGGAGGGTCCTGTTGTTTAATTCAATTAAACTCATTTGGTTAATTTGTTGATTACAATTTGAATAATGTAGTAGTCATGTAATTCAAATGTCAACATTTTGCTTCCACAAACGAATTAATTAGTTTTTTAATCAATTATTACACTTACAAGTCAAAGGATTTCGATTCCTAAAATTTCTTCATGTTTCTTATCATTAATCTTGTCTTATAATTTTGACAGATAATTGCTTATGCATGTGCTTATTTATTTACAAGCTGATTAATTTGCTATTTCAGAAACTTCAATATCAAGAATTCAATTGTTAGAAAATTCGTCATTTGTAAAAGCACTAAAAATTAGAAATGGTTTATTTCAAAGTAATTAATTCGTCGCAGCCTAGGGAAATTACTTATTCAAAAGCTTCATACGTTAGGCAACCAAAGCTGCGTGAGAGCCATAAATAATTTTCGGACAGGGAGCCATTGATAATGCGGGTTTCCGTATCCGGTCCGTCTGCGGTTTCGCGCGTTTTGCGCCACCTTTCGGCCTTTCGCCACTTTGAATTTAAATTGGAAGATCCGCAATCGTTAATAATGCAAGGAAACAGAACCGCGCATCCAGAATTAACCCTCGGCGTCGAACCGACAACTGAACAACACGGATTTTAATATTAATTTTCATCTGAGACGTCAAGCAATGCGAGTCACTTTATCATAGATCATGGCCTCTCTTTGATGGTCCGCTTTTCCTCTGGTGCGAACGTGTTTGAAATTTTCTTTCGACGCTAAAAATTTTAATATCAAAGTGCGCATATTAGAACTTACGTAGTTCGAGCGGCTGTATTATTAAACTTTACGACTTTTATGCATTTTTAAGTGCCGTATTATGTCCTAATTTGAATACTGCGCCTTAAAGTTATAAAGCAGGAAAGAAGCAAAGTTTACATTTGTTTTAATTAAAACTCAGAAGAGAAACTTTTCCTTTTGAAATTCATGCAGAGCGTTTATCTTTTTTGTTTTCTGAATTGCGATGTGGGCTGGTCAAAAAAATTATTATTAAGCGTGTCGAAGTAGGAAACCCTTAAACTCACGGTAATAAAATCGGGAATAAAGAGCAGATGGTGTTTTCCAGGCGTTCCCCAGAATTGGATAATAAAGGCCCAAGTCTTGACATTCGATTTGTTATTCGTAATGTATGGAACACTGAAGTGAAGAGGCTTTTGCCCAGAAATCAATAAAATTTAACGGTTTCGGATTTTATTGAAACTGCGTGGTGGGAAATAAATCTGAAAGTATTAATTACGGTACATTAAGGTACAACTTTCGGGCAATGAATATCCCTTTGATTTATTTATCTTTAAAAAAGTCTGAATTAGTAATTAAGAACCAATAAGTCAAAAATATCTTTTGAAATATGCGCTTCGTTATTTGCGATTTGAATTTGCAATTTAAAAGCATCCAAAATTTTGAATATAATATATGTTTACTGCCTTCCAAATATATTAAAGTACTTAAATAAAGCCGTGGTTTTAAGAAGTATTTCAATAAAGTTCTTTTTCGCCCTTCTTTATTATTATTATTTAGCAGTCTCCCTACGTCATTATTAAAGAAAGTCTTGTTAATACAGGGTGTTTTTCAAGTTCACACAAAAAAATTAATGGCGTATGTGGTAAGAGATATTCTCGCGAATACATCAAAATTAAAAGGAAAAAAAAATTAAAAAATTCATACTGACATCCGGCAATTCCCTGTGAAATGTTTATAACCGCTGGACGTCACGGACGGTGACCTTCACTCACAATAAGCGCGAGACGTAAACATAGGTCGGCTCGAAGAAGCAGGGATTCACATGCGTTACGGAATTGGTTCTATTGTCGGATATTTTCCACTGCTACATTAATACGTGCGTTGAATTCGTCTATTGTATTTACTTCTTCGGCGTACATTAGATTTTTTTAAATGTTCATACAGATAAAAATCTAATGGATTAAGGTCAGGCGAACGTGCTGGCCATTTGGATGGTCTATTGCGGCCAATCCATCTTCGCCGGAAAACTTCGTCTAGATGTGTCCGTACGCGTCGATGAAAATGTGGTGGAGCGCCGTCATACATGAACATACATGAATATACTTCTAATATTTAAATTTACATCCCCTAGGAGTTTCGGCAAATTAGTTTGCAAGAAAGTAAATACACCATTCCATTCGAGTGATTAGGTAAAACAAATGGACCGATTAAAGTTCCGTTTAACATACGTGCCCACAGATTGATCTAGAACCCGCATTGCATGAGGATTTTCTTCTGTCCATACATGCATGTTGTGAAAATGAAACATACCATCCCTTGTAAACATTGATTCGTCGGTGAAGAGAATGTTATTAACAAAGTTCGGATTGTCCGTCTGTTTCCGGAGTAACTACTGACAAAATTGCATGCGTAATACTCTTTGAAAATGGAACGATGGAACGAGTATAATTGTTCTTCACGAATAATTCGCCAAACAACTGATTGTGACATTTGCAATTGTCTGGCAACATTCCGTACACTTTCGAAGGATTTTCTTCTACAAGTTCTAAAATCTCTTCTACCGCGTTCCTAATACGATGCGGGTGCTGTCGTCCACCACCGTGTCTACGCCGCGCACTCAAATTTCCCGTTTCCCTTGCTCGCTGCACAACTGACACGAAGGATCTGCTATTTGGCAAAGGGCGATCTGGGTAACACTATGCATACAAACGTCTTGCAACCAACGCATTTTGACCACATTCGCCGTAAATTAAAATCATGTCCACAAGAACAGGATTGGAAAATTCGGCCATGTTTTGAACACTGTTATCCGCGACGAAGTGCAGTTGAAAACTAATCCACTTAAACAACCGATGCTGACATCAGCAAATTTCTCCGATTACGCAATAGCATAATAAAAATAAGCCAGGGACTATCAAACTGTTTTATCGTTCGCCAAAAACATTTATTATCTCTAATATTTATTAATCAATTGTTATACAAAAACTGCTTCATTTTATCACTTTTAATGTAAACTTTCACTAGTTTCATTTTTTGTATGAAGTTAAAAAACAGCCTGTATATTAGCACCCCAGAGGCAAACTGTACCAAGTCATTTTTTTTATTTTCACTTTATTTTCAAAAATAATAAGTTTTCATTGGACTTTATATTATCATCACTTAAGAACTCTGTATCTCTTATAAATACGAAGTCTTATTTTTTTTATAACGTGTACAAAAAGTTTTCCCATCTAGTGTTGCTTTTTTCGCATGTTCACGTGTTCACTCATGTACTGTGTTTATACAATTTTCAGCCATTAAAACGTTCAGTGGTAGGTAAATCATTCGCCCACTCGACTAAAATACTAGCATAATCTGAAGTAGTCTTTAGCTTTAATAACCTTACTCAGTTTTAACTATTGTAGCAGGAACTGTTCTAATATCTTCTGCTGAATGCGTCCACTGATACAATATCTGTTCTTCCAACTTTGAGCAATAAGTTTTTTCGATAACACAAAAAATGTTCACTGTTTATAAATTCCGGGACGCTGCTTACATACTTACCTGGTGAAAAAAAAAACCGCAACACGTAAAATTTTTGTTACGGTGGCTTTTACTTTATAATACTTTTTGGTAACTAGTATAAAATGGACTGACCTTATTATTTTTAAAGTGCATTTTCGAAATTTAAGCCATTTTGTAAAGATCTAATGATATGTGAACATTATTTAAACATTAGCTGAAGATCATCTTTTAAACTATTAACTTTTTCATTAAGTAACATTTTTTCGGTATACACTTAAAAAAATATTTGAATTTCAGTAAACTAAATACAATGTGTCCACGGATTTTCTGCAATAGTCGAGTGACATATGACTTTGATATATATTTTTCATTGTTTCTTTTGTTTTTAAGACTTTCCTTAATTAAAAAATTGAAACCGCAATTAATTTGGCCTTATACATTACACATTTCTTATGACGAAAATTTTCATTAATTTTAAATATGGAAAAAATTATTCAATGTAATACCCACCCATACCCATTTATCAACCTAGTAGCTAAAACCCTGCATACGTTGCTTAACATACAGAACCAGTTTTGGAAATTGTAATATGAATGCCAGGATATTTTACATTAAATTTCTCAATGATCGTTTGGCAAGTAGTTTCTCCGGTTCCATAACATCATCATTAAAACGTAAAATAAAAAAGTTTTTCCTTTATTGCAGAAAATCCGTGGATACAGCGTATATATATTTATCATTAACAAGTTATCGAAAAAGTATTTAATAAATTGTTTTTAGGAAAATATACAACATTATGTACAAAGTAGTTCCATGAGGACATTAAAAATTAAGTTAAATGGAAAAAATATAATTTATTAATATCAGTTGGTCTTATATGTATATACAAAGTCTGAGAGTCAAATATAAATATATGTTCAAGTGCCTTCGATTTTTTCGTCGGGTGACGGAGAACTGAATATCACAAACGCCCGCGCCGGTTGATTTTGGCGAGTACTTGGATTCTGGTATATACAGCAATTGACTGATTATTTTCGGAAAAACAGCTCTCCTTTCGTTGGAAGTGTTCGCTGGCCGACTTTTTCTCGAAGGTTTTCTTGAAACCCGAATCACAGCTCGTCATTTTTCGTAACTTCGTTGTTCCTACATAATCGTCTAGTTTGGGGCAACTTCGACAAATTAGTACATTTTTTTTATATTGTTCATTCAAAAGGAGTATTGTTTCATATATTTGAAGACATTTCTAATTGCCTCTTCCGTAAAATTCATTTTTGTGGAATTTATCTCTGAGGTGCTGATAGAGGGATCAGAATTTTGTATTGTGTTTGATTAAGATGGGTGCGTACAATTAACTCCTCATTGTAACGATATACATTGCCACCTTATCTGCAATTAAATGAACAAAGTATAAAATTCCGGTCTCTAGTAATATGTAATCCAAATCGCATTGGAGGAAACGTGACTTATAAGAATCAGTTATCTCGCCAACTTACGAAATAAAGGACGTTTCTTACAAGTTTGCAATTACGTCATTAATGCATCAAATTCATTACCACCTTGATTTGCTCGAGAACGCGTAAAATGTTACAAAGTAACGCCAATTTTTGTTGGCAAACCTGAGCAGCGATGCCAAACTTTTTTAACCTGTATTTCTGGCAACTGTCATTATTCCAGGTCGTTAGTTCGTGTTTATTTAGTTTATCAGTTAAAACTCGTGCAACAAACATTTTTTCTCAAAACAATTGTATTAGACATGCTGAAGAAATAATTAAATCATGGTGGGACAGAGAAATTCGATTTGACCGAGACGACATTGCACCCGTTATAATTAATTTAAATGACGATAGTGATGAGGACAATTTCGACTGGTGGGACGAGTCCACATAGAGTGTATTCATTTCAAGGCTTTCAAGCCTCGGGTGTACACAATGCTGTGCAACTTTGAGCTGTTTTAAAAAGAACAGCTGAAAAATGAAATTGTAATTGTAAGTTCAAATCTGACACTGAATTGCTCGGAACAGCTCTGAATGATGAAAATAAAACACATATAGTTTTTAAGTTACCAACAATATCAAATTATGCAATCAAAATTTCTTTATGCACCCCGCGAAATTCTTGTACATTTAACCTTAAAGACATACATTTTAAAATGGGTGATTTGACAACAGCGTGATGATGTGACGTCATGGAAAACAATGACGTAATTGCAAACTTGTAAGAAACGTCCTTTAACGATGTCTGAAATGTGTATTCAAAGAAGTATTACGTTTTACATTCGTAATGATGTTTGCATGCATAAAATCTAGTTAGTGCTTTCTGAGACTGTTTTTTTCTTTTGTTGCCAATTTAAGTTTTTTATATGTACAGTGATATCATAAAGTCCGTAACGAGCGTAACGCAACATATGTAAATTTATTTCTAAAAGACCATTTAATATGTTGTTAAGCATATTTTATATAAAGTTATATCTTCTTATTACATCAAAAATTAACGGAATCAAGTTTTGTTTACTTAGAGCTGTGCGTGTTCATGTGTTTGCTTTGCGCAGCAATGCTGCATTTTTGTCTTTCGGCAACATCCACTCCAGACAAATACGAAGGATTTTTAGTAGCTGGGTCTAAGTTATTAGGCAGCACAAACATCCATGGTCAATGGTAAGATTCGAACTCACGCCGCCAGAGTAACACGACCATTGTCGGTTAGACTAACCGCTGAGCCACTCGGCGACTCAGGATGTGTGTACTCTTACGGTTGTATGTACAAGTACTTAATACGCTTGTATTTAAGTACATACAACAGGCAACTTGCACTGTATTGTATTTAAATACTCCAAAGTACTTGTACTTTTAAAATATGTACATGTACATGTATAAGTACTATTTTTACAAAATATTGCAATGTTAAATGAGATTAGTTTTAGAAGCAACACGTTCATATAATAAAATACCTTAGAACTACAACTACAAGTATAACAAGAAGAATGTACTTAAGTACATTTCATAGAATTTACTTAAATACAAGTACTGTTTCATGGATAGTACTTAATTGTATTTACAAGTATGTACATACATACATTTTGTATAATATTTAATTTTCATTAAGGACAGTAAGTTCAAGTCATTTGTAAGTATATGTAATAAAATAATGGTAACGAGAAGAGTTCAATTTCAATATTTTATATGGCACTACAAACATATAAATTTGACAATTTACAGTCTATTGTAGTTATTCAAAACAACATATAAGTATATATTGTAATGTTATAAATAGGAATATGGGTCTTTACCTCTTTCATTGGGCAGAAAAATTAATGTTGTTTGGTTGTATATAAATATTATGTGTTGATATGTGCACTATTGTTATTTGCAACTTCTTTTTTGTTATTTATTTTTTGTAGTTGTTTGTGGAATTCGTTTCAGTTCTTAGGGCGATAAGTTCTTTTAGCCTTTTTGTCAGAAAACCATTTTTGTTCCTTTTTCTTTTGTATTTTTTTAAAATTTTTATTGTCTTTCGTGGGTGTGTTCGTAGTTCGTACCAACAGTTGGATAGGAAAATTTCGCCGAAGGATAAATAACATGTCACTCGCTTTCATTTCATTTAATTTTAAAAAATCTCATGCGATCTAGAACAGTTTAGAACTTTGTTCGTTGCGCTTACAGTTCTGCGCAATTCCTGAACCGACTGAAATTTGGAACTCACACAAATCATAGGAAATGTTCTTTCGCCTGCTCTGAAGAAGCAACTTCTAAAAAACAAACTCCGCGCTTCATCAGAGGAAATAAATTCGAGATAACTGTAAAAAAAGATATCAAAATGAAGACAAATTTAAAGTGGGTAAATATATTTTTCTGTGAAGTTTAGTGTTTCATTTTTTTTATTAAATTAAAAAGTTAGACACGAGTTTTTTATCCTTTGGTCCTGACTCCGAGAATTTTTCGTTTCAACCAGGACGAGTCTTGATTCCTGCACATATCAGCTTCCTGTGATCGCTAAGGAATGTTTTCGTAAGTTTTTAAACAAAAATAAAAAGAGGAACTATTCAACAAAAGTCAAGGACGATTACAACACACAACCGAACATACCAAATATTCTTATCAACGACAAGACCTGGTTAGGTACTTATTATTTGTGACAATTGTCATTAGCAAGATCACCTGTTGATATGAACTATTTGAAATCATACATACGAATATAGAAAATATTCTTCTCGGCAGCAAGTCATTAGCAAGGTCAGACTGTTGCTTGCTTTACTTTACCCCATTGCTGGGTCAATCAGCACAGGCAGCCGTGGCAGTATTTGAGAGAGTACGATAATCTTCCAGGCGAAGAATAAAGACTCGTATTCTCTAATAAGGGAGAAATTTTGAAAATTTGTTATAACTTTTATTTTATTGTATGTCATTTATCTTTTTAATTAAGCGTTTTCATATAAATTAACCCCCCAACACATTATTGAAATTTAGCTGCATTTTTTTATGAACACCCTTTATAAATTAACATAAATTTCTCTTCAATGAAATGATATTGCTTTTTTAATCCAATGATCAATTGACTCGCCGTACGTTCTTCCTATGGAGCCATACTTTTGACCAGACGACAGTCTTATAAAGTGTTTTCCAATAGGGTCGGGTCGATGTTGAAATGGAATAAAACAAGCTGTGTGTGAGGTATTAACGAAATTCTTTTTTTATTTGAAAGGCCATGTATGCCATTATGTATGGAATATGATATCGTTCAAATGTTCACCGCGACTTCCCACGGTGGCACGGATCCTAGAGATCCAATTTTCAATGACTATGCCGCATAGATCCGGCAGGAATTCGAGCGATGGCCTGGGTTATGTTGACTTTGGGGTCATCGGTCGATTGCGCCCTATTGGCATAGATCTACGGCTTCAGAAAATCCCATAAGAAAAAATTTAGCGGGGTCAAATCGCACGATCTTGGTGGTCAATTAACGTCACTTCCGCGAGAGATAACCATACCCTAAAATCGTTCATGCAGAATGTCCATTCTGGCATTCGCTATGTAGCACTTAGCGCCGTCCTGCTGGTACCACATGTCGTCCACGTCCATATCGTTCAATTCGGGCCAAAAGAAATTGGTTATCTTGACCAGTAGTGCTCGCCGTTGACGGTGATGGCCTCACCAACGTCGTTTTCAAAGAAGTACGGACCAGTGACGCCGCCGACCTAAAATTCGCACCAAACGGTAACCTTTTATGAATGCATTGCCACCTGGTGAACCTCATGTGGGTTGGTGTCGTCCCATATACGGCAATCGCCTCGTCGCTTAAGATGATTTTTCGGCCAAACGCTCCGAAGTCCATTCAGCGAACAAACGGCGTTGTCTATGGTCATTAACTTTGAGCTCCTGAAGTCCCGACGCAAAATTCGCCAAGTTGAAGTCTGCGAAAGGCCGAGTACTTGCGCACGGCGAGGAATTGACTGCCTCGGGTTCTTCTGTAGACTTTCACAGACAGCGGCGATCTCTCGACCGATCTGGCGTTCTTTTGACGTATGGGTGATCGCTGATTGTTTACAGAACCGGTCGTCACGAATTTGGTCACCAAACGTTGGGGAGTCGACCACCGTGTCTGCCGTAAAATGGGGGCAATGCACGCAACGTTTGCACAAACGAACACTTATTTTGATAATAATTTTAATTGGTGCTCAATCGTCGTACTTGCCATGGTGATTTAGCATCAGTGACTGAATAATAAACAACAGATTTGACAGACGCCGCTAAAACAACATGGCCGCCACAGCCTGTCAACATCGACCCGACCCTATTGGAAAACCCTTTATAACCACGGAAGTGCATCACTAGTGTTGTAAAGATACGGTATTTTAAAATATCTTTTATAGTCCTGTATTTTATCATAAAACGCGGTATAATAAACGCAGGGCTGTAGACAATATTTTAAAATATTTTATTTTTACATCACTATGCGTGGCATATAAAAAGCTCGTTGTAAAAACGAAATCGTAATTTACATAATTGCTTTTCATAAAGATGACGGACGCAATAATGAAATTAAAGCTACCTTAAACAGCTCCTGCTCGTTTCAATACCATAATTGAAATGTTCAATTATGCATACCATACATCATACCTGCGGGCCGTAATTGAAACTAATCGCCAAAAACAGCGCAGAGCAAGTGACGATGCTCCATTAAATTACCAGCAGAGAATGCGGAGTGATTTTGATGGTGTAATTGGATTAATCTCGTAATTACTTATTGCTCCGCGGTTGTTGTACAAAATGGAAAGCCCGCGCGCTGATACAATATTATTAATGTATGAACTTCGTTAGCGGTTGTAACCTGCGCATATTTAATCGGACAGATCAATGTGAGTCGATGAAGCAGAAAAATCTTATTGTAATGTATTATTAATGACAATGACAGTAATAATAATGATAATAATAATACAGCGTATCGACCGTTTGGAATGTAGACAATAGTTCCTGATAAAACAATATTCTTATTGTCTAGTAATAATAATAATATTTATTGATCCATATTAATGTAATAGGTATAATAACATATACAATACAGGGTGTATTATAACTATCAGTAATATTAACACCATATAATTCTCTGTTAAAAACTGTAGCGACAAATATAATTATGGTTTTCCAAGAATGTACAGTTCCCAAAATATGGTGGAAGTTAAAAAACTTTAATAGGTGACTATTTATCGAAGAAGGGTAACTGATTTCATATTATTTAACAAAACGATAATTGCTCAGAGGTACCGAGATGAGATTCAAGACAAATTTATTAATCATGGGCCCGATTCTCGAAAGCGCAAAGATTCGTATGAGAAAATGACGTCAAAATAACGAACTATTTGCAGGTTTAGTTTTGCACGAAAGTCATTTTGACGTCATTTTCGCATACGAATCGTTACGCACGGTTCGAGAATCGAGCCCCAGGTACTTTGCTCACACTATGCCCGAGACCCTGACATATTTGCGGGAATTTTACGATAACACACTTATCAGTTTGAGCTGTGTTTCGGAAATTCCTGTAAGGTCTGCAGATTTAACTCCACTAAATTATTTCTTATTTCCCCAACGCCAATTTTAAAAATCCGATAAATAATCTGAGTTACGAGTTAAAATTACCAAGAGCACCAGAAATACTAGAAGATGTTTTTAAAAATATGTAGAAACGAGTCATTGTTTGTTTCAATAAAAAGGAAAACATTCGCAACACATGTTATGATCATTTTATGATGAATTGTAATGATAACCATTTTTATTTTTTGTTTTAAAAAATAAGCCTATTCATTAATCCCTGGACCAAAAATATTTGTTAAAAATCAGTATCTATCAGATAATAATAATAATAATAATTAACTAACCTAATCACCTTATACTTTACCAACTTAAAATTTTTAGGTTAGATTCATTTGATGTCAAAATTGATGCAATATATACTATATGAATTTTATTTTCTACAGACATGCTTATGGAATTAAATAAAACAAGCTATAAATGGCAACAAAAATAATTTTGTATTTTTGAAATCTTTCGAACAAATGTTTTTCTGTTTTCAAAACATATTCCGCAAATGGAATTAAATTGAACGCACGTATGTAATTTACAAAGCGTACGCGCCATCCCTTTGTCATTGAACATTTTAATTTCGTTAAAATCACGACGAACTGCCCCGTTTTTCGAAACTTTCGCAATTTATCACCGCTCTCGTTTCCTCATTATCGGAACGCGCTGTTGCGTTTTTTATTTCGTCATCTGCGTCCGCCCGTTTTTGTGGTGCTCACCTTTGACACGGCAGCGTCCCTTTTAATGGTGGAAAAACATTTGATAATGGCAGATTTGAAATGTTTTTGCGTAATGAGGTCGATATGTTACGGGCGTCACCCTTTTACTGCGGTCCGCGTTTAATTCGTTCTTTATTCTTGCGTAAAACGAGCGAAATTTATTCAGTGACATAATATTAGTAGTAAAGAGAAATAGAAGGGATTATAAGAAATAATAGAAATGTGGATAGCTTCTTAAACAATAACAATTGTATTAATAATTATTATTCCTGGAATTCTGCATATGAGCGTCTCCGGCCCGCTACTTTTTGTTATTATGTAATACCACATAAGTGCAGGTGATTCACGATTAAACAACAAAACTTCTTACAGCGATTGTAGAAGAGAGTGAAAAGTTTTTTTGATTTGAAGGCGTTATTTTTTGTGGAGAGATGTATACCTCAAAAATTTAGGGAGAGACTACGTTTGATGCACCGCAGCAGGACATTACTAAAAAAGAGGAGATAGAATTAAATACCATACCACAGTTTATATATTAAGAACAATAAACATACAACAAACATTTAATTTTCCCTCGTACAGTTGGTTTTCAAAAAATCGAGTAGGTACAGTACAGGTACAGTAGCGGACTATAAAATCTGGGCAAGAATTTGACATGACGTGCATATTTACACAAATTTGGTAAAATAGGCTTTTATTGAGGTTACATTTCTGTCAAAATAAATAAATAAAATTAAACGTCAGAATTACTACTGACATTTTGTATAAACGTCAAAAATGTACGGTTTACATTGGGCAAATGACTTGCCCGGGTTTTATTGTCCGCTGCTGTACATAAACTTAATTTCTTCTGATCTGGTTATGTTATCGTGATATAGTTCTAATTATCTCTAAACTAGAGAAAGGTTGGTTGACAAGGATTGCAACCAAAGATTATAATTTAGCTAAAGGCAAATATTTGAAAAAAAGTTGATTTCTTTAAATACTCTGATATTCTAAACTAAGAGTAAAGGGCGCAATGATTTAGAAATAATAATTCGCAAATTCCTCTTCAGTACACAAACACACTCACAAGTTAAAATGAATTCAAAAAAACTTTTGATTAGTCTGAGCCATGCAGTCAGTACACTATCTTTGGGCCGTTTAACATATTATTACAAAGACCGATATTAGAATCATAAAATAACAGATGTATGCGCTTGGGAAATAAAAGAAGAGTCACTCACACTGTGAGAATAATTTAATAAATACATTAATAAGGGCCAAATTCTGAAACATCACCCAGACTCAACTCACACTCATATTGCTAGTTTTATGTTAATTTGAAATTCAGGAATGCTTTAATTTTCATCTTAATGACTTTTGACTTTCTGTTGTAAATCACTGATGATCAAAATAACCAGCGATCAATATAAAAATGAATTAGGAAAAGTTGAATTCTTGGCTTCCGGTTGGAACCGCGTGTCTCGGATTTCTTCACTGCCGACGTTTCGTTCTCCGTTGCAGAAGAAGTTCTTCAGGGCTGCTCTTGGTGGTGATGCTGCTACTGCTACTGCTGTTGGTCTTGCTGCTGCTTCGCGTTAGTCAGTGAATCAGTGAAGAAATCCGAGACACACGGTTCCAAGCGGAAGCCAGGAATTCAACAATGGACGATGGCCGCGGAAGCCTTCAAGTTAAATTAGGAAAGGTGTTAGAATTTAAATTCATGTCTTGGATAGCGTCATACTAATACTAATTATCGATCAATTGTGACATACATAAGACGCCGGAAATGTTTAACGTTACTCACGAAGTTGTTCATAGAGTTCAAAAGTATTTTGATGCAGCAGGCAGTAGTCATTTTACGCATCTGCTTTATTTTTTTTTTTTAATAAAACGGGTTTGTTTCTTGCTTCGTAGTCAAAGTGACTGAAGGAACGTTCGATGAACTAAATGCACATATGAACCATTCCACGTCAAATCGAACACCTATGAAACATGACATTTTGGTATTTTTTTTATATTAATTTAAATTGTATTGTAAATAAAGTTTATTCCCACAAGCAATGTCTCGAATTAATAACAAAAATCTATTAAAAGTTTAACAAATTCAAGATGCACTCTCTATCCTGTGGTTTTAGCAAACTTGTTCGCATTATTTTGTCAGCTGGTTAAAGCCGTGTACAGACAAGAACAGGAATTTCCTTGTCGCACATTTGTAAAAATTTCGCATGAGAAATGTTTGCCATTAAACCAGTTGTTCAAAGTCGGCAGTAAACAAATTTAGATCAAATATTACGTCTACACTGAGCACCGACAACATTCGGATAGAACTGAGGTCTTGCATCACAAGGCATGCTGTCTTGCACGCACTTTATCAGGTCTATTGTGCAAAGCCAAGTTTTACAAGCTTGCCTCAGTAAATATCATAAAACGTTTATGACAGATGTATGCTGTGAATTTGGCGTTTTAATCTAAAAATACCTACTATTTTCGGAAATTTGTAATTAATAAATTACAAACTATTCTATACAATTTTGTATACATTTTCTCGTAATCTATGACATTCACTTATCTACGTGATATGATCAAGCACGCTCTCGAACATTGCGTTGATGCTTGCGATTATCAGATTTAAATCCTTTTCTTATGGATACAATACGCCCTAGTAAATAATCCCCAAGAATTATCAGACCTTTATTTGCGAATTTGTTACCCTTATTTCATATGTAATTTCAGTTATTTTATAAATTAATAATACGTCACATAAAAGAAACAATTCTGACTTCCGTTTACAGCTGTTAAACATGTAATTAAATGAATCCAGATATGTGCCAAGGTCAGTCGCACTATGGCAAGCGGGTAGACAATAGACAGTCCTATTATACTGGCGCATTTATAGAACGTGGAGGCGTCATATTTCTTACACAATGCCGGAGCTTGTTTTGAGGTAATTTTTAAATTAATTTTTTAACACTTTTCCCAATCTCTTGGACATGGCTTCTTTTAGTGGTTCCATTTTGTCAGGTTAATTAACAGTCACCCTATATATTTCCTACTTAAATTAAGTTTCAGTCAGACACAATTATTTTCATGTATTAAATATAGTCTTTTCCATATATTAGCGTAACATCAACTAAGAAGTATTATTCGGAAGATTTCATAAACCGTAGGCATTTCGCGTTTACGTCATTTAAGGTTCAATCAAAACGTAAAATGTGCCCCTTTGAAGGGGTTTTATTTTTAAAACACACATTTATACATCAGCGACTTAAATTAAAAAATCAGAAAAAATATCATTATTTCTCCGAAATGATTTACGTTCAAATGTATCGATTTCAAAATGAAATTCGATTAAAGATTCATTTTAAAACTCTTATAGATAGCAGATTCGGGACGGAATGTTTGTCACGTAAACTACGCTTACTAAAGCTTTGTTAGAACAGTGCACACAACTTCACAGTTTCTTATGCTACAAGGGGCCATTTACCCTCTGTAGGGCCAGAAGCAAAGACTTGTTTAAGCGTACGTTTGTGCTGTGAATTTCCAGTATTTACTCGCTTGTGAATTAATTTTTTTAACTTTTCTTTAGTGAATTAGCTATGTCTGATATAGAGAAAAGTAAGGGATATATTTTATGTAGATGATTGACTTTGTGCAAGGTTTTAGACATAAAATATAAGTAAATCTAATTTTATCTTTTATGTTACGTTTTACTTCCACAAGCTTCCGCTGGGATCTTACATTTTCCATAGAGAAATAGGTGTGGACTCTATGTTCTATAAACTTCAGCTGCCGGTAGTTGCCATTTTTAAACAATAACGTTTTGAATACATTGATGCAAATGAAAAATTTCTGATTTTGTTAGTAATTGATTTTTCAACTACTGGTTCAATTTAATTCATGAATTAATTCACTGGTAGCGATTGCAAAGTGTAATTTACGCTTACAGCAAGTTACGCATGTCTGCTGAGGGGGTGCTCCCCTTTATCTTGTAAATCGATGGAAAAAAAAATTTTACTTCTCAGGTACCTACCTATGTTTCTCTTTCAAGATGTAAATAAATTATAACCACTCCTTGAACCACAAAGTCTCGAGGGTAAGGTTTATGTACAGAATAGCAGCATGTAATTGCATTTTCTTTTTGCAAAAATGCTCGAACACATCGACTAGTACTTTAAATTTGCCATATTTTAGAGTGGTTCATTTATCTGTACAGTGTACAAAATTAAAAAAAAAAATAATAGAAATTCCCATTTTTTTATTACGAATTTAAAAAGGACAAATTTTTAGGTTTTTTGGAGTTATGAAAATTCGGTCAAGATAACAGGATTAAATATGGACGGTTCGGTGTTTTTTTGCAATCACTTTCATCGGGCTTCAAAATTGATGCATCGGGTTTGAAAAATATTGCAAAGAAACATTTGCTTTATACATGCAAGAGTATCCATGGTACTATATGCCAACTAGCGTGCACAAAGTGCTAGTTCACGGTACAGAAGTTATCGCTTACGCCATTCTACCCTTAGAGAAATTGTCAGAGGAGGCGTAAGAATCAAGAAATAAAGACCTCAAGCATTATAGAAGGGAACACACTAGAAAATATTCAAGAATTGTGACTAATTAAGATTTGTTGCACTTGCTTTTGGTTTCGTCGGATCCTTTCATAACAAGCTTACGACTATCTCCGTCAAGAAGAAAGACTAGCCTTTCTGCCTAAGTTCTGCAACAACTTGTTGCCCCAGAAATACCAGGCACATCAACAGCTGACGATGAGTAAATGAATATATCATCATTCTCTACCTCATCTGAAGTCGAAAGTGATTCGAGTGAAGCTCAAAGTGACTATGAAAGTGATTATTGAACTCAACAATAAAAACTTTACTTTCTAAAATGTGTTTATGAACCACACTTTCATTCGATCCTGAATCTTATTTCGAGTGTGGGATTTTCTTATTTTTCCTTGAATTTATTTGTTAAATTTAATACGACTCTCGACCCTTCTGGATTTTTATTCAGTTTTCTTTTGGATTGTCATAAAAGATTCTTTTTTACTATTTTTTCGTTCATTTAGAAGGGGACTAGAAGGCTTATGTGTATTCGAAATGTAAAAATTTTACTCTTATTTCTACTTTTACCCCCTAAAAAACACCCTATTTCATCAAAGGGATTTTTCTACTATTTTTTTTCTTGATTCAATGGCCGAATTATATATCAATCCGAAATTTAGAATTTTCTCCTGTTATTTCAATTTCAACCCTTTGAAAAGTACCCTATTTTATCAGTGACTTTTTTAAAATTAGTTTTCCGGTAATCACAAGCCAATTTTGAATAAGTTTTAAAAGTTTCAAAATTTTGGTCACAAATTATTAACTCGGACCCACTGTGCCAATGTATTAGAGTCCGCTGACCTGGGCTCTAATAGCGTTTTCGATTCACTTGCACTGAGTGCGTCCTAGTGCGGTCAATCGAAAACGCAATAGGAAACATAGGAAACAGTGTAAGTTGTGCGCCGGGCATGATTCTAATAAATCGAAGCTTAAGGTTTGGCAGTACGAATTGGCATATCAACAAAATAAGTTTGCCTGTATATATTAATCATTATTGACACTTTTTAAGGCTAAATGCGACCGTCAAAGCGTTAAATTATTTTAAAAAAATTAATTTTAACTAATGCCAAGTGATTTTTAAAATGTTTTATCAACTCGTGCCGTGAAATCTAGACGGCATATCTTAGCTTAAGTGAAAAGTACGTCATTGCACACCTTGATGCTATTTCACAGTAAAGCTAAGTCCAAATTTCAGGTCAAGAGTTGATAAAAATTTCAAAAATGACTTTAAAGCTCGAATTTATATCGTATTGCCGTAACTGAAGTTTACATAATTTATGTACGTATTCATGATACTTCTCTGAGGCTTCCTTAAGTAAGGAAGCTTTTAGAATGGAAATTATTGTTGCCTTATAACAATACTCATTCTAAGGGGTCCCTCATTAAAGGAAATACTATGAATGCGGGCATTGGTGACCTTAGGGATGCCTAAGCTTGCTATTGTTGATTAAATTCAAAAAAGGGGTAAGTTTTCCTAAATTTTTCAATAAATCAAATTTTTTTAAGGTACAGAGTTCTCATGAGGGCCAATAAGGCCGAAATACATGTATAAACTCTTTCCTAACACTTTCTATATTGCCAGTTACTTTTTTTTATTTAATTTTCATAATTTTCATCTGGCAAGAAAACTTGATTTTGTAAAATGATTAAAATGATTACTTTCATTTAATACAAGAATACGACTAATGATTAGAATTTTTATTAAATATAAAATGGAATGTCGAGTAATCACGACAGGTACTTCGGCCGATTCACGACACGACTGTAAATTATGTATTTAATTTCTCAATAACTGTTAGGAATTCTATTTTGATTTTTTCTAAGATTGCATAAATATCTTGAAGGTATTTATGCAATTTTTTTTGGGGGAATTTTAAAACGAGTCACTGACATTAAAATTGTTGTTTACATGTTTAAGTGCCCTGTAAAAAAGATAAATATATAATGGGTTATATTTTATTCTACATGTAAATGAAGTATACATATTGTTGTCTTCAAAATGAGTCAAAGATCGTATCTATTACGAGAAATATTCTGATTTAAATACAACATGTACGCAGTTTTTCATAAACTTTAATGCTCCATATTTGCCAAAATAATTAAAAAAGAGACTAATAAAAGGAAAAGTGTTTTATTTTTTGTTTGTAAAATATGTAAATTTTATTTTATCAAAATTAGAAAACATTTTTCATTTGATCACTTTTCATCTATAGTGACCATAAACTTGATTATAGGAGATACGGGGGAATGAGAGCCATTTAAGAAAAAATCAATGTATTTTGAAAAATATAAAGTATATTCTCTCAACAATTTTTTACTGTTTCGTATAAGAAAAAACCATTAAAATGATGTGACTATCTTTAACAGAAATTATAATATATTCGTTTAAAATAAAAACGGAATTGGCTCTTATTGTCCACATTTGGGGTAATGAAAACCATGAAAGAAGGCAAACCGACTGCTGCCTAAATAAACAAATAGCTGCTATGTTAACAATATATTAACAAGGGAGTAATATGAAATCTAAACATTCTCCAGAAAATAGTACCTGACTACTTATTTTTTCTATGAAAAATTACGAAAACTAAGACACAAGTCTGATTTACTTGTACTCACTGTCATTACTAGGATTACGATAAATGGATACTTCTAAACCAGGCCGGCTCTTATTGCCCAAGGGCTCTTATTATCCGACAAGTAAATATAAAAGCATTTTTGAATTCCAAGTAACGTCAAATATCAAATGGTTCTTGAAGGCACAGAGAGAAAACACTTAAAAATAATGTCACATTCTGAAGCTGTGTTGTTACATCGTGAATCAATAGAAGTAGATTAAAACAGTACTGAGATAATTATTTAACATTAATAACAACAATACACTAAGAGGATTGATAGAATAGATTTACCTAGTTATTTATAGTCTGCAGAATTACAAAATATAAGTACGTTAAACGACCAGTATATCTATTTATCAATATTAAAATCTTCAATGTATTACCACATTATAATTCAAAACGATCAGATTTCGATTATGCTTATGACTAAATCCATTACCGACAATATTACAAGATAAGAAGGAAAGATATGTTAAAAATAGTAAAACGGTGTTTCTATTGGATGCATAAATTACTTAACGTTTCGCCTTATATGTATTTCATATATTAATTTTGAGCTTACACCATGACAATCCCTTCGCCTCCACCATTTTTCATTGTACACGTGAAAACTTCGTTATTCGCAAAACTTTTTCCATACATAAAAATAAGCACGAAAGAAGGCGCGGGCTCGGTTTACAAGTGCGACCCGAATTGGAACCGGGTTAATGTAACAACAAGGCTTCGTCAAATGCGCAATATAAAAAGCCGGGAATAAAAAAGAGCGGCGAAAAGTGGAATTAATCTCGAGACTCACCGAAACTCCTTCCGTTCTTTGCAAGTTTTATTTATCTCATTCCTCAGAGAAAAGCGCTATAAAAATGTAAGTACAACGTTTCAGTAACACAGGATCTGTTAACTGATTTATGACACATAGTAATCCGTGTAATTGGTAAGACAAGGGAGGAAATATATTGTAATAAACGTATTAATGATAAAGACTGCAATAGAACGGAGTCAGCTTCACGTACCTCCACAGTTTATTTATCTTTACCACGTATGCTTCAACATATTTCTTCCTTTGTCTTACATTATACATCTCGGTTTACAAATGGCATGTAAGCGCATTCATATTTTTTTAATAGTTTAAAAGCACTGAAAGAAAAGAACATTCATTAAATGTACTAAAGTTTTGGTCGTCTGCCTTAGCATTGTTTATAGTAGTATCATGCCAATTTGCAAGTATGTAGTAATTGGATTTCCCTGCTAATTAATTTGTAAGAAACTTCCAATATTTAGTTCGAAATATAGAATTTATTTAGAATTTATAGAGTTTCGAGCCAAAGGCAAATTACTATTAAATTCAACGATTTGCGTCTTTCTCTGGATCTCCGGTGCAAGAGAGTCCCGAGCAAGCTGCAGCGATGCAGAGAGCGGGATAATAGTTCGGGATATTTTGGGCCTGCGTACTTAGAGTATATCGATCGCCACCCCCGCCTGCGGTACCACCACCTCCTGGTGGTAGCGGTGACCTCGGCCTGCAGTCGAGAATCGCGCGTTCGGGGACGACCACCTCCGAACTCCGACCAACCATTATTGTGTTCGGCACCACTGCCTACTACCACGTATTGTGTGTGTTAGAATATTTCATGAACTTACCACACGTGCGGCGAAAAAATCGCCCCGTTCGTAGACAGATTTACGAAAACCTACGTTTCGAATCTCGTTCGTCCGTCATCAGTCTATCGGTTACGTTCTCGCCGCCTGATAAATAATTCGCCAATATTGTTGCATCACAAACAAACTTTATCATGTGCTACCCCGACCTTCCAAGAACTTCGAAAGACTTTGCGGGGTTGTGATTTTAATGGCCGATGCGGTGCCGTGCTTATTGTTACCGGGGTTATCGTGACGTCTTGTGAGTAAAACTGTCTCTTTAGACCCTTAAGGACCGTGTTTAAAATAATATGGTTATTTGGTATTGACTGTTTCATCATGTGCGGTAAGTTCTTTTTTTCAAGCGTACGATTAACACATTTGCCGCCAAAAAACTATATGTAACTTTAGTGTTAGTTGTTACAATATGTACAATCAAAATAAAAATTAAGCGGAATTCACTTTCCTACAAGAAATCGACTTAGACTAATGTATCAAATAATAGGAACGAGTTAGTAATAAATCTAAACTGCGAATATTCTGCATTCATCAAAGTGCTAAAGTATTTGTTCATGGATCAGGAAGATATGGAAAACATTTTAAACGATGCTGAGACAATGAGTAAATTTAATGTTATAAAAACAGAAACCTTAGAAAAGTAGCAAAAAAGCACTCTTTAACTTAGAAAATGGAAAAATAATGTAAGGAACGGCATTCCGACGTTTTACAATGCGAAGGGTTAAACTAAGACTTCGCTTACGAGATGGATGTTATGGTCTTTGTTTTATTTCCTTCGCTACGTTTCACACTGCGAAATATTTTTTTTAATGTTAAAAATTGCTCTTTTCTTCCAACTTTTGCCACGATTACGAAAAGTATTTTCATAGTCTTAATGACTACACGTAAAGCGGTATATAAATAATGATTGTGATATCTAATATTTAATAATTAATTTATTTAATTGTAATTAACAGGGACATTAACAATTATCATAAATTAGGTAATCATGAATCAGGCAACATGCCTGGCGACAATTTCACAATCCAAATGGACAACGGCATTTGTGCATAATTCTTAATTTGTCTCGTTTTCTAGTTCATTTTTATTATTTACTTGCTGAATTTCTTAAAACTAAACTTATAAATTATTAAATATAAGTTGCTTAAAAAATAAAATTAGTTATTGTTTTTTGTTGGTGTATTTTCTTCAAGCCTTAAAAGACTTGGCACAAATGTAAAGCCATTGCTTGTTGAAAATACGTATGTATTTGTACAAAAATTAATTTACATTTAACCTAACATAGTTAATGTGTAAAAATGTTCAATATCCCAACAAGAAAACTATAATTATTTGAAATTTAGAAAGCGACAAGTGTCCAAAATACACGGCTGCTCAGTTAGAGAGGATTCCAAGGTGCTGCAGATATTTAAGATGAGTACATTGCCACGATAATTTTGGACGACGAAAAATATTTTATATTACTTAATTCCAAAATAAAAGGAAACGAAACGAAAGCTTTTATACAGACAACATTGAGAACGTTCCTAATGACGTAAGATATAAGAGAAAAGCGAAATTCGAGGACAAGATGCTACTGTCATGCGCTATTTCGGAAGCTGGTATTTCAAGATTTGTTGGGCGAGTTAGGGGTGAAGCTGTAAATCCAGACATTTAGATTAAAAGATACCTCCCTAAATTGATAAATTTTATTCAAACACGTCAGCTTCATAATAATATTATATCCTGGTAGGATTTGGCATCGTGTCATTATGCAAGAATAACCCAAGATTGGTTAAAGCAACAAAATATCCCATGTGTACCTAAAGAGGATAACCTTCAGAATATTCCCTAGGCCCGTTCTATAGAAAAGTTCTGGGCTTTACTCGGTAGAAAAATGAAGAAAAGCTACGACGAAAAATCTACCAAAAGAGAGTTTAACCCACTTATCGTCCAATGGCTAACGAGAGGCAGTCGCATTAAATTGCGAACCATTGAAACCCACGGCCCTTTATCTGCTTTGTAATACATTGTAATTTTTGTTAACTTATCACTGAATAGTTTTCTTAAGTGTAAATTTAAATAAAACAATTACAGTGTATATTATTAGATTTGAAAAAAATTCTCAAAACTTTTGTTACATACGTTATACCAGTAACATGTCACGTAGAAATCATTACCTAAAATCCATTCACGATCTTTTTAGATTCAGAGTAGGCCATGTTAGAGTGACATTTTTGTTGGTATCACTAAAAAATACATTTGTCAAAAAATTGATTAACAATGGTCGCGTTCATCAGAACAAATCACCTTGTGATGCGTTTGCGATTGCTGCTGCACGTCTGGTGAACGATTACTTCGATTTGTGATTTGTTTACGTTTGCGCAAATGTCAAGCGGAAGTAAAAACTAACCTCACTCATTTGAAACGTGAGTTGAGACCACGAAAGTACGTAAGAGAAAATCCTTTGAGCCGCGTTTAATTAATATTAATACTTACAAAATATGGATTTACTAGAAAATATATTATTATTTGAAGAAAATGATCCAAATGTAGATGGTATTCATTTTGCTTTAGATTTAGCTGAACCTGTTTATAATGAAAATATTCAACATGATAAGAAAGTACGAAATCTAAATTATTATGAATTAACTGTTCCAAACTATACAGATATACAATTCCAGGAACATTTCAGGATGTCACGACAAACATTTCAGGTAACATACTTAACATACAAATTTTGTGAAATGATAATATCAAGATATTCATCACCTGTAATAAAATTAAATGAAATTTAAAAAGTTTATCTATACACAACGTGTTATCTTCTAATAATTTATGCATATCTTCCGTTTCAGTTATATTATAAATTAGATTATATAAATAAGACCGTGTATCTTCCATGCAGACGTTCTCATGTCTGACGTTTCCGTGACGCTTTCAACACGTTTGTTGCTGGCAGCGCTAATCCAGCGTTAAAATTTTACGCTTAAAAAAATGGCGTTTGATAGTAATCATACACCAAACATGTTTGTAATATAAGCACCCGTTCATCAGAAAAATTACCAACAGTTGGCCAACCGCTTGCAATCAATTACTTCTGATGAACGCGACCATTTATTTTTAATTTTATGGTTATATTTTTGAAAACTACCACTGCCAATGTTGCCAGTTCGACTGAAGCAAGACTGAAGCACACCCTGAAAACGAGAAGTATCGTCCCGAACAATTGATAATTATTTATTTTTTCATTAAGAAAGTATTACATGCAGGTATTTAAATAACAGGATCTTCTTGCTGTCTTATAATTTGCCTCGATCAAACCATGCACTGAACCTCATTTAGAATTCTGTCTACTTTCACTAACCCCTCCAATACGCAAACCTTCAGACTCTTCTGTTAAAATCAGAGTTCTTCAAATCTGCTTATATTTGCAGTGCATAAACGTGGTATTAGTTTGGGTTGCTAAAAGGATCGCCGCAGTTTGCATATAAGTTTCTACACTATAAAATTTTGATGCCAAATTACATGTTCTGATTCCATAGAAGAATATAATTCATCATCAATTTCTGATTCTGAATCAGATCTCCTAATGCAACAATGAAAGGAGGAATATTTGCACACGAAAAATTTCCCATATGTTTCGTGCAGTCTTCCGAAATTAATTTTTCACAATGATTATACAAATTTTGCCACATGTCGGGAGTACATTTTGAAAGAGCCTCACGCCATAAATTTGCAACCCTATCTTTTGATAATGGTTGCGAATTTATGTACTTATTATAAATGCCTTTACATTGCCCCCATGCCATCTCAATAGGATTGTATTGACATTGGTATGGGGGCAATTTAAGAATTTCAATTCTTCAATATTTCGTCAGTCGCGTATCGTTTTGTTGTTCCGTCTGTACTAAAAGGCTTAATTAATTCCCATAATTATTTTTTTGTAACTTTGCCCTCAAATTAGACATTGTGTTTAACCAACCAAAATGTGGGTAATTTGTCCAACTGCACCCAGTCTTACGATACATTGTCCATCACTCCCACACATTTTCGTTGCAACTTGTCTAGTACAGGAATAAGCTGATTAACCACCCAAAAATTTCTGTATTCATGTTTTTGTGGTAGTCTCTGCCATTGTTCGTCAAGTCAAGTAACAAGTCACACCCTTCCAAAAAGCCAAGTTTTGTTCTCGCATGCAAAATTGTAAAACGTTTCCCTTCACTTTTAATTTTGGTTGGATTACTTTTCAAATCTGTTTCATGTATCCATTGACGAACCGCAGACCCATTTTGGTAGATCCAGGTTTCGTCTAGGTATACAAATATATTTTCACCAGAATTTTGAAACTATAAGAATATGCTCAAAAAAGAAATTTTGTATGCAACGACGTGTTTTTGTTTACATAAAATTTTGCGTCCTTTAACCATTTTGTGTTTGTAACCCACAGATTTCATAATTTTGAATAAAGTTTTTCTCCCTCCTTTAAATTCCAAAGTATCGCGAGCGTCTGCAAGTAATTTGTCCAAAGTAAAATATTCGTTTTTCAAATTATATTGCCAAATTAATCGTTGCAAATCTTTCCGAAACATGTAATTTGTAAATATACCCGTATGTTTACGTCTTCCAGAAAGAGAAATTTTTAAGTTGTCAGGTCCTCCTTTTAAAATTTTAATTATCATACATCGCGAAATCTAAAATATTAAACATTAGAAAATAAAGCTGACTTAAATATGTAGAAACTTACTTCATGTATATCCGCCAACCTGCTTATTATTTCATTTCTTAAATCTGGGCGATCTTTTTTGCCGATCTTGCCTATTGAGCGCTTACTTCCTCCGCTTATGATTTTTAGCATTTTGACAGGATTATAAATAGAGGATGTATTTGTTTTAAGTTACTTTTTTACTTTAATCATGATACCGTAGTCCACGTTATTTACGAATTGGCAATACAGCCAGTACAGCTGACGTGACACTGTCATTCTTTTTTCATGCCAGATTTTGACTTCCATCAAAATACATGTATGTAACTTAACGAAAATAAGCATAGCCCTTTAGAGTCTAAAAAGGTCGTGAATAGGATATAACTTTGCGATGGTACAGTAGCGAACATAAAGAATGTGATACTATTTTTTTAAATAATATCCTGCTTGAATGGGCAGATCTGAATTTAGACTATATTGCTGTAATAATCAGACTTTAATTGCAATCCTCTTCGTTATGGTATTATTATTACATGCTTAAAGGCCAACTATAACGTATATAACAGTAGTTACTCAAACCTATTCGAATTTTGGAAGAAAAAATCGGACGGATTGAAGCCTAAAAAATCTAAAATGTTTTGACTATGGAAGAGATGGAAAACTTTCTGTACCTCTCTCCAGATGAAATATATTCAATGAATAAAGTAAATGAAGCTATTTTTAATATAATTTAGAGGTACTTAACTAAAATTTTGCTGAAACAGTTTTGTCTAATTTTCGGATTAGCTGTGGCCGCAATAAGACTTTGTTCAGCTATAAGTCGACGATATTCAGGATCTAAAGTGCTCATTCCTGATCACTTTGCGAGATAGTAAAACCAAGAGAAATCGAATGTTTACAGTAGTTGACCAAGAAATTGCAAGACTCTTTGGAAATTTATGAAGATGCCACTTTAACCCCAGTAAACATTGCTAGTAGACTGAGAGCTAGTAGGATTTACTTAAAATATATCAATAAGTCTGAAAATTAGTAGGAAGGTGCCGACAAGAATACTGATCACAGAACCATGCCGTCCTACACTCTGAAATGGCCGAAAATCCCCCACAGTGAAATCTTTTATACAACTGATGCGATGTAGATTTCGGAATTGAAGTATAAATCAGACATTTTATATAAACCAGTGTGTTTTTTAACATGTACATATTTCTATGTTAGGAGAGCAACTGGGACGGCCTTACGTAAGTGCACGAGTACGAGAGAGTGCGTTTATTGAGTTCATCCCTTTATTCTTCTTTCCGGCCATCTCAGAGTATAAGACGGATGGTTCTGTGTCTAGTGACCTTATCGGTACCTTCCTACTAACTTTCAAGCTTGTTGAAATACTTTAAGTAAATCCGTTGCTAGCTCTCGGTCTATAGTCCCTGTTTCTTCTTAACGTACAGGAATTGATCATTTGAATTTTACGGATTTTATTTTTAGGTAGCTACAAAAATTACATCCGGTATCCGGTCTCCTTGCAGTTAAAAGCCTTGTAATATTTCGTAATTATTAAACAATAAGAAGCAACTAGAATGTATAATTATAATCATTTATTAATACTGTTTTCCTATTTTGGCACGCGACGTTCCAAAGATCAGTTTTGGTAAACTGCTAGTTGGATACTTTTGTTAGTAATTGCACTTAAAAATTCCAAGAATTACTAGATTTTATTTTGAATTTTTCACATGATATTCGCGTGTTACTAAAATGCTCTTCTGGTTACATTCTAAATGGAACTAAAGCAGAATCTTTATAGTGTTCTGGATTCTGGATTTGATGAGGGGGTGAATAAAAATTCACGTGCACTTAGGCCACAATTGGGCCCATTGTACTACCCCCAGGTTCAGCAGTGTTTGATTGTCAGCATTCTTCGAGCCATCCCATCCTTTCGATGAAGCCAAGAACGTCCGTCAGAGGGGCACTTCGAATTCCAGCTATCTTAGGCCAGAACTCCCCTAACATGGGACCTCTGATCGAGGCGAGTGCGAGGCAATCACAGAGGATATGCTTAGCTGTTTCTTCCTCTAAATTACAGCCTCTACAGATTGTCTGTCTGCAAAACCAATATGATGCATATGTTTGTTTAATTTACAATGTCCTGAAAATATTCCTACGAGTAGACGTAGTCTTCTTCTAGGTAGTTGCATACAGAATCGTGTCAGTTTGAGCGAGGGGGCCGTTATAGCCTTTTTTGCTTGGTGACACTTGTCTAGATTTATCCATCTGTCGATATGTCGGTCCTGGGATCTTCGTTTCAGTAACGCATTAAATAGACTTGATGACGGTGCTATGGCCGGTTCGGGGCCCCAAAAGGGCTGCTCCTAGCCCTGTCTAGCCAGTTCGTCTGCCTACTCGTTGCCAAATGTTCCAGTGTGTCCTTTAACCCATATGAGTTGCAGGGTGTTGTATTTGGCCACTTGTTCTAGTGTGCCGTGACATTGGAGTGTTAATCTTGTCGCATACAACCACCGCGACCCCGGTAACTCTTGGTTTTTTGGGAGAGCCGCGTCGTGGGTTCAGACAAATTAGAAATATAGGGCGCCACTGGGTAACTGTTAACGTCCCGGGGTTGTACCCAGTCAACCATCCGGTGTGATCTTAAATTTTTAAATAAAAAAACTCCGGTGACTAAATAATATAATTAATAAGAAAAAGTTTGAAAATATAAGTTTGAATTCTCGTAGGTCATAGCTATGCCCCGCGCTCACAAGAATTGATATTTACACTACTCTTTGAAGTTTATCATTTAATCTAAATACACTTTTAATAATAAAAAAAATATAATTGACTTGAACAAAGAAATTGAAATTAATCACGCGATTATACTTAAAAAAAATAGTATTTTGAAATTTCTACAGAGCGTCTCTATTCCGTAATTTAAATAAAAAGTTTATAAAATTTGAATTTAATTTCATTCCTCGACGAACGTGAAATGGAACAAACACCTCGGAAAAACGTCGGAAACCGTGTGTGAGAAAAACCTGTTTGCTGCAACGAAGTTCCGGACGTAGATCGGCAATGAAACTCGTTTGGCGGCGGTTCTCCGGACTTCTCCACTTATGCAACCCTTGCGAAACACCCTTTTCTCCAACGGGCTCGTGCCACCCTTGGCAAGAAGAAATAGGTTCCGTCCGCGCTTTATTCCACAAAAACGAGGTTTTTGTCAACGAAACGTGACTGCCTTCGGAAGCTTTTTAACAAATTTTAACTGGCAGGGGAACCCACACAGGCTTCCAGAAAGGGTCTAAAGAAAGAAGTAAAAAGAATAACTACCCCTGAGGCTTAGAAAAGTAAAAGAAAATTACCTCGGTTAACACCTGAGACCGTAAACGACCGTTTATTCTTCACCGGTCACACATCTAAGACCCTCCCGCTTTTCTGTTGGCCCCTAACTTTCCCCACTCCACATGTATATTTGGCTGCCCAAAAATTAAAACAAAGCAAACTAAACGCTACAATCTTGAGGATATTTTGTTGCTATTTAGAGCCAAGAGTGCCGCCCTACTATCGCTAGCTATCCTAACGATTTTATTCTGGACACTCCTCTCCAGAATTGCTCTTGCACCTTGCTCTGCTTGGAAAACAGTTGTCAGTTGGCCAAGTGCTATGCTCATGTGAAGGTCCAGATCATCGGAGAAAATTCCTGCGTCTGTTCCTTCCAAAGTCTTAGATCCATCAGTAAAGAAGGATATATCAGGTTTGGGTGCTTCTTCAGCGACCAAAAAACGTTGAAGTGCTTCTTGAATATATATGTAGGTGCGAGAGAGTCGACCACCGCCCCAAAAATTCCACACCCTTTTTGACCGCAGCCTAAGGGCCAATCCCAGTGCCATCTCCTCCACATACATGTTCAGTGGAGGGAGGCCAAGAATGGCCTCTAAGGCGGCGGTAGGGGTGGGTTTCAGTGCACCGGTAGCACTCATGCATACCAGCCTCTGTACGTGCGAAAGTTCCGATGCTGTTGTCGATAGTCGGGCTCTGAGTCACCAGACTAACGGTCCCTAGCAAAGCTTGGGCCTAATTACGGCAGTGTACAGCTATAGGGCGGCTTTTGGTGATGATCCCCAAATTCCGCCCATTGCACGGCGAAACTGCCAAAAAGCGACGCATGCCTTTGCTACTTTTACATTAACATGTTTATCCCAATTCAGTTTCCGGTCAAAAATGACTCTCAGATATTTGACTTCGTCTGAAAAGGTTAATTCAATTTGGAAAAGTTTGGGGACTCTACGGATCTCAACTTTTCTCTTTTTTGTGAACAGAATCATTTCCATCTTTGAGGGATTGATTGCCAAAGAGTGTTCTGTGCACCAGTTTTCGATCAGTGTGAGTGCTGTTTGCATTAGGTAGCACAGCACTTGTTCATATTTTCCATTGAGCAGGATAGTTATGTCATCTGCATATTCTACTGTGTAGAAGCCTGCTCCATTAAGTTGATGGAGGAGGCTGTCCACTACTATGATCCATATTAGGGGTGACAGAACGCCATCTTGAGGACAGCCTCGGCTTATCGTTCTACTAATAGACACGTTTCCAACAGTAATGTGTACCGCTCTATGTTTCAAGAGCTGTGAAATCCATTCCCAAAGAATGTGGTTTACTTCATGTTCACGTAGTGTCTGTTCGACACTGTTGAAGATGATTTTGTCAAACGCACCCTCTATGTCTATGATTACTCCTAAGAACATTTTTATCGTGTATCCATTGGTTATAGAATTACTTCATACTGACTTAACGTATACCACATTAACATCCTTGAGCTCAATAAAAATTATTATTATTAAGGTTGTACAAACAAAATGAGATTTTTAAGGAAAATAATGTGTATACTTGGAAATGTTCCTAGTTTGTTACTATCTTATCACTCACTTATTAAAACAACCAACTCACTTGTAAATTCCCGTTGCTTAAGTTTTTTCACGATAATTTCTGTTTTGTAGTCGTCGAAATTTATTTTTTATAAACGTAGTAGCAATTTGTACGTATCTGTAAAATCAATTCTTTCAACTTTAAACCAATATCAATTATGCACAATGTGGTTTAAAATACCCGAATTTTTGCTATTCATGTGGTCACGTACTCGCAACGAATATGCACGATTCCCATTTATCGAGTTAGTTTTACGTGCGCGCTTTTTCCAGCACTATTACATGGATGCAGCCAAAATCTACACTAAAGATCTCGACTGATATAAATGCAAGGCAAACGATTTTTCTCAACCTCAACAAAGTAGATATTGACTATACGACTGTTGTAATTAAATATTCAATGCACTTTAGTATAACCTGCCATAATGTCATCCGTTTTCTTTATTTGAATAACATATGCGATAGACATCGCACTGATAGGTCTTCATAATTAATAGTCACATAACACATAATAATAATACAAGTGGTTATTAGAACTGTGGCACTATATATTTAGTTACTAATTTTTCACATTACCGTCGGTCGAGGGTTTGAAGGCTTATACTTCGATTCTTGTAAATCGAAGAAAATTAAATCAGTTTTATTCTCCTCCGCTGTGCTTTCTTTAGTTAAGTTAACGCCAATGCATATTAACTACAAACACAAAAAAACAAACGATTTCAGAAAATAAAATCAGCTCCCTAAGTAAATACTCTTATAAAAATTATGAAGGCAGAGCGAATTACAATTTCAAATTCGGCACGTTTCTCTTCTTAAATATTTGATTTCGCTGTAAGAAGGTGGCAAAGAGAATCCTCATCGCAAGTCGTGCATTTCTTATGTTGATTTATTCCTCAGTACTTCGACATGATGTTCTGGCGCACGAACACTCTCCGATCGAGCACATCGCCAGGAACCGCCCCAGGTGATTTAAAACAATTTTCCTTACACCGAAGCCGCAGACGAACAAAGAAAAGACTGATGCGTTTTCTTACCCCCAGAGATCGCCAGATTATTTACCAACGGATATGAAAGTTTTTGCCGTGGAAAAAGAAATTCTGTTGTTTCAATTAAAAATTTTGAGTAAAATTTGCTCAAACAAACATAGTAATGTTTAGAGTGACGGCTACAATGCGGAAAGTAATTAGTGCTAGTCAGGTCTTATCATCATATTAGATTACTCGAGAGAAAATACCGTGTATATTATCTGTTTGAGGGCAGTAGTTGCATAAAGTTAGTTTGAATATGGCGTGTAATTTTCATGTTATATAAGCGACGTAAACTTTACAATTATGCACGGTTATGTCGGTGAAATAATTTTCATTTACTTCACCATTTCTGAAGGTGAAAAATGTATTCGGAATTATTATCTGCAATGGCCACTAAACTATGGAGTTTTCTATTAAGAAGTGCCGCTTTAGTTTGAAGAAAAAAGAATGTTTTTGAAAACGTGCAAATATTTTTATTTTCATTTCAAATACAAAATCCAAGATTAACATAGAACACAATATCTTTAAGTGACCAATTAAAATATTGTGTTTGAGAACTCGGATCGTTTGTAGATTGGTGGCATAATCTTTATTCTTGGCGTCTTGGCGTTGCCCCAAAGGAAAAAACCACTAACAATAAGATAGAAATGAGTCTCATCACTTAGGATAGTTTTTCTGAAAAAATGCATTTCCAACAAATTAAAGCAAGTATTAAAGAATTAAAACTAGCAATCTGCTAGTCTTAATCCTTACAACAGCTGTAATTTGTAAGCGTGTAGCTACAGATCTTTATGCAAAATGCGGTACCTACAGGCTGGTCTTTGTGATATTCTATTGCAGTGAACACATAGGAATAAACAAATCTGGATTTTCTGCAAACTTTCAGCTACAGCGGCAATATTTTCAGCGGATCTGTCACTACGACGAGGGACTGGCATCTTCACATCAGTAAATTGACCGCTGTGTTCGAATTTAGTAATTAGCTTCACGATTAGTGACTTAATTGTGACTAAAAACTTCATGAACTTTCCCCGCGCAATGTTCTCCATATTTATAGTAAATTTTCTCTATTTCTAAGCGTTGTTGGAGCGTATATTTTTCCATTTTTATAAATCGTATAGTTGTCATTTGACGACTGTCTGGAAAGTAAAAATATTAAAATCTAAAGCTAGGAAATTTTTGACAAAATTTAACTAATGCAAAATGGATGATGATATGACTTTTATATATTACTTGTTGAAAAGACTTATGTATTTGTACAAAAATTAATTTACATTTAATCTAACATAGTAAATGTGTAAAAACTTTCAATATATCAACAAAACCATGATTACTTTTATTTTTTGAAATATGCATAACATACCAGTAACCTGTCACGTAGAAATCATGACCTAGCTTTGCGATGGTACAATGGCGAGCATAGAGAACGTGATACTACTTTTTTCTGGATAGTATCCAACTTGAATGGGCAGTTCTGAGTTTAGGTTATAATGCTGTAATAATCAGACTTTAACAGAAACCCTCTTCTTTATAGCCTTATTATTAAAAGCGTAAATGCCAGCTATAACGTATACATCAGTAGTTACTCAAACTTATTCGAATTTTGGAAGATAAAAATCTAAAAGATTTTGACTTTGGAAGAGATGGAAAGCTTTGTATTCTAATCTCCAGATGAAATATGTTCAATGAATAATTAAATGAAGCTATTTTAGTATAATTTAGAGGCACTTAACTAAAATTTTGAAACAGTTTTCTCTAATTTTCGGAATAGTAATAAATAGCAGTAAGAGTTTGTTCAGCTAAGTCGACGAAATTCAGGATCTAAAGTCCTTATTCCTGATCACTTTGCGAGATACTAAAAACTAAGAGAAATCGAATGTTTACTGTTGTTGACAAAAAAATTACAAGGCTTTTTGGAAATTTATAAAAGATGCCACTTTAACCCCAGTAAACATTACTAGTAGACCGAGAGCTGCGATGAATTTACTTAAGGTATTTCAACAAGTCTAAAAATTAGTAGGAAGGTACCGACAAGAACACTAGTCACAGAACCATGCTGTCTTACATTCTGACGAACTGAATAAACGGGCTCTCTTGCACTCACGCGCTTATATAAAGCTGTCCTGCTTGCTGTCACAGGGAAACCTTTTACACATGTGATGCGGTCTGATGCAATGTAGGTTTCGGAATTGAAGTACAAATCTGACATTTTATATAAACCAGTGTGTTTTTTTTTTATTTTGAACATACAATGTAAATATTTCTATGTTCAATTTGAAAAAGAACTTATCAATGCATTACAGGATATGCAATACAATATGCAAAGAAGCTTCAACAAAACCATAATGCTATCACTATCAATTATGAAATGTCATGATTTAAATCCCGAATCTTTAAGAAATACTTTGTAAGTATTTGGTAATTGCTTAGCATATCGTTAAAAACGTTAAAACCGTTAGAACGTACATTTTCATAATTATTATTTGACGACTATCTGAAAAGTAAAAAATATTAAAATCTAGAGCTAAATAATTTTTGACAAAATTTAACTGATGCAAAACGGATGATGATATGATATCAAACAAATCGCAGGTAAAGAATTTCACTTTTATACATTCTCATGATGCTTCATTTTTATTTTTACCAGCCGTAACATCAACGTTTTGCCTAAGAACTTCAATCCACCTGACTGTCCTGAGCCCGACTTAACGAGCGCTATTGGAGGTACTATGTCTAAATGTACAGACATCAAGGACTTCCTCCAGAAGTGAAAAAAAAGCAACCAGAAAGATAAACCAAAGTAATGTTCAAAAGATAATGCGATGTACACAATCAAAAGGCCGCCAATTTTAGAATGGATAATAATTTTAGCATTTGTTTGTAATAACGTGTGAGCAACAAAAATCAGATTAGCGTAGGCAGTGCAAAGAAAATGTATGTCTGTGATTAACGCAGCGTCAGGAAAAAGTCGCATTAGGAAAAAATACAATAGGATTGTAGAAGCGAGTTTGTATGACCAAATGTTACTAATTATTAAATTCACTTCACATTTTTGTAAGAGAAATTGCTTAATTATTGTTGTACTTGTTTTATAGAAGACAGTATTACAAAAAATACTAATATGTAGAATAATCTTCTGGAATACTGATTTTCGTAAGAGAATCGAAAATATCTAAGATGTTTGTGGTATTAAGTTTTACTATATTTGGTATTTTGTGGCAGTTTTCAATCAATATTTTTTTAATATATTTACAGGTGAAATTTAAAAAAATGTATTAATAAATGACACAATAAATTTGGAATGGCAGCAGTGCGATATAAATTTTACAAGAAATTATATGAAACGTTCTGCAATTTTTAGTAATAAATAAAATAAATAAAAAATTTTAAAACGTGTCCGCACATGCCTGTGGTCCACGCATAGAATAGATAAGTTCGGTAGTATAAAGACGTTTGTATATGTAGGAATTAAGTCTTTTTAATTATACAGGATATTTGTTGTACTTCGTTAGTTTGAAAATATTTATAGCCTAACAATTTAGAAGAATTGACACTTACGTATTAAGTTTGATCGTGAAGATTTTTATTTCCGATCTTACTCGATTGCCTCGGCGCATGTTCTCTCTTTTTTGTGTCATCTTTAATTGTACGCAGTATCGCAGAGCTTGCAGCCATTGCTATCTTTGTGTTTGTTAATTTCTATGTGGATTTGAATACGATAAGTAAATTTAGCTCCTCTCATTTTGCTTAAAATTTGATTACTATTATATAGATAGGTTATGGAATTTCAAATAGAAGAAAATTGGGTAAAACGCATTTTAATAGAATGGGGACTTCCCTCTTTGGCGTCAGTATTTGAAGGTAAGACGTAAATGAAAATAAATATACATTACGTAATATATCTACAAAGAAATTTGCCAGTATTACATCAATATCTATTTCACGATAATTGTTTTTAATAGTTATTTTTTTATACAGTTATAACATAGTTAATAAAAAACAGTTTCACTTCAGTGCGTTATGTTTTGTAAAACTACTTACTATTTCTTATTTACTCAAAGTTTATTGTGTTACATATTTTTACTGTTCAGGTACAGGCTGTGTTTTTTCATACCTTTTATATCTTTAGTATTGCAAGACATGACACGGTTAGAAAGAAGTACACAAAAATTAGGAAAATGTAGTAAGCCTTATTTGATCAGTAAAGTTATTCGAAAAGTTTAAAATTACAAAATGATCCCTTTTCCCAAATTTATTTATTGATTATTGAACAAATTTTATCCATGCAACACTTACAAGAAAAAAAATATATTTACTGCAAATACATTATTTCAGATTATTTAAAATAATTAAAAATTAAAATTTTTCACTCAAATTTGGGAATTGGGGTTGTTTGGTAATTCTAAACAACTTTTATTAATAACTGTCTTCATCAAATAATGCCTACCTTGTTTTCTTAATGTTTTGGAATTTGTTCTCAATCCTAATAATACAATACAAAAGATTGGCAAATGTCCACCGGCAAAAATTTTAAAACGATCTGTTCATAAATTAAATGCGTAGGTGTGTAAATAAGTATAACACAATGTACACAAATAGAATACTTTATGTACTTACAATAAATTAAGAAAAATTATACAGATTATTTATTTTTTCCCTGCAAAAATTCCTATTCAGTTCTACAATTTGTTGATTCAAATATAAAATTTTATCGAAAAAAGTCATACAATATGTATAATAAAATTCTATAATTTTATGTTAAGTTTTCATATATATTGTATGGGTTATATATACAACATTTAACTAAAATTGCTTTGGAATGTGTAGATTTGGTACAATGTATGTAAGTGTTTCTCCAAGAAACTCACAAATATTGGGTACGTTAATCAAAATATTTTGTTTGAAATAACAACAATAAATGAGAATTTACAGCAAATTTTCTGTGTATTACCCACACAAAATTGTGAAATTCATTATTGAAAGTTATATCAAACGTACTTACAATTTTTAATTTCAATTTTATTGAAATGTGTACTACAAACTATTTCTGTCCTTATTTGTATTATTTTTTGTTATATAATTCTACAATTGTAGAAATTTTTTCCTGTGTAATCTGACAGTTTAGAATACTTACATACATTTTTTTTTGCACCACCCACTGTAATCTGATTTTTTTGTTGTTCACTTTTTATACATAATATGGAACATTTATCAAATAAGCTTTAATTACATTTCAGTATAAACCTTTCTAGTGTCTTAAGGTTATTGTTTTTAAACTTTAAATTCTCCTAGTTTTTTTCTGGGCCATATTTTATATACGGTTTAAAAAGTAAGTAACATATAAATTACGTAGATGAGTTGAAAAGTCCATGGAATTAAAACAAAGAACTGAATTTGCGCACTGGAATTGTGGGTATTTTTCAACATATTCTCCTTCCACCTCAAGTGGCAACATTTTTACCAAAAATGATCCAAGCATCAAATTCTTCAAAATAGGCATTTTCTTGCCTGTAAGTACTTTTTCAGACGTGGAAATGGGTGGTAACCCGACGGTGCTAAGTCTAACGAATAAGGCGGCTGTGGCAGCAAATCGAAACCCAATTTTTGCCGTGACACCAAAGTCGTGCGTTATCTTGGTGAAAAATGATCTTTTCCTTTGCTAAACCAGGCCGCTTTTCATTATTTTTTTGTTTTCAATTATCCAGAAGCTTCGCGTAGTATTTACGTGTCATATTTTGCTCTTTAAGAAGGTAATAAATCAAAAATACATCATGTATCCAAAACTTGGAACCCATTATCTTTCTTTACCTTCTTTGGTGGGAATCACTATTTAGATTGTTGTTTTGTTTCCGACATGTAATAGTGGATTCAAGTTCACTATCGACCCGTAAGAACCAATTTATTTTTCCGAAAACACTCCAAACACTCACAAGAAATTTGCATCTGCACGAATTTTTGATATTCCTTGGAAATATTTACAGCATCCGCTATCTCAGACTTCTTCGATGGTCTTTTAATACAATAGTATGCAATTTCTCGTGTAGTGGTATAGAGTCCACTAAGAGATAGAGCTAATCTTTATTTAGCAAGCTTTTATATACAACTTACGATATCTTTAATGATAAATTATCTCAAACGGACACTGGAAAATGGCACAATTGCTCGACGTTTCACTATCGCTTGATAGTTTCTTCCTGAAGAAACTATCAAGCGATAGTGAAACGTCGAGCAATTGTGCCATTTTCCAGTGTCCGTTTGAGATAATTTATCAAACAATTTCACCGGGCAAGAAGCTACCTTCATGATATCTTTAATCTTACATTTTTAATAAAATGTCAGTAAAAAGTGCTTGTGTCGTCGTTTGTATGAGTACGTTTACACGAAGAAATAAATCAGGTTTATTAACAACGGCTGTTACAAAATCTAACACGTGTTCAATTGAAAAGTTCGTCAAGTTGATTTTGATTTTTAGATGAAAGACGATAGAGCGAAAAAGGGATGACTTCCTAAATCAATTGAAGTTTGATGGATAACAATCGTCTAACGTGATTGGTCTGTTATAGAACTTCATTTCTTGAATTAAGTTCCCCTTTCAGCGAGATTATTAGAAATTAGCTGTTTTCAAAAGTTAAACAGAACATCTTTTCTTTGTTTCACGATAACGATCGCTATGGAACATAAGACTTTTTAATCGTAAGTGATCTAATTCAAGACCTACTTCACAATGTTATGAAAATTCAAAGGCTACTTGAAGAACTCTTCAGTTGAACATTTAATACTTTATGTTGCATGTTTGCACTACCTAAAACTAAAGGTATTACAGAAGTGTCTTTTCAAAGTCAATTATTGTATGTGTAATACTATTTACACGTCTTTTAAAGCTGTTCTAAAGTAGGTTTCAGAACATCACGTCTCTTTTAACATCCGCGGCTTTAGTAAAGGAATTTTCAATAACGGTTTTTATGCATGATTTATACGACCATTTACATCGATTGTGGTAACATTGGTTGAATCAAACCTACTTTAAACATTCGTGTAAACGTAAAATAAACTGTGCAACTTGATCGTGTTGTAATGGACGTCGCTCCTATCCTTATTAGTTATTAAATTAAAAAGCGTTAGTTTATTTATATTTTCTTAATATAATGTTTAGGCCAATAAAGACTATTTTTTATTATTATTACTTTATTACATGTGAAAAAAGCATTTATTCAATATCATAGGACCTAATTTCAATGTGTTTTCTTACCTCAAATCCTCATATTTTACTATTTCCGATTTAATTATTACAAAAATCCTATAAAGCATTTTCCAAATTTCATATTAATAAGATCTAACTTTTGTCCAATATGTTACTAACTAAAGGGTTTTCCATTAAGGGCGCTCGAACTTTAAACTGAAATTAAACAAGTTGTGTATGATATATAATTATTTTTTTTATTTGAAAGGGTATTCGATTGCATTATGTATGGAATACGATATCTGCCAAATGACCGCCGCGGGTTCGCTGGACGGCGCGTACCCGAGAGGTCCAATTTTTGATGACTCGACCGCATAAATCGGGCTCGATATCATTGATGGCATTGGTTATGTTGACTTTTAAGGCAACAAACGTCTACAGCTTATTCGCATAGACCCGTGATTTACGTAGCCCCACAAGAAAAAGTCTAATGGCGTTAAATCACACGATCTCGGTGGCCAATTGACGTCGCCGAAACGCAAGATAACCATCCCGTGGAATTTTTCGTGCAGAAGATCCAGTGTAGCATGCGCTCTGTGGCACGTAGCACCGTCCTATTGGAACCATATCTTCCAATTTAGACCATAAAAAAATTGGTTATCATCGACCTGTACCTCTGGCCAGTGACAGTTATGGCGGCCCCAGCGTCATTTTAGAAGAAGTACGGGCCAATGACCCCGCCGTACCAAAATCTGGGTGCATTTGCAACGGGTGGGTCTCGTGTGGATTGTTATCTCTCCAAATGCGATAATTTTGTTTGTTGACATAACCATTCATACAAAGATGGGCTTCGTCGCTAAAGATGATTTTCCATCCGAAATCGGGGTCCGCTTCTAACTGCTTCAAAGCCCAGTCAGCGAATGCTCGACGCTGCCTATGGTCGTTTACCTCCAGTTCCTGGGTCAATTGAATTTTGAATGGGTGCAGGCCTAAGTTCCGACGCAAAATTCGCCAAGTTGAGGTCTGCGAACGGCCAAGTTCTTGAGCTCGACGAGGAATTGACTGTCTCGAGTTATCCTGCACACTCTCGTTCACTGCAGCAATGTTTTCTGCAGACCTCACATTCCGACGACGTACGGGTGTTATTTGATTCTTTACCGAACCAGTTGATTCGAATTTATCCACCAAACGACGAATAGTCGACTTAACAGGACGATTGTGGGCACCGTAAAAATCACGTAGCGCACGGAACGTAGCTCCAAATGAGCACCCGTTTTGATAGTAAATTTTAATAATTTGCACGCGTTGGTCAACACTGTAACTTTCCATGAAGATTTGCCCAACATTAATTACTATAACCTCCAAATTTGACAGCTGTAGCTTCACCAACGTGACCGCTATGTTACTGTCAAAGTTCGAGCGTCGAACCCTTTATATGTAAATTCCCGTTGTCATTTACATCTCCACCCTTGAAGATTATTTATAGCGCTTTCTATTCACTGTTCTAGCGCATTCTCAGAATGTTTTCATCTTATTTTAACTTCATATAATAACAGAGATGGAGATATTTTGGGAGTACTTAAATCAGTAAATCGAAAACATTATTAATTTGTTTAAATTAAATTATTAATTTGTCTATTTCATTTGTTAATTCGTTCGTTAATCTTATTAACACTGTGATATTATCTATACGCAACATTTTTGAATGTGATGATAGTATGAAAAATTAGAATTAGAAAATTTTAAATATCGCATATATTTTATAGTTTTCTCGTCAGTTGAAAACAATCCATGAATAATTTTATCTATACTAATCGATATAATCGATAGAATGGTTATAGATATAGCTTTTCAGTTAATCGGTTACGTCTAAAAAAAAGTCATATTGTCTACAATCTCCCACAATCACTCGTATTTGGTTCTTCCAACCTTCTAACTAATACATATCGAAAGTTCATATCGAAAAGAAACTATGTATTTTTCTTCAGTATTATTTGTATACGTGGAAGTAATTATACATTTTGTATCTTGTTCCTAAAAGGTATTTTTTAACACACTTAAAGTTTCTCACAACGATTTTTGTTCTTCATCAAGTTTTAGCTCTTTTAGTTTCCTTGTTCTCCAAAATAAAAACTTTTCATTTTTCGATATTTATGTTTCTCGTTAAATTTTTCGAAAATGTTTGAATGAACAAAGGAATTTCTTTATAATACTTTAAAGTTCATACCGACAGTGAACATCTTCAGCAATCCTATATATGCCTTCTTCATTTTATAAAGATGTTCCGTAATCGTCTCGCTCTGCTACTTTCGTAGGTTTATCACTAACTTGATTTGGAGATACATCATAGCTAGATCATTTCCAGACTTCTGATTTTTTTGGAAATTACATTTTAAAATAATCACAGAACGATTTTTATTTATTTTCGTCAACGTACTAAAATATTCATAAGGTCTGTAGTGCGTTATTTTGGATTATATGATGTGATCTTATCCGTCCAGGAAGTTAATCGTTCCTTTGTCCTTTACACATTCTATACGTTAGCCTCTTAACAAGCATTTGGATTATTCAAGTTATCTCAGTGTTGCAATTTGTCCTGATCAAGATTCATGATATAGTTATTATTTCTCACTTATTTATCACATGTTCGCTAGTGTCTGAAGTTAACAATAAAAATATTGTCTTCATAATTAGCTTAATTATAAGTTATTCATTTGCATAATCGCTTCAACTGAAAATATGTTATTTAAAAAAGTATATTTATAAAAGATAGAGCCATCAATTAATAAAGGATGGAATGTTTTGCCCAATCTTAATTTCAATTATTTTAGACCTTACATTTTAACATGTGAGAGAAAAATTAAATTAGACTAGAACAACAGATTTTACTACAAATAAAAGCAGACGTCAATTCCCGGCCACCTTTTTCCCCATTATCCCAAAGAATTCCCCACCCAGGCGATACAACGTAAAATCCGATCGTAAATTCCGGCGAACACTAGTTCTCATTATAACGATGTCCGAATCCATTACGTTTAATTTTACGGGCGCCTCACGATAGCTCGCAAAAAAGGCTCCATTACCTTGATCAGAATCGATCCGCTCTGCAAGAACATGCAGAGGAGAAGTTCTTGGCCAATTTCTTTCTAAAAGATTTCATGTGCATTCACCTAATACGAAATGATTTTTTGGTTATGATAAAGAAAGAAGACATTCTGAGAACGTAAGTATAGAAACTAATGCCATTAGTAATGTGAATCATATTAAACGTCATGAAAAATTGATAAACAAAAAATACCATGTGTTTTTTTATTTAATTGCCCTGAGGGTGGGCAGGGATTTTATTTTCCATAGCCACACCTTATGACATTTAAAAAAAAACAATAATGAATTATTAAATGAATCATTTAACCTTCTTAAATGCATTAAGACGTCATTACGGTTCACAATGGCTTCCAGTTCGAACCCTAGTGGACTTGATGGAAGATTCTTTAAGGTTCGATAACGCCAGCTAGAAAATGGAATCTTGGGATCGATCCTGGGGGATGATACAAATTTATGTCGAGGCGCCACCTGCCTGGATCTGATACCTCCCGCAGCATCACGATAAATTACATTCTGTGTTTATTTCTGCGACTTTACGGTGCAATTTGAGTTAGTGCTTGCGCTCTGAATTTTATCTCCTCCTCGGCTAGTTTGGTATCCTGAAGTTATTGTACGGCGTAAAATGGGGTTTGTAAACCTCTCACGTACTTGAACTAATACCGAGAAATGGACACGATGTAAAAAAGAACTCCTTTTCTTTTAGCTCTTTATTATTGCCTGCGGTTTATTGAGTCGAAGTGATACTGCGGTAGAGGTGGGATTTCTTTCCATCAAATCATCTTTTCTTTAGTTAACAAAAATGTTTGGACTCTCTAGTGCAATCAAGGTCAGGGGAGTCTTCGTTAATGTGAATTACCACGTAATTAACAACACCGAACAACGTAAAATACGATAGTTTGATGGAAGTAAGTAATTATTCTTACTATGAGTGTATGAGCTATTCATAAGGTCATTGTACACTATCCTCTTGCTCAAGATTTGGTTCAATTTACAATTTACTTTGTGTGTAGTAAATTATATCAAAGTTTAAATAGAATTTAAAAGTAACTGGAAAAATAGAACTTGGCTTGTTCTAATTTTTTATCGTAGAAAATCTTGTACAAGAAATAGGGTAGTCTGAAACAACCTTTAGTCACATTAGAAAAACCTCAAAAATCTGGGAGTTAAATTTACGTGCGCTTTAAATTGCGTCACCAAATGCCCATTAATAAATAAATGCAGTACCTTTAAAAAAAGGCTTCGATATCTGTTTTCAAACAAAATTTTTAAAATGCACTTGTGTGAATAATATTATATCAGGAAAGAATAAAATCTAATGACTAAATGGACTATCATCTATTATTGAGTGAGTGGCTGTCGAGTTCCAAAGCAGAAGAATAAAAACACCGAACACAAATAACGCACATTTGTTTCAGAGTCTCGGTTATTAAACTTCCCGCAAAATCCAGCGGGAGACCGGCAGAATTCGTGATGGGTTTTCATTTGCAGCGTTCATTTGTCCTTAGTAATAACTGTCACTCGGTGGAAACAAAATGGAAGCAACGAAGAACTTCCATAGTCAGTCGAACACGACGCTAATTTAATTCTAAACAAATCGGTTTGGAAATAATACCGTTTAAAAGCAAAAACTAATTAATAAACTTCTCCTATTTATTTATTTTAGTTATTTTTATTTACCATTTTATTTCTATTTTGTTTTATTTACCATCTTATTTGTTCACGAAATTGAAGTAATAGTGAAGTAATCTGCAGTAGTCAACTGTGTTGTGGAAATATTCTCGCTTCGCAGTCTCTACGGATATCTTGTGTTAAAATTAATAGTGCTTTCAATTGTGAATCGAAAACGCTATAATTAAGCGACCCACTAACATATCTGAACGTAAAATATACAATTCCGGAAGATTGCTTTTAGATATTGCAATTGTACTAGAATCACTTACAGTTGCAATGATACTACAGTCAATAAATTTTAAAACAATACAATATATTTTTTACAACTCTCAATAATTCAAAAACAATAGAATTACATACCCCTCATAATCAGTAATTCTTAAAGAGGAAATGAGCTTATAGGGGAAAAAGGTTTCCTACCAACTTGAAACTTAAATGCGCGTTGCACGTAACTAAATCGCTGCTGCAATATTAAACGTTATGATATCCATTGGGCGTGCATTTATGGCTCGTTACGCTAACAAGTTTTAAGTGCAACTATTAACACTGCTCGTTTATTATATAAAACACTCTCAGACTGCGCTCGACGAGAGGTTTGAACTGCCTGCGTATGTTGTTAATAAAATGCGCCTCTGTAAACTCTACTGGTTGTTTAATTAGTCCGAAATCATTTCCGGAATGAGTCCACTTAAATAATTTCAAGCTCTGCAAAGCTTTGCATTTACGTGCACGCAGATATGCTCCTAGATGTTCATCTAACTTTTTCGGAAAAATGTAAAAACTAGGTGCTAGAGCACAAAGGCCACATTAAAGCTCATGAGTCGTAAACTTCTGCAAACATGTGAAAGAGTAAAAATGTTTATAAACAGTTATGAAAGATTATATTGACTGTCTTTTAAATCTTTTATCTACTTTTACCATGAAATTTGGACATTTTTACTATACTACCTCAAAAAGTGAGGTGACCTATTTTTCAGCAAATTTCATAGCAAAAGTTGATAGATCATTTCAAAAATCATCCGGTAAACGTATAAGTTACATTTGATGTACTTGTGACAATTAATGAATGTGTGCAAGATTTATATTTGCACAGTGATTGAGGTTTCTTTACCCCCAACGAATCATTTGCCGAAGTCTGTTAGAAAATTTGGATGAAAGTAAAACAAATATACTATACAAACCTCTTAACTTTCTAGATTATGATTTGTGAAAGAGCATGTGAGTGATAACGAGATGTTCTCTACATCACAGATATGCGCGTTACATGTGTGCATATTATTGTACGGTTATCGCCGAAAAAAATTGGTACACCAAATTTTTCCCTTTGTAAATGCAACTAAAATTGCGCATTTGTTTGTTTGATAATGTTAAACATTTTGTAAGAAAGGTGGTGATTGAATAAATTCGAAAAGGGCAGAATTGCCGAAGGTTGATGAGATTAATCCCAATAAATACAACGCCTTAAGTTTTTCTTCCCTCTTAAAACAACGCTTATTTCCCTTACACTTGACTATTAAAGTAAATGTACAACTCACGTTGTATTGGCCCCATGTTGGAATGCCAAAAAATGTAGTGTAATAGAGTTTCTTGTAATTTTTAATTTCAAAGAGAGTCGAAGAGATTAGAATAAGAATAATTTCAATTCGAAAATCGAAACAAGAATAATCTCAATTAGAGAGTCAAAGTAAGAATGATCTCAATTAAAGTTCCCACGGACCGACGGAAATTATTTTCTGCCGCCGGTAATCGTAATAATTGGTGTTGGTCTGTGGAAGCCTTTAAAGAGTTTAAAGAGCCAAGGTGAGAATAATTATAATTCCGCGTGGACGCTGCTTTTTACAGCAAAATTTGTTTATTTGCTCATTTCCGTGGTTTACGTCCCTCCAATTAAAAAAGATGTGATGAAACTCAAAGAAGAAAAAGGATAGATTACATAACAAGTCACTAATGCTTCGGAGTTTATGAATGAATTTAACCCCAAATTAAAAGAGATAGAAGAGAGTGAGATAGAAAGTTGGCGCTACCTTCAATATAAGCTGCGTTCATTTATTCAACTCCGTTCACTCTATTTACTCCGCAGAGTGAGAGCGCATAAGTTTTAATACAGGTAAGAGGGAAACAAAAGTGCGAAAAGAATAAATAGAACGAACGGAGTTGAAAAACGAACGCAACTACAATAACCTTACAAGCGTTTGAATTCGAGCGTCCACTATTCGCGCTTGTCTAATCTATCAGTTTGTTTTTCAAATTTTGCCTCGCTTTCAGTTTAAAATTATCCTTTGTCTCTCTGATTTGCAGTTAAGTACATTTAAAATTATTCTTATAACATTCCCAGCAAAAATTACTTACATAATACAAATACTAACCTATAAACTTGTTACTCTGAAACTTATTTTAATTCATTTGAATGTTTTTACTTTAATATCTACTCTAACACTTTCTAAATAACACTTACACTGCACTTGAACACATTAAGTACAATATTCTTTTTAATAATAGTTCAGCGTAGTCAATCTCCACATTTTTTATGAGTAATACCTTCATCGGAACTCCCATCATCCATCTTCCAAATATATCACCCTACGTCTCCGTCTATTCTTTGAATCATTGGCCAATGCTGGGCTGTGACTAGATGTGAAGGTCATCTACTCTTCTCTAGGTACTTGCACAGTTCGTGGAATTTCTTGCTTGTGGAATTCGTTGATGAATTTGATAACTACATTGGCAATGTTATTGTAGTTACCTTATGGTGGTTTGTGGTCCAGAAATGAGTTGGAATGTTGCAACCAATTCTCTGGCTATTCCGGAGAAGTATGGTTTTGTTGGAGTAATGATATTTGAACATTGAAAAATCTCCTGATATCCTATTTTATCATTGTTGATTTAAATTGAGAAAGAGGGATGTCTCCTTCTTATTGCTGGTTGTAAATGGTGTCTAAGTGAGAACTTGAATTTTGAATCGCGCCCCTTTCCGTCTGTTAAATGTATAGGCAGTCATATTTGATTGCATTTATTTGAAAATATTGACATTTACGAAAATACCGCGTTGTTAATTGTAAAGACTGGAGAGAATTTTACGGTGATAATTCGCAAATTATGTAATCATTTGGTTTGCATAATTGGCCGTCATGGCCCGCTATTGGAAATTTAATAAAGAAATTTGAAAGAACGTTTTCATTAAAAGACGACAGAAGCCCTACGCGCCAACGTCCACGAAGATTGGCCGAAAACATCGTCAACCTAACACTTCCATTCGGCATCGTGCCTAGGCATTAAACACCAATCGCAGTATTCTCCATAGAATTAAAAAAAAAGATTTGCACTTCCATACCTACAAAATTCAGTTTCAAGAATTGAAACCTGTCGATCATGGACAGCGCAGAAACTTCAGTAATTTACTCTTAGAACAACAGCAAATTGACGACCTATTCCATAGAAAAAAATCATCATCAGTGATGAGGTAAACGGCTACGCCAATAAGCAGAATTTTCGGATCTGAGAAGAGAATCCACATGCCATACAAAACATCCGATGCATCCTGAAAAAGTACCTCACAGTTTAATGTCCACGTGGGCAGGAGGGATTATTGGACCGTACATTTTTGAAAGCAATGAAGGTGCTTCCGTGACTGTCAATGGCGTTCGCTACTGTATCATATTGACAATTTTTTTTTGGCGGGAATCGAATGGCCTAAACATAAATGAGCGGTAGTTTCAACAGGATGGCGTAACCTGCCACAGTGCACGCGAAACAATGACGTTATTGCAAAAGAAGTTCCCAGGTCGTGTCATCTCTCATTTTGGAAATCAAAACTGACTGCCAAGAAGTTGCAAATTAACCCCTTTGGATTTCTTCCTCTGGGGTTTTTTGAAAAGTAAGGTCTATGCGAACCACCCTGAGACGATTCGACAACTCAAAGAAGAAATATAAGGCAACATTTACGAAATTCATCCGCTTTTACTCAAAAAGGTATTTCAAAATTTTGTTGAACGGGTACAAATCTGCCAGCGGAGCAGCGGTGGCTTTCAACCGGAAGCCAAGATTTCAACAACTTTACCTGTGCTGAAAAAGCTTCTTTCCTGGGGCTAAAAATTGATGTGCATCTGTCCTGGCAATCTCAATTAGCCGATCTGGCTGGTAAAATATCAAGGTTTGTGTATGCTTTCCGTGTAGTTTCAAGATTAGTTTGTGTTGAAGCAGCCATGAGTACTTACTACGCATATGTGTATTCCAGATTAAATTACGATATCATCTTCTGGAGCAATAGATGATGAGCGTCTCCAGAAAAAGTGTGTTAGGGCCATTTTTAACCTGAAAACAAGACATAGTTGTAAAGACTTCTTTAAACAAATGAATATACTTACTTTACCATCCATGTATATTATGCAATGTTGCTTATTTGTAAAAAACAATTACACTGAATTCTTTCTTCAATACGAACTATCACATGCACATAATACAAGAGCGATATTAAATTCATATCTACTAGCGTCGAAAACTCATTTAACTCGAATACAAAGAAACACAATTTGCCAATGTATCAAAATTTTTAATTCTTTAACAACTATCTTAAGGTTCTTCCAACTAACATCTTCAAAAAACAATTGAAATCTATTCTTCTAAGCAGAACGCTCTACTCTGTAGAAAGTTTCTTTAGTGACCCTGTCAATGAACTTTAGTAATTTTTTGTACAAATGTTAGTCAAATATGTTTTACTGTGACGTGTTTTATACATTTAGGCCTTGTTAATTCACTTTCAAGTAACTTTAACCGTCAGTTTATTCCCATGGTAACAATTATTTGTACAATTGTTACAATGACAATAAATCAGAAGATAAAGTTAATTGAAAGTGAATAAACCGTCCCTTACTGTAATATGAAGCAAATATACTTTATTATTATTATCACAGCAATATGTGGATATTTATCTTATCTTCGTCCAAAAACATCCAATGTCAATGCCCAAATTGATGGAAAAAGTAGACTTTTATTCAAGTGCATCGGCTAATAAAGTGATTTATTATCATAGAATATGTTATTGCTACTATAAAACCAACAAACAGAAGAGATACCAAACTTACATTACAAGAAATCAAAGAAATTACAATCTAATGCAAAAGGGTTAGGGAAAGCTTTAAAGAATGCATACATTCTCTGTTTCTGGTAATATTGAGGCAAAATTATATAGCAAGTGAAGTAGTAATTCAAGAAAGTAATATGGCAGTACCGTACGATTTCAGGAAAGTCAACTCAACAACATACATGTCCAAAGTATTTATAGTTTGTTCACTCGAACATTTTCTTGGTTTAGTCTACATATTATTATTATTATGTCTACACATACCACATACTTAATTTAAACTTGTAACGTACACCCATTTGTACGTATTTACATAATCTCAAAAAGCATCTGTTGAAAAAGTAAAACTCTTAACGATTTTTCATTTGCTAATCTAACCATTTCAAACCACATGTTCAGCGGATTAACAGCACCTAAATCGTTGAAGGTACCTACCTTTCATCTTTTTAAAAAATTCGAAAGTGCGAATGCGAGTATACAGCGTTTGTTACGTTACTCAACTATGTTTCTTTTCTAACCTCCCTGCTCGAATACGGACTTTATCGTTAAGGAAACGTTCAAGCGCACTAACTGTAGGGAAAAGGTACGTAAGTTTTTCATTGATTTTCAACAAGCTTAATAAAACCAAAGAAGTTCTTCATGATAACAATGAAGGAAATGGATGTAACACGAAAAAATTTACTTCAAAATATAGAGACAGAAGGTAGCAGAATTTGAAATTGACAAAGGAATCAAATAGTATCCACAACGCTATTTAATATGACCTTGAGATATGGCACAAGGGAAATAAAGAAAACTATAATTGGTCTAATAACGAAATCAAGAAATATAGGTAGTAATTAAAAAAAAAGAACAAAAATAAAAAAAGGCAAAGAATTAATGAGATTGAGCCAAGTGAGAATATCCGATAATAAGTTTAGTTGAAAATTTTCAAGAAGAATTTTTGGACCGCAGGGCAGCGAAAGACTAAGTAATGTGAAGTGGAAAGAAAAGAACAAGCAGGAGCAAGGTTAAAATGACTAGCTTGAGGTACAAAAGATCGTAGAGTAGGCAATAAATAAGAGAAGATAAAGGTTAAGAAATTATGGAAGAGAATAATGAAAATAAAATTGTGATTCTGAAAAGGGATCTGGAAAACTGTAAGAAGCGACCTAAATTCACACTAAATATCTGGGCCATGCTTACAAAAGATTTGCTTTCTATGCCATTGTATCTACAATTCGTAATTATGTAACCATAATGTGCTCTCAAGTCCCTTATTTCCTAAAATAATATAATGTAATATATTGTAATGTAATGTCTTCCTTTTAAACTCCATTTATGAAAACAGTTATGCTGATGGAAAAACTAATTTTTAATGCCAGCACTTATCTCTTTTTAAACAAAAACTCAATCTTAATCATTCGAGCCTCCCCAAAGCGATCTGTAATTTTCAGACGCGTTGAAACACAACGGAATTCAACCACCCGTTTACCGCGCGCCTCGATTTGAATACGACATTAATGAATAAGATAAATTACCGCTCGCGTCGGTTCATTCGAGCGCGCTTTATTAAAGGAGCAACAAATTTTGTCGAATCCGTTACAAGTGCGCGGGTTGATTGATCGATGAAAAATTAATTCATCCGAATATGAAAGAAACACCCCCGAATTGTCGGGGAGATTATCCGATCGCGAATAAGCAGGGCCGCATCAGAGCGGTTCTCATTCGTCTTTTATCGCTTTTTTCATTAAGGCTTTCGCTCGTGTGCGATCATTCCGAGACGACTTCCCTTAAATGACCTGATTGAAAACGTGATGAAAACTCCGTCCTCCCTCAAAGAAACGTGCGATACCTGCCAGCGTTTCCGCGAAATACCCAGGCGCAATTAAGATTGTAATTAATTACGTACAAGTTTTAATTGTTTTAATTCATCTGGTATTCACGGGAAAGCAGCTTTTAAGTCGATGCAATAAATTACATTTCTTAATTCACGTTTACCCGAGGTTACGATACATTTAAATACATTCGTTACACCGTTTTAAAACGTTAAACGTGTTGAAAATTATGGTATATCGTATGGTAGCAATAGTATAGTATATTAAAAGCAATCAACAAACGAGTTACCACACGCCTCACATTAAAATTTAAAATATTTCATAGTTCTCTATTCTCTATATTAATTTTCACGCTTACAGTCAGAATAAACTATAGCGAAGACTTCTGATTTTATAATTGAATCGTTTCATTTCAAATTAATAATGGAAGAAAAGGTAAATATTAAAGGTAGAGGGGGTTTCGAAAAAAAAGAAAAATTGAAACTTTGTGAGTAATAGTAATCGACTCTAGGTTAAACCCAGGAGAATTTTTAAACTTAAATGGAAAACGTTTTACCCTACTAATTTTTTTTTTAATTCAAAAAGTAGGCCATTTTGCCTATACAGGGTGTTCAATTTGAACCGTTCACCATTGCTAACTTTGTTATATTTTAAGTTACAAAGTCGGTCAAATTAGCAAAGATTCTCTAATTTTCATGCTCATTTTAAATTTCTAATCAAAAAAACAATTGCCCTGCTAGTTGTCAAAATATTTGTGCAACCCTATTTTTTTTAAATAGCAATGTAATAATTTTTATAAGCCATTCGGTGGACATTTTTTTTCTCTTTACAATGATACCAAAGTTTTTTAAATTTGCTTACAGAATAGTGAAATAATTTAAGAAAAACCTTTTCAAATGAGTAGGCCATGTTGATATATAAATCTAGTTATCTACGTAATTGACAAATGTTTAATGCGCACATTAAGAAAAACACTATTCGAGTTCACACGTTATTCAAATATTACATTCATTGTGGAAACATAAAATTCAGGATACATTAATAAATAAAACAATTCAAGAAAGAAAACATAACAGTGATAACTATAAATACTGTTCGAAATTTCCACCTTCATGTTGAATACAAGCTGTTGCTCTTTTTATGATGGCTCTGTAGACATTCATAACTTTTCGACGATCAATATTGCTTAAAACGTTTTCAACATGTTGTCGTAAATCTTGTATACTTTGATGACTTCTGGTATACACTTGGTTTTTCACATACCCCCATAAAAAGAAGTCTAGTGGACTCAAGTCTGGTGTCCTCGGGGGCCAACGTATAGGTCCGTTAGTACGTAACCATTTATCTGCAAAGGTTTCAAATAAATAGGCTGCCACTAAGCGCGTATTGTGTGCTGGTGCACCATCCTGCTGGAAGAACATATCTCTGCGTATCCTTAGGGGTAAATTATCAAAAATTTCTTCCAAAATATCTCTTAGAATTCTGAGATATCGTTCACCAGTTAATGTACCCTCATAAATATAGAAAAACACATCATTATTAAATATAGCACACCACACATTAATGTTAAATTTGTTTTGAAACTGATCATCTCTTGTTAGTAAAGGATTTTCATGACTCCAGTAATGATTGTTGTATCGATTAAACATGCCATTGTTGCTGAAATTACTCTCATCCGTCCACATAATTTTCTGAACTATTGCTTCAGGTTGAACTATCAGCCATTGACAAAACTGTAACCTTCTTTGTTGATCACCCTCGTGGAGACGTTGAATTAAATGAAACTTATACGGTTTGTACTTATTGCTTTTTTAAATAGCGATGAACCGTGCCGATACTTAATCCTAAATCTCTAGCGGCATCCCTCACCGAGGCCTTAGGTGCAGCTTCAAAGTACGCCAAAATATTAATTGCCCATTCTTCTTTATCTCTACGATTACCAGCCGGTTTGAAAGCATTTTCATTTGCACGAAGTTTGGCCTCTAATTTCTCTTGAAATATTGTTCATTTGGCGGAATACGGTTCGGAAATCTTTCAATGTAGGTAGTACGTGCCGCACAAGCATTTTTTTGATTAGCAAAATAAATTTCCAACATATCGCATTTTTCAAGATGTGGAATATTCATTTTAATTAATGAAAATAAACTCAAAGAAAATTGACAGCTATAATAGTTTCATTTATTTATTTGTTTACGTGCGAATTAGATAGATATCATAACTGGATTTATGAATCAACATGGCCTACTCATTTGAAAAGGTTTTTCTTAAATTATTTCATTATTTTGTAAGCAAATTTAAGAATATTTGGTATCATTATAAAGAGAAAAAAAAAATGGCTACCGAATGGCTTATAAAAATTACTACATTGCTATTTAAATAATAATAATAATAATATTTTATTTGTCCACAAGACCTTATAAAGGTCAAAATAACAAACATATTTAGGCAATTGCTTAATACGTAAAAATTATTCATGCATTATCAGACAGATATTCATTTATGGAATAATAAGCTTTTGATATCAACAGTTTCCTTAATTCTCTCTTAAACAGCCTTATGTTAATATTCTTAAATCTAACTGGTAGCTTATTATATAACATAATACCCTGATACTTGGGACTCGTTTTGAAAATATTATCGACATTTTCTTTATTTTTATCAAAAGCTTTCGTTATCAAATTTAGATGACGGACAAAAAAGTACATTAGTTGTTTTCTTATATTAAGTTCGAGTTTATTTGCCAGAAGCCATTGATGAGCAGCATTGAGGGAATTTGAACTATGTATTACCAGCTGAGATTTATTTGCAGACGAACTTACTACTGTACAGTCGTCGGCATACTTAAATTGCTATACATAAATGGTATTTAAAAAAAAGTACGGTTGCACAAATATTTTGACAACTAGCAGCGCAATTATTTTTTTGATTGGAAATTTATAATAAGCATGAAAATTAGAGAATCTTTACTAATTTAACCGACTTTGTAACTTTAAAAATAACAAAGTTAGCGATGGTGAACGGTTCAAATTGAACACCCGATATAGGTTATTTTTTCTAGCATCAGCTCCGCCACTTTGAAGACCTTCAACGTCAAAGTTGGCACAAATTCATTAAGCGCGGAATTTGAATTAAAAAATGTTTGCTCAATCCGAGAACACAGTGTAATTTTGAATTTTTTTTTGTATGAAATGGTGTTTAGATGTTCACCGTTGGGTATAGATGTTGACACTCGAGTATATTTCTCCTCATTTCTCACCATTTTTTTTATCAATTATCGCAAATTTTCATAGGTAACTGTACTGAGCTTTGTAAAGCTTTGAATTTAAACGCCTGAATTAGCGTTGACGTTTTCCATTAAAAAAAAATTTTCACAAAGTGAAAAAAAACTGTGAAAAATTTGTGTCTGATAAAATGTCGTCGAGACTAAAATCCAAGAACTCACTGTTTGTAGTTGGTACAAAGCAAGTTCATTCATCAATGTCTATTAGAGCCCGTGACGTCTATAATAAATCTTATACTTTTCCGGCTCTCGAAGGCGGCATTCTGATTGGAGATTTTTCTTGTATTTCCCCGGGTCGCATATGGGAAAAATGGACTTTTAAACTCGCGCAAAAACCCGCCGTGCATTGGAATAAGCAACGAATGATAAATGTAACAAACTTGCGTACATAAACACCGATTTTAATCCGTAAATCACCTTCTGTTTACAAATTTCGCAAACCACGCTCCTCATTTTGTTTCGCGATATTTATGACGGACGAATCCGAGTTTCTTTAATTGCGTAATCTGAATCAAAAAGCAACGTTAATGTGAATTTTGCGTTACAGTAAAAAAGCAACAGAGAAATTTATGGTTGACGTACTTTACCGGAAGGCAATATCTCTTCCGTGGCAAAGCGGACGCACGAATTTATCAAATCGAGTACATCTTTCCATTGATTTATTATCTAGTACGTCTTTCTCGTGGAAAAAGCGGGCGTCAAGATTCCGAGATGTGCTGGATTTTATTTTATTTATTCTCTCCGAATATACTTTGTAGACAATTGACGTTGTACTATAATTAACAAACTTCCCTTGCCTTCCTTTTACACCGATTCTAACATAATCTCACTCTCTTCCCCTTCTTCACTTAAATTGCACGTCTTTTTTTGCTTAAAGTAAGGTAAGCGTAAGTAAGTTGTTTCGCTCCTTACCGATTTGAAGAAACCACAAAAAAATTACACATTTCAATACCGATAATTTGAAAGTTTCTTGACCGGACTTAAATTTTGTAATAAAAAACGTGAACCTCGGTCCAAAAAAATTTTTTTTTATTGTTGTATTACATAACGTTTTCGAACCCGATCGGGTTCGTCATCAGTGTAAAACAAAATGAGTCACACTCCCGCCGGGTCTCTCTACCTTTCTCGGCGGGAGTGTGGACCAAAGTTCACGTTTTTTTTTTACACAATTCAATACCCGATGCATTTCCAACAGCAGGAATTTCTACAGAGAAACAAAAAAAGGGAAAAGAAAATATGATCATAATCTATATATTAGAGATAAAAAAAGGGAATTTAATGGGGGGAAAAAGAAAAAAGGAGAAAAAAGTGGAAATTTTCTTTTTACAAATTACTGAACCAGAAGTTGGAAGAAGATGAATGGCAACTAAGGGACGGCGACAACAATCAAACAGCCGACCCAATCATAGGAAAAATGGAAGAAATCAGAAACAACGTGAAAAATAACAAAAGCCCGTGCCAAATTGGAACAACAATCGAGAACATAAAACATGCAAGCAGAGAGCTAAAACAAAAAAAAATATGAACTAATAATAATAATCTGGAAAAAAGAAGAATAAATACCTAAAGAACGGAAAAGTGCCAAGTGTCAATTCTGTAAAGAAGAGATGAAACAGTAACTACTTATATCCTTACTACATGTAATATAAAATTATCACTTATCAAAATTAAGTTAGCAACTATCACCTAACCTCATCACAGATGGGAGAGCACCAAACAGGTTTTAGGAAGGGTAGATCTTTAGCATAAAAGGATAATAGTATTGATTGATTTTAAAAATACTTACAATTCTATCAAAAGGAATAAATTAGTTGAAATTATAGAAAAATTCGGGACACCTGGAGAGCTGACGACATTGATAAGAATGACCCTAAACTAATCAACTAAGGGTATGATATGAAACATCACAAGAGTTTTCATTCAGAACAGACTTGTAACGGAGAAAGGATGGAAGATGAAAAACCGATCAAGAAAATAGCCGGGAAGTAAAGTCAAAAATAGAAAATTGTGGAAAAAAATAACTAAGCTCTGGACCTAAAAAGGTACGTATCGTAATGTTTTTGTATTTGTTGTACGTGCCTGATGTTGGGGTTCAATTGCAGTATTTATGTACGTTGTTTGTGGGTGCGTATCTACTCTCTCAGGGTTTCTCTTTGGGTCGCTCGGAATTACCCATTTCTTGTTTTTATGGCCCCATGGTGGGCACATACAATGACAAAACACAGAAAATGTGAGGGGAGAGGGGAATAAAGTGTCCGTGTTAAATGTATGTGTCAAAGAAAATATAAAAATTATCGAAAAAGTTGTTGTCTATCTCAAAAATGTACACCGGCTAGCACAAGTCGGTTGTCACCACACCGTTCACAAGGCAGGTGTACCTCTTGTCCTATCCGATGTATATCTTGTTAAAAGTGGACGCTCTGTATCGCCGATCACTCCTGTGCCTCAATTAATTCACAAGAGTGAAGCGCCCTTCGACGATACAGACCCGTACACAGCGAACACCAGGTACCACAAGTCGGTAATATCACCACACCTTTCACAAGGCAGGTGTACCTCTTGTCCTACCTGATGTATCCTTGTTTAAAAGAGGAACGCTCCGTATTGCCGATCACGCACATGCCTCCACTCCTTCACAAGAGCGAGGCGTCAATACCAAACGTCTCCCGTTGTCCGATGTTTAAATGAAAATTTTGTTTTTTTGTCACGTATGCGCCTACCTTGAAGAGTCATCCATGTCGTTAAAAAAGGATATAGGTATTTGGAATCCAAAAACAAGGTTCAATCCTTCATTAAAATACTTTTTTATATTTTATAACCTTTTTAATAAAATTTTATTCTTGGTGGTCGTAACCGGAATCTTCTTGCGTTGGTCGAAGCAGAATGTTATTCTCGCTATTTACAGCGTTTTTCGTTGTTGATTTTGCCCGTTGTCTTGGTTACCGGAACATTCGCGTTCTGATCTAGTACATACTAGATTTTAGTTGGTAACCAACACGTCACGTTTGACAATTAGCGTTTTATCTTAAGTATGAGTACATTTCATTGAAGTTAAACTAAAAATTGAACTAAAAATGGAACAACTTAATTCTAAACAATATGTAAGTATCTACTACCTTATTCCCTACTTTTCTAACCTATAAAATACAACTTATTTAACAAATATTTTTCAACAACACACTTAACCTCTTGCATCTACCTCGTCAAGTCTGCTTCGGAAGCTGTTGTTGAACGTCTGCTGTATCGTGGCACTGTTGTATATGCTTTTTATCTCCTCTCACATACTGTATTTGTTTAATAAATTCTTTTCAACAAAGTAATTAACACTGCAGTATGAATGCATATACAGGATATTCCATAATTTAAATAAAAATTTTACAACTTAACAAAATAATTTTCTACGATTTGTTATAGTTTATGAATGTTTAGTTATTTGAAATCTAACTCTTAAAAATCACGTCTTTTAAATGACGCCACCAGCTTCAACACACTTCTCAACATTGGACAAAGAATGGTGCATCACACGACGAAGCAAAACTGCTCTATTTCTTCGCTAATTCGAATTTTGAGCTCCTCGATTTGTTTCTAGGCGACTTGCAAAAACGTCGCCCTTTAAATATTCTTATAGAAGGAAATCGAATACCGTTAAGTTGAGGAACCTTGAGGGCTCTTGATGCAAGTTTCTACACAAGAAATACGTTGCTGAAATGAAAGTTCAGATAGACGTAGAATAATGTCACAAAGTCTGAAATTGATAATCAACAAATTTTCATAGAAAAATGACGTTCCACGAAATACTAATTTTAAAAATGTAGGTACTGTTCTATTTAGTAGTTAAAAATTGAGACAAACTGAGATTTTTACCTTCCCCTTTACTCCAGGTACATAACCTCAGCAGGCATGGAGTAAAAAGCGAATCAAAATATCGGATACCAAATGCTGGATCATTTTTTTCAGCAATTACCTATTATAAAAACCATTGTACATTACAACCTACCTGTTATCATGGTAGGTGCAAATAAATAATATTTATTTATTTACATGTTATTTATTTGCTTCTACCATGATAACGTGGCAGGTGCAAATAAATAATATGTAAGTTTGTAATGTGCAACATGATAAAATTAAAATCCCCCCATTTCAGATTACTAAAACTTGCAACTCACTAAAAATTGAAAATCGCATTCTTTTGGACACTACAAATCCAAGTGTTAAGTGAAATAAATTAGTTACCTCACTTCAGTTCAGTCAGTTCAGCTGCTAAATAGAAAGCGCTTATTACTTCTAATGAAGATTAGAGATAGTCTAATGAGGACTAGATCTACTGCCGTAAGCAATTGTTAAAGGCATGCGGTTAATATCGTGATCTGCAATCCCGAAATGCATAAGCTAAAAACTACTGCGTTCCATTCCTTGTTTAGTAATAATTCTCTAAAGTCGGTTAGTCCATGCTCACATGTGAGAAGTAATACCACCATGAAGATGGTATGAAATCGGCACAAAATTTCTTATGCAACAAAAAACACTTCTAATCCCAGTGGATCTTCTCTGTTCTTCAAACCATTGGCTTTCAATCACCCCGATAGAGGAGAAATGATCTCTTAAAGCTAAAATTTTAATCTTAATCTTAACGCTCTTTGGATTTTTGACGACGCGCGACGTCCATGTATCTTCTTTTTGAAGCTTTATCCAACAGCAACTTTATTTTAGGGTTCTCTTCACCCCAGCAGCAATTTCCTGAAAAGACAAATTGCTTCTTAAATTCCAACAATCTGACCCGTGTCAAACTCTAAGTTGGCGAAAATTTGCTTGTACTCCGAGCATATTGAATAATTGCAAGAAATGTTTATTTTGTAAAGCTGTGGTCTACGTAAAGATAATTTGAAACAAAATATGTTTCCTGATGCTTCCGAGAATCTTCCTCATAACTAATGGCGTAAAATATAAAGCGCTATATTTAAAATACAAGCACTATAAAGTTCATGAACTCCGAAATAACATCGACTAACAAAGCCTTAATGGCAATGTAGGCAGATGTGATCGTAAATATTAAAAATCCGTCCGTTCAATTCAGCAAAAAAGGATTCAATAACAACTAACGAACGCCGATAAAAATTAAGCAGTTTGTCACTGCAATGGCCGCGGTCTATATTTCATGTTTTGATTAAAAAGCGCAGCCGAAGCAACTACATGCAACGGATTACAGACATAATCTCGTTGCTTTCGGTTCGTTATTTATGTAGCGTTCTGTGACAGAACGAACGCTGGTATAAAATTCTATGCAGCGATTCCGCGTGAACATAAAAATGAAAATCCGATTAATAAAATTCAATTTGTGTTGCTTTTTAGAATTGCGATATGCAGAGTATCACACATTTGTACAAGTCCACTTAGATAAAAACATTAACGCAGTCTGGTATCTATGCACGATTTTCCTTGTCATTACTGAAGAACCTAGGGAAAAGAAAAGAAAGAATAAAAAGAAGTTCTAACACATAAATTCGACAATTCTATTGATAGAATCAAAGTATAAATTAAATTTAAAAATCGATTTTGATAGTCAACGAAAAGGATGCTGTCCTCACCCTTCTAAATGATTTTCTTCCAAATAGTTTAAAAGCAAACGTAGAATTATGATTATTTTCAACTAGCAATTTTCATAGGAAAAGCTGAAGTCTTTCACACGTTCAATTTTACGTCCGCCTCGTAACTTAAAATTTCATATTAGTTTGGAATGTAATACTGGTCGAGAAATTCAATTAAATAGTTTGGAAACTGACAGCAATTTTAACGAACTTCTCCATTCTCACGTCCAACGGTCTTGCAAACACGATCCTCAAGTTGCGATAATACACCATCTACCTCTTAAGAAGATTACCGAAGCTTTCGTTAATTGTAAATCACGTTACCTTTCGCCAAAGAATGTGACAAGTTCTTGGTTTGGAATATACTTCTCCAGGAGTAGTAGTTAGTGTTTAACGTCGTTCATTATCTTCTCGTCAACGAGGCTGAGCATCTGTTATATTTTCCTCTTAAAATGTAGGACACTTGAAGCGCGGCTCACTCTGCAGCGCTTTCACGCTGATTTTTACATATCACGGCGCTTGTGTTTACGGTTTTAATTAAACTGTCGCTGCAGCGCAAATTGTCCTCCGTTTTTCATTAATGTATGCCAGCTGCAGAATTCGGGTTTAATTTCGGAGGATTAATTCGTAGGCAAAATAAAAATTTGCAGTATATTATTATACCACAGTGTTTTAATTTTATAAATTCATATACACAAAGGACGAATAACTTCTTTATAAATGTAAAGTGTCTATCTTAATTGATTTTATTCACTTTCGGTTCAGAAAAATTAGAGATATTTAAAGATTGAAATTTATAAAATCCAGAAGGCTTGGAATTCAATTTTAAGTAGGAAAACTCTCACGTCTCCGCAAGAAACTAGAACGTACAAAAGCTTTGACAAATCTGTAAATGTGCTTACGGTACAAATACAGTACTGAGTACTTTTTTAGAACTATTTAAGGATATCCAACAGGCGACAAAAGTACTTGTGTTTAAATAATCAAAGGCCTAAAGTACTTGTACTTAAAATAAGCACATGTATTAGTACTATTTAGTATAAACCTTTAAAAAATAATGCAAAAGTGAAAATGAGAATGTTTTTCTATATTCTGTTTCTACATTGTTAGTTTTAGAACCAACACATTCACGTAATACGCATATTCCTAATTTTTCTGTTTCTAGAATATTCTGGAACTCCAATTGAGAAAATTCTAAGCTTTACTACTTACTTTTGAATTCATTTACTTTCTCGTTATGAGTTAAAGTGAATGTCAGACATAATTACAATAACTGTTCGTTTAATACGTTATTCAAGATTTTTTTAAATAACTACAACAGACTGTAAGTGGAATTTATAATAAAAATTTTCCAAAATATGTAATACAATATAACAAGTTCAGATCGAACTTTTTCTTTGCCATATTATTAGTACTTGTACTTAATGACAATTGAGTCTAAAATGTACTAATGATTAATCATATACCTAAATATAGGATAATACATGGTTCTGTAACTAGATGGAGTAAGAAATCTTTAAGAAAATGTACAGTGCAGTAAGGGCTACAATCCAAACGTCTCATTTATTCTTTTTTAAATAACAAGATATATTGTTGCGGCGGATATTAATAGATATTTAAAAGTTTTTTATCTCCATAGATAAGAATAAAACTAACATTTGACATTTTTATGGACTTGTGATCGGTGTACTTTTAATGCCACAATTCATTTACACCCTGTATAGCAAATAAACGCACAAAATTATTTTAATGATGAAATTCAAAATTGGAGTCAATGTTATTAGTCATAAACTGGAATGTATTGTCAACAATCTCGAAACCAAAGTAGCCGAAGTTAAACATGAAAGTAAGGTTCTTCAACTGAAGGTAGATCAACTCGAACAGTACTCACTACGCAGTTGCATTAGAATATTCGGTATTAAGGAAGAGAAGGATGAAAATGTCACCGCAAAATATTTTATCTGATGCAATGCAGTTACACATTGAAGAAATAGCTTGATTTGGAAGCCCGCCACAACACAAGTCAGGTCTAAGAAGAAAATTCTCCCTCTCATCGTCAAGTTCACAACTCATAAACTGTGCCGCGCTGCTTATGACAGGAAAAAATTGTTAAAGTATTCAAAAATTAGTTGTCGATGTCCTTACTAAAACAATCAGCTGCTTTTGGGTTAACACATGATCACTTAGCGGCAATATTTTTATCAATTGTAAAAACAAAACATTCAAAATTGAAAACCTATCGGACATTGAACATCTAAAACTGGAAGGAGTCTCACGCTACAAACACGATTATTACAAACCTGTGCGTATTGTTCTTGTATTGTTTAATCTCATCTTCTTGCCTTACAGCTAAAAAGTTTATTTTCTTCTTTTTTCTTCCGTTGTTATTTTTCTCGATAAATTCTCAAGAAAATCTTGTTAATAAGTTTTACATTTGACTCAGAACAGTAAATATCACAAGTGAGATGAGATTTGCTGAGTTAAAACTTTCCTAAAAAAAATACAAATTATTTCCAATTACATCGCAAAAAGACGTGCGGGAAGAACTGAAATTTTTTCAAAAATCTCAACAGCGAGCCGGTAAAAAACTATTTTTATACCTTGGGCGACTTTAATGTCAATTTTCTCATGCCACACAATGGGCAAGCCTTGCAATTTCTCTTGGAATCCTTCAACATGAAACAAATCAACACAACCCACCCGTATTACGCAAAAAACACTAATCGATCGTATAGAAACTCTAGAAATTCTGATAATATCCTAGATTCTGGAATTGTTATCGTTCACATTTCCGATCACTCCTTAGTCTGGTGTACGACAGTAATAGACATACACCCTTATAAAAAGTAAACCTATTTCATTCAGTTTCCGAAACTTTAAAAATCTTAATTTTCATAATTTTGAAGCTAATCTATATTCTTTAATACACTGGCAAAAAATTGAATTAATAATTATCTTCTAGTACTCTTCGATAAACATGTTGAAAGCTTGCAATCTCGTACAAGAATCTGCCCTGGGTAACCGATAACTTGAAATTTATGTTTAATTTAAGGGAAAAAGCATAGAGGCTTCAAGCAAACCAACCGTCAGGAGCACCGAAACTATATTACAAATCGTTAAGAAATTTGTCAGTCAGGGCTCTACAGAAGGTGCTCCTGGAATTTAAAATTAAGAATTCTTGATCAAAAATGTTTGAAAACAATTAAAGCAGTTCGGTTTCAACAGCAAGGACTTAGTAGCGCAAACAACATAAATGCACAACTGATAAGCCAGCTTCAGCGTAGTGACGAAAATTTTGAAGACGTTAAATGAATACCGATTTTTCATTTTCTCTTGCATCCGAGGGTATAGTACCAGTATTCACACACATAATCGACTTCTGTATTAGTCAAGAAGTTTTTCTCGAAGCTTGGGAGGAGGCTTGTGTATTGCCCTTCGCCAAAGTTAAACATCCTTAATCTATTAAGAATATTCGTTCGGATAGTATTTTGCTAGTTCTCTCCAAAGTTCTCAAAACAATTTTGTTCAATTAATTAATAAACCCATACTTTAAAACTCATAATATTCCAGAAAAACAATCTGAATTTCGACAACGTTTTAACTAAACTGAAGACTTGGTAACTGCCTTGGATGATAATAAATATGTATTATTAGTGTTATTTGATTACTCCAAAGCATTTGATCTAATCAATCATAAAATAATGTCAACAAAATCACAGTTCGTTGGGTTAAGTCACTGCGCTTTGAAATTAATGGAAAATTATCTATATGATAGATCCCAAGCGTATTACACGAGGATGTGCTTTCTGACTCCTTATACGTTCATTGCAGGGTTCCCAGGGATCCATCCTGGGTATCCCTTATTCTGTACATATAGCTCTAGATTGCCTACTGTTATTGAACATTGTAAGTTCCATCTCCAGGAGTTTTTTTTCGGACTTGTTCAGACCGAAGAACTGTCAGACTGAAGAACTCAGGCCCTGGATGGTCTTATTACAGGGCTCACGGATATTTTCGCCTCGCTGTCGCAGAAGGGGTGGATATACTCGAGGCCGGGATGAATTTCTGAAGGGAATTCGAGTTTGGTGCCTGGCAATGGTGTAGAGGTGCAAAAGCATTCTATGAAGAGGTATTTAAATAACAGGATCTTCTTGCTGTTGCCGGTGTCTCAGAACCTTTTCCATGGCCATATTTAGGTAAAATATCTTATCATTTTTCCCGAGAAAACCATAAGTCTATTCTAAAAGACTTAATTAATTTCCATAACTATTTTGCGTCCGTTAACCATTTTGTGTTTGTAACCCGCAGATTTAATAATTTTGAATAAAGTTGTTCTGCCTCCTGTAAATTCCAAAGTATCGCGAGCGTCTGTAAGTAATTTGTCCAAAGTGAAATATTCATTTTTCAAATTATATTGCCAAATTAGTCGTTGCAAATCTTTCCGAAACATGTAATTTGTAGACATATCCGACTTTTTACGTCTGCCAGATGAAGATGTTTTCAAATTGTCAGGTCCTGCTTTCAAAATTTTAATTATTGTTCTTTGCGAAATCTAAAACATACATACCCCTACAATAGAAAATGGGGCTCATTTAATTTATGTAAGCCTTACTCCATGCATATCTATCAACCTGCTTATAATTTCACCTTGTGTGAAATCTGGACGATCCTTTTTATAATAATTGTAAGCTTTTTTATGGCTCGTTTGGTTAGTAATTTTCGGCATTTTGGCAGGATTAAAAAATGTAATTAAATAATTAGTTATTTGTTTTAAGTTATTTTGATCATGGCATTGTAGTTCAAGTTTATTTAAGTATTGGCAACATAGTCAATGCAGCTGACGTAACAATGTCATAATTTTTTTCACGTCAGATTTTGAGTACCTGCGAAATACAAGCACGTAACATAACGAAAAAAAAACACATGCCCTACTAGAATGCAAAAAGATCGTGAATGGATACCCATACTTATGGGTAATACTTAATTTGAAGTTAAATTATGTAAATAGACATTTTCTGTCTAGAAATATAAAACACTTGCTGTGTGAGTCTTTAATCTTATCCCACTTCAACTTCAACTTGTGATATGGTTTATGGTTCGTTTTTAAATTCAATGAGTTCGGAATACTTGTATGAAGCTTATATCGGACATAAAGCGTAATCAACATATTTCTCCTAAACTCACTGGATTCTTTCAGAAAATGTGATTGTTTAAAAGTCCTCCGTATCTTTAAAACAAAATAACATACCGGTCGGACATAACATTAATAAACATAAGGAGTCGAAGTTTCTTATCTATTCCCAAACACAGACTTCAGTTTTTTTTAGGCTCTTACAGATACCGAATTGCGAATGTTATGAATGCCCTTCCGGTTGAATATCTAGAATGACAAACCAATAACTTCGCAAAACAATTAAAGAAAGGGCTCAAAACGGTCATACGTTCAAAACTAGCATACGTAAACTGTATTCAGCTCTGTTTCCGTTTTGCAGTTAACTTACGTCTCCATCACGTTTCTCTTAGGTTCCTGTGTATTATCTTCGCTATATTAATTTAATTACTTTGTTGATTATATATCTTGCTTACTTTATTGCGATCACTTTGCAAGAATGCCTGTTGGCATAATTTAGTTTTGTTTTGGTATAGGGGGTAGTTCAAAATACTAGTATTGCTAGCACATCTAACCCTATACCAGCACTTTATTTGATAATTTACTTTCGGTTTTCTTATTGTTGCTCTGTATTGAATTAATTTTTATATGTGCTTAATAAACGATTATTATTAATACGTTCTGGCATACTTTCTCCTGTTGGGACCCTTGCTTCTGTTTCTATAATCAGCCTGTTATAAATACAAGATAATTTTAGAACAATGTTCAAAACTACTGACATTAACAATGTTTACATAGACTACATACATACTTTAATTTAATATCTAGTTTTAAGCCTGCGGTATTTCACTTCGAGTACCAAAGTTTTGTTGAGAACTTTATAAAATACAAAAATTTCTTTTTTCCTTTGCGAATTTCTATTTTCATTTCTCGCATTTACTGACTTGCATATCACATCTTCACTACCGCATCTCAGGATAGTAATTCATTCATCAAATTCAAAAATAACGATTGTTTACCTCTAAACTTATTCGCGTTCGTCGTAAAAAAAAACCGTAATTGCGCCCCGCACAAACTTTCGCAATAAACCACCGCGAAACTTCTGGCAAGCGTTTCGCGCGAACTTACATCTGACGCCCTCTTCCCTTTCCTCCTACATAATTGAGAACCGCTTGCTTTTGATTAATTAAAATATTTGCGAACGCTCCGTCGCGTTGACATTCGAATTACGGGCCGTCCGTGCGGTCGTCGATTATTTGTCGAGGTGTTTAACACGGGGGTATCTCGCAATTAGGGCTAATATTTGACAAGGGTTAGGCTGCAGTCGTAGCTCGTTAATTCGCCCCGTGTGTGAGCTGCTGCGGCTGCTGATTACAAAGGCCGTAATATATTAAATTCTCCTCCGGCTGGAATATTAACTGCCCGCGTGTATAAATGAACGTACCTTTTGATAAGATGCTATCACGTAACGAACGGCTTCGTATAATTTACTGACCGGGCTTTGACCGAACGAAGGGATATATTAAAAGGTATAACTCACTCTCTGCTTTCCTCGGTTTACCGAATTTACAAACTTAATTATCCATAAAACTCATCTGGCTTTCAGGCCTCGCTTTAAATCTTTTCCGTACCCGTAAAACAATCGAAATTCTAAAAAAGTTTTTCTTTAATGTTACCACCACAATCACGGCATTAAACAAATGAGGACTTTGAAATCATAAATTACTTCTGAATAGAACTGGATTCCGTGAGGGTTTAAGCAATCTATTATCCCCACTGTTGGATTTAAAAATCATAAGTCATCTCATTTATATTGAATACAAAAAAATATGTGTTATAAAAGTAGCCGCGTAATGGATAAAACAAGGCCACTTTACAAGATGCAATTTATATTATCCACATGCTCATCGGAAATGTTTGTGAACAATAGTTATTAATTAATTTAATAAGACCTTTCAAATATGACATAAATAAATATTTACAAAAATTTTGTTGCTAGTCGGTTTTGATTGCAGCGGATTTCTCGAGCAGCCTCTGTACACCTGTTTCGGCCCTATTTCGAGCCATTGTATGAGGATTGATAAATTGCAGCCAATTTGCTATTTAAGATGTCAACCCATACAAGGCGGCCAACTGTACTGTCAAAGCATGTTGAAAGTTTTTAAAAATTTTGTTGCTAGTCGGTTTGATTGCAGTGGATTCCTCGAGCATCCTCTGTACAGCTGTTTCGATCCTATTTGAGGCCTCGTCAGCGTAGCTCAAGAATTGTATCATAAAATATCAAAAGTCAAAGGTCAAAAAGCGATTGCAAGATGTCGCATCTTAAATTTTTCATTACTATTACATCGCAATTGCGAAAACTAAGACATGTCGGTTTGGTTTGCAGTGGAATTCTCGAGCTACGCCTCTGCCGACGAGGCCCCAAATAGAGCCGAAACAGCTGCACAGAGGATGTTCAAGGATCCACTGCAATCAAAACCGACTAGCAACAAAATTTTTAAAAACTTTCAATATGCTTTGACGGCACGCTTGGCCGCCTTGTATGGGAAAGTAGCAAGCTGGCTGCAATTTGTCAATACAATGTTAGGTCAAAAAGTGATTGGAAGATATCGCACCTTAGACTTTTCGTAAATATTTACATTCAGAAAGTGGTTCCTTAGGTTTTCTCGTTTTTTTTATTGCAAACTTTCTTTTATTTAACTCGTTTTGTTTCATTTTTAAATAGGTAATAATATTACTAGTAGTTCGCAACCTTCGTATCTCTTTTCCATATCTCTTTTCACTTTGCCTTTCATTCTCTTTCACTTACTTATTACAAAGTCATCTGTTCCAATTTTTTCTTTTGTTGGTATTTTTTTTTAAATATTTTATGATTCTTTTTGTACATGAATTAATGTTTATCATTTAAAGTTTATTGTTTTCACTATAATCCACTTTTCTATATTCACTTAGATATTTTCTCCTTGCTTCTCGTTTTATTAATTGAATGGCACAACGCTGATTGTAGAATACCTAATCGATATCACTAGCTTCTTCCTTCAGTTATTTTGTTTTGGCTATTTAATTTTTCTACTATTTTTAGAATAATAAATTCAATAGTTTATGTCACGACACCTTGCGGCCGATTTTTAAAATCCGATTTGCAGCAAATAAATCAAATCTGTTTCTACATATCATTTCTTTATTATTATATGTCGATCGTATAGTCATTTTTTTCTTTTTTTTTGTATTTCTCCATTCCATAAACTGTAACTCATAATTCATTCTGAGGTTATTATTTACTGTTCCTCTATACTTTTGAGTTTTTTTTTAGCTTTTAAGTCCTACCATTTTAGTTTTGTTATTTCTTGTTTTACTTTTATTTCAGCTTTTTCATCGAATCTGCTTATTTTTCATTTACTCTATTATAATTAATATTTTTTAATTTTCACTATGGATTTGTTATTATAGCAGAGGTTCCTGTTTTAATTTATTTTTCTATCGTGTGTTTTTCGTTCGTACACAGAAATTGTTTAAATATATAAATAATGAATATTATAAATAATTTCTTCTGTGCAATATTCATTGCATTGCATACGCGTAAAAGTTGCTTTACATATTTCTGCAAGTATTATCAGCCATACCTCTCTGTTATTCCCACGTTAAATTTCCAACATGGCACAAAAATCTTGCCAATTCTAAAACTAAAGGCCACTTAACAAATGTTTTAAAGCATGGAAAACAATTACCTAGGGTGCTGGGAAAGTTTCTGGAATTTAGTACTCCAGTGGTGTTAGCGTTTTTCAACTGTCATATTTGAAAAATTTGAACTTTTTCACTTATAATGCTTTTGACAGTACGTACCTAAGTGAACTAAGTCTGTTTACACAGCGTTTTAAGAAGAGAAATTTTGTGTAAAAATAGAAATCTCGCGTGAAAATTTTCGTTCCATGATTTTTTACGATTTCAAATGTGGTCTAACGCCGAAAGAATGCATCCATCGGCTTCATATGGCTTTTGGAGATGAAGCACCATCAAAGAGCAGTGTTTACAATTGGTTTGCCGAATTCCAGCATGGACGTACCACTCTCAGTGACGAATTTCGTGAAGGTTGCCACTAATGTTGATGCTGTGCGTGAAATAATTGAGCGAGATCGGCATGTGACATACCGTGAGATTCAAGCATCCTTGGGCATTGACATGAAAGCAATTAACGTGATTTTGCACAATCATTTGAATGTACGAAAGCTTTGCAGTCGTTGGATTCCACACAATTTGACACAAGCGCAGAAACAGGGTCGTGTCAAATGGTGCCAAGAAATGCTCAAAAAATTTAACCGAAGTCGTTCAAATTTGGTTTATAACATCGTTACTGGTGACGAAACATGGATCTATTCGTACGAGCCCGAAAGTAAACAACAATCTACCGTTTGGGTATTTCAACAAAAGTTGTTCGTACACGCAGTGCTGCGAAGCAAATGGTCGCTTGTTTCTTCGATTTAACTGGACATGTAGCAACTGTGGCTTTAGAGGATCGAAGAACCGTAAACGCTAATTGGTATACTACAATTTGTTTGCCGGAAGTCAACGATCAAATAAGAAGAAACAATCGAAATCGACGAATTATTCTTCATCATACAACGCCAGCTCTCACTCAGCATGTCAAACCGTTGATTTTTTATCCAGTAAAAAATGTTGAAATAATGACTCATCCCCCGTATTCACCTGATTTATCACCTAATGACTTTTTTTTGTTCCCAAGTATCAAAAGTAAAATGCGCGGTGAGCGATTTTCGTCGGCTAAAGCAGCGGTTGAAACATTTCGGACACTGGTTTCTGAGGTATCAGCTTCAGAGTGGAAAACGTGTTTTACTAATTGGTTCGAGCGTATGCAAAAGTGTATTGACATCAAAGGCGATTACTTCGAAAAACAATAGAACCATTTACCAAATTTCATTTGGTTTTTTTCATATCGTTTCCAGAAACTTTTCCAGCAGCCCACGTATAGACTAGAGAGCTAATTATGAAGAGAATAAGGATATTGGTTCTAAGTCAAGATGGTTCTGTAGTAAAAGCTCAGAGACAATGCGGGCTTTATCAGGTTTGCAGAAGCAGGACGCTAGTGATATCCTTTTGTTCTGAATTCGTGAATCATGTCAGTCAAAAACTAAAGATATTGCTTAGCCGTAACACTTTTCTCCTTGGTGTATAAAATACATTGCAATCAAAATTCATCGCAATCCTCATTTTGATCGCTAAAAAGCAGGGATTTCCTAGGAAGTTGGCCGGCCGAAATTGACTGCGACCGAGGTTCGCTCTAAATAAAAACAATGAAAAAGGAACGAAGTCTAGGAAACCACCCTCATTTGCTTTTCCCCTTTGGTTATAGCGAACGTCTGTGTTAAGAAACCATAGCTTAAGGCAACCACCGAACCAAACACAAGAAGACTGCCCTCTGACCAATAGGATGCAACCTTGCTCATTACTGATTCGAGTAAACAAGCAGACCAATGATGCAAACCTACCTAATCCTCGCCACAAAGTAAGGGCATAACAGGCAGAACGCGCATCAATGTAGGTCAGTATTTGGTAGTACTGCATAGTCTGGTAATACTCACCTGCTACTGCTGCATAATGTGGCAATATTCACCCGCTGGCGCTATTATAGAGAATATACCATATATCTTACACCAAGTACATCTACTTCGCCGGCATCAGACCAGAACATTCATGGTCAGAAGAGACAATGAACGATATCACCAGAGAGACACTGCAAAGAATTTCTTTCGTCGAGCTCAGCTTTTTTTTTTATAGAGGTTTGGAGAATCTTCAGAAGACATCATCAACGGTAATCCAAGTATCAGTTGTATTGGATTCGTCCTGTCTTTATCGCCTATTTCTTAGGTCCTCAACAAGGACGCCTACCAACTAAACTCCTTATCCTCTCTCGCAGCTGCTAGTTTCTGGAATCCGCCGTTAGGCATTACGTCAGAAGCTTCGCATTGTCAGGTGTTAATTTTTCAGTCTTGATCTTGTTTGTAGTTTTTTTTTTTTTTTAGTGTTATAATGATCTCGCCTAGCATCTGCTCGCCAGGAATTGTCAGAAGCCTCGCAACTTCTGGCATCGGAAACCTCGCCGGTGCCTGTTTGAACATCTGCGCTGTCCTTTGTATCATTATGTCTTGCCATTAATGTGATGGTACTTGTGTAAAGTTGTCTCCTTCCTTCTCATCTTTCGTCTTTTGCATCATTATGTTTCTCAGCATTTCTGTGACGCTCTGCCAGCTCTCTTCGTCCTTCAACAGGATATCCGCTACGTTTTCTGTCGTGATGTCTTCTCCACATTTGGTGTTGGCTGCGATCCTATATTGCGCCCATCTTGGGCAGACGAAAACAGTGTGCTCTGCGGTGTCCGTATCGCCGCAGTACCAGCAGTAGTCGGTTTCTGCCTTACCGATTTTATGTAAGTAGCTGACGAAAACACCGTGTCCGGTCATTGCCTGGGTGATGTAATAGTCTACCTCTCCGTGCTTTCTGTTGCACTACCCGTTTATGTCCTTGATAAAGGTCTTGGTCCACCCGTGGTAAGAGTCCCACGCGTCTTGCCATTTCGCCGTTAGTGTCGTTGTTTGCGAGGCTATCCTTGTCCCCTTCTTCGCTATGTACTGTTGCCTCAGCTCCTCCACCTTCAATTTTATGGGTGGTATAGCTGCGATTGTTAGGACGGCCAGTGTGGATACCGTTTTGTACGCGGAAGTGATGCGTATGCCTGTCATCCTGTTAATGGATTTCAATAACCCTTCGTAATATTTGTATTTCATAGCCGGAACCCAAATAGGTGCTGCGTACATGATGGTCGATGTGGTGGCTCCTGCCAGGACCTGCCTTTTCTTAGGTCTCGGTCCGCCAATGTTAGGCACGAGTCTCGCTAGGGCTATTTGGGTTTTCCTGGCTTTTTCACAGGTTTTCTTGACATGGGTGGTCATTCTTAGTTCTCTGTCTAGGTGCACCCCTAGGTACTTTATCGTGTCTTTCGAGGTGATCACCGCTCTCTGAACGTCTAAGGTCATTGTTTTCAGTTTCCTTGCACCCGCGAGTATCATCATCTCTGTCTTCGCGGCTTCCAGTTCCAAGTCGTTTTCTTCCAATGAGTTTTTTTTGGCCATGGCGTATTGTGCGCGTTCTTCCAGCAGTGTGATGGTTTTTACGGTGATGATTATCGCCAGATCGTCCGCGTAGGCGATCGTTGTTATTCCTTGGCCCATCGTCGAGCCCAGCTGCCTGATCCGATCTCACCCCTACCATTTACACCTTCCCCATAAAAAAGGTGTAGAATAACTTCATCGAAGTTTCCAATAAACCTTCTGTACAAACTGACACTAATCGAGCTTGTCCCGCAACACAGCTATACCAGAGAATAGATCTCTTTGCAGTGCTGACGAAGGATCACAGACGATTTTCGGTCAAAAGAACGTATCGATTTTCCCACTAGTACAATTTTATTTATGTTAACCTTTTTTTATGTTCTCAAACGTTATGTTCATTGAACTAAGTTTATGTGTTGTTGATCCATCTCTAAGAACACGTCCACAGCCGCAAATATTGTGGATGCTGTCTTAATAATCATAAATTCTGAAAAACCCACTCATTTAACAACTTCCGCATCTTTCATGTGCACTTAAAATGCGGTGTACTTAGCCATCTCTTCATGGCTCTTAATCTACAAGATCTTTCACTGCAGCAATGTGTTCCTTAAATGTTCAACCGCCGGTTAAACGTTTAAGGTATCAGATGCACTCTTTGTAGTGCACCAATAAGGACATTTCAAACTACCTTATTTCTAGTAGAAGATTCGGTTCAATTTTAACAATAATAATAAATTGAAACAAGAAATTTTTGGACTGCAGAACCATGTTTACTAGCTTTTCCAATTCTTGTTGATTCATGTTACACGATACGAAATACTGCACTATCTGTTAAAATGCTGACGTAACACGGTACTATCCCACTAATGCTGATTGAGAAGCATTGAGTATCTTGAAAACACATCGTTTCTATACACGCGTAAGTTTGAAAAAAATGACCTATTACATCCTGAACCAAAAATTAATTTCTAATAGAATGTAGTGCAACTACATAATTGTAAGAAGCACAAAAAGTATTTGCACAATCTTTCATATCTTTTTTTTTCTCGAAATATTAAAAATGCCTCTGGCATTGTGCCTTCATTTCACCATCTAACTCGAACATTTCTCTTATTTCCCGACTTAATGAGCCCCAAAAAAAAATAATGCATACACAAAAAGGCTGGTGAAGCAGTCGTCTCGCGACATTACATTACACCGCTCCCTTGCGTCGATTTCTTTTCGCTCTTTCTCTTTGTTTCGCTTCTGAATTATGACGACACCCTAATGGGGTGTTGTAATTAATAAGCACAGGAACGCAGGCATTATTAAAAATTCACCCGTTCAGTTTCCGAGGATGTTTATCTCGTCTACACCCACTTACACAATCAAATTCAGGTGTTTCGCCGCGCCCCGTGCATTAATTTAATTTTAGAGGCGTGCAACCCATCGATTAATTAAGCTTTTGTATCCGACCAGATATGTATAATGTAGCTTTCGATCGTAATACAAAATTTATTGTACATTCATAGATTTATTTACAATAAATGGAATGTTTAGTTGGAAAATATGTTTAACATTAATTTCCGATTATAGCCATGATAAGCGGTAACCACATGCGTAGCGACACATATACGTAGTGTAATATGCATATATGTACGTACACGTCATTTTTTATTATATGCCGATCGATCTATTCATTATTTTAAAAAAGTTATATAGGTAACTCTTTTTAACTTTACTGAAACAGGTTTACCTCTCGCAGTCGGAGGTCACATTTTATTCTTAACTCAGTTTAATCAGATCGGTATAATGAAAAATGACATTTAGTGTTATATGCAAATACGTAGTATTATAATAATATAATAAAAGTGTTCGTCTGTCTTTTGGAGTGGCACAGTATAGAAAAAGATTGGATTTAAATCAAAAACATGTGACACAAATCTTCTTCATAAAATTTTAATCAATGGTTGCTACATGTGTTTCGGCTAGTTATAATGAGGATGGCCATCTTCAGGTTAACAAGTGGTAAAAATTAAATTATTGTAAGTACATGTGGTATGTCGAAAAACAAAACAAAGAAGCATGCTGGGAGGCAAAAGTGGAAAATTGTTGCCACAAACAAGAGAGAAGGGCACAGGAGGCACCCTGTGGTTATAAATCAGACAAAAGTCTGGGATATTAAAATTCACAAATAAGTCATCTCACATTAACTGCAAAGAAATGACTAAAATTTTATTAAGAAGATTTGTGTCACATGTTTTTGATTTAATTATCCACTTCATTATGTGTATTCCTCGTTTCCCAATGTTAAGATTGGATTTGTTCATAAAACCCGTGTAGAAGTCGAGGCATTAACAGTTATAAAGTTTTCAGTCGCTTGAAAACTTCGCTTCCGATAACCAATAAAACATAGGGTGGGTTGCATGAAAGATTTACACAAGGATTAAATTTAAACTTAAGTTAAATTGTTACACTTATTATAACGTACCTACCTACAGCATAATATATGTCACATTCTAAAATGTAATCCCGTTTAAATCTGCCTTAGTGCCAAATTCACCAGTTACTGAAATTTAACTAGCTCTTAAAAATTCTTGTTGCTATAGCTTCAACAAAAGGATCCATAGAGTTAAAACATTAATTTCGTTTAAACAACGTTGGTAAATTCGGCGTTATTGTATGAAAGCAATTGGAGCGTACGGTAATATGAAAGTTCATAATCAATAAGTCAGTATTCGATATGTATTTAAAAATCATCAGTTCTAGTCAAGCGCTCCCCATAAATTCTCGTTCGCTGTGTTCGGTAAATTCGCTTTGATTTCATGCTCAGATTTCACCAAATCTCCATATCCTTGCTATCGTACATACATGCCTCTCTTTTCTATTTGAAACAAAATTTATTGATGTATTTTATGGTTCTGCGTACTTGCTTGCCTTCCCCCTAGTGAAGCACTTAACATGTCCGCACATCTAGAAAACCCCTTTATTCAGCTAGAGTTATACGATCACGTCAGTTATACAGTGCCATTCAAAAAGTTCGTAATATGAAAATTTACAGAATTTCTAAAAATCCAAAAATATGCTATTTTTATGCTGTAAAAAATATTTTTGCCCAAATAATTACTGTTTCATCTTGTTATTAAACGAAAAATAAAAGCAGAAACAAATTAATGTTCTTAAACACTTTGAGTACTTGTGAATTTAAATAATTACGAATTGTATAAACACGCTTATAATCTTTCTCAAGCGACTTAATGGTTGCACTTCATCACTCAAATCTCACAGACGTGAAAATCGTGAAGTCGTATGAATGTCGATATGTAACGTATAATCAGGGTTCCAACTCAGTAGTAAATATATTTTTATTTATTTATTTCATTAATACCTAACAACAAATAAACAACAAATCGCTACAGTAAATGTGAGTCTCATTTACAAAAGTTTTATAACTGCAGTTATTAAATACTGTAATTATTTGCTGCATTTTGTTTAAAAAATATTATTTACGCAGCTGTAGTAATATTGTTATTCGGGGAAAGATTAATAGTTATAGGTGTTATTTTTAGAATTGAATGCATTTTGAAAATTGAGTTATAAACTGCTGAATAAACAAGGACAATGAAATATGAATGGCGATTGGTTTCTTATGAATTCCAGTAATTTATTGTTCAAAGTTAAGTAAGTGTACGAGTAAATACTTTAAACGTATCCAAATTATTCTTACTATAGTACTTTTTTATAATATTATATTGTGTATTGAAAAGTTATGACCTGCTTCATGATGTGTCTTAAATGCGCCAGTTGTTCCTTGAATCTCATTTCTAAATTTCTTTTTGTCTAGCCCATCCTATACTGGTCTAAAAGTTGACAAATTATGTCTATCTAATGTGCACGTAGACAAGTCTTCAATCACAAACCAAGCAGAAATCTGAAGAGCTTACGTTTTTGGTTAGTCTACATTACAAACCAAATTTGTGATTAATTTGAAATTTGTTAATTTAATATTAATCTTCACTGCACGACATCAAATATTATCATTTAGCAATTTTAGCCGGTTCATTCGAGAACGAATTTAAATTCTTATTATTTTAAATTAAATTGTTTTCAACTATACAGGATTGTTCATTAAGAATTTACAGATCTACCTTATGTTTTTTTTTTTGAACGGAACACTATATTTTATTTTGGTTAATCCTTGAAAAGCTAATGAAAATTAGAAACATTATATTTTCTTATTTTGAGTATATGGTTTGCGAAGTTAAGGTCACTGCGACTTTTTATTTGATAGTTGTCTCCATCATCTCACTTGGAGGGTGGAGAAATCTCTGGAAAATAAAGAGGTCCTCTTAGCTGCCTTTCTAGACATCGAAGGGGCCTTTGACAATACATCCTTCGACTCCATCACCACTGCTCTAAGGAGTAGAGGAGTGGAAGAAATTTGCTGCAGGTGGCGGGGGGCTGTCCGCAGGGGGGTATACTGTCCCCCCTCTTGTGGAACCTCGTCATGGACGGGCTTCTGAGACAACTTAGCGGTGAAGGCTTTGATCCTTTAGGGTATGCCGATGATCTAGTCATACCCGTACAAGGGAAATCCAATAACACTGTCAGGTGGCCCTGAATATAGTAACAAGGTGGGCCGAGGAGAAAGGTCTAAGGATCAGTCCTCAAAAAACCACCATTGTGCCATTCACTCGAAGGCGAAACCTAGAGGGTTTAGGTCCTCTGCGTCTTCGTGCAACTGAGATAGTCTTGTCGGGGGAGGTAAAGTACCTTGAAGTGATTTTTGACTCCAAACTTACCTGGAACCAACACTTAGACTGTGTGGGACTGCTTAAGTGAGCTCAATGACCTGACGGAATACAACTACGTCACGCTAGTGTGGGTGCCAGGTCATCGGGGTATTATCGGGAACGAACGGGCCGATGAACTAGCCAGGGAGGTTGCGGGTATGGCATATCTTGGCCCTGAACTTGTCCTAGGTATAACCAAGAACGCTATTCGGGGTTTTTTTTAGTGACTGGATAAGCGAGGAACATAACAGATACTGGCTAAGCAGGCCAGAATATCGCCACAGCAAGACCTTCGTTAGAGGTCCTTGTAAAAAGAGAGCTGCAGAACTTTTGCTTTTAAGCAGGGTGCAACTCAAGATCACCACAGGGTTACTAACAGGACACCTGACTGTTAAGGAGCATTTGAGGAGGATCGGTAAATTCAATGGGGATCTAAATTGGAGACTCTGAAATACAGAACCAGAGACAGCAATGCACATTTTGTGTAGATGTGATGCGCTGGCAAATCGCAGACAGCGTATATTCGGACATCTCATGATAGTTCCCGAAGATTTCAACACGCAATCAGTGAAAAACCTGTAACAGCTGGTGCAGGGGACATGCCTCACTTAATGGTTGCGGTGCCTTCGGTGCATTCTTTGCGGACGGGTTCTGGTCATGTAAGAAAAAACAAGAAGTATTTTAGGGTACCCACATCGAATATCTAGATCTACTCTACTCACATCTACTAATTTTTTGAAACTCGAATTAAATAAATAAAAAGAAAATTACGAGCTTCAGAAATTTACAATGGTATTAATTTAATTTGAGAAAACCCCAGCATATTTTCATATTATTTTTAATGTTTCAAATAGGTATCAAGCAGTTATAGACGATTTCGATTATGTAAATGAGTTAATTCAAATTGAAACATTTGGACTTTTTAATCTTTTTTATTGAAAACTATAAAATGATTATAAGTTTAATATTAATTGAAATAGTGGCGCAAACATAGTTATAAAACATTTTTTGTTTTAAATCATTTAATGTCACTCGCCACAACCAAAACCCGCCCTAATCTGGCCACGAGCAACCCCCATTTGAACGCTCATTTAATATTTCATGCAGCGGGGCTAACATTCTCGACGATGTTCGATTCACCGTTTGTCGAAAGCAGCCTTCAACGTGATAAATTCATTAATTCTCACCCCCATCGATCGCTCATTAGGAATTCCCACTGCGCGCATTCTTTAATTTTGCTTCGTTTAGGAAATTGCTTTTCAACAGCGCTACACGCTCTTCGGTTTTTTTAATTCAGTAACAAAGGAAATTAAAATAAATTACACCAACAAAGAAGTACATAGAATACGTCCGTAAACATCCAACATGTGGTTCGGAGTTTGTTGTAGCCGAGACGTCCCTAAGTGCATATCAAATAAAAATTCCATTTGGCTAAAGTTCCGAAACGATCTCGACGTTGGGTAAATATGCGGACTATAAAGTTACAAGGAGGGCGCAAAGGAGACTCGCGAAGGGATCCTCGCGCCGCTGCAAAACAAACAGAGCAGTAAAATTTTTCTGGAATATGAAATCTCGGATTTCTTCTTTCGGAACCGTTTGGAATCTCCGCATATTTAACTAACATGTTTGCTTTTACGACGGATCAATCGACGGCGCATTCATTTCCTGAAACGGGTTTGCTGGAAACGCTACCGGGACTTTAAGTAATCTACATAAAGTGAACCAATTTGGAATTCTAAACGGTGCCAGACACTGTTTACTTTTTGCAAACTAAATGAGGTACAAGATATAGGTACGACAAACAGAAAACACTTCAAAGTTCCTTGCGAAATATTTAACCAAACAGGTTTCTATTTAGTTTTAAAAAAAAACTTTCAAATGAAAATGTGAAGCACATTTTCAAAACAGTTTGTTGTATACACACATAAGAATTTTTGGTATAAATTATCCTAGTCGATATTACTATATGGATAAAATTTTATCTGAAAAATTGTAATGCTTAACAAATTTAGTGTTATTGTTATCTTTTCCCGATTAAAATGCGTTTAAGAATAGGTTTAAAAAGAGGTAAAATAATTTTACTCCAACAAGGATAAATCAACACCGTACAGTAAACATATTATCCATAATTCGTTAATTCAATAAATAAGAAAGAAAAATATTCTATCTACATTGGTGAAAGTCATCACCGCATTTAATCCAAAAGAATAAAATTGTTACATTAAAGGTGTTAATTCACACTTATTTACTTTTCATTTTTAGAAAATTTTAATGTATAATGAAAAGGATTGATTAACGTTCTCATTACAAGTTATGCCTAGTGTATGCCTACCAACTGCGGTGATTGCTTTAAAATGGAACCGTCATTTTTTTTTCACATTAAATATAATAGCAAGGCCTTATGATCATCTTTAATCCACTTCCTCTAGATAAGTTTTATATTCTAATGCAATAAGGAAATATTTCCACCCAAAAGAAAAAGGAATAAAAGCTACTATATTAAAAAAATACATTCCTCTCTTTGTAGTAGTTAAAAAATAAGTTAAGGTACAAGTGACTGCTCAGCAGTAAACATTCTTTCTAAATCCTATAAGAAAAAAATTGTTTAACACTTTCTGAATAATACCAATTTCTTTAGGGATGCAAACTACTACCTCAGAAGTTAAGTCTCTCGTTTTTCCTAGATATTGATAACTCCTTGAAGACATCACTGAGATTTTTTAAAGTTATATTCCGTTTACTCTAATACCAGAAACGGATGGACGCGAGAGAACACCGATAAGGGGTTTAAAAAAAATTGAATTAATTTCATATATTTTTGTGTACAGGGTGTTTGGTCTGAGCGTTATCCAAATATCTTTCGAACAAATGACGTTAGAGAGAAAATTTGGAAAAACTTTATTCACACAAGTAAGTAGTGCCCAACACGGAAAAAAACTATGAGAAAAGTTTTGCAATTTGTAATTCCTTGTCTGTTCTCCTCCTCCTGTAGTGGTTGTCCTCTTCTGTTCCTCCGTAAACTCTTCTTAGTAGGTTCCTATTTATAGAGTTTGCTCGTCCCATTTGGAATTAGAGTCCAAGTTTCTGATCCATACAGAATCGTAGGTCGTATCACTTTACTGTATAAATGTACTTTCAGATCCCTTGATACTTCCTTTCTCGTTAACAATTTCTACCGTTTTATTTCCCTTATAGTGAGCCTTTTCGTAAGTTTTTCTTTAATATCGTTCTTTGCTGTAATTTTAACGTCGAAGTGATGTAGAAAGAACATAAAACAATTTTCTCGTTCCGCAAAAATTCGACGCATCATCGTAATCTACTATGCAAACAGCTTCTGTTTACAATGCGTTGATTGGATTTCGCCATTGTTGCGGTGCAAGCAAGAAATTTCATCGGCATAGAACTAAATGACGTCGCACGCAGAGTTGAACAATGGCGCCGACAAAGGAACGCCGTCGCCGAATAAAAGCCAATTTACTACCAAACACGTTCATTATGTCCGCACAACACTATTATTAATATAATTAAATTCTGAGCGGGGATGGTATTTAATAGAAAACTGTACTATATATTGTATAAAATTAAGAAACCGGAGTCTTTGGAGTTTAAGTTATCCTGTATTCTAAGAACTTAAACGATTCAAACCACGGCGTAAAAGGCAACTGGAAACCGTTTTTCCGTGGGGCGCCGCTGGTTCGTTCCCAAATGCACCCTGGAGGAATATTATACCGAGTGCAGGATGGGAGCGTACATCTACTGAGTAGACAGCTCAAGTATCCATGAAGTTCTTAACGAGCACGTAAACCCTCGTAAACGAGAGTGGCCTGCATCGAATGGATTCACATTAAGCAAAAACACGATTTACTTCATTTCAGTTGCTGATACATTTGTAGGCTTATACTTACTGAATTTGTCAACGTCACCACTTAATAATCAATGATGACCACACCACAGAAAAATCATCAACTGAAATACATTTCATTTCATATGATTATAAGTTCTGTACAGTGATAAATTATATAGATCATTAAGGGTAAAATTATTTGATATATGTTTGATATTACATTTCCTTTTCAAATGAATCTACAAATCAATATGTTAGTGAACTAGAAGGAGTTATTAATTATTAAAGCATGGGACTGACGAACTCTTAAGATTTAATTAATTATTCATTACTAATATTAAGAAGAACCATTTTTATAATCAACAACTGGTCCAAAACATAGGAAGTTAATAATAATAACAATAATATGTTTCTTTTTCATTAATATTATTGTTGTTATTATTATGTTCCTATGTTTTGGACCAGTTGTTGATTTGAAGAATGGTTCTTCGGTATAATAATGATAATATCGATGAGAATGGACAGAATATGGACAAGTCACTAACAAAGAAATGGAATCAATGACGTTCATTTGCAATGCCGATAAGTTATAAGTACAAACTACAGTCCAAAGAAATAAAAGAAATTAAAAAAACTATATTTACGTGGATTATAATAGAAGATATTAAATGTTAACTTTACAACAATTCCATAGTGACTACGTGCTGGCCAGCTTGATCCATAACCTTAACAGAAACGAAATACAGGATGCATAATAATTGATTGAAGCGCGTAGCAAAGTAACTTTCAGATCTGATTTATACTATAGTATAGAAATTTACTTCGTATACAGTAATGACTTTGGCTCTTGGTACCTTTGAAGTTGAACGTTTCACTCTTCTTGACCTTCGGCACATTAGGAGCGTTCCTTTTACCCCAAATCTTACTCATTATGGTAAAAGTAAAAGCAATTCTTTTCGACTGTAAAACATAAAAGTAAGTTACATTTCTGGCAACATATTCTGGTGAATCCCGAAGTGCAATATCTACATCTATCTTTACATGTGTGAGTAGGCCAATGTGCTATGCAGTCCTTTCTGGTCGCTCATCTGGTCTAGCAGCAATTGGTGTATGAATTCTCTCTCTTGTTTTTTCTGTATTTTATTTTCTTTACCAATTTGAGCGAGGGATGCAGCTAATAGTAGTCTAAACTCTTTCAAATGATAAACTTTTTCTTTCATCGTTTGAGCATCTTGTTTGTATAGTATCGAAGCATTGATAACGCAAACATCTGAAATCCAAGTAAATATGGGAAAATACCATATTTTTGATCTACTTGTACTTCTGTAGAGTCCTAATAAAGAATTAGATTTGTCCACTCCACCCATGTGTTTATTATACTGTGTCACAAGAGCTGGGCAGGGTACATTTATTTTTCTCTTTTCCACTTTTGAATACATTTTCACATAATTTATTGGATAAACTCCACAAAAAGTACTAACAAGTAGGACACACTTATTATCTACCCATTTTACTATATTACACCTCTATTTTTGTCAGTTTTATAAGAAAATGATCCTCTGCCACGCTTCAGTAAAACTTTGTCCTGTTCCAATTGACATCCAGCTACCCTATTGCTTCTTATAGTTCCCAAAGATAGAATTCCGACCTTTTCTTTCAAATACGTAAATATACGTAAATAATTTTACACTGGAAAACCAATTATCGCAAAAAATGACACTTTGTTGAGGTTGTGAAATGGTTTTACATAAGAATACCACAACACTTCCTCCAACACCCAAGGATTTTTCTTCTTCGGTGACTTCAATGTTGTGGCACCTTGATAGGGAGGAAAATCGGCAATTTACCCCGAAACTCCAGATCTAATGAAAAATTTATATCCCCATTTGTGGGGTTTGTTTTGAATATATTAGCGTAAATTGCCCGCATAAGTCCCTTTATAAGAAATCATAGCTTCATCTATCGAATATTGACTCTCAAACTGAGGTCTTTGACAGTTTTCTCTCACTGCACTTCACTGCAAAATGATGCTACTCCTTCCATATGAAAATTTTTGAGAAAATTAATGAAGAAAACTGAAAAGCAAAGTTTTAATTTCAATTAAATTAAAAAGTTACCTGTTTTTGAAATTTTCTTAAAAATCAATAATTTTTAATTTATACTGATTATTCTAAACTTTATACTCTCACTATATAATCGGCGGGATATTTAAAATGATTAGAGATTGTAGAGTCTGACCACACGATTAATGAATAAGTTGTAGGAACTAATTTATATTTAAATTAAATTAACAGAGGTTTAGACTGTGATACTTAATTCCATCTTGTAGATACAATTTTATTGTCATTTGGAAATAATGTTTTTTTTTGTAAAGGTATAAATAATTCATGTAAAAGTTTTACAATCCCCAGGCGATGGTGAAAACTAAAATCGCAATTGAAAATTGTTCATGCAAGGAGAAATAAGAAATAATTAATCTATAATAAACTTTGTACACAATTATAATTATGTACAAAGTTTATTGTAGATTTTCAGAACAAAATAAATTTCTCTTATCTACTAGTGAGTAATTATTTTTCATTTTTTATTCTTTCTGGTTGTTGATCTGAAATCTCTATTGTAAACTTAAGGTAATAAAATAAACGCACTTTCCGTACGATTACGAAAATGCTGACATGATGTACAAAATTTATTTTTCTCTATTGACTGTAAAACAATTTCAGAACTTTATCTTCCACAATATAACTTAAATTATTATTATTTTATAGATATGTAAGAAAAGCTTCATTTGGCGAAAACAGATCTCCAAAGTTTACCTTAAAATAAGTAAAAATAGCTGTATCATTAATATCAATAATTGTGATGCATATTTATTACATGTTTCATAATTGTAATTATTAAACACGTTTGCAATAAATATCCAACTACATATATAATGCAGGACATTGTCTTCGGTGATGTTTGCGTTATAGAAGTCACTCGTATTTATATTTTTATCAAATTCGGATTTGAATTCATATCCAGAACTATTTTGACTATTCGCAACTATTTCATTCTCCTTTGTGGTGTTGCGAAATTCAGATTCACTACAATTTTCATTATTTGTTTTCCAATACATCATATAAAACAATTTGCGAAATCCTCAATAAAACTGAATTGGTGTAACAGTAATTTCGTTACCACCTTACTGCTTTATATAGAACCCAAATTATTTTCTAAAGCGTCCTGGTTAATTCTTCTCATACATAAAAAGCGAAATCCTTTTGCGCTGAAGAGATTCCATAAGGTCAATGTTGATTTAATAGTAACAATCCAACCACGAATACATTTAATGGAATTAGCGATGGTCTTCCCTTGCCTATTAACAACTTGTACATTTTGGAAATAATTCACCGCATCATTTAATAAATCTCTTTGATAACTACAATTTCTAAATGGTTGTGCATATTTCTTCTTACAATGAAATCGTGATGAATTTAATACATCAGTTTGTCAACCAACGAAATAATAGTCGCTTCCGAAACAGCATTTAAACTAATGTATAGCGCACACAGTCTTGCAGATGCAGACGCACTTAGAATCTATGTGGGATACTTAACTTTCATTTTATCAAATGCAGTTGGTACAAAAATTCAGTATGAATTATAGTGTATCTGAGAAAGTACAAATTATAAAGTGGTATTAACGAATTAATTTATTCAGAGAAAAATTTGTAAATCGTCCAATTCCTTCTGCTACAAGCATCCGCAGAATTAATAAAAATTTTGAAAGATATTTAATATATTTATTATTTCTTGACCAGAATTACTTTAAGTTTATTTTATTTTTATCTTCATTCTATAAAATCTTTCATTCAATTTGAGAAATCGTTTTTCTGCTACAAGAGAATCTTTTATTATGTTTTTATATTATCGTTGTGAATTCTTTTTAATTTAACCATTATCGAGGAAATTTTTCATTTATTAATTTCTGTAATGTTTATGGAAGTATTGTTTAATTACAAACAATAATAATTGCGTTATGCAAATGTATTGCGGCAATTATAACAATATTGTAACAAGAATTATTGAAATCCTAGTTAAAATAAAGTTATTAAATACGCGCTCATCGTTTTGCTTCCCAATGCGAGACAAAGCCGGCCGTCTCGAATACATCCGAGGCACGCACCTACTTGTTTCACTCAAGCTGTATACTGCTAGATTAACAAAGCACTAACTACTGAAAAATCATCATCAACTGATGTCACAAACATTAGTTTTGCGTTTCGTATTTACGTCCCGATTATTCAAAAATTTTAATGGAAAAATCTTTTATTAAAAAAAGATAACAAATTATATGAAATAAAATTGCCACTAATAAGTTTCTAGTTCATTATACAGTACATAAAAATATTCCCTATTGTGTGGTAGTTATGTTTTCGAATATTAGGCTGATCTGATTTGAAATAAGAGTTAAACAGTCGAAAAAAAAATTATGATGTTTGTCAGAAAATTATTCTGACGTATTAAATAATACAGTTTTCTTCAATTCTGGGCATTCGTACATAAAAAAATTGTATCCTAACGCGTGTGATAAACACTACTAATATACTCATGCTCTAACAACTCACCGGACTGTTATGTTAATAATGTCTATTTCACACTTCAGGCACAGTAACATCAAAGAAGATAAGGAACTGACAATTTGGTTATTTTTAACAAGCCGCCTTTGTAGAAAGGTATATCAGCTTGACGTTAAATGTTAATTCGATATTTTTTACGTGCTATGTAAGAAGTGATTAAATGAAAAATGAATTAGAGTTGGCGATGCAACTAAACCGCATGTGTTCTTTTAGTTCATTGGACGTTCCTTCAATTACTTTGAAGTTTCCACAAAGCAAGAAAACTGTTTCTCTTTTAAAAAATTAAAGCAGAGACGAAAATGACCACTGCCTGTAGGTGTACGATTTGACGTGGAATGGTTTATATGTGCATTTAGTTCATCGAACGCTCCTTCAGTCACTACAAAGCCAGAAACAAACCCGTTTTATTAAAAAAAAAATAAAGCAGATGCGTAAAATGACTACTGCCTGCTGTGTCAAGATACTTTTGAACTCTATGAATAACTGCGTGAGTAACGATAAACATTTTCGGCGTGTTATTTATGTCATAATTGATTGAAAATTAGCATTAATATTGACGTTACCTAAGACATGCATTTAAATTTCAACGCCTACCCTAATTCATTTTTATATTAATCGCTGGTTAGTAATAAGAGATGGAACAAATTCATAAGAAGAAATCACTTCGTTATTTAGTATTCTGAAAGGTAATAGTCCTATTATGTGCGATTTTTACGCTTTTGTGCTTATTTACGTACGCAAAGTGGGAACGAGAAAGCGGCTAATAAGTATTTTCAAAACATATTGCAGTGTTAATTACCTTATTTAATTAGCTCAACGAATCAAATTAGCATCGTAGAGGGGAATTCCAAGGTGGTCGACCAATTTGAGTGGGCGATTAAGCACTGGAATTTTGTAGAAGCAATGCAGCAGAGGTTTGGCTCATTCCGGGTGCCACTAACAATGTCTAATAGACGGGAAGAAGTCGCCCAAAAACAAGAAAAGACTGATATATTTGGAAGACGGGCGAAGAATACGTCGTAGATAGCACCAAGTGCCGGACTTCTTGATTGATTACCAAAAATTATGTGACGAACACTTATATGGAAAGGCTAAAAAGACAAAGTGTAGAGAATAAGAGAATTGGATATTATTATTATAGGTTAAGTTTGTTTTGTTGAGAAATATTTTTACATGTTATATTTTATAGGTTAGATAATTAGGAAGTAATGTATTTTAGATACTTACCTATTGTTTAGAGTTCCATTTTTAGTTCAATTTTTTGTTTAATTTCAATGAAATGTAGTCATATTTAAGGTAAAACGCTAATTGTCAAACGTGACGTTTTGAAAATTAACTAAAATTGTGTAACTGGCAATATATAAAGTGTCAGGAAAGAATTTATACATGTATTTCGGCCTTATAGGCCTTATTGGGTCGAAATACATGTATGCCAGTTCCCGCTTCGACTTCCGTGAATAGAATTCCTGCTTCGACCTCCGCAACAAGCAGAGAAGAAATTTTTATTAAAGGTTATAGAGTACGAGAAAGAAACATTTTTGGATCCTGAATACCTATATCCTTTTTCCTCAAACAACGACATGGACGACGCTTCAAGGTAGGGGCATAGTGACAACACAAACAAAATTTTCATTTAAACACCGGACAACGGGAGACGTTTAGGTATTGTCGAAGGGCGCCTCTCTCTTGTGAAAGAGTTGAGGCACATGCGTGATCGGCAATACAAAGCGTCCCTCTTTTTAACAAGGATACATCAGGTAGGGCAAGGTACATCTACCTTGTGAAGGTGTGGTGACATGACCGACTTGTAACACCTGGTGTTGGCTCTGTATTGTCGAAGGGCGCTTCTCTCGTGTGAAGGAGTTGAGGCACATGCGTGATCGGCAATACAGAGCGTCCACTTTTAACAAAATATACATCAGATAGGACAAGAGGCCCACCGAACCTTGTGAAGGGCAAGGTGACATGACCGACTTGTGCTAACCGGTGTACATTTTTGGGACAGACAACAACCTTTTCGATAATTTTTTATTTCTTTTTCTGACACATACAGACGCATATACATTTACTGACACTCCCTTCTCCTCCCCCTCACATTTCTGTGTTTTGTCATTGTATGTGCCCACCATGGGGCCATAAAACGAGAAGTGGGTAATTCCGAGCGAACAGACACATACCCACATATAAAGCTTAAATATTATTACAACAATTTGGCACCCCAACGTGGGGCCGAACATTAACATTACATTTGGCACCCCAACATGGGGCCGAACATCAACATCATTATAATATGTATGGAAAATAGATTATCGACAAACTTTACCATATGAGCTTCTGCAAAAAAATTTAAATTAAAAGGTAATATACGCTTTTCAAAACGGCTGAAGGTCAAAAAAGTCAGACTCACAACATCAAGATGCCGACAAAGAGTTTCGTATCTGCTATGATATTACTCTGTGCTTCAGGTGTGCTTTTATCAAAAGGCAGCTGACAAGATGTCAGTGTCATTCTTTCTCAAAATACATTAAACAATGGTCCTCTACTAAAACTATAGAGCGTCAATATTTCAGTAAACTGTTGATTAGTACTAAAAACTTTCTGAATTTTGACCATTTGTCTTCCCTCAGTAAACTCCATCCAAGCGACACAAACTCAGTTTTGCTAATGACATGATTAACAGTGCATTAAATCCCTGCGCGTTGCTTATTACACAGGACGCATACAAATTAGGGAATAATTAATAACCATACATAGCGCATAATTAAATTAAATTCTAATAATGTAAACTACATCAATTAATCTCCGTGAGCTTGTTTAACGTTATTTTTTTTTAATTGGCAGAAGTTAATTAACACTGATGTGATGAATATAAATTTAAATATCGGATTTCCCTGATGAATTTTTTTATCGCCTTTTTCAGAAAATGCCGAAGAACTTTTTATTGGTTCAATAGATTTAATTACGCTTTGAAGGCGACCGCTCGAGAACTTTCGCAATATTATATCTGTAAAAGTTCGCTTGACATAAAACGAATGTGCGAAGAGCTGATTACGGAAAAGTATTTAAGAAGTCGATGGAGAGCTAATAATGGAAAAAGTTCGGCGCAGCATAAATCTGAAAATCTTTACAAGTCAGTGCGGGGGTGTTATAAAAATTTAAGAAGAATCGTAAAGGAAATTGATGGCTGCGACCCAAAGTTTTCTGCGCCGTGTACAAACAAACTTTTAACCGTTATCTGTTACGTAATAAATCAAATTTCAAAACAAGGATCTACTCTAATTTGCATAAAATAAAATACAGTCTTCCTCCCTTTCCAATTCCAAAAGTTTTTTTCTTGTAAAGAGGTTGACTTCATATTGTAACGATACTTTTCTATGAATCTACGTATATCAATGATTTTTTTTTCATTAAAGCAGTTTTAGACTACTCTATTTTTTGTTCAAAATTTGGTTCCATTTCTTGAACAATTTAAATTGTACAGTAAATTTTTACTGATTCAACGTGTTCTATATCCAAACTCTTTCTGCAACCTAAACATTTCTTACCCTAAATATTTATTGTAAAAATTGAACTAAATCTTGTACAAAAAATAAGCTAGCCTAAAACGACCTCAAACAATTCTATGAGGTTGTAGCTAAATGAAATACATTTTAAGAGGCCCAAGAAACAAAAACTCATATTGGTGTCGATTATGTTATACTTTAAGCAATGAGAATTCAGCGAAATTTTTGATGGATAAAGTTGAGAACGTGATACCGGAAACTTTAGCGTATACATCACGGGAAACAATCGTCGTTCTCGAACGGTTTCAAACTTTAATTCGCTTAAGAGTAAGAAAATTTACTGCTGCAAGCGCAGACAATGTCCACCGGAAGCATCAAAGAAGCTTCCAAAACAAAAGTTGCCATTTGCGGTGAAAATTTATTTCTAAAACTCAGGTATCTCAAATACTAAGGGCGGTATTCATAGTCTTGTCTTTAGCAAGTGCTTAAGACCGTCTTTCGTAGTTCGTTTTATTCGTTTAAGGTTGTCTTAAGTTGCTATGCATTCAGAGACGTGAGTTTTGATAAGTCAATGTCAATATTTTCAATATCAATGTTGTCCGTATCTCATATGTTCTGCAATAGAAATTAAAATTGTTCGTCGTTGCAAAAAATTCTTCATTATTCCATTCCTTCAAGAACAGTGTGAAGCAATTCGTGACAATTGCGAAACGTTTTCAAATAAGATCGTCTTACGTAAGTTAAGACTTCAAACAAATGCTTAAGATTTTCTTAAAACCTGTCCAAGACATTACTAAGGATTTTCTTAAGCATAAGAACTGACTATGAATGAGGGCCTAAGTTTATTGTTTTGGTTTTTACCATTTTTTTCTTAATAAGTGACTCATCAAGTGCTCTTCGTTAAATATTTCTTATAAGAAAATATTGTAACTGTCTTAATCAAGTTTCTTTCAATTTTTTAAACTTGCTAATCACTTAAAGCTTGATTGAGTCCAAGAACCTGATTTATATAGCCCTTTCTATTTTATTTTGTCGACTGTCACTAAAGTAGGTACCTTGCGGTCTCTGGCAAGAGACACTCCAGATTTATTTTCATTACATTTTTAGTGATGCAGTAATCTTCATTGTATCGGGACGGCTGTACTTACAGAAATTTACGACGCTCACGTAAATTGAATCGTAAAGGATTTTTAGGAGCAGTAACTTGCAACAATACCGTAAGAACTGAGCTTGTTTTCCTTTCTCCAAGAAGGGAATTAGTCTTTTATTATTATAAAACAAAATTATTAGTCAGAGTAAGCAAAATTGATTGATTTTAATGTGAGCTTTTGATGACAAGCTTTAATCGACTTTTTTATTGATAATGTGTATAAAGCGAAAGCGGTAGTAGTTCTTCCATCATTGTCAGTATGAATGAAAGAGTGCCAGTTCATAGGATTTTATAACATCACATGTGCACAAGAGCTTTCGCACTTTTAACATTAAATTTCAACGTCAGTTTGAAGGCACGAGGGTAATGGATATCTTCACACTGTAAACTCATAAATCAGTAATTCCCTTTCCATACCGTCGAAATCCATTTACAAATAATCCCTGGAAAGAGTAAGAAGCTTCGCAAACGTTCTCAAAAGTTAGCTGCGGAACGAGAGAAATCCAACGTTTGCAAATTTCTATTCACAGCGCGGCGCGCACAGAAAGGAACTTCAATTCAATTTTACCCTCCACCCCCGCCCTCTATTCAGGTGGATATTTATTGCAGAATCGGCACCCGCAAAGAAGCTAACTCTCACCTGAATGTTTGCGGCCTGCGGTTTTAAAGTGACGCTTTTCGTAAAGCTGAAAGTGAAAAAAATGCTGCTGAAAAAGAAGGAATGGACACAAAGAATTGCGGTCATTTTGTTAAATGAGTAATACATTTTAAGTGTATCTCTCAATTTATCAAGTCCACACTAAGAACGATAATTTGTAAAGAATTACAAAAACCTTGGTAGTAATTAAATTGTGGTCCGCCGTTGTTATAAATTGTCTTATATTTCCCAAAATGGGTTATTGATTTGTGTTATTTATTTTATAAATACATAAATTATTCGATTAAATACGTTAGTATATACCATTAGGTAATGTAATGTTCAGTAACATCAAGGACTACATTATATATGCATTTTATGATTAAATTATTTGTTGTTTACGTGCACGCTGAATAGGTATCATTTGTGAATTATGTTACAATAAACGCTGATTAGTATCAATTCATTGTTTAAAAATCAAGTCAGTCATATTCATGAAAAGTATCTGTCAATAATTTCTTGTGAAAACCTTTTATCTACTGGCGCTTTGCTAATAGATTACGGGCCCAGACACGGAAGAGTAACCGCCTCATAGAAAATAAATAAAATTTTTTCGACATTAGTTGCGGTGTTGTGTATGTGATTTTACACAACGGAATCTCAGTTGTACTGCAACGTAGATTTTGCGTATTGGACTGCATGTTGACATTTATTTACGGAATCGCTGCCCATCCAAGCCGTTGCAAGAAAAAACGCCTTATGAAATTTGGATAAAAAAGTCCTGGCAGTGAGTTATTTTCACGAATTCGAATGTCGTGTTTTTGTTTTAAATCAGGAACCAAAGAAAAAGCTTGGTTCACGCTGTAGTGAGGGTGTATTCTTCGGTTACGCGGAAAAATCTAAGGGATACCGTGTTTGGTTAACCCAAGCAAGAAAACTAAAATAACCAGAGACATTAAATTCTTTGGCCTGCCGGACGTGAAGATCGATGGAGCGGACAGTTTTAATGAAGGTGCTGATGATTCACCTGCTCACGTAGGTGTTCAGTTAATTCCTAGCAAAAACATTAACTGCCGAAGAATCTATGGATTCGCCAGAAGAAAAGATTATTCAGATACCAGTCGATGAAAATTTTTGTAGAGGAAAGGATAGACCCAGACTCAGATCACGGTGGCTGTGGAATAAAATATCAAGTCAAATACATATTTTACTGTCAACTTGGTATTTGAATTTTACTTATTGGCACCTAATATAGTGTAATAATTTAAAAGTTAATCTCCGCCCACAATATTTTTTTATATTTTTACGGATATAAAAATTATTGTGGGCGGAGATTAATTTTTTAATTAGGTAGCACCTAATCTTTCTTAACACAAATATTAAACCACTAGTTTAGTTAAACTAATTTTTATTTTATACTTTCACAAATTGGACTTACATCGCAGAATCTTGCTTTCGTTTAGCGAAACAGCGCTGTAATCCAAATGCGTCTGTTCTAAGGTAAGACATGAGTTTTTTTTCCACTGCCGCCTGTAACCTGAAATTTATTAAACCGTACATTATAATGATACTTGCTGGTACATCGGCCCATTCCGAAGTCGCATTGTACAGGGTGGGCCAAATTCGACACTTTTAATAGGAAATTCCTATTTTTAGACGAGTTAGACAAAAACTTACCTCGGTCCCTGGAGCTTGATTTTTAAGACAAAATTAATAGTGAAGATCACGTTTCGAAATCTTGTACCGTTTAGGAGCTACAGGGCGTTTTTCAAAATTCTACGATTTTTAAAAACCTTCATAACTTTTTTGTTTATGAACATTTTTGATTTCTGTGAAAACTTCTTTAAGACACTTTTCATGCAGAATTCATTGTTCCAGGTTATTTTTTTCCAAAGTGCTCAATATTTGAAACATTAGCTAGAACTTTGATTTTTTTATATGGAACACCCTATATATTTTTACATTTCTGAAAAGAGCATAAATTTCTATTTACAAAAATACAAAAAAAATGATATTTTATTCAAAAGATTTTTGAGTTGTAGAGCTTTCATGTTTTAATTAAAATTTTGATGGTTATCGCAGCATTCAAGTAGGCTGTGGATAATGATAGCTAAATATTTTTTGAAGATTCAATGAGCCATAAAAAATATTATTTTATTTTTAATAAATATAACGAAGTTATAACGAATAAATACTAATGTAATCGAAATTGCGCAAAAATTATTTAAACTATCAAATTGTCGGCCATTTTGTACTAAACATAAACGATTCCGTTTTGTTATGGATTGAGCTGACATCACCAATTCAAAGACTTGTAGTGATGCATTTTTCTTATTCAATAAAGTCAGAATTGTTGTTTCTTTAAAATTGCAGAAGTTCTTGCTAAGATGTTTGCTCCAACTGGCGTCAGTCACTTTCAATTTCTCCCAAAATTATGATCTCCTCTAATTCTTTATTTCCGTTTTGAGATTCATAATTTTTAGTTTTTATCAGTTTAATTGACTAAAAATTTATTAAATTGTTTTTAAATCTCAAGAATATATCTTTGAAGGATTGTCATCTTTCAGGACACCACTCATGGTAAAAATTAATCGCTGCGTCTGAATTTTCGCCAATTTCTATAAAACACTTTAACATTTAATATTAGTAAAGAAGACAGTGGTTTAGAAATAACAAATCAAAAAAGTAAATATAAATAAAAAAAGTATATATCCTTAAATATAAATCAAAATAGATTGTATCCGTAGATACATATTTCGGCAGCTACGCTGTCATCTTCAGTACACACATACACTTACAAGTTAAAGGCACTTCATGAAGTCTAGAGTTGGTATAAATATTATATTTCTCATAGTTTTCGTATATGTTTAATTATCTCCCTAAGTCTATTTTATAGAGATAGTAAAATTCAAGAGAAATGCAAGTACTGTAAGAGATTGTGTCAAATTTTGATAGCGGCCTACCAGGAAGTTACAAAAATTTAAATCGCTTAGTTATCGTCATCCATGCCTACTACTGCTATAAAAACAATTAAATTTTTGATTAAAACTTTGAAACTCTATATTTCACAAACTGTTTGAATAAAATATCGAGTGTTGTATATTTAAATGAATGAAATTTTATACTCCTTTCAAAAACTTAAAAATATATACGGTGTTCCGCATAAAAAATCAAAGTTCTTGCTAATATCTCAAATATTGAGATTTAGAAAAAAAATAATTTGGAGCAATGAATTTTACATGAAAAGGTGTCTTATAGAAGTTTTTACAGAAATCAAAAATTTTCATAAACAAAAAGTTATGAAGGTTCTTAGAAATCGTAGAATTTTGAAAAACGCCCTGCAGCTCCTAAGCGGTACAAGATATCGAAATGCAGTTTTCACCATTAACTTTGTCTTAAAAATCGAGCTCCAGGGACCGAGGTCAGTTTTTGTCTAACTCTTCTGAAAATAGGTGTTTCCTATTAAAAGTCTCGAATTTGGCCCATCCTGTACTTCGAAATAAGTACAAATCGGATGGGACACTCGAACGAAGGAAGGTGCGTTTAGTGGCTCAAGGATTTTTTCAGCAGAAGAAACATTTGCATCGGTAAATCGCCTGAGTTCGATTTGTTTTCTAGCTTCTTTAACCATGTACTATGACATATCTTTATCATTTCGATGTTAGTGCTGCTTATTTAACTGATGATCTTAAGAAAAAGTTTTTTTATGGAAACCCCTAAAGAACTTCATAATGTTCTGAAATTGATTGCTGAATCAGAAAAAGATCCTCAATCAGTTGCAGTCAGGAGTTTGTTTGCTCAAGAAGGCATTTGGACTTCGATAGGCAGGAAGAAGTTGGTATGCTACTGGACAGTGTTTTGCACTAAGTACATGGGTATGACGGAAGGAGCCAAAGAAGTCAAATACTTACAGGAATTAGTCAGTGAATTAGGATTCAAGAACAGTGATAATTTAGGAACTCTTAAGCTTGCTAAGAACCCTGTATTATCCACAATATGTTGAGAAATAAAATGCTTTAGTCTATTACTTTTCGACAGAGAATATGCCAGCTGATATGTTAGCTAAGGGATTATGGTTTGGTATAATTAGATGACCACTCATCGAGGAGGAGTGTTAGAGTAAACGTTGATTAGTAGATTCGTTGTTTAAACATCAAGGCAGTCATATTCATGAAAAGTAAGTAAATAATTTATTGTGAGTTTGTTCCTGTAGAATGTTTTAATAATAATAATGTTTATTGACCAACAATTACAAATAAATAAAATAAAATTAGTACATTCAAATATTAGTGGCCAAAGGAACCAGGATCAGTGACATAGGAATGTACACTGCTATTCTTCCTGGACCCTTTTTTCTCAAATAAAAAACGTTTAAGCTACTAGCGCTTTGCTAATAAAATACATAGACAACATGATTTTGTACATGAACATGACCTATTCTTTTGAAAACGAATTTCTAAATTATTTCGTTATTTAGCAAATTCATTGGAGATAAATCCAAATTATTTTGTGAACATAGTTAAGAAATCTTGGAATCTGTAAAAAAAACCTCTGTCCAAAGCATTGCAAGAATTATTTACTGTTTAGAACGAGCACAAAAATCATCGAATCTTCGCTGATTTAACCAATTTTTTATATTTAAAAATTAAAAAAAATTAAAATGAACAAACGATAACATGGAACAAAACAATGTTGCTTCATGGACGTTATAAACAAAATTCTTGGTCACTTTAGCCAAACAAACTGTAGTACACTACACTGGATAATGTACACTCACATAATAAAAAGACGTCTCTCCAATAAAATGTGATAGGATTGTTAACCACTATGCCAAGCAGACGGACAATTCAATGGAATGAAGGCACATTCTCGGCAGCCGCAGCCGACCCGCCGCACAGTGGAACGAGTCAATGTAATCAGGCGGACATGCGATCAAAATTTGAAATTTTGAATTAACAATATTGAATATTATTTTCATAATTTTGACTATATTCTGCATATTACAGTAAAATTTCAGATCTGTAGGACTGCTGTATTTCATATTATAGCACTTCCAAGTAGACCGTGTTCGGTCTCGAAAATAATTGTACTTTTAACGCACGTTTTAAATAGAGTTTTTTAGACGGATACAAAAAATAAATCGGTTGAATCTTAAATTATTATATTTTTACATATTTTCTCGTCCTGTTGACGCAAAAATAAACAGCATTTCACAAAAATTGTATTTGTTATGAATTTTTAAAGTCAATCACTTTTAATTTTTTCATTTTCAACTTTGACCGTAAAAATAGTAAAACGCCCACATATGCCCGCTGTTTTGCAATCATAATATGAAATTATGATACTAGCACATTCTTTTCATGCAATAATATTTTGCGACTTTTCGCGACCTTCGGAGTTAATCCACATTAATCGTGCGTCAACACAATTATGTCAGTGGTAAATCTGAAATTTTGCTTAAAAATGTTTCTATATGAGCTAGTACTTTTAAGTTTAACATTTTTCTAAGATCAATTGTCATCAAGTATTATTATTTTTGGAAAAATTAGAAAATTTTGCGCTAAACCTAAAGATAAATGGAACGCAGCTTTCCACAATGAAGACAAGTTTCGTAATAAAAATCAAACGTGGCTGTACAGTAAGTTTGAATTACCACAACAAATTATAAGAGAAATTGATGATGAACATTTATTATTTGAACCAGTAGGTACCTTCAACGTTAACAAATTTCGAAATCTTTAGTGAGCGACAGAAACAACGAAAAACAGAATTTGTTCGACAGTCTCCGAAAGAGAATATAATATTTGCTGCTAAAAAGTTGCTAAAATCAACAGATACACAATTTATTCTTGAAGAACATCCATAACATATCAATAAAATAAAAGAATTTTGTAAAAATTTAGAACAACCCTCAAATAAAAGACCCGCAGAGAAAGCACTCGGTTTATAAGTATCGGCGAAGATGACAAAACGTACGTACGTATCACTGAAAACTGTAGTAGAAGAATCTGGTTATGAAATATATCCTTCTTATTACCAAATTCAGTGTGAAAAACGAAAGTGCTATCCGGTCAAAGAATCTATCCGAATAACAGAAACAGGTGTCCAAGTTCAGCTGCAATTATTAATGGATATTAGAAGCGGTGCAATTTACAACAGATAAGTCATCAGATTTAATTCTCATAAGTAAATGGGGATGTGATGGTACGTCTAATCTAAGCTCCTACAAACAAAAGTTCTCAGATTCTCAAGCTGAGGATTCTAATGTATTCATTGCCAGTTGCGTTCCTATAAAACTCTACAATTCAAATAATAATGAAATAATTTGGGAAAATAAAAAAAATTCTTCTACACGATTTATTATTATTATTATTTACTATTAATTTTTAAAAGAAACAAATTTTTTTTCAAGCTATTATCAAAAATATATTTATTCACACTTTCCTGGTAGGTATTACAACTGATTAAACGTATATTACTTCATAAATATAATTATAATTTGCAATTTTTTGTGATATTGTTCGATGTCCGGGTCGTTCCATAAGGCCGTTCCACTGTGCGCCGGCGCCGTGCTCCTCAGCCAGCCCGCTTGCTCGATATAATGTTCTAAGTTAAATTTACGTTCTATAGGGGAGTCTTTTTATTACCTAATTGCACATCGACCTTCTAGAGCAGTAGTGGTGATTGGACTCCTTTTTTCAAGAAAACACCCGATTATCTCTTTTCCAACACTTCGGGTCTGTTTAACTTTCATTGGATCAGTTGGAAACACCCATTGAGCCGATTTTCGTTTTGATTTAGATTCAAAACCATATATCCACGTTTCTTCACCAGATATAATATCATTCACTATGTTAGATCTCCCATTCATATTTCCTGAGAATTTCCTGACACCATTCAGTGCGATATTGCCTTTGAGCATCAGTTAAATTATTTATGAGGGATCCAACGGCGGCAACCTTTTCTGACCTCTAGGTGATGGCAGTGATTGCAACTACCGTCGTTCATATTCCAAAGGCTGTCACCCAAAATTTAATTTAAATTGACTTGCCACTCACTTACCTCTGACAGATGACAAGCTTCTGCTGATTAAATGTATCAGCTGTACCCCGGACTAGCAACAGTGAAGAATGGGGCAGGCCAATTAAGTTGGTAAAAATTATTAAAGGGCGACAGAAGACTGCTCTTCAGCTAAAACGTAATCGACCAGTCAACGTCTCCAATCGACCAGATCGGGCAGAAATAAATCAAAAATAAACACACGCGAGACTTCACTGGTGCGTTAACGTAGAAATCAAACTCGAAATTAAAGTTAACAATCTCACAATTAATTTGCGGTTACAACTTCGTACAAATGCAGAATGCTACAAGAGATTCTCTTAACTAGGCTAGTTTCGTCTAAAGTTGACAAACTCCGAATTTAATCCAATCAACGAGAAAATAATTTAATAATGCAATGACTGCATTTGGCCGAAGATTCGCTCTCCAAATTAACTAAACAGCATGCGGTATTATCGCAACAATAAATGTATTATGATTCAGTAATAGAATTAACAATAACCAAAGGAACTCACGAATTTGTTTTTGTCAGTCCGAGAAACGTCAAACGCATTGCCGATCACCCCGCCATCTACGGCTTCTGTCCCGCGATGCTAATCCGGGATGGACCGAGCGGTTTCGGTAGGGGCGACGTACAAAACGCTGGAACTAAATGTTTCACTGGGAAAAGACGAGATGATTCAATGCGATGGTGCGAAATTATTCTCCCAACAAAATCCGCAAACGTATACTCGAAAGCCGCACAAAAGCTTGTACTAAAACCCACTACTGAAAGTCTGTACTAAAAGTCGGTACTGAAAGTCGGTAGTAAAAGGCTAAAGAAGAATGAAAATATTAGCGTCCAATTTGGGTACACGCCATTGCGCATTTTACGTTACCTGGAATTTTCTAGATTTTCAGGCTTAGTATAGAGCTTAAAAGTGCCCCAACTCGTTCGGAAGTGCAATCAGATTTTCCGACACAGTCGTTTGGTTAATTCTTCTCACACAGAGAACAAGAATTCCACACACAAAACACGTTGCACCTGGTCGAATGCCGAACGTAAAAAGAGCGATTGAAAATGGTGGTCGGTACATCACACGTAAAAAGTACTCACGTGGTGCACCATAGCCAATGAGCTTCGAGTTAGCGAAGGAGAGATACAAGATTGCCAACTGTATCAACAGCGGGTTAAATATCGTCTCGATTCCGCATTTTCTTTGGCGGGAAAATTGAAACGTGACAAGGCATTCAAAGGTAATTTTATAATATATGAAAAAGAAAACAGATTTGTATCGAGTAAGTAATTGTACGTTTAGGGCGGAGATATTCATCTTTTGATGAAGTGTGGCTAATAGCTATTAAACGAATAACTACCGTAGAGGCAATTCATAAAAAATCAATCAAAAATTCAAAAAAAATCAAGTTATTCGTCGAATTACTTTAATAGGTGATGTGGATATCTCGACCCTTAGATTACTTACTGACGTTTCGCAGAATAGTTTGTTTGCATTATTCCCTTTTGCAGAACGTCAGTAAGTAATCTAAATGTACAACTACTCGATACAAATATGTTTTCCTTTTCATATAATTTAACAAAAGTAAGAACTGCACCAAACTCATCTATGGAATGCAGTAAGTTACTCAGTTATCCTTCCCAATCATCCGTCGAACAGTTGCAATGTTTTTTTCATTGACAGCAGAAATTGGCCGTCTTATTGGAGACCATTACTCATGTAAAGTTATTCGAACTTGATTCATTGTACAGTCAAACATAAACAACAAATTTACAACGGTATTATAGTCTGTTTTTAAACTAGGAGGAGTAATTTGAATTTTGCCCGCCAAAAACTGACAAAGTTATTGGGTGTTTGACAGCCGGTTTTACACAAGCCTTCAATTTAAACGGAAAAATTAACATTTTTCATAATTCTTGGGACAATTTCAGTTAGTTTTAAACTTGTCAACAAATCTATTGATAAAATTGGTTATTTGAAGAATTTGTAAACCTCCTAACCGAGCCAAATTAATTTCTGATGTAGTATTACAGTGTGAATCTACTTACGACAGGCCGACAACTGTTACTCCTCCTAGTTTAAAAATAGACTATAGTAACAATAAATCCCCGCTCCCCCGGTATGACCACATCTGAGCTTGTTTACAACAAAGTGGCACTGGTGAATCAATCGGATATAGTGAATCAGTCGGATACAGTGAATCAGTGTATGTAATTTTTTAGGCTATCGAGTGGCTTAGACGTCATATCGGTCGACGATGTGGGTTAGAATCCCACCAGAACCATAGATGTTTGTGATTTAAAACCCAGCTACCTACAGGGCGTGCTTTTTTATTCAGCAGTTTGCTGTGATGGACGTAGACAGAGATTTAAAACATTGATCAGAACTCCATATCTGTTAGATTATACCCTTTATACTGTGCAGGAATTTAGATGACAACTTGTCAGAAACGGACTTTTATTCAATATTTTAAATCACTGTGTACATCCATCACAGCAAAATGCTAAATAAAAAAACTCGCTCACATTTAGTAAATGCCTGGAATGGCTAATGTCCAGTTGCACCAAACACTTAAACTAAGCTTAAATTTAAGCAGTTCTAAAAATGTGACATTTGAGGTTACGCTACATTGTGTAAGTCATTTTCTAAGGCCCGGTATTTCAATCACAGTTTAACTTTAATCTTTAGTTTATTCCAATAGTTACAATTATCAAAACAATTTTCTCTATGGGAATAACGCTAAATTGTAACTGAAATACTGGGACTCAGACCGACATTTCAGTCACAGATTAACTTTAAGCTTCAGTTTATTCCCATAGTAACAATTATAAAAACAATTGTTTCTATGGTAATAAACTGAAGATTAAAAGTTAATCTGTGACTGAAATATCGGGCCGATGTGATTCTTAAACTTAAGCAGAGCTTAAGTGCACCTCGTCCTAAGTCCAAAAGAGAATAAATTATATTATCCTTTACACATGTTAAACATACATGTTATTTACTGTATTCTGTTAAAGGATAACATAATTCTATTCGCCTTCGATTTACCTACACTGATTCACTGTACCCGAGTGATCCACTGTAGCCACCTTGACCCTACAGTAATAATTAGAACACCTGCGTTCGATTTTTTGTTTTCACAAAATTTTCTCAGTAATGTTTTTGCACATTTTAGTAGGTTAAATAGAATTTTGCATAAAGTTAAGGTTGTCTTTCTGCATTTCAAAATGCCTAGGTTTTCAATTGCAGTGAATAGTCGTATTTCTTTCAACTGATCGTCAATCTTTTAGCTGATCTGATTAGTTATGTCACGTTGCTGCTTTTTCTCTGGTGACGTCTTTCGTCTGGCTCAGCTACGTTCGGAACGGTGTCCAGGTATGAGCTCGCCGGCGTCCAGGTTCACAGAAATTAAAAACGTAGTGAAACTCAACTAAACTTTATTTATAAATCTGTCTAAAATATTTACACTTCAGTACACAGATATTGGTGGTAAAAAACTCGCGACGGAAAATAATGTTGGGAAAACGGTTTATACAACTACACGTTAGACCAAGAATGAAACGAAACGCTCGTGTCAGGTGAGGGTCGGACAGGCTACACGAGTCATTCGTAACGGACTGGAACGGACGGTATACTTAATCAAACGACGGAATACACGAGACGCTCGTGTCAGGCTGGTGTGAGTGAGACGCTCACTCACAGGACGGAGTACACGAGACGCTCGTGTCAGGTTGGTAAGAATGAGACGCTCATTCAACGGGACGGAATACATGAGACGCTCGTGTCAGGCTGGTGTGAGTGAGACGCTCACTCACAGGACGGAGTACACGAGACACTCGTGTCAGGCTGGTAAGAATGAGACGCTCATTCAAGGGACGGAATACATGAGACGCTCGTGTCAGACTGGTGTGAGTGAGACGCTCACTCACAGGACGGAGTACACGAGACACTCGTGTCAGGCTGGTAAGAATGAGACGCTCATTCAAGGGACGGAATACATGAGACGCTCGTGTCAGACTGGTGTGAGTGAGACGCTCACTCACAGGACGGAGTACACGAGACACTCGTGTCGGGCAGGTAAGAATGAGACGCTCACTCTAGGGACAAAGTACACGAGACACTCGTGTCGGGCAGGTAAGAATGAGACGCTCACTCTAGGGACAAAGTACACGAGACACTCGTGTCGGGCAGGTGAGAGTGAGACGCTCACTCTTGGGACGGAATACGAGACACTCGTATTGGGTAGGTAGGATGTTTGCTAATGGTTAAAGGCAAAGACAGGAGACGGGCACTGCACTGATCACGAACGCGCTTGAACCACGAACTGCCTGAACTCGGCTTGTGACTCATTTATAAAGCCAAAGGAGTGGAAGGGGGCCCCACTCTATGACCCCTTCCAAATCAACGCGCGCTTGCGAACTCGAACTTAAATATTTTATCCTTAATATATACATATTTACATATTTACAATAAATTAAATAAACTTAACAAAACTCGAAAAATAAAAATAAATAAATAACAAAATCACTTTGTTACAGTTAGAACTAACTGTAATGAAGATTTTATATTCACATCAAGTTCACTACGGTTAGTTTTAATTGATCAGATCAGCTCGATCAATTGAAAGAACTATGACTTTCATGTGGACAAGCGTTTTGTCTACGGAGAATGTCACGATAATGATAGGCAGAAATAAATCCAGACGTTAGATCTTCATATCTGTAATTTTTATTTGTTGGAAATATAACATTTTTTATGTAAATACGTAATTACGCACTATAATTTTAGTTCTCAATGTTTATAAGCATTCGCCTATTAGATTAAAAATTTTATGAAAATATTTCTTATAGGTAATGCAATATTTTATTTTAAAACAAAAGCATAAGTATGTCATATCATCGTATTCGGGTTTTATTTTTGTATCACATGGTATGAATATCTCAGATAACTCCCATATAATAGTTGAGAGTCGTTTCTGCGGGACTGTCAATTATAATTTCTTCTGACTATATTAGATTGTCCAACAAATTTTATTAAATTTTATATTAAAATTACCGAATCTTGTGATAAATAAACAAAATATTAAAAATTTTTGAAATTGAGAATTGTATGTTTCAGAAATGAAGAAAGGTAGAAGCGATTTTTTGCACATCTTTATAGACCTTAAAAAGTAGTCCAACTTTCTTGTAATTTAACCGTCTTTGTATCTCTTATAGTTTGTAAGTTCTCTTTGTCAAAGTGTAACTGGCCAATCATGTATGTACGTTTAGCTTTTTTAATTTAACCTTACTTTGATATTTTAACAAATATATAACAAATAAATAAGTTATTTGATTTGGCTACGTCTCTTATATAAAATACACCATAACATTTTTGGTGGAGGCACCGGGCAACTTCACATTTACACTGTGACGAAGAGAACTTAACAATTAGATTAATTATGCTATAATTGTGAGTTTTTATAGTGTGAGTTTCAACTCCCTAGCTTCACTAGGTGATCCATAGCGAATTCTTTTCTAGTTGTTTTTTCTAGTGTAGAAATGAATGATAGCAATTTCAAATAATGTTGTGCTAACCAGTTTTGCTTCGTACTCGGGCACGCCACTTTTGCAAAACTTCAGCAGGTATATGGTGAGAATGTTTTCTCAAGAACCCAGTTTTCAGGTGGTTTAAAGCAATTTTTCGAAGATCGAGAATTGATTGAAGACGAACCTCGTAGTGCAAGGCCATCAACTTCGAGAACTGATCAAAATATCGACAGAGTCCGAGATCTTATGCACTCTGACCATCGGTTAACAACTAACAAAAACAATTTCACAAAAAAATTCGTACGGATCACCTATTGATGCTAGGGATATTAAACTCACACTGAAGGCGCATAGAACGTCCACAATGTTCTTGAATGGAACGCCACGTTTCCAGTTTCAATACCTACTTTTATACAACGAAGCCATACCACTCTTCCAAGAATGCGTGCCTTGCCAAGCACCAATGGCGCATTTTAAACATTTATTATAAACATTGTAGATGTTTCTATAAAGTCACACTGTCGCGACATCGCACGACACTTTTCTGACCTGTAATTGTGTTGTGAATAGCAAAATCGCAGCGATATCCCCGCCTCTTAAGTCATCTCACAGGAGATGGCCAGTGCGGACATTTAGCATACTCCCAAGCAACCTCTGTGTAGTTATTTCGTCCCTAATTCAGGTCTCATCAGCAAAAAAGTAGCTCGAGAACTCCATCGCAATCCCGACGACCAACAAGACTTACGCAAAGATAGTACGTAAATGCAAACATGTGACACTGTCGCGACAATTTTATGACTTGTAATTGTGTAATTTGTTGTGAATATCAAAATCGCAGCAATATCGCCGCCTCTTAAGCTATCGCACACGAGATGGCCAATGCGGACATTTAACGTGTCATCGCAAACTTTCAAAATTTGGCTGCAAGTCGCAAAAGTTTCAGAAGCCTCTCGCACCGACGAAAGTAAGTAAAATTTATTTATCAAACTGACTTTCCCCTTAAGTTTCTTTTCTTATTTGTAATACGTCACATGCAGTCTGCAGTTCCCGAACGTTGGAGTTACATTCGTTAGTACAAAAAGTAAAACCTCCAAGCCGAAAATAGTACGGAACATTTTTACTTCTTTTTACCTCTATTATCATTACCTGAAGTTTGGCGGATACTAAGTGAAAGCCCTGTATATTTTCAATTGAATTATTTAGAATTCAATTTTCTTATCAATGCTACCAGAATATGTTTTTTATCAGACAAGAAAAAAGGACTAATCCGACACAATAAAATGACTGAATCCTGAATTAAATTTGTAATAATTACTACATCGTAAATCCCGACAAGTTTTTAATTAAAGTCCGACTTCCGTCCGAATAGTTCGAGCCAACATCCGTGCATAATCGTCTGGTTATAATCCGTCGGCGTCGTTCCGGTCGTGTGAATGCATTCGTTAAGGTCCGGGCGACGCGGTGCTATTTCAGGACATCTGTGTTGCTTAATCGCACGTTGCTAATTATAGACTTGTTCGAAACGGGCGCAACAACCGCGCTTTTCAGTCAATTATACGATAATACACCATGATCAAGGGTCGTTTGATGCATTGACTGGCTGTGCTTGTCGTGCAACTGACCGTAAACACCTTGACCCAATATTAAATATTAGGCTGGTTATACACGTTCCGGAAAAACCGGAAGTAATGCGATTAACATGAATGCTTTAACTCGTTAGCAAGGAAGTCAGAACACAGTATACAACAAGTAGCGACAGCTTTTGAATTCTCCTATCCTAAACGTCAATTCGAGATGTATACTGTGTTAATACCACAGTATACAACAAGTAGCGACAGTTTTCAATTATTGAATAGCATTTAACGGTCGTGAACACATCCAAATGACTGATTGGGATAGGAGAATTCAAAAGCTGTCGTTAGTGGTTGTATACCGTGGACAGAATTTCATTCTACATCTGTAGTTATACCAAAAACAAGACCAAGAAAAATCGTACAGAAATCACAACATCACAGTTTACTGTAAGGAAAAGTGCACAGTTAGAATCAGCATCAAATACAAAAGATTTCGAATACATTAAATTCGCTTTTGATTAATTAAGAAATAATTTGCGCCATTTCAATTTCATATCTTTCTATCCTAGAGAAACTTATACTTAATTGTTATCAAGTTTGGAACTGCAAAGTTATTACTAAACTTAAATCAACTGTAGCAAGTTATTACTTTTACAGTATTCACGGTGAAGTTTCACAGTCGGAAGCGCAAAATAAACAGGGTTTAACTTCCCCCGAGAGAAAAAAAAAAAAAGAATTAGACGATTTGATCTAACTCGAACTAGAAAGATCGAGCAAAGTTTCCGATCGCTCCCTTTAAGTTTTTTTTTCTCGCGCGAGTTATGTTCTGAAATGTTTGCAACCATCGACCTGGATTTGACAGTTTCGGCAATCGCCGTTTATTATCGAAAAGCAGAATAAGTTACGAGATAAGTTCCAGGTCGCGTGGTTAATTTGAATTTCAGTCGCATCATTTATGCAAATGCTTGTTGTTAAAGTTATTCTCCGCGAAAATTAGTTAACGCGGTTTACAAAAGCCCACCCCCGTGAAGAATTATTCATCGATTTTTCGCCGTAGTTTATGTTAATTTTAAGCCCATTTACGTCGTAATTGTTGTGCTAGTTTAACATTGCCGAGCTTGCATGCTCGTGTAGCGTATATTTATTTTCTTTTTTGGTTCCATAAATTTATGGTGATTAGTAAGCAACAACATACAAAAGCAACTTGATTACAAGTTTATTTAATATTTATGGCTCAATTGGGACTATGCATCGAGTACGTTACAATTTTAAAAGTCTATAGAAATGAAAAAAATATTTTGTATCAACTCAGTCTGTTAAAATTTTAAGTATCTTAAAATTAAAGGGACGTTTGTTATTTTTATCAGTTGTTATTGTTACAGAACCGGTATTGTTTTTGGTATTGTCCTTTCTTCGTATTTATTAGAGTTTTAAGTATAATTATTTAGAAATCTGTTGCAAGTCAATTTTCAAGTCGATTTTGATCGCAATAGATTCCTCGAGCATTCTCTGGACAGCTGTTTCGGCCCTATTTGAGGCCTCTTCAGCAAAAGAGTGATTCGAGAACTCGATTGTAATCAAACCCTAGTTATTTCGCAACCTTAAACCTACTTGGTAGTCTCTTATTATCTTTTTGGCATATGTTTCTAGTTCACACTTATTTAGTATTGTTAAATACACTATTACGAACTGGAAACATGTGCCAAAAAGGTAATAAGAGGTTGCCTACGGAGTAAATTCAAAAAAAAATCTGAAGAAAAGTATAATAGTACATATAACATAAATTAACATATCAAGAGCTTAAATTAACAAATGGTTTCAGGAACGTCGTCCTCAGAGAAATCCTTTATGAATGTGAATTTTTAAATACTTTAATTGATCAATGTTAAATAATTGATTTAAATGATTGCTCTGCGTTTGCCTTTAATAATTGTAAGACTCATTGGTCTTAGATTTCATAAAAGTGAAACGGTCGCGGTTTTGATATTTAAAAACAAATCGGGTTTTTTGTTTGTTTAAATTGTAGATAGCCAAAAAAAAAAGAAATTTTACGAGGTGGAGAATGCCACCGTGAAGGGACGCTTTCCAAATTACGGTCATTTAGAACACCCAGTTCGAAAACGGCACTTGTAGCATTGTTGCTGATATCATAAATCGGATCGCTTTAAAATTTTGTCCATACGCTTTAGAATCTTTGAAAGAATTTGTCACGCAAGTGCAAGATATGCGAGTATTAAAAAAAGGATCATATTACTTCGCCAGTAGAAAGGAATTTGGCTCTTGTTTTGAAATTGTTAAACGAAAGGACGGACACATAAATTTGTCAATGAATACTTGCAGCGTCGAGTTATTTTGAAGAAGTTGGCAAGTTGGAACATGTGCGGTCCACCGGAGAGTCAAGTATCTGTCAGACTCAACACGGTTCGGTAATTTACTAGTAGTCCAAGGGAACGAGAGAGAGGCGTGATTTTTTTCTGAACTAAAATAGCGGTTATTGGTCAAGGAGGTTTAATTTATTACTTGCGAAGAGAAAATCAAAAACGGAGGACAGAAAGATTCTAATCGTTCGAATGAACAGTTGAATTTTAATTTAATTCGAGAAGTTTTTCTTTTTATCTTGTTCATAATTATAGTTAAATCATATTATTTCGGTACGGTCAAAAATTCAGTGTATTAAGAAAAGAGCAATTAAACAAATAAAAAAACTCGAATCGCGCCGCGAATTCAACGTCGCGAGTGGATTATAAAAAACCCAGTGCGTGAGTGTGTGATGTGCGCATCGCGGAATGCAGATAGGTAAAATTGCATGAATTTATATTTCTTTTCACATACTTGGTGGCATAAATTGTTTTAAGAATTATTTTTAATTGGCTCATCAATCTGTGACTCGAAAAAACTATAAAGTTCAATCTTTGCATTGCTTAGGCACTTTTTTTTGTTTATTTTTGGTACTGGCGTTTCCATTTGAAGCAAAGTTAAAACTAAATAAATCCAGTAATTTGCGCGTTCTGTGATTTAATCAACCAGAGGAAATTAACTACCCCTAATATCTATTGGTCGACTTCAAAAATACAGCGTACTTTTTTTGTAATTTAGTTCTACCTTTTTGCGATATTCTCTGGCAATTTGACACGCAATCGGTGTTATTTCGATTTGTTCAGAGATTTGTGCAGCTCAAACCACTGGCCAGGCTAAGTTATCGCTGCCAACGAAGACAGCGCAGCCAGCGCAGTCTAACTCAGAAATCAAAACAAATTTAATATTCGTTACGAATCCCGTAAGATTACGAGGCCAAACAATTTGAACTACCTATAAATAGACATCTTCTTAACACAACTTCTCTCACACCCTGTGTGTGGACTGAAGTGTTGTCTTTGCCGAAAGATTTGCAGGTTAATTGAAAGCTATTTGTCAAGAGACTGAAAGTGCCATAACCGCAAAAGCGGAGTGCCGATAAAACAGTCAATTGGGTCCTTTGCACAAATAAATTAGTTCGATAATAAGTTTAGCCGACGAAAAACGACATAGAGGGATCTGAAAAATGCGTACATTGTACCACCCTCTAAGGCAGTGGTTTCCAAACTTTATGTTTCTACGACCCCTTTAAAAACATCTTATCTTGGCGCCTCCCCTCTTTATTTTGCAAAATAATTCATTTTTAAAATGATAAATGGATTATAAAATTCCTGTTATAAGAGTTTATTTACATTTTCACTTTTTTTTATTTATAATATGAAAATTCGCGCCTCCCTTTGCACCAGTCCGCGCCTCCCAGTTTGGAAATCGCTGCTCTAAGGCACGAGGACGTAGTAGACGAAAAATCCTACCCCGTAGCCTGATTAATTAAGTTAATTAGCTAGAGATAGGGTAGTCCAACACGACACAACAAGCGAGTTTTATTATACTTCTTGATAAGCGTATCTTTTATTGTGAGTTGTATATTGTTTTCAAACGAGGTTTTACGCTCAATTTTCCAGGTCCCTCAGTGGCGCTGGTAGAAGGAGTTTTTACCTTTTTTTTGCAATAAATAATTAATTAAATTTAACGTCCCGCATTTTTATTGATACGTATTTAGTTCCTTTAATCTCTTAAATTTATTCACCGTTTCACCAAAATTAGAACCTAGTTACAACAACGTAGGGCCCGTTTTTTGATAGACGATCACGAACCATAAATAGGGAAGGTTTTAATTGCGGGAATTTCCGAAAGGGTCGCCGCAGGTAGCTTGTAGGGTAGAGTAATTTTGCTTAGTGCCAGCTGTAAAACGTAAATGCAGCAGATAGCCCGATAGCTAGGGTCTAGGGAATTGCATGGTTTATTATAGTAACATTGTCGACCTTTTCGAAATTTCTTCGAAGTGAATCTTCGGTGATTACGCGTTTAGTTTTCACTGAGTTAAGTCAATAAATTTTCGGTCCATTTAATTAATTTGTCAAAAAGTTTAGTTTGTTTTTGTTTGGACCATTTTATTAGTTATTTAGTTGTCCGTAAAGGCAATAAACAAGGTGGCACGTTCGGACGCGTCACAAAATTTGCATTTTTTCCATTGATACCATTCATTGTGCCTTTCTTAATTTTTTTTTTTTTTGATATAGTATAGTATCTTGACTCAGTTTGCTATTACCTGTTTCCTTCTGTTCAAACTGTCCATTACTAAAATGAACCTTAATACATGCACTTAGTTTAAAGCATTTCAATTACAAACGTGTTTATAAAATCTAGCTAATTTACTTTGTAAAATGGAGCAGGAGTAGGCAAATCTACTTAGCTCGTCTTATTTGTAGAGATAACTTTTTCAGAACGATTGGAACAACCTGGATTTTAATATATAATTCCGTCTGACATTTAAAAATTTGAATCCGTCATTTTAATACTATTACTATTACTATTTAACGTGCTTCTTTAAAAGAAGTTACGACTCTGTTTATTTATATATTTATATAAAAAGTTTATGTTATTAAAATTCTCCATAGCTACATAAAACGATAAAAAGTCATTATAGAAAAATACTTTTCCTAAAACATGACATTTTCGAGTACCACTTAATATTAATTATCTCTCAAAAAAAAATTAATGAACAATATAATCTTAATTAATATCTTGAGAAAGCATAAATGAGTTAAAGTAAAATTTGGTGACAATTTTCCACATTTTTATATTTATTTGCAAAGATTTTGAATTGATATCTCTCGCTGACTTTGCTCATTATTTACATAAAAATATGTTAAGTCACTGTGTTGTCAATAAAATCTCGGCTTTTAAATCTCCAAGAGATTTGCTTAAAAAATTCTATTCGAGTGGATATCTCCTAGGTTTAATTAAAAGGGAGTCGTGCTTGAAAAAGTTTTTTTAAAAATTCTTGAACTTGTAGTGCATTCGTGAATTCAAGGTTTCTATAAATTAAATCATTATAATGATTATATCAATCTTAATTTCAGAAATAACTCAAGATAGTTAATCGTCTACTAATTAGGTACTTGTTTGTTATTTCTTGAATATTTTCACTTGTTCTCAATAAACGAAAAGTCGACAATTTTTGGGGCGAAAATTTAAAATCAAGCTTTTATTTGTTTCTTTTTGTAGTGCTAATTTTTCATGTTATAATAAACTCTTCATGCAGTTTCTTCTTTTGTTTCCTACTAACGATTTAATTTTCTTACACACAGGATTGTGAAATAAATAAATATTTATAAAAAAATACTAATACGTCACTTAATTCTGCTGAATTGTGTCACATAATAAGCTTAATATTAAGTATTAAATCTTGTTTTTATTTTTATTTATTTATTTATTTAAATGTAGTTATTTGTATATAGTGTTCGGTACATATATTTAATAATATTTTAACAATAATTTAAATTTATAGAAAAATAATTAAAATTCCTTTGTTCAATAGTTTGTTTCGCTGTGTATATATTAGAGAGTAGAAGCTTCGATTTAATATTGTGATTATGACTAATATGTTGTAGAAGTACTTTAAAATTTCGTAAGCATAAATTTGTTTCACTTCAAAAATATCAAGATCACCGACTTATTTAACAGCAATCAATAAAAGTTAAAACCTAATTCAATAATTATCAACAGTGGCAGGAAAAGTTCGAGAACAGTACCAAAACCAATGTCCACTAATCACTTCCAGCATTAAGAAAATTCATTTCTCACTGGGAATATTGCACCCTAATAACGAGCATGACCCCCACGAGTTTCAAACTACAGCCTGATATCGCCGAGACATGCTTCGAACAAGATGTCTTAGCGTATCTTGTAGAAGTTTTTGCCATTCTTCATTAAAAGCTTCAGGTAACTGTTGTAGGGTGTAAGGTGCAAAAGAACGCTTCCTAATACGTCTATCAAACAGGCATGTTAAATTCATAGTACAGTAAATTACCATTTGTGATTTATAATTTACATTTTATGCATTAGCAAAATAACAAATATAAGTTTACAGATATAAGTCAAGTTCAGCTTATCACAAATTGATGCGATTGTTTCTTTTCAACCCATCCCATTTGCCTATACCTGAGTTAAAATTAGAGAAAAAGGAGAAAAGTGCACTTATTCACACAAACATAGCACTACCAGCTAACCATGGTATGGCATCCCATCCCATTCACCCAAAAGCGTGACGCGCTTATCTCTCTTAAAAGACGAAATGGTTTTAGATTTAAAATCGTCAGTCAGGTTATTCCAAAGAATTGCCACATTTTAAGAATATGAACGACGAAATAAGACTGTGGAGTGCCTTGGTATTGTAATGACATTTTTATGTCTGATATTGATATGATGCACATCAGTTCTGAAGGTTATTTTATTATAAAGATACTGCGAGACTTTACAATTAATAATTTTATGAAATAAGGTGGCAGAATGGAGTTAACGCCTTGTCTGCATGTTTAACCGCTTATAATCGACAAGTTCGCGTGAGATTCTTTCCCTTCGCTTTACCGTAGACAAATCGTAGACATGAATTTTGAACCAGTTGAATCCTTTTTTGGTCCGTAGCATCCAAGTGGATACCGTACACATCATAATTGTTAAATATACTTAGTACTGGCGAATTACATAGATAGGGTTTGAGACCCTGAGTTAATAAGTGGCGATTTGAAAATAAGATTTTTAATGTACTGTAGGCTTTACGTAATAGGCTGTTGATGTGACCCTTGAAGCGCAATTCGGCATCAAGGAGTAACCCGAGCACCTTTGTAGACTCTACAAAATCAAGCTCAGTACTTCGCACATGTATTATCTGAGACTGTTTTATTTGGTTTGTCAACATTTTGTGTCTAAGTACCATGATTGACGACTTAGAGAAATTTATCTTAAGACCATGACCTTCAGATATTTCAGTGACTGTTTTCAAATCTGCATTCAGCCGGCCGCGACATTGGGAAGTCTAAACCATCAGGGTTGAAGGTGTAGATTAGTTTGGTGTCATCTGCATATGTGTACATCTTGCAAAAACTTGGAGCTTTATGAAAACTATTAGTGTATATAATATACAATAAAGGACCGCAGATACTACCTTGAGGTACACCGGTTAGCAGATGCCGTGAAACAGAGAATCTGTTCTTAATTTTTACTTTTTAAGATCTACCAGTTAGATAGTGACGAAAAAAACCAATAGCTCCAGTGCTTAGACCTATAGGATACAATATTGCTAACAGTATGTCATGTCAAAAGCCTTACTATAATCTAACATGACCAAGAGCGCCAAGTGTCAAGAGCCGTGATCAGATCATCTGTAATGTTTAGAAGGGCAGTAGCATAACTATAACTTGATCTGAACCCAGACTGATGCTGAGGCAAAATATGATTTTAATTCCACATACTGTCTACTTTTTCGAGATTTACCAGATAAAATATGTACAGTGTCGGCTCTTAAAATCATCACCCCTGCATGCTAACTTCGCCCTTATTGACCTGCAAAAGAACCAATGGCTGTCGTACGGCCGTCGTCTCTCCACTCATATAGCCGTTAAGGGTTCCGTGGCCTTCTAATCGTAACGATTTACTTGGCCACAAGTGTACATATTTGCTTTCTAACATTTCTTTTTCGATACACAAAATTGAACTGATAAAATCATTTAGTGTTGAAATTCGATATAGTGTTATCTGTTATATCATAAAGTACAAATTCTACAAAATTTGATCGGTGAAATATGCACTCGCAAAATAAGCGTTCACATCCAAGCACGATGTAAATTAGAGTTGCAATATTGCGGCAATAATTTAATTGCGTTATTCGAATGGAGACATAAACATGGTTATAACTTGTGCTTGGCGAACGCGAAAGACAAAGCCGGTGATTTAAAGGCGATGGCGTTTTGAAATTAACGTCCTTGAATCGAAATAGCAACATTATGCGTAATTTATTAGATTTATAGTGAACCTAGAGAGATTGCAGATAAAATTTCACAAGCACGGTGTTTAACCTATGTTCAGCTTATACAGGGTGTATCAGGTATAAGGGGCCATACGTCACCGGTGGGTCGATGACGCTCTATAAACAATACTTTGCATTTGACAAGATAGAGAAAGTGCCATAGTTTTCGAGATATTAAATTATGAAGTAGTGAGTACGGACCTGGCGCGTTTCCATATGTACAAAAGTACACTTAGCGCTGGCAGCGTCAGTAGAAGACTAACCCTGACCTTGTAGATGTGCTGCGGTTAAGAATGGGCGAAAATATTGTTTTACAGGCAATAAATAAAAGTAATTTTACGATGAGAACGCTTCAAATGGGTGGGGTGCAAATACCGTGGGGGTAATTACTCATTAAACCACCGCTAGCTCGGTTAGTATTCGCAGTAAAATGTTTTGAATTGAAGAACATACAGATATGGTTTTAATGTACGGCGAATGTAATTACATTCGGCACACATGTCGGTTGTATGCTGAGAGATATCCGCAGCGACGACAACCGTCGCGAAAAACCATCTTAGAAGCTGTGCAACGACAGCGACAACATGGGACAGTAGTACCTTCATATGAAGATCGTGGACCACGACGGCGTAGACGTAATGTACCAATGAAAAAACAGGTAAGCATTTAGTATCAGTAATAAGTATTACTACCTAGAAATGATTAAATTTCAAGCTCGGACTCTTGTATTAGAAATTATTAAATTCCAAGATCGGACTATTGTATTAGACTTTGAGCTTAAAATTTAATCATTTCTAATTATAATTGTCACCGGACAAGATAGTATATGAATCATTTACTACTAATGTTGTCATTTCTTCTTTATTAGGTCTTACATCATGTTGAAACGCATTCCAGTAGCAGCACACGTGAAATCGCACGCGCAAGTGGTGTTTCACATTCGACTGTTAATCGAATATTACGAAAGAACTTGCTACATCCCTATCATGTTCAACGTATACAGCAATTGGTAGTAGCTGATTTTCAGCCTAGACGTTTGTTTTGCCAGCGGTTACTGCAACAAGAAGCAGCTTTCGCTAATTTTAGCGCCCGGGTAATTTTTACGGTCGAGTGCTGTTTTACACGTGGTGGTATTTTGAATTATCATAATATGCACATCTGGGACGATGAAAATCCGCATACGATTCGACAAACCCAATTTCAATGGCGTTTCCCCATCAATATGTGGGCAGGCACCCTGGAGAACATGCTGTTTGGGCCTTTTGCTTTACCCCATCGTCTTACTGGCCGAAATTATTTAGAATTTTTACAAAGAATATTGCCCGATGTTGTGGGTGAAAGGTCCTTACAGCTACGGCGAAACATGTGGTTCATGCACGACGGTGCATCACCGTACGTTACCCTTCCGGTTCGAACCTATCTCAATAATCAATTTCAGTGCCGATGGATAGGTAGGTACGGACCAGTGTCGTGGCCTACTCGTAGCCCCGATATGAATCCGCTGGATTTCTTTCTCTGGGAGGCTTTAAAATAGGAAGTCTATTCAGTGCAAATCAACACAGAAGAACAATTATTACAACGGATTTATGCTGCAGCTCCCCGAGTATCGGAGGATCCAGAATCTTTGGAGCGAGTCCAGAACTTTCGTCGTGTGGACGCCTGCTTACGTGTCGGTGGAAAAGATTTCGAACACCTGTTATAAATAAATGCCTTGATGAGGAAGCGTTGATATTATTTATTCCTTTATTCATCCTATAAATGCTAATTAGTTCGCACAAATACGACATCGTTTATGGTACATATCGTAAATGCTTTTCTAGCAATTTTATGGTTATAGTGGGCCACTTAAGTATTAAAATGTATTTGATAGTGTGACAGCCTTGATTACACAATTGATTCGCTTTTATATGACATCCCAGTTGTACATACGAGATGACCTTATCCGAAATATCAATACGTTTTCAGAAGCACTGGTGCAGAATTTTTTATAAAATTTTCATAAAAAATTACATCAGCAGAAATCATTTTGCAAACTTTTTCGGATTGTACATGTAACCCTCAGTTACTGTGGCCCCTTTAATGCGATACACCCTGTATGAGGTTTAACTGTATCTAACAATAAGTTTCTCGTCATAAAAAGAATTCATTCTGCAAATTCGATTGCCTAGATCAAAAACAAAAGAGAATGCACACACATGAAAATAAAAACGCACAATTTTTATCACTAAATTTGCTTTTAAATTAAATTTTGAAGATAACAATGATTTGTTCTTGACTTTCATTTTAACTACAACCGTCTACATCATAATTATTTCATGGTCGAGCTTACAAACAGTATGAAGCATATATTCCATAAAATTCCAGCTTCGCTCAAACGGATTTTGTAAAATCGAAAAATATTATTCCCAGGATTTATTAGTCTTTTATTCGATCACTATACAACAAATTGTACTTCTATTTTTAGTTCAAATAAATGACTAATTTCTATTAAATCATGTAAACGTTTTGCTGTTATTTATTTTAATTATAATCCATTGATAACACTATTATTTTCATACGTAATATAGAAATCTCTAGAAAACCAATAAACAATTTTGAAGTTTTGAGCGTTTGTGCGATGAAAAGAATACGCATATCAGATACATAATACGCCCGGACTCTATTACACTGCGAAACAAAGAATATTTCTCCTTTATACTAATGGGCGCGTTTTATTTGTGTGTTCATAATATTTCTAAAAACGTTATTAAAACTTTCTCGTCACGTCACATTTTTGAGAAAATTTTAATAAACCTTATCGTCAAAGATTGACTTAATTTATAAATATCTTTTATTATCGCAGGCTACTCCCCTTTTTCTTTCGGATCCAATCAAATTTAACAAACCATCACGTATATAAAAAATCTAATAAAATGAAATAAATTAAATTAAATAAATTAAAATATAACGGAATAAGTTATAAACCTTATCGAAATGTCTGGAGCCTGTGTAAATAACCCAAACAGTTTCTGTTATGTGTGTGATCAATTTACAATTCATCGACACAGGAAGAAAGAAAATTACACTATCTATTTATTAGTTTCGAAATTGGACATCAGGACAAATCTTGGGCCCCGCATTTATTTTGTGCACTTTGTTAATATCTTTTATATTCAAATTTAAGTTTAAAATTTAATAAAAATCTTGATATTTAAAACTATTTATTTATTCTGAACCAGACGTGATAGAAGCAAACTGTTTGCTTTGTGGTGATCAATAGACCAATAGACCAATAGAAATACATGTACCATTACAAGTAAATAAAAAAACAAAAAATTTAAATTTCTTGCTCAGTGTTATTAACGCGAGTTGCGAGTTGCAAGTACAAATTGACCAACTTATGTGCGCATCTTAATAATTATTTTCCGTACCTTTCCTAAAATACCAATTAACACCACAGACATTTAGTAGCGTGCGTAATGATTACGTACTGTAAATTCGACTGTCCCGATTTCCAAAGGGAACCTCTGCTACCCGAAACTGTTTATTGTTAATATAATCTTAAGAGGGCCATACCATCACGGTCGTAAATAGTCTGTGTGAACAGCGCATTGCAAACAGAACATTAGTTCTTAAATTACAAACGCGTTACATTTTTACTTAATGAGAAATGTCTAACATATATAATTTAGACTTGTATGTAATTTACAAACATTTTGATAAAATATTCTTAGAATGCCACAAGGGCGCGAAACAGCATAAAATCCGAGCGAAGGAATTTACATGTTCGCATAAATCCCTTAATACTTTACGTCCCTGGGTTGCCGAGGAACGGTGCAAAAGAAACACCTCACCATTTAAACTATGTCGACGGCGTTCTTGAAGACGCGTTCCACTCGTGAAATAAACGAGGAAACTTGAAGCAAATTAAGGCCGAAATATCGTCGTCTTTTAATTAACAAAGTATTTACGCCTCATCTGCATATTTAACAATTTATCATTTGCCGCTTGCTCTGGTGTCATTAACGAAATTCAGGCAAATGGCCTTATGTACACCGGCCGGTGAAATTAATTACGCAGTTCGAACAACAAAGCAGCAGAAAAGGAAGGTGAAGGAGAATGTAATTTAATCAAAAGTCACCTTTTGTTTACAAAAAAATATAGCTGCCATAATTTCAACCAGAAATTCGTTTTTCTAGCTCGTAAAGTTAGCTCATAAAGCAACCTAATGACCCGACATAAATCCATACTCGTACGTGTATCATGAGGTCATACGTAGATTATTACGTAATAACATATAACTACTGCTTTATTATAAATAATGATGACAACAATGAAATTCATTCCCAGCACTGACACATTGAACGTTCATAATTTTGAAGTTGACGTCATTAACGCATGTCGTTAAACCGTAAACAAAACAACTTCAGGAATGACACAGATACAACAAACTATAATTTTATTGAAAAATTGACCTAATATTGCAACAAAATATATATAATTTTATTATTAAGGCAAGAGATACGTTATATATTGCAGTGAAACATGAAGCACATTTTCAATGAAATGTCTCACAATAAATACCGGTATAAAGTTCATACAAAGCATGAATACATTCCCATTAACTTTTTTATTTTAGAAAGAAATGTATAATTCATACGCTTTGCCAGTTAAATTTTCAAAAATTGTTGTTAAAGTTCCTTAAAAAATAAAAAGCTCACCCCATATGACAGACACATTCCACACGTATTATTTATTACCAACCACGAACATTTATTTAGCTGCAGGCACGCACGTATGCACATTTTCATTGGTTTTTCAGGAAAACGTGTAGGCTCGTAAAACAAAAGTTTTCAAGCTTAAAGCTTTATTCGTATTTGCTTTATATTTCGTTCGACTCAAAACACAAAGGCGACAATTTGCAATAAGTTAGTTTATAAATATTAAGAAAAAAGTAAGAGTGACATGTCGCAGAGTATTATTTATGAATATGTTAACATAATATAATTTTTCCTTAAGTAAATACATATAACTACATACAGAGTCTTCTTAATTGATTGTAACCCACTTGACGAAATTATACCTGTAGTTAGAGAGTAACAATACAAGAGGTTGACAGAACTGTGACAGCTCTAACTTTATTTACTATTTTTTCACAATAGCGCCGATCGAGGGTTTTATGAGTAGTTCTTTGGCTGCTTTAAAAATGTATATTTGTGCTTACCTCTGTTTCAACTTTTACAATTCTAACCAATATTTTTTGTAATTAATGGGTCAATTCTATTCATTGACAATTAATTCATGAATTAATTCGTGAAGTGAACTTATTCACTAATTACAGCAAGTTCTATTTTTCGTCAATAGCTTATGGTATTTGTTTGTGTGTGGCAGAGCCAAATCACCTACAAATTATTTCACTATAAACGACAATTAGGATCAAAGAAATGCATCAATTTCTTCACTAATGTAATACGAAACGTGTTCGTAAATAAATTGTCAATGTAATATGGCCTTAAATTAAGGTCTGTAAGCCTGTAACTCAATTATGAAAAAGTGATATTCTACAAGCTGGTCATTAAGTAGTGGGACACAGAATAATAGAGGATTACCAACATCAAAATATTGTGATTTAGCTAAACTCACCTAGTCTAAAAGTGGTTAATAAGTGGCGTTAAAATAAAGAATTTAATTTCAATTTTTTTCAATAATTCTTAAAGTTTTTAACATATTGCCTTAAAAATTGGTTTTTAAGGGCGAGAAATAGTAATTTGGTCTTAACTGTGATGAAGCGGATAGAGGTTACATTATACATTTAAAAGCCTCTTATTTATGAGTGGACTTCTGAAAATTTTGACAAAAAACTTTTATTTTCTCATCTTTTCTAAACCAATTAAGTACACGTGTTCAATAGCACTAAAATTAACCATTTTGGAGATATTTGCAATTTAAGATTTGAATGCAACGTGGTTTTTATGCGTTTTCTTAAAAGAAAAATTAAAATAAATTTCTTTCGTAGTGTTTTATAATGACGTTATATTGTTTATGAAATAGTTGGACAAACTTTTTCTAATTAAAAAATTAATCTCCGCCCACAATAATTTTTATATCCGTAGATACGTATTTCGGCAGCTAAGCTGCCATCTTCAGTACTGAAAATGGCAGAGTAATCATCAACAAAGACTAGTATTACTCTCGCACCTCCGAATGATTCCACTTTAATTGGACCGCAAATATCGTAGTGGACCAATTCTCCAGGTTTCGTTACACGTTTTTCAAAAGATGGCTGTGACATTTTTGCTCGAATACAAACTTCACCACACCAACAATTATAAGTTTCACCGCTCAATTGTTTCACAACATTCATTCCAGTAACTGCTGTTCCTTTTGCCAATTCACGTACCGAACGATAATTCACATGTCCAAGACGTTCATGCTATGTTTGTAAAGTTAATTCAGAAGTGACATTATTTGTACAGAGTGTCTGTTAATGTCCGAACGCCATTTATGTTGGCACTATTGAATTTATTTTTCTACTGTTGGTGTGGTACAGTGGCGTGGTATGAAGTTTTGATGTGAAAATATGAAAAATGACAAACAGCAAGGTTATGTGTATTGAACATTGTCAAATTAGCAAGGCTACACGCCAGGTAGCAAGGCATTTGTTACATGTCCATTGAACATGTAACAAATGTTTGCTACTTGGCATAATAAAACATTGATGACTAAAAAATAACTTTTATTTTTATAATAATTGTTGAAAATGTTCCCCATTATTCTGTAAGCACAAGTTCACTCGTCGTTTCATATTTTCGAATACACGGCAGAATTCTTCCTGTGTTATATTTTGAATTTCATGCGTAATTGCTTGTTGAAGTTCATCTAAGTCATGCAAGCGGTTTTTGTACACATTATTCTTCATGCGTCCAAAGAGGAAATAATCTGGTGGTGTCAAATCTGGACTTCTTGGTGGCCACAAACCTTGGCTTATAATTCGATTTCCATAAAACTGTTGTAAATAATTTATGGTGGCACGTGCAGTATGAGCAGTAGCTCCGTCTTGCTGGAAATAGCCCCTTGTTAATTCATCATCATGCAGCTGATTAATAAATTCTGTCAAAATGATAGTTTGGTGTCTTTCTGCATTGATTGTTTCGTTAAAGAATATTGGTCCTATTATTCTTCGTCTTGATATTGCTACCCAAATTCCAACTTTTATTGGATGTAAATTTGTTTCAACAAAATTATGAGGGTTTTCTGTTGCCCATGTCCTGTAATTCTGGCTATTTACGTAACCAGATAAATGAAACCATGCTTCGTCAGTAAAAAAAGTTAAATCAAGCAAATCATCGTTGTTTAATTGCTCATTAAACCATTGACAGTACATCACTCTATTTTGAAAATCATGTGGGTACAGCTGCTGAACAACAGAGACACGGTACGGATGCATATGCAGATTCTTATGCAGAGCTTTCGAACAACTAGCCCTACTAATGCCTGCAAAAAGTACGTAATTAAGGACTTGCATTATTTTCATTGCTGCGGTTCACATACCTGACTGTGCTGATAACTTTCTTAGTGATTTATTCGGGCTTTGATCCATTCGACTTTGAAGATCGTTGACAACAGGTTCAGTTAAAACTGTAGGTCGCCCAGTTGATTTACCTTTGCAAATACAATTTTTTCTCTCAAATCTCTTCACAACTTCACGTTTGTGATGACTAAAAACTTCGTAGTTTACATTTTCATCAGGAAATGCTTCCACGAACTGTTCAAAGCAAGAGCGCAAATTATATGCCCATGTTCCATCGAGATTTCGAGTTGCACTTCGAAAGTGTGCCATAAGAATGTACCATCCTGTTCAGGTGTAAACATTTTTGATAAACACTGTGAATACTGAAAAGAATAAGAATATATTGGAAAGTAATTTGAAATTCACATTAAATTATTACTTACATGCAACTCACAACGTTAATTAATGAGCTCCAATAAGAACTGACTGAAAATAAAGCAATAAATATCAAAAAACTACACCAAAGAACCTTTATAACACCAACGAGACACCCAAATAACGATACGCCAATGTGCACTGTCAAAATTGACACAATCGACATGGTTGCCACTACAAGTTGATAAAACTGCAGGCTGCCAACATAAACCGCGTTCGGACATTAACAGCCACTCAGTATATTCACTACTGTCAATATTCTTTACAAAATCCATCTCATAAAGACTACTAGACTGTTTTTGACCCTTTGCAATTTTCCTACCATTCTGGAACATCATTAGCGAATTCTTTACAAATTTAATTTCGATATTCTTCGTAGTTGCGGAGCCTAGTGACAATAAATTTCGACTCAATTTCGGAACGAAAAGAACATCTGTTAAGGTAACTGGTCCTCCAGATAACGAATGGACTTTTACAACACCTCGACTTCTTGCGTAATCGTGTCCTCATTGCCGACAGTAATCGGAGAAGTGCCGTCTTCAATTTCATCCTTTGACAAAAATAAGGAACGATCAAATGTCATGTGATGTGTCGCACCACTGTCACTAATCCAAACGTCTTTGTCACAACAAACCGACAAACTTGAAAGTTTTTCGGAAAACTTATTTACTGTCACTCTGTTACTTTTTTTATTTTTATGCACTTGATTTCTTACACAAAGAGGTGCATCTTTTCAATTTTTAACAGTAATAAAAAAAAGGCAAACATTATTATACTTTAATTATTACACAATAAATATAGAAAGTAAACTCCATCGAAATAATAAATTTAGTAAATTTATAACTTTCCCTAAAGAGCTTTTGTGTTTATTCAAAACGTAAAGGTATCCTGTTGTAAATGTTAATACTCAAGTGTGAAACTTAATGCCCATGTCTTAAGTGTTCTAACGCACTGTGTGTTTAGATAGATATGTATGTAGGTCGGTACGTACAGGCTTTGATTCGCTTGATATGATTAGCGGTTCATGTATTATGGTTACATGAGTTCGTGAACATTTGTAGTGCCTAGGATCAATGAATACACATCATAGTTTCCTATTTCTCGGAAGATGTGAAGCACTGAAGCACTTTATTTCGTAATAATAGTTCCTCTTTTCAGGCCTTGAAGACTCATAGGGTGCAACAGGGCAGACTTACTACGACTAAAACCTAACAGTACACTACCTAACATTTTCGCTTGTTTAATTATTTTCTGGAAACATTCATCGTTAGCACTAAACTTAAGGCTGTTTTAGACTACAGTATTTATTGTACAAGGTTTGATTCAATTTCTATTGTAATTATTTGGAACAAGAAATTCCTGCACTGCAGATCCAGTTTTGAGATAGAACATGTTCTATTTTTTCAAATGGCCTTTGATTTAATTTAATTTTTGAAACAATTTACTGGATAATTTAAATTGGCCAAAAAATTGCACCAAATCTTGCACAAAATTCAATTTAACGAAATCTTGTACATACAAGAGATAGACCAGTGTAATTTTAGAAAATAACATAAAAAGATCATCGTGTTAAATTTTTAATTTGGTATTTGAATTTATTTGTCAATTTCTTTTTCTGTGATAGACAGTTAAAATTGTTGCTATTGCTTAATTGATATAGCCCAGTTGAATGGTTCTATGGGTCTTTGTCTATGAGAAGCTTTCAACGTGTTCTACAATTTCTTCCATAACTTTCTTTTCGTTCTTTTTAATAAGCTTTCCTGAAGAGATAACTGATAACTGTCTAAATAAAAACTGTATAAATAAAAACCTTCGATAAAGACATTTTGCTTCATTTTGATCTGTTACTCTCGTTTTACACCTCGCATAAAATTAACCGCTTTTCTTTATTTACGTGTACTTTAAAATTCTGCTTCGAAATATGCTTTGGGATTATTACATTTAATTTCCTTTATTAAAAGACAGTTCTTCCCCTTTTTAATTATGTTAAATAATGTTAAAAGAACTCGTCAGAATTTTCGAATAAGGCAAAAGGCAAGCAAAAACGAGATTTAATGAAATATAAAATCCCATGAGCTTACGGGTAAGCTTTAATAACCAGGACCGTACTAAAAAATTCTGTCCTTTTCGTTCTAGATTCGAGATGGCGAACGGCCGTCATCTGCGTCGTAGTATTTCACGTTTCGACGCTAAGGGTGTCCGGCGCCACGACCTCCTGCAAGCTTTCGGAGTTCCCCTGTGAAAACGGACGCTGCGTCCCCTTCAACCGTTTCTGCAACAACGTCAACGAATGCGGCGACTCCTCCGACGAGCCGAGATACTGCACTCGTAAGTATAACAAAATATTTGCGTGTAGAAAAGAAACACAATATTCTGAATAAATGGAAACGATGTATATATCTTCGGGGAATGCATAAATATTCCATTCTATTATTTTGTCTTGGAATTCGGTAACCACGAAGAAAACATATAGAATTCTTTGGCGTTTAAATAAATAAAATAGACGTAAAGTGGATATTTTAGATGACAGCTCACTTTTATTTTTCTAATTTTTTTAATATCAAAAATTATAATAGATGATGGAACGTTGTGCTCTATTATCTCGTTTCCGCTAATTAGCACGACGAATTTCGAAATTTCATTTCATCCTCACAATTATCAATGTTAGGATAGCCGCAAAGTGCACGTTGTTAAATCAACGGAAATGGGTCACGTCCGAAACAATTTCGGCCATTCATAATTCGAGTTCTCATTCGCATTTGCGGTAATAAATTTCAATTTTTATCGGGAAGTTTTGGCTCCGTTTAACAGGTTTGAATATAGGGAGGAGCACACGACTTCAGCCCGAACTATTTCCCGATGATATCCCGTCATATTACTATTTAATATTATTGGTTAATAAGCCAAAGGAAATCTGGAAAATAAAATATTTTCCCTCACATTAATTACAAAAACACTTTTAAGATGTAAACATAAATATACTTCGAATTGAATTACTACCCTAATACCGTTCCTAATTCAACTTAGAATGCCTTAGAACGCCATCGGTCTTTTTCTTCCACCGTCGTGTATCTTTACTTTTGTGAAAGCGGAAAATAATGTTTGTTTACTCGGGGCAGTATTTCTTGCAAGATCCATTCGTACCGTTCAAGCTATAAATTTCCATTTACGTTTGATTCTAAGGTATTGAATTCTTTTCGCGTCTTCGTCTTTTTGTACCAGGGAAATGTGTTCTGGGTTTCAGCGTCCCAAGTGACTTGAATTTAAATGTTCTGTTTCATTTTTCACTTTCATTACATAATTCACGATATTAAACACGTACCTACTCAACATTAAAAAAAATTAAATCATAAATAAATAAATTATTAGCCGCTGCTCGTCAATAAAAAAAGTGCTACATGAGTTTAAATTTTATTCAGCATTAAAATTAGTGTCTTGCACTTGCATTTTCTTTTATTATTCTATTCAAAATCAAACAATATGTGAATATGATTAGCATTCGATTATGCGTTTGTTTCTTGCTTTCTGTCAATATTAATGTCACACGAAGCATTCATTATGCAGGATGCATAAATACACTTGTTTATACTCACAAGATCGCATGTGATATATCCGTACTTGGCAGACAACTTTCGTTTCATCATAAAAAAAACTTCTTTATTCTATCTGAAAATTCAACAAAAGAAATTTTTTATCGTCACATCGAGAAAGAAATTTCATGAGTAATTTATATTTAATGTACATACATATTGCTACGTTATTCGTTTTTGTCAAATGTATTTGTTTACACTGCAATAACGTACATATTTGTCTATAAGCATGAGATTTCTTTAGATTCAGAGCGTAACTTTTATGTTTTATTTTATTTTAACAAAACTTATCAATGCTTTTGGGTCCTTTGCACTTTCATAGACAATTACTTATGTTTATAAATAAAATTATTAACAATTTAGGTTTGCAACAATAATGACTGTTCGTGTTTGTTTAGTTGAATTTAACATAAATTAATTTCTTACGATTTTGCCTACACCAAACTAATGTTTCCTGTAGTTATAAACTGTATTAAAAAAAACTTGAAACGCATCATACAGAGATGAAATGGAAAAACATTTTTTGTGACAGCGCGAATTTAATTCTAACGTAAAAAAATAGCTTTCTAATCCTTTGTCTCTCGTATTCGTGCTTGGTCTTAACTGAATCCCCATGTATTTCTGATTCAAACAAATGAAAGCGTACATGTTATTAAGTCGGCCAATATAGATTTGCTCCTGGTGTAAGAAGTTTGGCTTCGTAGATGCCTTCAACTGCAAAAACTCCACGAAGGTGTACATAGGAACAGCTTTAAGACTGGTGTGACTGTCAACCTGGTGATGACGACTGCATCTTCTAATCAATCTCGTCAAGGCTGCTCTTCGGTTCTCGAGTTTTCTGCTGTGAAGAACTTGACGTTTCGATCATCTTGTCGTGATCTATAAACTTTCTACAAGGCATCCGAGAACCGAAGAGTAGCAGCCATCAGCGACGGCCGTGAAAGCCTGAAGACTACATGAGTCCCGTCACGTTTGTTTTTCTTAACAGTAATAGCAACATTTATGTTGAAATACCTTGGAATCATACATTTCCTTTGATATCCAAAAATGTATGACGAATCACGAACTAATAGTATATTATACACGACGCTATAATTAATGCTATTATTACCGAGAATATTGACAACACGAGCGAGCGCACCGAGCGAATTTTGCAATTATCCGAGGTAATTATAGCCATTATAGCGAGTCGTATACTATACTTTGTCCTCGACAACACTACGAATTTTTAATTACAATTTAAATAACAATGCTACTAAAACATTGGAAAACACTATTTGTTACACAAAATGATAGTACTATAAACATTTGCGACTGGGCAAAACAGGTTTTAAAACATCAATCTTTGAATATTTTGAAATGCATTATACACCATAAATAATAATGGTTACCATGACATCGTGGATAATGATTATTCACTGCTGGTAGTGAATTATGGAAAGCATTATCCTTGACCAAACACATGAATAATTGACAGATTAATTTAACTTGAAGGCTTCCGCGGCCGTCGTCCATTGTTGAATTCTTGGCTTCCGGTTGGAACCGCGTGTCTCGGATTTCTTCACTGCCGACGTTTCGTTCTCCGTTGCAGAAGAACTTCTTCAGGGCTGCTGTTGGTGGTGATGCTGCTACTGCTGCTGCTGTTGGTCTTGCTGCTGCTTCGCGTTTGTCTCAACGACATTCCGTTGCGAAGTTCTTCTGCAACGGAGAACGAAACGTCGGCAGTGAAGAAATCCGAGACACGCGGTTCCAACCGGAAGCCAAGAATTCTACAATTGACAGATTATTGAGTAGTCGTGGACAAATTATTATTAATACATCTTTTTTGTAATAAAAAACGTGAACCTCGGTCCAGAGACTCTCTACCTTTCTCGGCGGGAGTGTGACTCATTTTGTTTCACACTGATGACGAACCCGATCGAAAATGTTATGTAATACAACAATAAACTAACTTAAAATTTACTAAAAAATAAATTTTAATTAATTTTCTTAAAATTTACTGTAATTGAAACTGAAATTGTTATTGAACAAGTCTGGGTTCGTGTTAGATTCAAAGATAAGGTCTTTGCTATCGGCTGCGTATATAAACCTCCATAATTTGATAATAATTTATTTATAGATGCGCTAGATTATACTTTCAGCTCCGTTTTGCATACTTGTGATGAAGTTATATGTTCGGGTGATTTCAACATAAATCTTTTAAATATCTATGAAAACCCGGTAATTAAGTTGTATTCTATGTTCGACGCGTATGGATTAAGATAGTTGGTGGATGAGCCTACTCGAGTAAGTCCTATTTCATCAACTCTCTTGGATCTTATTGTTGTAACTGATTCCGTACGGGTGATGAATAGCGGAACAATAGACATGTCAAACATTTCCGATCATCACTTAGTTTTTTGTGACATAGCCGTTTCTCCCATGCAAAATTCACCTTTTTTCGTGACGTATAGATGCTTTAAATATTTCCAATTTGATGCGTTCCATAATGATTTAACATCTATTCCTTGGCAAAATATCTTTTTCCTGCCCGACATTGATCAGAAACTTCAGTTTTTTAATGAATGCCTATTAATGGTATTTGACCTTCACGCTCCAATTAAGACGAGTAAAATCACCAAATCTAAGCCCCCTTGGCTAACCAATACAATCAAACAAATGATTTCTTTACGTGATAATGCTCTTAAGCGGTATAAAAAAAACTAAACTTCCCGCTCGCTGTGAAATTATGTGACTTCTGCGGTAAGACAAGAACAAAAAGCATTTCTAAATTTTCAATTTAACCGTTCAAACTCTAAAACACTTTGGAAAACTGTAAATAAGTGTCTCTTAAATAAGAGAGCTAATTCTCTATTGCTGTCCGAATTTTTCAATCCCGATGCTTTCAACCATTATTTTGTTTCCAATTGTGTTGATCAAAATGTACATAAAGATGATATAATTCATCAATATCTACTTTCTCGTGTCAGTGTTAATGAAGAGTTTGTCCTACGACCTGTATCTCAAGATGATTTAATGACAATAATTTCTAAGATCTCGTCTGAATCTACTGGAGCGGATGGTATTAATATTACTTTAATCAAGCTCTCTTGCCCATTTTTGTTACCATTTATCACACATATCATCAACTCTTGTTTGTTAGAAAATGTTTTTCCATCGTGTTGGAAACAGGCAATAGTACATCCTCTGGCTAAAATTAACTCACCTTCTGAACTGAAAAATTTTAGGCCATTTAGTATCTTATCGGCATTTTCTAAAATTTTGGAGAGAGTTGTCGATCGTCAGTTACGACATTTTTTAACCAGTAATAATATTTTACCCCAATGTCAATCTGGCTTCCGACCAAATCATAGTTGTTCAACTGCACTTTTAGACTTCACGGATGATGTACTTAGAGCTTGTGACTCTCATCAAATGTCGGTAGCAATAATGCTTGATTACAGCAAAGCATTCGACACTATAGAACATGACATATTACTGGCTATTCTGTTTCATATTGGACTTAGCACCGGAGCTGTAAAATGTTTTCGTTGTTACTTATCGGGTAGATCTCAGCGTGTGAAAATTGGTGACCACCTATCTGAAAAACTGTTTATTACTAAAGGTGTTGCGCAAGGAAGTATCTGTGGTCCCCTTCTCTACATTATTTACACTAGCACTTTCCATAAAGTTCTTACTAATTGTAAGCTATTTGCGTACGCTGATGATACTCAACTATTGCACGTTTTTGACCCTGCACATGCAGTTGATGCTATCCAATGTATTAATTCTGACTTAGAAAAACTTTTAGATATTTCCACAAAACATGGGCTTAAAATCAACCCTTCGAAATCTTGCGCTATGGTGTTCGGCCAGAATGCTCAGAGAGTTTACGTTAAAGAAACCTTCACTATTAATTTGCTAAATAATTCTCTAAAATTTGTTGAATCCTGCAAGTCTCTAGGACTAATACTTGATTCGGATCTCCGCTTTAAGCAGCATGTCAATCATTTACTTCAAAAAGCTTACAGTCGTTTAAAAATTTTGTTTTCAAATCGTCATGTCTTAACACTTAAACTTAAGCTTTATCTCTGTAACTCCCTAGTTTTATCATTGTTTAATCATAGTGATGTAGTATACGGCGCGTGCTTAGATGTCATTGATAAAAACAGAATCCAGAAACTTCAAAATTCTTGTCTAAGATTTTGTTATGGAATTAGACGTCGTGAGCGAATTTCTCATAAACCAGTGGATGCCGGAAGGCTAAATATGAGCATACGTAGATTTATCAATTCCGCTAATCTTTTTTATAAAATTATTACCTATAAAGCACCTCAGTACTTGTTCAATAAAATAACCTTTCGTACTGATGTACACAACATCAACATCCGCCACAAAAATGTAATTACTATACCTTATCATACTACTGCTATATTTCGCCGGTCCTTCTCGTTTAACATCTCCTCTATTTGGAATTGGTTGAATGAAGACTTAAAAGCGTTACCGGTTTCTTTTTTCAAATGTCGTCTAAGGAGTATACTGGCGGGTGAGCACAGCGAAACTCCGCGGTGATTTATTGTTAGTTTGATCTAAATGCAGGTGCGGGTAGAATAACAGCGGACGCTTGCGTTAAGCTCAACTCGCCCCTGATTTACTGCAGTAGGTACTACTTTTAATATTTTGTATATGTACACTTACATTTTTCTATTTTGTTTTGTACTTGCCTATTTGCGGTAAATAAAGCGTATTATTATTATATTATTTTTATTATAATAAAAAAAATTTTTTGGACCGAGGTTCACGTTTTTTATTACAAAATTCAAGTCCGGGCAAGAAATTTTAAAATTAACATTATTAATACATCAAAATTATAAGTATGAAAATATTTTTAGAACGACATTCAATCTTCAAATCTAAAATAACATAGCAATATGTAACGTATACAGCTCCGTATACAGCTCCGTATAAGCAAATGATAATCCGAGTAAATACGAAAGCAATACAAACCACAGCAAACAGCAATATCGCATTGTGTAAGCAGGTAAATTCCAGGTATTATTGAAGTGCTAACTCTGCATATCGAAACGTGTCAACCGCTCGGTTGTCATAAGGGAAGTACAGACATCACAGAAAATGTAGGTACGCTAATAAATTTGTTAAGAACGTGACATTATAATTATGCTCAGAAGAAATACAAAACACAATTGTACGTGTTAAAACGGTCACTAGAAGTAACAAACAGTTTAATTTAAATGAGAATAAAGGTTTCAAATTCAGGAATCTCCTACATTGGAAATTTTGCTAAATGCATTTACTACAACTAACTTAAATTGATTCTCTCAATTCTCTGATTCTAACAGCAATAATTTTTTTGCGTTCCAACTGTTTCGCCGAGCGAAATAACTTCCCGATTATGATGGAAACGGGCGGCAACAGCAACACATTTCAGCGAAACCAAACAGTTCATGAAACGCGGTGAATTCCGCCGATATAAATTCAATAAGCCGGCTAGCTTAAAACACATAAATCAATCGACGCCCGACCTAAATAATAAATCCAAAAGCGGCGCCTTCACCAAAACGGCGAGCGAGCGCGCGCTTTATCCGGACACAGAGTCGAAATATAAGCACATTTATCTCGGTTATGTTTTACTAGCTGTAGAATACTGTAAATGGAGAAATGAAGCTTGATATTGTTGGATGTTTCCATTCCGCAAATATGTATGCGTTTGCTGAGAGACTTGCGATAATACAATTCCGAGATATTACTGACAGTGTAACTTGAGGTTTGCAGATGGATAATTGGATAATTCGGGTAGAAAGAATCGTTCAATTACACGGATGATATTTACAACTATTCTGCTTTGCTGTGCAAGCAGGTTCAAATTACCACATCGGCATTATTTCCATCGCATTAACAAATTGTGCATTATTATAAATTGCACACACAAGTATATAAATCATGAACGAAATAATTATTTAAAAAATATATATCTAAATTTGCTTGTGACGTTTAGAAAATTTGATTTTCTAAATATTTTCTGAAATATTTAATTTAATTATCAAATACAAGTACACTCTTTTCCCGTTTTCTTAAAAAAAATAATTAAACATGCTTTTGACGTCTACAAAAATTCAACGGCGGTGACGCTAATGAGCGAAAGAACAGCAATTACTACATAATGAGTTTTTAAATTCATTTTAATTCAGTTCTGGTTGAAAATTTATAAAAGTTAGGGGCAACAGTTTGCTAATTAGGAGACAAGAAATATCCAAGTTAAATGTTCTCTTTCATCAGGATGAAAATCTGTTTGAGTAACGGTTAAATTGCAACATGGGCAATGTTTATAAAATAACAGCGAAATAAAAGCCATTGAGATGTAAACAATTACTCTAATACACAAAAGTAATTACAAAAATTAACTATCCAGCACTATCTCTATCAATCTAACAAGAGCTCGTTGCGTATGACTTTTACTTTTGAAAGACGCAACCAAAAGGAGCCTAAGTACATTACTTTACAAAATAAAGTATCCCTCTTTTACCAAATTATACACGAGTCGAGTCAAAATTCCCTTGTTAGAAATCTTTTGATCTGAGTTCAGGTAGCCGACAATTTTTTTAATTAATACCCTTGCTTGTCCTAAGCTTTCAAAGCTTGTTGGGACACATATTTAACTGTTTACTCATATTGCCATCTGAATTTGCAAACAAAGTCACAAGTCGTAGAATTTAAAACTTCCATCAATACAATTTGCCCTCCTATCAACTAATAATATCAATATACAGTTCGTTCCATTTGCATATGCGTCTAAATCATAAAACCCTTGTATTAAGAAGACATACGATTCATATTACTGGTCTCTGTCTGAATCACACAATTTCTATACCGAACAGCCTTGCGTACCGCCTTAAGCTGTGTCTCTCGTTGAATCTCTATTTAATACACGTAGGTAGACAAGGTTGAACTCAGGAACGAATGTCTTCACGAACGACGAAAAAAAATATGAAAATGTTAAATATTGAATTAAAGATGTTAAGAACGTATGAAAAAAAATACGCATTACATTTAAAGTGATCAAAATGGGGAATTACCACTTAAAATTTAAAAAATAAATTAAACTAAAATTAAAATTTATTGCTATTATTATTGTCACGGTGAAAAGAGATACATCTAATTTAAAGTTTGTCGACATACATGTTCGTAGATCTCGTGTGAAGCGGTCGTATTTATATATTCTTGCAATTTTTCAAAGTATTTGTGTACTATGCGTGTAAAATTTTCATACGATACATCATTATAAGTGAGATGTGTGCTGCCTGCAAGAAAACCTTTGTTGACGGCGATAAAATTTCATGCGATTGCTGCAAAAACCCTTACCATTCTGTATGTACAGGTTTATCGAGACAAGAAATGTCATGTCTTAGCTCAATAGGTCGGAAATTAAATTATTTCTGTTCTAAATGCGATTTATTAACAATATTGAATGATCTTTGAAAATCGGTAGCGGATCTCAAACAGAAAGTAGCAATATTAAGATATTCAGATGAACAACTAGAACACACTCAATCATGCAATCATGCATGCAATTTCGAGGAAATTGTGCAAGAACTGGAAGAGAGGAACCGCCGTTCGTGCAACATAATTTTTTTATAATCTTCAAGAATCAGATAAGAGTACAGTAAAGGACCGTACTCTGGATGACCGAGAGCGCATAATACAGTCAGTTAATCATTTAAATATTGATCCCGTAGATTTCTCTAAAGCTGATATTTTTCGATTGGGAAAGTTCGATCAGGATAAGTGCCGGCCAATAAAAGTTTCACTTTCTCAGAGCTCGCATACTAAAAAATAAAGGTCGTTTAACAAACAACATAAGAGCATCCTCTGACAAAACTAAGATGCGACAAAAATATCTGAAACAGTTAAATGATGAACTTCAAGATCTTATCAATAAAGGAGCAACAAATAAAATAATCACATATGTCAATGGAAATCCCAAGATAGTTACTAAAACAACTGGTCAAAAAAACTAAAACATATCCCAAATGGTGAACTAAGTATTTATTACCAAAATTGCCGAGGCCTAAAATCCAAATTAATAGAATTTTATAATAAAGTCATGTCAGCAAATTTTGATATTATTATCTTAACTGAGACTTGGCTGAATGGAAATATTAAGGAGAGTGAACTATTTAGTGGTCTACATTATCGTGTGTATCGCTACGACAGGTGCTTGAATAATAGTGTAAAAAGTGGTGGTGTACTTATAGCAATAAAAGCAGATTTTTCTGAAATTCCAAAGAAATTTATTCATATTGAAGAATTATGGGTTTCTATTCTAATTAATAATTGTGACTATATATTCAGCGCTATCTATATCCCACCAGCTAGCAACGAAAATGTTTATCTAGATCATCTACAATCTGTGGAGTATATTACCGAAAAATTCCGGATGCTGTTATTTGCGTTTTGGGTGACTATAATTTACCAAATATTACATGGTTAATTAGTGAAGAGGGTCAGTTAGAAATGGATGGAAACGTAACATATAAGGGTGAATTAGTTTGTGACACGTTCAATTTTCTAAACTTTTCGCAATTTAATCAAATCGTAAATATTGTGGGAAACTGTCTTGATCTAGTATTCTCAAACTCAGCTGATTTAGCTATTAAGAATTCATTGTTTACATTAGCTCCTTTAGATACTTATTATCCAGCTAAATTGTAGCTTACCAATAAAAAATTATCATGTAAATTTGAATGTAAATGGGCACTGAGATACGATTATCGGGCAGGACATTATATTGAAATAAATGATTACTTGGAATCTGTGGCTTGGTCCGATATCTTTGAAAGGGATGATGTCGATCATTTTATTCATATTTTTTACGATAATCAATATCGATTTTGCCAGAGAATGTTTTGTACCAAAGTATTTTTACTCATCACAAACACATAAGTATCCATCTTGGTATAGTAATAATACTCTAAAGCTGTTGAGATCCAAAAATAAGGCATATAAAAAATATAAAATTTCCAAATCTCAATCAAAATTGAACGATTGAGCGATTTAAGACTTCAAACAAAGGCATCCATTGAAGTAGATCATGCTACAACAACATGCCAACAAAATACTTTCACTCGACTATGTAATAATTTTAATTCAATTTCTGAAGAAATTGACATTTAACACAAACCTAAAAAAATTCAAAAATTTCTTAGCATTGTAAGATTAAGTCAAGATTACTGTTTGTCGTGTACATTTGTTTGTAAATAAGTTTAAATGTTAATTTAATCTTATTATAAAATTTGCTAGTACCATTTATTATATTTAATTTGCTAGTAACTTACCTTAGTTAATAGTTAATAGTATCTTCTGTGTCCGTGTTATAAATTAATTAATCCGCTTACTTGTATGGTACCATTTGAAGTTTTCCTGTAGTGTACTCATTACGAAACAATAAAACAAGACATACTTTACGGACATTCACAGTTATCTTCCCTGTCGTCACTGCCATCATTATTAACTATAATAATCAAGGGTTCCACTTCTTTATCCAACTGTTTTTCACATTCCCACCATCTGGAAATCTCCTTGTCTACGTGATTTATTGTCTTCTCTCATATGTCAGGTGTTACTGTAGCTAATGCTTCTTTCCACATATTTTACAAAATCCCCAAATATTTTCTATGGGATTAAATTGACAATTATAGGGAGGCAAACGAAGAATAACGTGACCATTCTCTTGGGCTATTAGATCTACCGAATATTGTTTATTTTGGCGATGATTTCTTGTAAGTTGTAGCAGTTCGACTTTAAGAACTTCAGGCGGGATTACGATCTATTTCGATTGTAACCATGAACGAATTTCTTCTTTTTTCCAAAAAGCGGTCGGTTCCTTATTTAACGACACTGAATGGTATGGAGCATTTTCTAATACAGTGACTGAAGGTTTTTCCAAATTTATCAAAAGTTGCTCCGTCAGCCTCTTCACGAATATAATATGTTGTTTGTTCACATACATCTCATAGACAGTGTTGCGAATTTCCATTTTCACAGATTCACATAAATACTTCGTTTTTGGGCATCGCCTTTTCGTAAAAATTTGTTGAGGAACACTCACATTAACCACTAGTGGGCAGATGTAAATTGCGGTGATGGTTGGAACTTAATCCATTCCACAGGTTACTCCCTAAAATATTTATAGTAAATTGCGGCGGGTGGTCAAATAAAATTTTTAATCCTCTTGTCCTTCTTAATATCTTAATTTAATGATTGTACACAGAAATAAGAAAATGTCCTGAAATTAAATCAGAGAAGGGGTGGTGAGGGTGATAGCCTTCTATTGCTTATTTATTATTCAACACAAAATGTGCGAGTTAAGAGAAGTAACGTGAAATGTATTACGTATATTAAGTGAACGTGGAAATGTATTACTGGTGTTGGATAATTTAAATTTTTTGAAAAAGAAACTCTAAAAACCGGAAAAGTGAAATGGTATTGTACATCAAAACGATGCACAGTAAAACTATATACGATTGGAGAGGGTTCCGAGCGATATTGTCAAGAAAGGGTCTTGAGCATAATCACCAAGCTGATGCAAGGAAAATTCACAAACAAATTATTATTGTTTCTTGCAAACGTAGGTTACGGAAAACATTTCGGTGAGACCTTCTAGAATATGTCGTGATATTTTCAAAACTCAGCCAGTGGTTGATTTGAATGTTTCTGACATAAATGATCAAGAGAAGCATTTATAATACTAGGAGAAGAAAATTTCCACCATTGCCAAAATCAAAATCAATAATGGATATTCACGCTGGTTTGGATTCAACAGAGTGGAGAACAAATCGGGGTGAAAATTTTGTATTAATAATACTATTTTCGTGTGCAACAAATTTAAGTTTCTTATGTAATTCCTATGAAACCATTTACGTCGACGGAACATTTTCGTATTGTACTCGTTATTTTACGCAATTATTTACTATTCACGGTTTCAATAATGGTCATTACATATCATTTGTTTTTTGTCGCCTTAAAGACAAAGCCACATCTTCTTATGAGAAATGTTTGAGAAAGTGTATTGTAGAAATATGTAAAATAGACAAAATGGTATTGAAACCAAATCATATAACAATAGATTTTGAACAATCCATACATGCGGATGCTCTTGGTATATGGGCTGATATCGACATATTGGGATGCCCCTTTCATTTAAGCCAAGCAAGGTGGGGCAAATTCAATCGTTAGGATTAGCACTAGAATGTAAAAATAAAGATTCTGAGACCGGAAAATTTCTGAAATATACGTTCGGATTTCAGTATTTAAAACTGGAAGAAGTAGGAGATTGCTTGGTATTTGATTTAGGTGAAATACGCCCCACTGATCCCAATATATTGATTATTTAGTAAATGTTTATATATCGGAAGATTCTCTTTTTCTTCCAAAAATTTGAGTCTCACTTTCATCGAATACGTGTCGCACGACAATGCATGCGAGTCCTTTCACGCTAATTTTAATAATAATTTTTATAACAGCCATCCTTTATTATATATTTATTGAAACATATATGTAGATATATGTTGCGACGTAGGTTTCCGCGGGAATTATATGCTGTGTTGTTCTTCCGGGTGTTCCTCCGCGTAGGGTTCTCAAAAGAACCGTTGTTGTCTTGTGGTAATTTTAAGTTTCCGTTAAAAGAATTTACTATCATACAAGTTATACAACTTTCATCAAACAAGAATCTACCTTACTGCTACTACTACTAAATAAATCCAGACTTTGGATCTTGGGTAAGGAAGATCAGATGCAAACATTTTTCTGTTGTTTTAAAATAAACTTCTTGGTCACGGTGTTTAGCTGTACGAACATTTTGGTTTAATAAATTACAAATTAAATTGAATTTATTTACCCGTTTAAGTATAATTAATTTTCTTCAATATACTCTTTAGTAAGGGTACATTTATTTCTGCATTTCGGTCCAGACGGCACATATAAATTTGTGCGAAAATTGTCCTTCCTGCTTCGAAGCAAAAAGTAACATAAATAAATAAAAAGAACTGTTAAGAAGTGATCAAATGAAAAATGAATTAGAGTTGGCAATGCAACTAAACACGCATGTGTGCATTTAGTTCATCGAACGTTCGTTCAGTCACTTTGACGTTTCTACAAAGCAAGAAAATCGTTTTATTTTTAAAAAAATTAAGGTAGATGCGTAAATGACCACTACCTGCTGCATCAAGATACTTTTGAACTCTATGAATAACTGCGTGAGTAACATGAAATATTTCCAGCGTGTTATTTATAACACAATTGTATGACAATTAGTATTAATACGACGTTATCCAAGACATGCATTTAAATTTCAACGCCTACCCTAATTCATTTTCATATTGATCGCTTGTTATAATAATTACTTACCTTAAGACAAGAAGATCCAATTGTGGGCGTACATATCAGTGTTTAAACACAATTACTAAATGGAATGTAGAATTCGAATTTCTTTAAATAATTCTAAGGCCCGATCTTTCCACCTCCTGATAAATTTATTCGATGAATAACTTTACGAATCACAATAGAAACTATTCACAAAAATTTAGTTATTTGCCAAATAATGTTATCGAGAACTTTATTAGGAGCTGGAAAGATCGAGCCTAAAACATTCACTAGTACTCGGTAATTTTTATTAGCACTTTTAAATAAATTCAAGAAGCTTGTCTTAACTGAAAAATAAGAGATTGAAATTGAATTACGTTGACACTGTGATAAAGTTATCACATGCCGTCCAAATTTTTCCTACGACGATGTTACGCAATCTCAAATAATGCAATGACTTATTTTTCACATTTCATAGCAAGAGATAAAAAAATTAAAAAATCAAAAAATTCGAATCATCATACATTTAAAAGAAATGACAATAAGGCACTTAATAAAATGGCAACCATGGAGGGTGTCAGCATAACAAATGCTGTCATAACACTTGTTATAGATGGGTGCTGTTTTGGTATTTTATATATAGGTGCCACTTAGGTAGCATCTCTCTACAGTGTATACATTGGGTGCCAAATTTACATCCATCGTGCAGGGTGTCACTTTAATAGGAAAATATGTATATATATATATATTCGCCTAATTTGCAAAGAAGAACCCTATCTGGCCATTCGCCGCAATTTACATATTTCTTTAAACATCTATTTGACCAGCCGCCGCTTTTCGTTCACTAATTTTTAAAATTTCGGCCACCCGTTTCTGAACTTGACTAACCGGAATTAAAGGACCAAAATAATTTTTTCCTTTGTAAAATACTCCAATAAATTGGAAATTAAATTATCAACATTCAATGCTTTGCGAGGCATTTTTTGAAGATGTATTTCGACTCGCGTCTACTTAAAACCTAATTAAATGGGTCATTTACTTTCTATACTAGTTTTCTATACTAGTTTTTAACCGAGGTGGAGTAAATTGTTCCTGTCCGCTCATATTCTGTGCGTCGGCCGGTCATGTCGCAGTAGGGATTTGCGAATTTACATTTTATGACTTAGGCGCATATCGAAATGGAACAAAATGTAGGTATGGATTATAGGAAATATCTTTCTTGCACTGAAAAACGAATTTTTAGAACAATTTATGTAAAAAATCATCTTGGCCGATTATTGAATTGAACCCCTCAATTGGTGTGCAATTAAAAGATAAAAGATAATAAAAATAGATTAAATAAAAAAATACCAAGTTTTAGGTTTGTGATTTTTTTCTAAATTCAAGAAAATTTTCAAAGTAAAAATTAGTCAAACTCAATCAACTATTTAAGTTTATGCTAACAATTTAAAAATAATATCAATATAAAATGAGTTTTCTTTTACTTACAGGTTGCAACAGGACGTATTATGGAGAAGTGGGAAAAACTTACGACCTGGAACTGCACCGCCCAAAGGAAGACAAAATTCCCTTCATCTGTCACTTAACGTTCAACGCCGGTGGGGGAGATTTCGGGGACTTAGTTCAGGTGAGTTCTGCGCATTAGTTTAATCAGATAAACCACAAGCCGTCTCTGGAGCTAATTACTTACATACACACGTTTTGACGTGCAACACTTACCGAATGATATGCTCCAGTTGAATTAATTAAAATTTTTAATCCGCCATTATAAAAAAATTAAGCAAACACAGTCACACCAGAAATTTGCATAAACCGTACGCCTTCTCGTTACAATGGTAACTATGAAAGCCTAATTAAATCTGGACGAAAAACGGGGGCATATATATTCGATTTTTTCCGGCTGGAAAGTTCATTTCCTGAGTTTTCGCGTGCAGGATTTAACTTTTGTTTTCGACCTCGATTTGCATACATAAACTTTTAATAAAATTACTTTTTGCGGGGAGAATTTTAATTTCATATGGCGAACGGTTCAGAACTTATACAGCCTGAACTGGATAATAATTAAAATACTTTTCCAGATGTTTTAATCTCAATACTTTAATTTTACTCTTAAGTTAAAATTTTACAAAGTCTATTAGTTCAATTCAAATTGAATCAATAAGGTTGAACATTTCGTACGAGAATCCTCATCGTTCTTTCATGGTTTGTCGTGCTCGCTAAATTTTAATTTTCAAAACTTGCCGAATCAATTTGCAGATGCCCGCACTTTGCCGCGCCACACCGATTTAATATTTGATAGCTCCAACCCCGATAAAAGCTCATCTTCATGCAGAATGGAAATTCCGACAGCCCTTTTAATACTTTTGTCGGCGCTCATTATTTGCGGAACGGACGTATCAAAGCGGTGCTCTGACACACACGTCGTTGTAAATAAATTTTCTCTTAGGTCGCCTCCATTCCGGAAAGTGTAGAGAGCTTAAAATACTCGTCCCGTATAGGTAGGTAGGCATCGTAAAGGTTGTTGCAAAATTAATCGTTTCTTTTGCCTAATTTCAATCAATGAGAAATTCTAATGCGAACGGAAATATAAATTTGTGACAGAATTTAAGTTGTTCCCAACTACAACTAAAACTAGCTTTACACGTATGCAATGCATTGCAATAAAAATTGCACACAAAAATTACACTTGCTCGCAGCTTTACATTTAAGCAATTTCTGTGTAGTTGGAACGAAAGGTATCAATTTCTGAAAGTAAATATTTATTTATATTTGAGTAGTTCTACTGAAATTAATTAAGAATTATTGTTCACACATTTTGTGGATGAGATATAGTACTTAAGATAAAATTGTCTTATTTATACCGTGCAGATACATAAAAGGTGAGCAACAAAAAAACAGATTAGAGTACGCGGTGCAAATAAAAGGTATGTCTGTGATTAACTAAATTAATTAATCTAATACTAATACATTCATGAACTCTCAGATCAGTCTGACAACACTTTAGTCCAGCGATTCTCAACCTGTGGGGCGCGCCCCCTAAAGGGGGCGTGATAACAATAAGAGGGGGCGCGAGTACAGCGAAAGAAAATATTTAATTCACTGAAGGAAAAACAAAATAAAATACATTCTGACATAACATAAAATAAATAAAATAATACACTTTTACACTGGCATAATAAGTGATCAACTGAAAAACGAATTAGAGTTGGCGATGCAACCAAACACGCATGTTTGCATTTAGTTCGTACGTTCTTACTAAGTCAGTCACTTTTGACGTTTCTATTTAAACTTAACCTTACTTTGAAACAATTTGAAACTAAAAACCATCTAAAAACATCCAAAGAAAAACGTTTAATTTTTTAAAATTAAAGCAAATGTGTAAAATGGCCACCCCCTGCATTGAGACACTGTTGAGCTCTACGAACAACGGCTTGACTAACATTAAACAACATTTCTGGTGTGTTATTTAATTCTTAGAATTTTTCGACGATTCTACCACGCAAAGTTTCAAGATCCGGTACAGGGTTTCTAAATATTTCATTTTTTAGATAAGGCCACAGAAAAAAATCTAAAGGAGTCAGATCACAGGATCGTGGGGCCCAGTTATTGTTTGTGTTTCGACTGACAATCCGGTTGTCATAATATTCATGTAACAGATTCAGTGTTTCAGTAGTGGTGTGAATTGTGGCCCCGTCTTGCTAGAAAAATCCTTCACGAAGCTCAATGTCATCGGCTTGATTTAGAAAAGGCTCCAAAATTTCAGTTCTGTACCGGTGAGCATTTAGTGTTCCCTCAAAAAAAATGGGACCTATAAGCCTTCTTCGACTAAGAGCTGCCTACACTCCAACTTTTTGAGGATGCAATGATGTTTGAATAAACTCATGGGGGTTGTGACTACTCCATATCCTGATGTTCTGAGAGTTAATGTAACCCGTCAAGCAAAACCAAGCCTCGTCTGTAAAAAAATGTCTTGTCCAGAACGTCATTATTAAAGTTCTCAAGAAACCACTGACAATAGATTTGTCTTTGTATGGGGTCGCCAGCAAGTAATTCCTGCACCACAGCTACACGGTAAGGATACAGTGCAAGATCCTTTTTCAAAAGTGTGTGACAAGTTCCATATGACAAATTTGTTTGACGAGCAAGATTTCTTACGGATGTTCTTGGTGCATTATCCATAACTTCCCGAACAAGGGCAACGTTATCTTCTGTACGTGCAGTTTTAGTTGTGCCACTTCCAGGCTTTCTGCCAACACTGCCAGATTCTCTGAAGTGTTTTACTGACAGCATAAATGCATCGTAAAATTGCTTGTAGTGAAACTGCAAACCAGGAAATGTTTCACGAAACTCCTCCAACGCATCAGGTATCGAGTAAACCCACGTGTTATTAAGTTTACGCCCGTTTCTAAAATAAGTCTCTACCATAAAAGATTTTTGCTCAGTTGTTAAAATCATTATTTATAAAATTGCTGATATTTTAAATTTCACTTTAAATATATGCCAATTGATTGACAATTAATATTAGTATAACGTTATCCTAGACTTACTTTAAAATTCCAACGCCAACTCTAAATTCGTTTTTCAGTTGATCACTTGTTACATTTATAAATAGAATTGTATCCGTATTGCACAATGTATTTAATAATTAACTTATCAATACTAAATTAAAAACAAGTTTCATAATTATTAGTGTTTTCCTTGGGCTTGTCTTGCAAAGCAAAGTTTTTCAAGAAAAGGTTTAATATTAGAAATAGACACTCTGAGTTCTTTTTCTGTATTTAGCTGAGATCTATATTTTGTCTTCAGAGCAGCCACCGGAGAAAATCCAGTTTCGCAAAGGTAGGATGTTGAAAATGGTAATCGTATACGAAATGCTCTCGTTTTCAGCGCAGAAAACTCATCATCCACCCCTGCCCAAAATTCAAAGAGTGATTTATTACTAAATTGTCTTTTGATTTCGCCACTTGCTGTGAAGTCTATGAAGATTTCTTCTTCGGCAGTTGAAAGACCTTCGGGAGTATTTTGATATGGATCCCTAACCCACTCGTAGCTTGCTAGCAAGTTGTCGTTAGCAAGAAAATACTTTTTAAAATTTTTTGCTAGCGTGGATAAATGATTTTCAATGGTTACAAAAACAACTTTCACATGTTGTTCTTCAGTCTTGTAAGTTTTAACACATTCATCCACATTTGCAAACATTTCTAGATTTTTTTGCTGTAAATTTCTGCTCCACAATTCCAATTTTCTACAAAAAGCATTAACATTATCACTCGTATCCAACATATTTGTGTTTGCTCCTTGGAGTTGAAGATTCAAGGTATCTAATTTCTCGAATATGTCGACCAAGTAGTTCAATTTCATCAGAAAAAAAAATCTCGAAAGTTTTCGGCTTCCGTTCGGTTTTCCTCTTCTAGAAAAATGGCGATTTCATCTCTTAATTCATGAACACGTTGCAAAAATTTCCAACATGATAACCATCTTGCCTCGCAGTAAAATAGTAACGCTGAATGTACTGCACCCATGTCTTTACAAAGTGCAGGAAAGATTCTTGATTTTAGGCGTCTCATTTTTATATAATTTACTGGGGCTACAACCGTAGTTAAACCAGACCAGGACTCATTTCTTTGGAAGCCAGAGCTTCTCTGTGGATCATGCAATGTGTCCAGACACACTGCGGAGATTTTTGTTTCACAAGTGCTTGTAAACTTTAGAATCTTCTAGACATTGTACGAGCAATCATTTAAGATAGCAAATAATGCGAGTGCTGTTGCTTTAAGTTCTATTGGTTTGCAGAAAAGTAGTTCTTCTACTGCTGACATACCATCACAAAATCGAACATAGGCACTTAAATGAGTAGGTATCTTTATTGCTATCTGTTGTCTCATCAAGCAGAATTAAAAATAATTTGTCGCGCAACTTCCAGAAAAGCTATATCATCAATTCGACGGGCAACAGTATCAGTTGATAGAGATATGGTCTGCAATTGTTTGGCAAAATTATCTCCAAACATAGTTTCTACAGTCTCAATTGCAGCTGGCAGAATAAGCTTTTCACCAATGGTCTGAGGTTTTTTACATCTGGCTATTCTATATGAAATTTTATATGAAAATTTTATAAGAGGCAAGTAAAGGTTTTTCATTCACAGACAAAGTCTTTTTAAAAAATGATTTTTGCTTTTCATATGATTTTAATTTGAATTCGAAGAAATCTCGGGGTTTGTTAACGTACTCACTATGAAGCGTTTCCAAATGTCGTTTAAGTTTATTAGGTTTGATACTGTCTGGTGCCAAAATTTTTGAGCAAATGACACACACTTCTTCATTTACTTCAGTACTGGTAAACCCAAAATTTAAGTATTCTTGAGAATATTTTCTTGATTTCATCTTCGGAACCACGCTCGTCTCTGCACTTGTTGATGCTGCACTGTTGTCTAATGCTCGCTTACACCCACTTAAAAACATATCCATGTTTCTGTATAAATCTGCCGTGAATATCTAATACCGTGAATTGCAGTTAACACGCAAATTACAATTGAAATTGAACGAGATGCAGACGCTTGCGCAGACATTCCAAAATGTTCGAGACAAATCGGAACTTCTCACGAATCTGCGAGAATGTCCTACATGGTGGTTGTAAGACATTGAGCAATAGAAAGAGGCTTCGATTCTGGTTTTGTCAATGCAACGTGTCGGTGTTGCCAAATATAAATAAATGGATCTATTCTTGGTAATTTTTAAGATCTGTAATTAAGGTCTTAGTGTACGTCAAAATACATTGTTATTGTATGAGAGGAGAGTGGGGGGGAGGGGCGCGATGAAAATTGTGATTGAAAATTGGGTCGCAAATACCGACAGGTTGAGAAACGCTGCTTTAGTCACAGACATACACTTTCTTTGCACCATCTACTCTAATCTGATTTTTTGTTGCTCACATGTTACAACTCATGGAATAAACTTATTTTTTTCCTTACTTTAGAGAATTATGAAAAAAGCTCGGACACGTCAACTTTTAATCTGAGTGGTATGTCTTTTAAAGTAAAATTTTAATGTACAGGGTGGATTCATGTATTTGCAGTAATAGGTAGGTGAGTTCTAATTGATTAATATACATACAATATACAAAAGACATCAAACAATTAATTTATTTATCTCTTAAATTATCACTTGTTAGGAAACTGTCTGGAGACTTTTAATATTTAATCGTCGAGTAATAACAATCAGGATTAATGCATTATGTAAGATCTAATTTCGGCGCCCGACAGGCACTTAAGAGCAAAGTTGGCAATAATTCGAAATAACACGCATTATTAGGAAACTTTTAATTACAGTTTAGAATTCCGCGAAAGGAATCGATACAGCGAAAGCCCATTATCCAAAAAGTTCCGAACTTGGTGAACATACCGCAGGCGACACTTCCTGCAACAAGGTTGTTTACAATCACTCTCCGACGTATGATTTATTGCTGTTTTCGTACTTAAAAGAAATTTTCAGAACCTCATAATAATAAATACGGATTAAATAAAATACGGGAGGTTCCTTTTGTAAACATGAACTTTAAATCCGGCTGAGAAAGCGGGTAAGAAATACAGTGCAGTGGGAAACGAAATCGTATAAAAATTTACTGGCGAAAAGGTAGACGGAAGTAATTCTTTTGTGAAGGTTTTTTCGCGAACTTCCTCTCCTTGGATGAATTTTAAATTTTCCTCGGGCGAAGTTGCTTAACATGTTTATTGTGTAAAGAATGAGGAATGAGACGGAAGTTTTAAAAGATTTAGATATACAGTATGAGTTAAAGATTATAGGTGTACCAAGAGAACAAATTCCTTTTAAAAATTTAATAAGAACTTTAATAATTTGTTTAATTAATAAAGAAAAAATACATGCTGTTTTACCAGGAGAATATATTAAAACTAAGGTTGCAATCATCTTTTTCATTAGAAGGAGGTAGTAGATTTGAATATTTCAAGTACAGTATGCGCCAAAACAAGACACACTGAAAACTGAGGCCTCATTAAACACAAACCTTTGAAATCAAAAATTCGTAAAACTATACTCTGTTCACGATCTTTTTGCATTCAGAGTAAGCCGTGTTAGTGTCACATTTTTGTTGGTACCATAAAAAATATACTTGTCAGAAATTTGATTGACGTTCGTTTTTAATTTTGTGGTTACGTTTTTGAAAACTGTCACTGCCAATGTTGCCAGTTCAATTGTGCTGTACAAACTATTCTATGAAAACAAGAAATATCGTCTCGAAGAAACGTTTAATGATTAATTATTTTTTTCATTGAGAAAATTTGGGGTGAGGTGTGTTGTTTGCGTGTTCTTAGTCAACAATTGTGTCACAAAGCGTAGAAGTGTTTCTTTATTAACAAATGTGACTCCAGATATGATAATAAACAATCATAACAGAATGTTTGTTTGTGTTTTCATAGAATCTTGTGCACAGTGTGGCTAAATGGATCTTGCTACTTGTGCAGCGGGTGGAGAGGTGTATCGGCTTGTGCAACCCGTGAGGATGGCTTGTTCAGCCAGGAGTTTTTTTTTTCGGACTTGTTCAGACCGAAGAATTGTCGTTCTCAGGCCCTGGATGGTCTTATTATAGGGCTCACAGCCATTCTCGCCTCGCTGTCGCAGAATGGGTGAATACTAGAGGCTAGGATGAATTTCTGAAGGGGATTCGAGTTTGGTGCCTGGCAATGGTGTAGAGGTGCACTGCAGGTGGCCCAAAGCATTATATGAAGGGATATTTAAATAACAGAAGCTTCTTGTTGTTGCTGGTGTCTCAGAACCTTTTCCATGGCCATATTTATGTAAAATATCTTATCATTTTTCCCGAGAAAACCATAAGCTAGAGTTAACATCTGCACAGAGATCCTCGACCTAAGAAGAAGTGCTGACCTAAGTTAATAGATAAGACTCGCTATAAAAATGCATGCTTTTGTTTTTACAGGGAAGATTTTGTTATCCGTGTCGTCGCGCACGCTTCTTTTTATAACACAATAAAATTGTACTCAAATCGTCAATTAATTTGTGGAAAATAAAAACGAAAGTAAAAACACTTTTTAAAAATTCCTAACGTTTTAATAAAGTGTTAAGTCTATATCTTATTTAAAATTCTGTCTACTTTCACTACCTCCTACAATACGCACACCATCAGATTCTTTTGCTAACACTAGAATTCTGCAAATCTGCTTATATTTGTGCACATTCGTGGCTATTAGTTTTGACTGCTAAAAGGATCGTCGCAATCTATTTATAAGTTTTACAGATAACATGCGTTTTCTACACTATAAAATTTCGATGCCAAATTAAATGTTGCCTATCCCTTCCATTGATTCCAGAATCTGATTAATCATCAATTTCTGATTCTGAATCAGATTCTCCTAATGTAATAATGAAAGGAGGAATATTTTCAAACGAAAAATTTCCCATATGTTTCGTCCAGTTTTCCGAAATTAATTTTTCACAATGTTTACAAAAATTTTGCCACATGCCGGGGGTACATTTTGAAAGAGCCTCACGCCATAAATTTGCAACCCTATCTTTCGATACCGGTTGCGAATTTATGTGCTTATTGTAAAAGCCTTTGCACTGCCCCCATGTAATCTCAATAGGTTTGTATTGACAATGGTATGGAGACAATCTAAGAACTTCATAACTGTGCTCCTTCAAAATTACGTCAGTCACGTATCATTTTGTTGTTCCGTCTATTGTAAAAGGCTTAATTAATTCCCATAATTGTTTTTTTTTTTGTAATTTTGCCATCAATTTCGACATTGTGTTTAACCAACCACTCCTGCATTTGACTTTTTTTACAGGAAAATGTGGGTGATTTGTCCAACTGCACCGAGTGATACGGTGCACTGTCCATCACCACCACACATTTTTGTTGCAACTTGCCTAGTCCAGGAATTAACCACCTGATTAACCACCCAATTTTGAAAAAAATTTGCAATCATGTTTTTATGGTAGTCTCTGTCATTGTTCGTCGAGTCAAATAACAAGTCACACCCTTCCATGCGCATGCGAAATTGTGAAACTTTTAATTTTGGCTGGGTTACTTTTCAAATCTGTTTCATATATACATCGACGAACCGCATACCCATTTTGGTAGATCCACGTTTCATGGAAGTACACGAATATTATATTTTCACTAGAATTTTGAAACTGAAAGAATTTGCTCAAAAAAGAAATTTTGGATGCAACGACGTGTTTATGTTCACATAAAATTTTGCATCCATCAACCATTTTGTGTTTGTAACCCATAGATTTCATAATTTTGAATAAAGTTGTTCTTCCCCCTTTAAATTCCAAAGTATCGCGAGCGTCTGTAAGTAATTTGTCCAAAGTGAAATATTCATTTTCAAATTATATTGCCAAATTAGTCGTTGCAAATGTTTCAGAAACATGTAATTTGTAAATAAATCCGTCTTTTCTCGTCTGCCAGATGAAGATGTTTTCAAATTGTCAGGTCCTGCTTTCAAAATTTTAGTTATTGTTCTTTGCGAAATCTAAAAGATACATATACCTACATTAGAAAATGGGGCTCCTTTAATTTATGTAAGCCTTAGTCCATGTTTATCTATCAACCTGCTTATAATTTCAACTTGTGTGAAATCTGGACGATCCTTTTTATAATAATTGTAGGCTTTTTTATGGCTTGTTTGGTTTGCCCGTTTATAATTTTCGGCATTTTGACAGGATTAAAAAATGTAATTAAATATAATCCATTCACAAAACTCTCGTGACGTTTACAGTTTCATATTGAAAATTTCGAGTGTATTTGATAAGTAGTTATGTATTTAAGAGTCAATATTGACGCTATTGACCGTTGATTACAGTCAGTTAAAACTGTATATAATTAGTCCTTACCAAATATTCAAAATTTTAAATATGAAATTGGAAACGTCACGGAAGTTTTGTGAACGGATTATAATTAGTTATTTGTTTTAAGTTACTTTGATCATGGCATTGTAGTTCAAGTTTATTTAAGTATTGGCAACATAGTCAGTACAGCTGACGTAACAATGTCATAATTTTTTTCACGTCAGATTTTGACTACCTTCAAAATACATACACGTAACATAACGGAAAAAAAACATGGCCTACTAGAATGCAAAAGGATCGTGAATGTATATTAATTAGCCAAGCTTTCATTAACATTTTATTAGCAACATCAAAGCAATTACAGTGGTTAAAGTATTTATTAAATTTACAGAGAATTAAAAATATAACTTATTTAAAAGAATGAGGAGGCGCACTATCTTGCTGTAACCAAATTCTGGAATCGGGTGAATCAGAATCTTCTGCATTAGGAAACAGTACCGTTAAAGCCTCAATTAATTCAAACTGGAGGAAGTCCAGATACTGTTCACCACCCAGCGTTCCATCAAAAAAGTACGTTCCAATAATTCGATTACCCACAATCCCAGCCCACACGTTTACCTTTTGAGGATACTATGTATTCGCCTCCATCATCCAATGCAGATTTTCAATCGCAATGGCAATTTTGCTTAATAGCAAAATGTTACCTTTTCAGAAAAGAGAATATTTCATAAATACAGGGTTTGCATTAGAGAGTTTCATCATTGGCTCGCAAAATTGCGCTCATCGATCAAAATCTTCATCGGTCAGCATTGTACGAACGAAATTTTTCCTTATGAAAAAAATATGTAAACTGCATTTTTTTGACGTATGAAGATGTGAAGCGACCCCCACGAGAGTTAAATGTGGATTTTCCTGCACCATTAACATAGCATCCAATTATCTGTCTTCATTTAAACCGGATGGAAGTCCGGCTTTAGGTTTACCTCGTACATGTCCAAGATAGCGAAATTTGTTCTCAATTCGATTTACTGTTGATTACGATATTTCAACGAACTTCTTCTGCGTCCGAATTATATCTCTAAACCCAATTATCATCAAAATTTCTATTCTTTCTGCTTCAGTAAGTTTCATTTTGCTATTGAATCGTTGAACAAGTAACACACACTCCACTACATAATGTGAATAAATTCTATTAAAAATTCACATTAAAATACAAACAACTTGCAGTTGTTTTTACCACTTAGGCTAGAGCCGTATCAACGCTGCTCGAATATTGGCTCTTTCATTTCAATACATATATCTCATTGCCAGTTATTTTTCAAAAAATTTTATTTGTTGTATGCTTTGCTATTTGAATTGTTGGAATTGCTATAATTTACGGGTTAAGGGGTGGGGGTTGTAAATTACATCTTTAAGATGTTTTAAAAATAATAGTCGACGTATCCCGAGCATTTTTCTGAAACATTTTTCTCACCATTTTATAAAATGTATCTATTACTTTCGGGAAACACTGTATACACATATTTTAAAGTTAACTTTAAAATGCTAATTTTTTCGTAAGATTGACCTCAACAGTTCCAGCTATGCTGAACACAGAAATTACATTTAATTATAATAAAAACTGTTAATTCTACAAAAAAATTGTCATTAAACGTATAAACTCGCGTGTGTGTCTTTTAGACTCGCGACATTTCATTTTATAGCCCGCACGAAATAAATCAGCATTTTAAATGAGCACTATCGCCCTGCTAATCGCATTTCAGAGTAGCTTTTCATACCCAAGCACGCACACGTCTCCACGTTATCACAGGGCGCTGGAAACAATTGCGCCGTTAAGATTAAGATCCCACACGGAGCTCAACATTATTTTCCACTGAATATCGTAAATTTGTATTTATTATCGTCGTGATCCAACTGAATTAATCGATATCGTTAACGCGATAAATTTCAGAACGCGTACGTGGAAAGATCTCTGGAGGAAAACCGTTGTAAATGATGCGCATAACGAATGATCGTAACACCAAATGTTCCGTGCTTGGAGTTAAATTAGCCCGGTCGTTGTAATTATACTGCTACCAGCGGTAATTAAATCGTTGTTAAACTGCAAAATGCGTTTGCGAAAGTCGTAAATCTTGCGAATTCGTTAAGTAAATCCGAAGTAAAAATGACAATTGAAGTGACAGATCGAATAATTAACACAGTAGAGGTCACATTCTAAAAATATTTTTGGAAAAAACTCATGAACGTTCTCATTTATGATTTTATTATTTTATTGCCTTCAAACGTTACAAACAAAATGTCGAAAGATCGTGCAGATTAACTCGTACTCATTCAAATAAACAAATGCATTAACTGTATAATATAATTAGTGTTGTAATGCCAACTAACTAATAATATTTATCATTTTAACACACGAAATTAAATCACATAGTGTATTTGTTTAGAAAATATGGAATATCATGATGTAATCTATTTGTCTAATCAAAAGATGATCGAAGATTGCTAAATCTTTATAAGCAGCAGTCATAAACTGTATTAACAATACGTAACAATTGACTTATAATTACTTCAGTAATCAACGCGAATGAATATTTAGAAGTTTCTGTCGTTTTCGAATTGACCGAGTGACCATGAATTTTGCTAGAGCTTTGTTGTTTTACGATGTGTCAAAGCGTCCAGAGCTCTTGTGGTAGGTCTGTTTTTTTTTTTAGTTTAGGTTCCCAAACTTTTTGGAACCACTTTGCAAAACAAAAATTTTGTGATTGCAAAATTACGAAAATTATTAATTTTACAGTATTTATTTTTAATTTCGGCACGGATCACTTGACCGCCTTAACGCCCCTCAATTGTCTCTGAACCCCCCCCCCCCAGAAGGTTTCAACGACCACTTTGGGAACCTAGCTAGACCAGCGATGGGCAACCTTTTGTAAACAACATTAATAGTTAGTTAATAGCTACTAGTAGGTTACATGTATCCTTTTTATTGTTTCACATTTTTATTAATATTTGTCATCTTGCGGGGCGGATAAAAATTTTTTCGCTGACAAACATTGGCCCGCGGTCCGAAGATTGCCCACCGTTGAGTTAGACCATTGACATTTGCAAAATTAACTCTCCTATGTGATGAAGAACTTACAAAATTAAAAAGTTAAACTTATTCAATTACACCGTGTATAGATGAATTTCTAAGTTTATAATTTTGAAGTTCTGTTTTAAAAACAACGGTAAAACATCTGCATACCAAATATTCAAAGAAAAATGTAGCGACAAAACAATTAAAAGTCTCCAGAACAGAATGAAACTCAATAGAATGATTGATTAGAGTACGGTCACGAAACGCTTGCACGGAACATTAACGAAATTCACATTGAGGACCGGAAGGACCGATTAGGAATAATCGAGTGCAAAGCTCCGGAGCATTGGCTTTTTGAAATTTTAATTCGCTTTAAGAATTTTCAAGTCACTTCGGTAAATTCCATCATTTGTCTGGACACCGTGCCACCGTGTCTGGCACGGTGTAGCTTCATTACGTGCAGTGTACGTAAAATTGCAGAGTAACGGAACATCTTGTTCGTTCCGAATATTTGCTCTTATTTGGAAAAATTACCGGAAGCAATTCCGCAATTTAATGATACTCTATATTTTACAATTCATACTTTTCTTATTTCATTAATTTTTTTCATTCATTCAATTAAATTCATCGACGTATCGACGATTATTAATTAAGCACATAGTTAACTTTATGTTTGTAAATCATTAGTAAGTTAATTCATTCCTGATACTCTTTATGCCATCGAGTTGCTTATTTTACTTAATGCCATCAATTTAATTAGCATATAGCAGAATGGTGCCTTCCACAATCGCGAAATTTGAGGGATTCCAACCGAATGAAATCAAGAACGAACTCCCCTCGTGTCCTTTCATAATTAAAACAGTTTATTCTCATCCCAAATTCGTCAAATTTAAGGTTGTCGCACACTTCTCTGTTACGTTAGTTTCCGCCAAAATACGGTCAGGATTAAACACGTGAAAATGAACGAGTGATCGCCCACTTATCCGTCCCGCTGTATTCATGACCATATTTGTAATGGTAAAGTCCGTTGACAGAGGGATGAGGGATAAGTGTGCGACAACCTTAACTCGTCGTTCGATGAATCCCGACGACTCGGATCAATTATTTCGGCTTATTGCCTGTGAAACGATGAAATTGCTCTTGTCTACGCAAGTAGGAAAGAGCTGCGTCGGCAAAAGTTCTAATTAAGTCTGAATTATCTTTGCGTGACCCGAATTAATTAAACTAATTTTCCGTTTCGTATGCATACATTGTTTTACTCGAAATTAAAGCCGTCTCTGATGTTTGTTCTGTCTCTTGTTACGAATGTTTCAACAGAACCCTCAATTTCTAGATTAGCTCAGGCTGGCTGCCATCAATTAAATCTACGTTAATAATAATATAAATCAGAGAAGAAAAAATAAACAATTAAATCTCATTTCAACAACACAGACGGTCTAATTTAGCACGACTGTTTCCTTTTATGTACGAGCCCAAGCACAAATGTATTCGTACCTGAACAAAAATGCATAATACAAATTGAAGGCTTTTATATTTTTGTAATTTATTATTGAGGTAACTGAATGTAATTTTAAATATTTCAAGAATGAAACCTGATAGTTACAAAACTGTATTTATTTTGTATAGATCCTTAACCATTTTAAAAATATAATGAAAACAATTTAATTACTTGAAAACAAATGTATTCGTACTAGTTTCATCAAGCATCAGATGAATTCGTACAGCCAGTTACACAATTTTAATTAATTTTCATAATTTTCATCTGGCAAGAAAACTTGATTTTATTTTATTATTTACATTTTTGTTTACTCAACATTTGACAGTTCTAGCATAGTGCCATTAATATTTCCTCGTAAATTTATCTAAGTTCTTTTTAAAAAGTTGTTAAAAATGGTTCGTGGACGTGCTTTAAGTGCAGATTTACGAAATTTAATTGTTAAATCACATTAAAATGGTAAATCTTACAAAAAGATTTCTTTAGATTTTAATTTGCCAAGAAGTACTATTAAATATCTTATCTCAAACTATAAAATTACTGGAAATACAGATATAAAATCTAAATCCGGCTGCCCTAGAAAAACTTCTGCGCAAGATGATAGAATCCTGAAACGCATTATTAAAAAAAATCGGCGTGAAACGACTGCTGAAATTAAAAATGAATGGCAAAATCATACTGGAAAATTTGTATCAGTAATGACTTGTCGTCGTAGAATAAAGGAACTGGGATATAAATTTTATAAAGCCAAAGCGAAACCCCTCCTTACTTCTGCACAGAAACGTCGTCCATTAAAATGGGCAAAGGAACATATTAAATGGTCACAGAATCAATGGAATAAGGTCATATTTAGCGATGAAAGTAAATTTGATGTCTGCGTGGGTGATCATCGGAGTCGGGTGATAAGACTAAAATCTGAACCATTTTATCCCGATTGTTTAAAGAGGTCAGTAAAGTTTCCTAAATGTTTAATGGTATGGGGCTGTATGTTTTTTAATGGCGTTGGTAATCTGTATTTTGTGGAAGGAACCGTCAATACAGAAAAATATAAGTTGATTTTGCAAAATCAACTTTTACCAAGTATTCAAAAATTTGGCGAAGAAAATCAGGATTATATAGTTCAACAAGACGGAGCCAGTTCACATGCTGCAAAATCAACTATACAGTGGCTACGAGAAAACGATATTAAAACATTAAATTGGCCATCCAGTAGTCCCGATCTTAGCCCAATTGAAAATTTATGGGGAATAATGAAGAAACAGCTTAGAAAACATCGATCCGGAACGAAAGAATTGTTAGAGGCAAAATTGAAAGAAATTTGGGAATCTATTACAGCTGAACAATGTGAGAAATTATATAATACCATGCAAGAAAGGATGAAAGCACTTATAGCAGCAAAAGGTGATGTGACGCGATTTTAATATATAAGATACTAGTAGTACGAATACATTTGTGTTACGTTCATTAATTTAAGGGTTAATTATATATGTAACTATCAACTTAATAATAATACATTTCACTTAAGAAAAAACTAAAACTTTGTCTTTTTAAATAAAACGATCTATAAACTTGTGTTATAAATTTTCTTAATTATTTGTATATTATTAGATTTAAAAATGTAATTTAATTGATGTGCATACATTTGTGCTTGGGCTCGTATAATGAAATACAGAATTGTATATTCAAAGAGATACTTTTTTTGCAGTTGACTTTTGACACTTTTACACTGGGTCGATTCGTATCATTTACGTCGGACGGATGCCCAGACGGTGCCTTACAAATTTCCGAATCAAACAGGCCCCAGGTCGGCGGTTCCTGGTGCGGAACGTCGTGGGGGCCGTCGATCTACTACAGTGAAACAAACAGCGTCTCAATTTTCGTGAGTTTATTTCGCTTGTCCAAGGACCAGAACGGATACAACTTCGACTTCCGCATGGAATACAAATTCCTAAAGAAAATGTCCGCCTTGGTCAGATACGGTGAAGGTAATGTCCTCGTTGTAATGGGGTTGCACGAATATTTTAAGAATTTTTACGTATTTCAGGCAAGCCATTTGTAAATACAACCGCCCCAAGCGTAGAACCGGAATTCTACCTGGGGGATTTAATAACAGGGACATATTGTTCCCGCATATTCAGCGACTGTGATAGGAAGCGGTGCAGGCTGCAATCTCCAAACTTCCCGGGGCTTTATCCTAGAAATTTGACGTGCTATTACGCTATTCGTCAACACGAGGTGCTTCCAGGCAAACATGCCTTAATAACAGTCAGACAGCCTAAGGGGCAACTAATTTCTATCCGTAGTCAGTCCGCTCTCTACGGAACAGCGAGTACCCGAGAGCTGAAAGTGTGGAACGCGTGCGACGACGTACAGGATTACGTGACCGTGTACGACGGTTACACTACACGCGATCCCGTCATTCTGAAATTCTGCGGCGGGGGCGAGGCCGTCCCCGAAGCTATTTCCAGCGGACACGAACTCCTCGTCGAGTTCTCCACCTCACCTTATGGGACTTTTTTGCACCCCGCGCCGGCTGATTCATTGCACGGGTTTCAATTAGAAGTCGAAGTAAGTTACGTGTCGAACGAAACAAACTTACCTCGATGACTTATTGAGGCGATGTAGCAAGAAGGAGGAATTTTTAAAACAACGCTAATACATATTGTCAAACATATCAGCTACATTTTGGACCAATTGTATATAATGCCAATTTAAATTTAAGCTGAAACTTAAACTCATAACAACGATTACTTCAATTATTGTTGTTAAGGGTTTAAACTTTGGCTTAAAGATAAGCTGAAATTGTACGAATGGTACAAAATTTCAAGCCGTAAATGGAAGTTATTCTACCGCTAACGCACCTTAAATATGTATACGTAAATCGATTCATTTTAGATTGCTAAGTGTTCAATAATCATCGGCATTAGATTGTCAATAAATTCAGTTAAAATCAAAATATACAAGTGAGTTTTTAGCCTATAGACAAAAAGTGAAAAACGCATCACTTTAAGTATGAACTGTTATATAAACATATCCCATGCGCATTAGATATCAAAGCTATGCCAAGTAAGTACTACTTATAATTACAACAAGTACGAAAAGGAGAAATATCCTTAAGTAGACCTATAAGTACCTTTCAAGTAACACAGATAAATAATAATACAAGGACAAGTCCATGGATAGAACTTATTTAGAAGTACAGGTATATTTTGGACTTAATTATCATTAAGTACAAGTCCATTATAAGAATAAGTCCATTATAAGAATGGTGACGGATAAAGTTCAATCCGAAAGTTCAATCTGAACATTTTTGTATTGTCCTACACAAGCGGAATATAGTTTTACTACAAATTTCATTTACAATCTGTTTTAATTATTCAAAAAGGCATACATAAAAAAAATTATACCTAGAGACAATTGAATGCATACTAATTAAGTGCTATCCATACTATCCATGGACTTGTACGTGTCCTTGCATTTATCTAAGTTATACGAAAAGTACTTAGTTGCAAGTACTTAAGTATATTTCTTCTTATAGTATATATAATTATTTGTACTTGTTATGTTTATAAGTAGTACTTGGGACAGCTCTGATACGAAAATTGTTTATTTTTATACGAGGAATAAGACTAAAATACAACAAATATGAGTTTTCATTTAAAAAACTTAGACTAACCCTCAAATGACCTCGACGACGTCCTCAGAATGAAAGATAAGTGCACTTTGCTTTCAGCTAAATCTTGTACAAGAAATAGGGTAGTGCAAATGGCCTTTATAAGTATTTATACGAGCTTGATTAGTGATCTATTATGACTTACACTATTTATAGCAATATATAAATGTTAGATTTTTTGAAGTTACCTAGAAGTACATAAAATTACTATCGTCCGCAATAACCCATTTCTTGATTCGATACTGAAACTGTGAAAACCTAAGGGCAACGAAAATAATATTAACTCATTTTTCATATCTGAGTCAGCGTTGAACAGTTCACCCATAGCTACAGCGTTGTTTTTCTCTAAATTCTTTAATTGTTTCGGAATTTACATACTGCAATAACAATGCTTGTCCTGAGACATAAGTTTCATATTCATATACTTTATTAAAAAGATGTAATCTATCATCCGTTAAAGTTTGTAAACAAGCTAAAAACTCATCATGTATCTCAATAAGCAAGTAATTCTTCAAATTAAATATCGTTATATTGATTCATTAATCAAATGTCTTCTCTTTGAACATTTTCTTGTTTTCATTTCACTCTTACTCTGTGTATAAATAATGAGTTTCTGCAGATAAACAGCATCGTTTCGTATTTTATCTCACAGGTTAAATTCGTAGACCAACAATCGCCCACATACGTGAAAACGAAACGCAACTGTGAGTTCTGGATACGAGGCACGAACAAAGGCGTCCTGGAAACCCCTTTGCACTCCCTGCCGGCAAACACCACATGCCTTTACCACCTGCAAGGAATAGATACCGCCGTATCGCCGTCTCCAATTCCTTTCAGGCCCCTCCAGCCGCGATATCAGGACGGGTACTGGAGGCAATCGGCGATGGTATTTCCGCCACCGCGATACAGGGTCTGGTTATCTGTCGTGAAATTCCACGTGAGCGGCCCCAGAGACCTTCAAAAGATAGATCAGCAAATCTGCCGCAGTTACCTCAACGTGTGGGACGGACAACTGTGGACTGCCACCAATTGTAACGATTTATTTTGGTAAATTATTAATAATTGCTGTTCTTTATTCTTACTAATTTCGATATAATCCTTTCGAAAATGAAATTCTTCTACGCTTATCTTCATTTATAAATAAAGCTTGTTTCAGCATCAGCAAAGATAAAGCGAAAAATGTGCCGCGGACGAGTGTTTCCGCGTCCGCCGGGAACAGGAACGTGACTTTAATAGCGAGATACTGCAGGGAGCACATCCCCAGGACTTGTGACCATTCGATGCTGGCCAACGCAACGACATTTCCTAGACCCTGTTCTCTTTCTGAAAGCTTCCTTTCTTCCGGAGACAGCCTCACGCTAGAACTTCGTCTAACTGACTCAACGGCAATTAGGTAATAATTTCAATCATTTTTAAGCTGAGCTGAGTTCAGAAAAAAATAATCTCTATTTATTACAATCAACGTCGTTCTGAAATTATTTTCCATCAAGTAAAAAATATATCATGATGGGATGTCTACAAACTTCATTCACATAAAACCAAATACAGCAAATACTAAAGCAAAAATAATAAAATACGCATAAACTACGATACACGTTGCTCGTTTTTATTGTAGTCGTACACAAAACGAAATTATGAAGGTTATATTTATGCGCGCGTTGTGTATTAATATATTTTCATTTCGAAGGTGTAGTACGAGAGAAAAGGTCGCATATCCGCTCCGTTTTATAATCCCGTAAAACCCGCCATGCCCCGAAAATAATTTGCGTTCACATATTTCAGGCCGGTCAAATTCCGAGCGCTATACGAATTCGTGGACCTTCACTTAGACGGCGAACCCTTCGGAACAGGCCCGTGCAATCGTAAATTCACCAGCTTACAAGACTCGCAGAAAAAGTTTAAGGCCCCCAAGGACGTGTTCCTTTACGGAAGAGGTGGCGCTAGGAATATCAGGTGCGTGATGAACTGATTTTGATACTCAACTTTTTAATTTAATATTTGCAGCTGCGTGTATCGTTTCGAAGCGCAAAAAGATGAAAAAGTGAAAATTACACTGACGCAATTAGTTATGAAAGATCGCAAGTGCCAGACGCATTTCAGCCCCGACACAGGACGTCTTCAGTGCTATGGTAATACGAGCGCAACGATTCGTTTTTTCGACATCCCTTGGCCCGATGTACCGGAGGTTCCGCGCGACTGTCTCTGTTCGGAGAACATAGGCAGGGATTTGCCCTTCACTTTCGTATCGACGTCAAACGTCGTGGAACTGAGATTCGAAGCGATAGGCATGAATGCGTCCGATGATTTTACCACGTTGTTCTTCGAGGGTGCGTGGAAATTTATTAGGACGCCGACGTGCACCCTCAACGTGAGAAGGAGCGGCCCCAGTGGAGCGATCGATTTTCATTATCCCATTGAAAATACTGAGGAGGTACGGTACATTTAGCAGCTGTATTTAAATTTTTTGAATTTAACAATACTCTCGATTGCAGTTGAGTTGCGAAAACTATCCCCGGGTGATGATACCTTCACCAAATAAATACCTCTATGTGAAAATCAACGGCATCATCTTAAAGCATTTAAACAAGCAAGGGAACGAGACGACCGTATCACCTATACGATGTCCAACATCGAACAGAATCACTGTCCACACGCCCTTGTATTCGGCCATTATCTGTCCGCACGTGCCTTCTACGCGCCGACATAATCTGATAGAGATATTCTCAGAGGGTTGGTCGCCTCCCACCGTGGACGGAGAAAAAAGACTGCCTGTCGACAAGGTCGGGATCGATCAACTGGGAAAAGAACTATCTAGGAGCATAATGGTGGAGTTCCTTGGAAGAGAACCGGCGGCATATACCGTTATGTGGCTAGAATTAGGAAGACGGTAAGAAATTCTAGTTTTTTCTTCCTTAGAAATTATTATCAATCAAGATTACTTAGCAAAAATTTGCTGAAAAATTCATTTGTTTGCGAATCCGGAACCATTCATCTATTTATAAAATAATTTGAATTAATTAATCAACTTTTTCTGCGTCAATGATATTTAATGGTACCTGTAATATAATTCGAAAGCTATTTCTTGTTATATGAAATCACTTATTTCTTTCATTTGGTAACCAAATCTAAGTTATACAGTACCATCTTTAATGATGTGCGACGAACATTTAAAAGATGAAGCATAATAAGGACGCAAGCTACCAACCAAGTTCTATTTGATAATGATCAGGACAAATGAGAAAACATATTGTATTAGGTATGTTAATAAAAAGGTCTGCACATCTGGTTATTACAGTCTTTGCCTTTACCACACTTACTTCTATACCAGGGATATGTTTCTCCTTCTCTCTTTCCTGAAAAAAAGGCACGTCGCCGCCTCTTCAAACTATCATTCATAAGTGTCACAAATAGGAGAGGACTCTAAAATACTACCCTTCGGAATTCCTAGACCAATCGTAATCACATATCAAAATGAGTTCATATTATGATTCTGTATATTAACCGGTTACGTTTTGTCGGAAAAATAAGATTGAAACTTATCTTTTGCTACATCTCGCGACCCGAAAAGTTTTGTTATCAAAATGTCGCGGTCAACGCTTTCGACTGTTTCGACAAATCTAAGAATAAATCACCTCTCTTTCTAAAATTGATAAAAATTGATACATAAAAGCTGTATATATTTTCTTAGTTACGTTAGATGATATTAATAATGCTAATAATACTATAGACTTGTAATAATATAATAGCTAATATGTAGTTTTCATTTGAGTCTACGTTTTTTCTACTGTATAATGAAACTATTACAGTAGACGCGCTACAGGAAAAAATACTAATTCGGAAGGCTTCGCTTATTATACAGGTGCTCATTTTAAAACGTAACCCCTAAAGATATTAGAAAAGACAACCAATCAATCACATCGAAGTAAAATCGTATTTTCATAATGTACTAAAAGCACTGAAGTAGGATGTGTTGCCTATTTTCGAATTTTAAGAAGTCACAATTTAAACTGGGCACCATAATAAACATGTTACGCAAAAATATTTAATAACAAATCTAGGATATAATAGCATGCTTTATTTGTTTCCAAATAGTACTCCTTGCAAGCTCTTGCGACAAGAAAGTGAAAAGATTTTTTTCATATCGATATTATGACAAAACATTGTGAAAGACATCTACTTAACTTGCTAATGTCAATCCGTTTAGGACAGAGCTGTCCAACATGAGGCTCGCGGAGCGGGCCTCTAAATGTGTAAATTACCCTCAAATATGAAATATGCACAATTCTTACATTAACGATAAAATATAAAATATAAATAAAAACACGTGTGACGCCACTGGCGGCGGGTAGAAGGTCGCAGCAAAGTTACTGGAAATTGGACAGATCTTGCTCGATCACCCTCGAATATTCGAGAAGCCAGGCGCACGTATACAAAAAGGTTAAGTCAAGCGGGATGGGCAGAGTTAGTTAATAATTGTTCTAGTGTGCGTTACGCACAAATTCTGAAGCCTTTTTAAGTGAAATATTCGGTGAAGTATGTCTTCACAGAAAAAAAAAAAATAACGAACGAAGATCGAGTTTATAATGACCGTTGGGAATCAGACTATTTAATCACAAACAACAATAATATAAACATCAGTGCATTGTTTGTATGCAAGGACTATCGGTTCCCAAAGAATATAATATGAAACGACATTACACTACATTACACGAGAAAACGTTTCAGCAGTATACAGGGGAGTCAAGAAAGGCTATCATTACTGATTATAAAAAAAAACTAAAACAACAAACAACATTTTTTAAAAAATCTGACACTGATAACAAGTGCAGTATTGCCGCTTCTAACGAAGTGGCGCTGGAAATTGTCAAATCGAAGAAACCTTTTAGTGATGGAGTACTTATTAAAAATTGTGCAATCAAAATGGCAAAACAATTCAATTGCCGAAAAATTCGAAACAGTCTCAGTGTCGCATCAAACAACTGCAAGACGGGTGGACCATATTAATCAATGTGTATCCAAAAAACTGCATGACACGGTTGAAAAATGTAAATATTTTTCGCTATGCCTGGATGAAAGCGGTGATCTGTCCGACATTAGCCAGCTTGTAATTTTTATCCGAACTATTCAAAACGACTTCAGTGTAGCAGAGGCTTGATCTTATTCCTCTCCATGGTACAACCAAGGGTACGGATATTTTTGAAGCTGTAAATAAGGTGGTGTCAGACCACGGGGGATTCGATAAATGTTCCCGTATTGTCACTGATGGAGCCAGAGCTATGATAGGAACTGAAATTGGATTTGCAGGACTCTTGAAACAAAATAATATCAACTGTCCTGTGATACACTATATTGTTCACCAAGAGGCCCTATGTGGAAAATCCTTACGTCAAATGAATGTCATGAAAGTGGTTGTTAAAATAATTAATATTATTAGAAGGGGCAATCGTACCTTTGACTCACAGAAAGTTTTGTGATTTTTTAACCGAAGTAGATGCTACTTGTTACTTCACACCGATATTCATTGGTTAAGCGCCGGAAACTGTCTGCAACGATTCTTCGCTCTACGCAAAGATGAAGTCAAGTCCAACACTACGGAACTGGAAAATCAAATGATAGATGCACAATTTTTAGCAGGCCTTGCATTTTTAACAGACCTGATATTTCATCTTAACGAATTGAATTTGAAGCTACAAGGAAAACATCAGAATATAGCCAACTTATTTGGACACATAAATGGATTTAAGAATAAAATAAAGCTCTTCAAATCTTCACTAGAAAAAAGTTGTAAAGAACATTCTGAAGAAATGAAGGATTTTGAGGAAGTTTCAAATTTACCTCATATAAAATACATTGACGCAATTGCAGAAGAATTCGAAAATCGATTTAGCGACTTTAAAAAAATCGAAAGAGAGATTTCAGTTTTTACTCAGCTCCTTACAAATTCAGTTGAGAATGTAAGCAGAGCAGACCTTCAACTGGAATCGTGTGATTTGCAATCAGTTCCTTTTTATCAAGGAAGAACTGAAACTGGATTGGATTTCAAGTTGCTACCAGAAAAACGATACCCCACTTGCGAAACTTAGGGCTTACACTGAGCTCAATGCTGGGAAGCACGTATCTTTGCGAAAGCAGCTTTTCCAACATGAAATTTATAAAGTCAAAATATAGATGTTCTCTCTCTGATAAGTCACTTATTCAGTTGCTTCGTTTATCAACAACAAATATTAAAGTTAATGTGGATGCATTATTTAGTGAAAACCAACATCCTCAAATTTCCCACCAATTTTTTCGTAATTTGATATTTTTTGAATAAATTAAAATAATAATACAAACGTGTTTTTTCTTTGTATATCATGCCTCACCGTTAAAGTTGCATACAAAGTATTTTATAATGCGGCCCTCCAAACCGTATTTTTTTTTAAAGCGGCCCTTGGGGCACTTACAGTTAAACAGCCCTGGTTTAGGAAGTCATGCCATTTTCTTACTTCTCAAAAAATCAGAACCAAATTTTTCAATTGAACGCTTATCATCTTTTCAGTACATTCATCAGACATTATTACTGTATTTAAAATGTAACTAAAGATCATTTTTTTTATTATATGCCGATCGGATCAGTCTGAGTAAAGAATACAACATGACCTCCGACCGCGAGCAAGTAATTGATGAAAAATATTAGACTTAATTCTGTTTTACTTTTATTCTGAGAATATGTAGTTTGACTCTTGTTCCAACTAGTTTCGCCTTTCGCCATCTTCAAAAGGGTGGGTGTTGTAAAAATTTATATGTTTGATCATTGGGGGTAAATATGGCATTTAAAATGCTGTTAGTTTGTGTATTAATCTTTGGAGCTGTTTATTTTTTTGTTTGTGTATTTCCAAGTTTTTAATGTTTAGCTTTTTGCCTTATTGAATACTGTCATTAAATCCGTTATTTTTCCTTGTTCGTGATTGTTTTTTCTAAGGTATGAGTCTGTTGTATTATTTATAATATAAATAATTTAATGTGTTCTTTGAATCTTGTGTTGAATTTTCTCTCGGTTTGGCCGACGTATGGTAATTCGCATGTACCACATTTGATTTTTCTGTTCGAATTTATTTTTTGTTTCTATTGCTTGAGGTATTTTTTTTGTTTAGTATTGTCTCTAGATCTATATGCTAGTTTCGTATATTTTTTGAATATTTTGTGTATTCGTTGTAGTACGATATACGTGAATGTAATCCGTTGATTCTTGGCGTCTGTTTCTCAGTTTTCTGTTGTGTATTTATTGTAGATTTTTTTATAATGTGTTCGAAACATCCGTTTGATGTGGCTATTTGTTTTATGATCTTGAGTTATTTGTTATAGTTTTCTTTTTAAATAGATTTTTTTTCTAATTTGTATAATAGACTTCAGAAGCAAAAATGAAAGGTTCCAATCAACACACAAACTACAACATAACAGACGCCGCATTCAACAACTAATCAAACATAAATTAACATAACAAACCATACACAAACAGTCCCCTAACACGGCGTAAGTCGAAACTATTAAAGCACAATATTATTTGATGAATATTTCGCTATACGAGCCCAAGCACAAATGTATTCGTACACATCAATTAAATTACATTTTTAAATCTAATAATATACAAATGATTAAGAATATTTTATAACACAAGTTTATAGATCGTTTTATTTAAAAAGACAAAGTTTTAGTTTTTTCTTAAGTGAAATGTATTATTATTAAGTTGATAGTTACATATATAATTAACCCTTAAATTAATGAACGTAACACAAATGTATTCGTACTACTAGTATCTTATATATTAAAATCGGGTCACATCACCTTTTGCTGCTATAACTGCTTTCATCCTTTCTTGCATGGTATTATATAATTTCTCACATTGTTCAGCTGTAATAGATTCCTAAATTTCTTTCAATTTTGCCTCTAACAATTCTTTCGTTCCGGGTCGATGTTTTCTAAGCTGTTTCTTCATTATTCCCCATAAATTTTCAATTGGACTACTGGATGGCTAATTTAATGTTTTAATATCGTTTTCTCGTAGCCACTGTATAGTTGATTTTGCAGTATGTGAACTGGCTCCGTCTTGTTGAAATATATAATCCTGATTTTCTTCGCCAAATTTTTGAATACTTAGTAAAAGTTGATCTGGCAAAATCAACTTATATTTTTCTGCATTGACGGTTCCTTCCACAAAATACAGATTACCAACGCCATTAAAAAACATACAGCATCATACCATTAAACCTTTAGGAAACTTACTCACCTCTTTAAACAATCGGGATGAAATGGTTCAGATTTTAGTCTTATCACCCGACTCCGCTTATCACCCACGCAAACATCAAATTTACTTTCATCGCTAAATATGACCTTATTCCATTGATCCTGTGACCATTTAATATGTTCCTTTGCCCATTTTAATCGACGACGTTTCTGTGCAGAAGTAAGGAGGGGTTTCGCTTTGGCTTTATAAAATTTATATCCCAGTTCCTTTATCTACGACGACAAGTCATTACTGATACAAATTTTCCACTATGATTTTGCCATTTATTTTTAATTTCAGCAGTCGTTTCACGCCGATTTTTTTTTAATAGTGCATTTCAGGATTCTATCATCTTGCGCAGAAGTTTTTCTAGGGCAGCCGGATTTAGATTTTATATCTGTATTTCCAGTAATTTTAAAGTTTGAGATAATATATTGAATAGTACTTCTTGGCAAATTAAAATCTAAAGAAATCTTTTAGTAAGATTTACCATTTTGATGTGATTTAACAATTAAATTTCGTAAATCTGCACTTAAAGCACGTCCACGAACCATTTTTAACAACTTTTTAAAAAGAACTTAGATAAATCTACGAGGAAATATTAATGGCACTATGCTAGAACTGTCAAATGTTGAGTAAACAAAAATGTAAATAATAAACAAAAGCTGCCGCACAACTATACTGATAATTTTAAATTTTATGCTGTACGAATTACTAATATTACTATTATTATTATTTTCAATAAAATCTCCCATCTTTTGAATACACTGTCGCCACCGTTCATGGAACTTCCATATTCCTCGACAACAAAGTCTATTGGTTTCAAACGCACCCATTCTCGAACAACGTTAACTACTTCGTCGTTAGAGTGAAACTTTTTTCCCCATAAAAAAATTCTTTTAATGATCCAAGCACATGGAATTCTGAGGGAGCAAGTACCTCACCAAACTGTCTTTCGCAATTTTTTGATGGTTTCAAGTCTTCATTTCTAAGAAATATAATAATAATGTGTTATTCGACGCTTGAATACACTTTGGCTTCACTGATAGTTGTCAAACAAACCGAAGTAGATATAGACGACCCAACTAGTTGACACTTACTCCCGTGCGTTTGTTTGTTACATTTGCAGGGAAATTTAAATTGTAACTTGAATTTAAACGCTCCTCGTATATTTAGATAAACCTTATAAAGTATTACAAAAAAAATGTTTAGATAACAACTAGGTTTTTGAAAAATTCGTCGAAAAGAAGCCTCGAGTCACTATAAATTAAACTAGGTTTTTCTTTAGAAAATTTAAATAAAAACTTTCTGTTTTATTGTCTTTTAAAATAATTAATTATTAATTAAACCAATTCCAAAAAACTAAAATTAGTTAACTGTACTCGTAGAAGCTTTATCGAGTTTTTGCAATCACAATTAATTAAACGTTAATTGTCAAAACGTGTGAATTACTATTAGCGATATAGACAATAAGATCGTTTTGAATTTAATTTATTTTATGAACGTTACCTGGTTCCAATTATCAAAATTCGTAAATATTCACAGAATATGTGAATATGACAATTGATTTCGGTAACTTTAACTTCGTTCTGTCAAGATGAGGTATCGGAATAAATATTTAAAGAATGAATTGTGGAGCCAATATATATATTTTTTCAATTTTAATGCCATGTAACAATTTACATGATGATGAGCCGAGAAATGGTAACGTACAAACTCTATTTATTACTGAACGTTTTTTTTTTTTATAATTTTTTTATTAATTTAAATTTATGAAGTCGCTTTCAAGGCGTAAATTCGAATAAAGATCCATTTTTACTCTACTTTTTAGCTATAAATTCTCTTTTAAACCTTCTCTGTACTGCACTTAATTGGCACCTATACAATGACCTGATACCTTGCAATTTATTATCTTAACTCGAAGGCCAACATCGTGGAAATTAGCCAACATAATTTTGGATGAAATTTATAGCAGCTTTTGTTCGAAATATTTGGATTACTTCTTTTTCGTAGAAATGCATCTTTTTAAATCTAGTCAAATACGTAATCTGCTCAATATAATGAGAGCATTATGACTCTCTAAAAATGTACAATATATCCTGGAAGGCGCTTTCATATGGGAACTAAAGCTTAATAAAGACAATTCAAATCAATTGGAACGAACTTATTTTTTTAACAGGAATATGAAGACATAATTTTTATTTTCACGACCTTCTGAGATTAACTTTAAAGTGGATCACTTGATACGTTTTTCGTCGATTAATTATAAATTAAATTTCCTTTTTTTATAGAAGAAAAGAAATTCCTCCGAATGGCATGGGATTGCTCATCATGATGCACGATGAATGCCAGTACCGCTGTCCTGAACTGGACGCATGCATCAACGCGAGCGTCTGGTGCAACGGTATCGAAGATTGCCCTACAGGAGTGGACGAAGCTCTTAGCCACTGCTCCTTTCTGTTCCAGCAACCACCCTTGTATCTATTCCTGGGAGCGGTCGGAATACTCATCTCGAGCTTCGTCACTTGCGTCATAGTGTGGAAGACGTGTCGGAGAAGACCCCGCTCGATACTGCAGACCCGGCTCAAAAGTCTTTCATCAGATACCGCCATTATCGATGAGAAAGGTGTGATCTGCTGACACAGCGACAATTCTGTGCGTTACGTTGAAGTCGACCGGGTGACAACCGTGTGACGATTTCTAATAAGCTGAGGCCGGATTTCAATAGAACGCGCAGAATTGCACGGACAATGTCGAGGGTTTTTCATATATACATATATTCAATGCTGGAAGCGAAATACAAATTTCTACATACTACAAAATTGCTTAAATATAACGGCGTTCTAACTTATTTAAAAATTTGCAAATACTAAAAGATCCAAAAAAAATTATTTAAAAAAAGGCAAATATATAGATAATCTTACTGACAAATACAACGCGATCTGAAATTTAACTGATATGAAGTGGTTGTGAAAAAGAAATCGCTTGTCTTAGATTGACATTTATGTAACATTGCTCATTTAAACTTTCATAACTTATCATCTCAAAACCAAGGAATAAACCAAGAGACTGTTCTTATTCTTATACTTTTCTATTACAGCAAATTTTATTTCAAATTGTAAAAACCTTTGTTGTCTTGACAGTTTCACACTGACATTCCATAATGTTTGTACTAATCAATCAAAGACTGCTTTAATTTTACTCAGCCACTCTTTATCAAAAATTTAAATGATCTCATAGTTAAACATTTTGAAAATTCAGAACAATTTTTTTTTCAATGCAAATGTTAGGTTCACATTTTTTAATCGTTCGGTTTGTTAATGATTATAATGATCTACAGAAATTTGTAATTTTGTGCTTTCCAGTGTTATTAGGACCAAAAAAAATTTGGGTATTAGATTTGTGATTGTGATAGGTACCTGTTAGGAGTTTCCATTTCAAAAAAAAAGAAGAAAAACGACGGAGTTAGCGCTTTAAGCCTCGTCGTGCGTAAACTAACGTTTTTTATAAAAAGAAATACCAAACACGAATTAATAGCAGACGTTACTATATTAGTATGATGAACATACTGTACATAATTTTAGCGTGAACGTAATTAATTCGAATGATTATTTACTTATTCGTTTAAGATTGCATTCGTTTTCAATCTGATGATTTGAGTAAAGTGCCTGTCTGTATATATTAAAATTAAGTCGTGATAATAATAAACGACATCAAAGTTCAGGGGAATTTTTTTACTAATATTTAAAAAATCTCGGTGCACATTTTTTTTCAAAATTGTGTACAATTTAACTATTGGAAACAAATATGTTTTAAATTTTATTCATGAATATACTGCCAGACTGAACTTCGTCTTGTCGATTTTTCAGGCATTTTTTCAATTCATCAGGGAGCACTGTGCATTTTAATGCACAATGACTGATTGCGTATAAAAGCGAAACAACAACTCAAATACCAAGTTTCGGTATTTTCTTAATGTAAATACATAATCAGAACTGAACGTTCCAGCGAAAATGAAATACAAAAACACGCCAGGTATTTACGAATGCTTTTCCAAGATGCATATCAAAATGTGGTTTGGATATGCAACACACAACACTGCCTACACCAACGCGGCGAGTAAATCCCAGTGTTCCGAGTAAAATTTGTAAATTTCAGTATTTTATAACATTATATGCTGTACGTTGTGACTTCCTTTTATTTGTAAATAGATTACGATTATTATTATTATAAATAGTTTATTGAAGCTGCTTTACATTCGTGATGAATGGATGGGTGGAGGTTAAAATCAAAATGTGATATGTATTCAGACTTAGCTTTGATCAATTTGATGATGCAATTTCACTGAATTATTATTTTATTATTGTCAATGCCATGCGAATTATCGTAAATCAGAAACCAATAAGATATTTAATTTATTAAACATCGATTCTGAAAGAAAACTTTCAATTATTCTAATTGTAATTATACCTAGTTAGGTAAATACAAAAGAAACTATTTCATTACCATTTTAAATCATGACCCCTGAAAAATTTGAAATAGGTAACTTATCAGTCAAGTAAAAAGTAGCTTTCTAATTTTAAGGTGTCACGATTAAAAATGGGCAGCCTGTATATATGTTAATGGGTTTATCATCATTTTCTAAATGGACGTAAGCGCCATTCACCATGTTTTACAAGACAAACAAGAAACTCATTAATCATAAAACTTATTTATTTTGATAATATTTTTTTGTCATTTTTACAATATTAATTCCAGCATTTTCTAACCATAAAACAAACAATAATCCTCTAATTTAATTTTTATTTAAAATTTTGCACCACTTTCACAATGTGAACGGTGAAGTGTTGCTTTGGCGGGACATACGCGTTTTATCTTCATTACTTCATTTTAGTTGGAAGTTGCCACTTAAACTTGAATTTTAACGCTTCCTGAATTTCTGGCGGTTATAACTGCTGTGGAAATGAAAGGTTTGGTCGTTAACATAATAATTTCACTTTCGGATTTTTGGCGCTTACGCTTGTCGAGCAACCGTCAAAATGTCTAAATATCTATTGTTTTATCCTCTCGATGTTTACATTTGTTTAAAACTCTCTTCTTATTTGAAAATTTATCACATCAGTCGCAAACAGAAAAATTTAAGCGGACTTCACACACTTAGAAATGCTGGTAACCGTTTAAAAGAATAATAAAATTATCACTCTGCGATATGATCAAATACATAATATCAGGAAAAAAAAGAATTGCAAAGAATCCCAAAAAGTTTCCAGAATGGACTCCTCAAGTATGACGTAGGAGTTCATTGTGATATCATAATGTAATGATGACAGTGCACGTGCACCCTGATCACCTTCTAGGTAGAACTCTTATGCGCGCATGGTTCGTCAAGCCTGTCATTGTCGGAGGCACTGAATCTTTTGGGACCTTCCTGAGTACGATTTGAGGTCAACCTCTGTTGCAAGACGCATCCCTTTGAGACCTATTTTCAAAGCGCAAACAGTTAAAAATCACTCGAAGCGAAATTGGGATAACAAGTCATTTAAGTAAAGGAAAATGTTTTTCTTGGCGAGAAATTGCTGCACCACAAATACTGCCAGCTGTAATAGAAAAACCATTTTCTCTGTCACTTTTTTGGCCGACTTCCTTAGAATCCAAGCCAACTGAACACACGATCCTGACGACATCACTTGAGGAGTTCATTGCGAATTTGCTATGTAAAGCTAACAGCGCACTTTTAATCACCTTCAAGTTATAACTTTTACGCGCTTCATCAAGTCTGTGGTTATTCAAAGTACTGACGGAAAAATCTTTTGAAATTTTCGAAAGTTCAATTTGATATCCTCATCTATTTGAAACCCATTTCCAAAGCACAAACGGTTAAAAAATCACTTGAAACGAGATCGAAAGAATGCAGTGATTGGGTAATCACAAATGGAATTGCTGTACTATCAGTGCTGCCAGCTTGGTGCAAAATGCAAATATCATTTTCGTGTCCCTTTTTCGTCGATTCTTCAGAGCCACATCGCACAATGAGTGTGACCATTTTTCCCTGGATTTGACGAGACAGGATTTCTTTGGTCAGAGACAGAAAGATGTATTTACCTCTGCTTGTCTCTGGGTCTATTTTATTGTTTTTCATTTTTTTTTTTCAAAAAACTGAAATGTATTTACAATTATAATTCAAAAAGTACCTACCACACCGGCTATAACTTGACGATGGTGATATAAATAGTATTGTATGTGATCTGCCTTTTCAGAACAAAATATTCATGGTCTTACAATATGAGCTAAGCATTACATTATAATTGCATACAAGGCTGTTATGTCGTGGTCGAATGTTTAACGTTGATAAAGAATGACTTTTGCCATGCCGCTGTTTACTGCTGTTGTTTCTTGACTGAATTTCTTTATGACTGTAACAACGACGACGTTTGGTGTTGGAGAAACTTGTGGCCTTTTGTAATTATTTTCAAAATCTAGGGCGCCTTTTTCTTTTGCATTCATTTTGAATTTGCCCATAAGTTTCTTCAAGTCCTCACCAGGATCTGTACTTTTTGGACATTGCATTCTTTATTTTCTTTTTTCTCGTACAGCAGGTGACGAAAGTAACTACCAAACCTTCAAAAGAGTGCTTTGATCAAAATTGTTAAAATCGACGATACCCGCGACTCATCATTATTAATTGTGAAACATCGAGTTCTACGAACTCTTTTCAAACAGCTCTCAATCAACCAGCATAGGACATTTCTATTTAATCTTTGATCAACTGCCTCAAAACAAATTTTGTCATATCAGATGTCAAAATTTTTATAGTAATTTATTTGATTCTGAATATCCTAAGCTTACGCTATGGTGATCATCGTTCAACACTTTCAATCGAGAAGACTAATAGGGCATCTGAAGCAGATTTTCCTAATTTACCTTACGCATTAATTCCAAAACCATCATGTTTGCGAATCATAACTCTATGTGGTCCCAAGTATACTTTTTGGCTTATTCTTGCATGTGATGAAATGTATTACAACATCTGCATATGTTTCTGCTACTTAAAATTTCTCTTCGTGCACTTGAATGAATAATTTTGCGTTTAGAACGAATTAAAAATCTATGATCATCGATGAAGTTATATAATATTAGAATTATAAAAATAATTTGTTTATTACAATTATAATATCACAAGACTATTCTGCTATGTAAAAGTCCACTCGTAAAACTATGTGTTCGAATCTTAGTCCACTCTTTCATTTGAAGAGTAAGTGCCTACTTCGTCTTGAACAATCAAGTACTGACTAAAAAATTCACGAGAAATATGTAGGCTAGATCATTATTTGTCATTAAATAGCTTAAAATGTAACAGTACCAAAAGTTACTACGCATCTGTTTGTTACTTTTTTAAAGATAGAGTTATTTAAGACTCTCAGATCTTGGACCCCTTTATTCCTGGCAACTGGTTTTCTCTTTAATGCTAGTTTATTGTTTGCCTGCCCATATTACAGTTTCTTTTATATCTTTAAACCGCTGTTGTTACAAAAATCATACTCGTCAACTCGAATTAAATAAGACCTAAAAACTACGCCCAAAACCCTAAGCAACATGCCTGCTTTGCCTAATAAATAAATCGACACTGGAGAAAACGTAGATTTATAATTCTTCGAAAATGTTTACGAGTATGTGGATACCTTCAAACTAACAAACTTTATTTTGTAGAGAGACGTAAATCACAGAAATATAAAAAAGCGCAAGTTTAAGGCGGGCACCTCTGGCGGTGGTACCGAAACATTTAAAATGGCGCTGGCAAGTACCACTCGGCAGAGCCAATAGATCCAATCGAAGCACCAAATAGGTAACTACCTATGAAGCCTATGTATAGTAACTCACTCATTTCTCATTTCCAATTCGCACCGAACTCAAAACCGTAAACCAAATGCACGATATCATCTACAAAACTACTCATCAGCAGCGACTACCTCCTCGGTGCATATTGCTCATTAATTCGATATATTTTCTGTTTTGTAGACCACCGAAAAATACGTACACAGACAGAGATTAATCGATCCACTGTGGTGTGTTGAACAGAAGCGGGCGATGAGTTCTAATTTTTGGCTCAATCTAAGGAAATGCAAAAGTACGTATTCAGCCCTGAACATTCGAATGCTTGACATTGTAAATCTTCGCCGCATTAATTTTCAAGCAATCATTTTTAATTCTTCAGATCCGATTCTGCAAGTGTCAAGTATTTGGGTCACTTCTAATATCAAACTCATTTTTATCTGTTAAAAAAATTACACTTAATATGATCCGATAAAAAAATCAAAGTTTAAAAATTAGCGATGAATAAATAACTAAGAGCAAATTTTTTTCGCGAATAAATGTGATAATGGAAGATCGTTTTTGAGAGCAGTCTGAATACAATCAATGCCCGTTAGCGGGCAATTTAAAGACCGAAAAAACCATATCACGTAAAATTGGTCTTTAATCTAGCATCTAACAGTTTTGTACAGCGTATACATATAATTAACTCAAATGTTTGTACTTATTATTATTATTATTATTGTGTATATTATCATTTTCTTAACGTAAGAAAGCGCTTGTCTATTTCCATAGAACTTTAACATTGGTTCGTATTTTTATAAAGGTGTGAAGTTCTGTTGGCGGTTCGCGAGCTTCTTTTAGAATCGCTTCGTAAAATTGACCGACAGAATTCAATGCCTATGTTTTTAGGGTGTAATCTGATAAGTAAATTGTTAAAACAGAGTAGAACAAGCGGTCAGGTTCTGACAATAAGACGTAGAGATGCTATAATAATTCCTACTGTAGGTAATTCAATTTTGTTACGATAAGATCGAAAGACGAGAGAGAGAGAGAGTTTTATTGAGAATGTTTTGTGACTGTTAACGTTAGGAAATAAATTATTTTAAAAAGTTATTTGGTTTTCTTTCTGTAATCTAAAAACAAAATAATAGATCTATACAATGTCACGTCTACAGATTTCATAGCGTGATTCAAATCATGGCAATAATAATCATATAATAATATAATATAATATATAATAATAATATAATAATAATCAATAATAATCAACGTACGAAAAACATTATTATTTGTAAAATCAAACTTTAGCTCACTTATGTTTTATAATGATATCGTATGATTTGAGGCCCAATTTAAAGAAAAGTAAAATGTACAAACAATGATACTTCGAGACAAATTATTAAACGGGAAATAACCCAAATGTTTAGTTCACCAAGTGTGCAGTGTAAACTTATGTCTGTCGCCCTGAAGATGTGCTCCACGTATTTTAACCTCCTGGAGGAGCCAGGTTCAATGGGTTTGCTTCCGAAAGTCAGGTTGCCTCGTCTGGCGTCCTGTTCAAAAGACAGAGACAGCTCGGATCCTTACGTCCAGACGGTCCATTTAAACGAAAGTTACAGGCTTTTTCATAAGTGAAATAAATCTCTTTTTTTAAACAGATGTATTAAACTTCGACAAACGCCGTTATTATTTACAGATTTCCAAACTAATTTGCTAAACTCAAATCGTCCCAAAAGCACATTTAACATTTGTGTTAATGACACGGGACACATCTTTACCATTGTTACTTAAATTTTGCACGTAGATCACCTCCAAGGCATACATTGAGTGAGCGTAAGCTCACCTTCGCTTGTTATTTCTTGGTCAGGCCGTTATTTTTCAACTTTTCAAATGTTTGAACTCGAATATTTCCTAACATAACTTTTTCTTTCTGAAATTTTTTTTATGGAAATTAGTTTTAGTGTCAAAATATTGTATTTTTTATGATTAAAATCAGTTTTAAAATTCAGTGAATAAGCCCATTCTGACTGGCCAAGCAGGTACTGTCCTTTCAAGTGAATCGTTTGGGGATACTTAAAATGTTCACTAATTTGAGGCTGAGAATCAAGATTGGTGAATCGATATAAATATCTTCTTGTCCTTTCTCAGCCCGTTCGTCCATCCATAATAAGTTTCCTTCCGAGGTTTCAATGATTTTTTCTTGCTGCTCCATTCGACGAACTTGAATTTAAAATTAATTTGGACATTACGATTTTCTAGGAAATCTATTCCCAGACGATAAATAAAGGTGTATGGAAAAAGTGAATTTTTTAAATGGAACATGGAAACCTACAGTGGACTCCTCGAGCATTCTCAAGACAGCTGTTTCGACTCTATTTGAATCCTCGTCAGGAGAAGAGCAGATAATGCAATTAAAAAAGACAATTTTGTAAATTTTTAAATTAGCTGCCAAAGTATTATTATTATTATAAGTAAACGGGTTGCTATCTGTCATTTCTCACACATTTTTAGGTCAAAAATCAGCCGCAAGATGCGTTGAATACATATGTACCTCGTTCCATTCCAAGTCATAAAATGTAAATGTACCCGGCATAGAAATTGTATGATACAGAAAGAGACCCGTAATATGAATTGTGTGTCTTCTCAACACAAGGGTTTTATGATTTAGACGCATATCCAAATGGAACGAACTGTACTTTTCATATTTTCCCACTAAATACATCCTTTTAATAGAATAATTGAACGCACTCTAAAGAAGTAAGATTTTATGACATATCTACCCGATGTATATATTGTAATGTTTTTAGGGTTCGTTTATGATTTATTTTTAAAATAAAATACTTGATAAGACTAATTTATTAATTTAAGACTAATTTATTAACGACACTTAACACTAATTTATTTATAACGGACTAAGACTAATTTATTTTTTACAAGCCGAGCAATTAAACAGTAAGTAACTCTACGTTGAACTGAACTAAGTCTCAGACTTCGTACGAGTATTTATATGGAAGCATATTTTCCAGTAAGTTCGGTTCTGGAATATGTCTGAACGTTGGCGAATCGTGAGTCATGCATGACGCGTCGCTGAGTGCATCACACGTCGCAATTCGTTCGTCACATTGCCCCCTTCTTAAAAACGTTTCGTCCCGGAACGCTCCTCGTGATAGCCTTGAAGGAGGGTGTCGAAAACGACATGCTAGCCCCTTTCTGCAACTTCCGATTTGGAAAAAGTAGCAGTCCGCAGTTTTCTCATTTCCAACAGCTGCCTGTGGGTGATGACTGCAGACCAGGACTTCAATCCCCGTTCCGTTGAAGATAACTTCTATCATGCTTCGGATGATCCTTCAGTCCAGCCCGCAGCCCAACTTGGGGATGGCCAATTTAGTCTCTTTGCCTTCTATCAGCTGCCTCTTCAGGCTACAAAGAGCTCTCCACTTACTGTGATAGTCAGGTTTACCGCTTGATGTCTTCTTAGTGACTGAGCATTGATGTCATAATGCTCCTTCATTCGGTCGCTGGCGGTCTGTATATTGTGACGCACTTGATTGTGAATGTTGTCCATTTTCCTGCGCAAACCGCTCACGTAGTATTCGTCGCTAGGGACTTCGCCAGGCTTCATGCCGAATTTCAAGTCGCAGGGCAGTCTTGGTCTCATGAACGGACGAGCGGTATGCCAGTAGAAACAGGGGAATATACGTGTCCCAGTCTCTCTGGTGATCGGAGACGACCTTGGACAAATGTCGGTTGATGGTCCTGTTGAACCTTTCCACCATTCCGTCCGACTGTGGATGAAGCGCAGTGGTCCTAGTTTTTCGTACGCCGAGCAGAGTACACACATTCTTGAATAAGGTGGATTCAAAGTTCCTTCCTTGATCCGAATGCAGTTCCATGGGTGTACCATACCGACTGATCCATTCCTTGACAAGGATTTCGGCAACAGTGACCGCCTCTTGGTTAGGTAGGGCGTATGCTTCAATCCACTTGCTGAAATAGTCCATTACCACGACGATGTATTTATTTCCACTATTTGTTTCTGGAAATGGACTTGCTACATCGATGGCAACTCTCTCAAAAGGACTTCCCACGTTGTACTGTTTCATGGGAGCCTTGCCTCGCCTGTGGGGACCGTTACTGGCTGCGCATACTACACATTTCCTGCACCAATTCTTTACGTCAATTGCAATTCACCCAGTAGAATCGCTCGCGCACCTTCTCCATACTCTTCTTAATTCCAAAATGTCCTCCCGAAGTACCATCGTGAAGTTCCCTCAGAACTTCTGGCACCCTATTCTTGGGAATTAGTAACTGTGTCTTCTGTTCCGTGCCTTCATGGTTCTCTATGCTTCGTTTCAGAAGACCATGATCCAGCACTATGGAGTCCCACTGCGCCCAGTATGATTTCACGGATGGTGCACAAGGTGCTATCTCTTCCCAAGTAGGCCTTGTCTCCCTACTTTTCCATTCCAGCACCAACTTCAAGTCCGGGTCGTTCTCCTGGTCTCGTCGCAATGCTTCGCCTTGCCATTTGTCGTCAACAATGGCCGTCCTTGCACTCATGGCTACTTTCTCCTCCAGACGACTACAGTGCTTACAGTCTTCAGCACAGGATCTTCTAGACAAAGCATCGGCATTTCTATGGCTTGTTCCTGCCCGATGCTGAATTTCAAAATCGTATTCCTGAAGTCGTTCGATCCATCGTGCAACTTGTCCTTCAGGATTCTTAAATCGGAGGAGCCATTTTAAGGCGGCATGGTCCGTCCTCAGGAGGAAGTGTCTACCATATAAGTACTTGTAGAAGTGTTCTATCGTCTTTACGACGGCTAACAATTCTCTTCTCGTGACGCAATAATTACGTTCGGTTTTGACAGGGCTTTGCTGAAATAGCCGATCACCTTTTCTTGCCCATCTTGTATCTGGGAAAGTACGCCACCAATACCAACGTTGCTAGCGTCTGTGTCCACGACGAACTTGCCTTCCGGGAGAGGGTAACTCAGAATAGGAGCACTTATCAAGTACTGCTTTAGGCGTTCAAAGCTAATTTGGCAATGCTGGTCCCATTCAAACGGGCGACCTTCTTCGGTGAGTTTTGTCAACGGCTTAGCGATGTCTGCAAATCCGGGAACATAGCGCCGATAGTAAGTACACAGGCCTAGGAAACTCCTTATGTGGTGTTTATTTTTGGGTGTTGGCCAGTCTCTCACCACCTGAATCTTAACTGGATCCACGGCGATTCCATTTCCATTAACAATGTGGGCCAGATAATTCACTTCCTTCTGGAACAGATGGCACTTCTTAGGGCTAAGCTTTAGTCCAGCTCCGCGAAGCCGCTGGAACACTCCTTCCAAATTCTTCAGGTGGTCGTCGAATGTTTTTCCCACCACAATTATGTCGTCCAGGTACACCATGCACGTTGTCCAGGACAGACCCTTCAGAACCGTCTCCATTAGCCCCCCGAATGTCGCTGGGGCATTTTATAACCCGAACGGCATCACCGTGAATTGCCATAGTCCCATACCAATGGAAAACGCTGTCTTTTCTCGGTCTTCGGGCGCTAGCTCCACTTGCCAATATCCACTCTTTAAGACTAAAGTCGAGAAGATCTTCGAACCGGCCAGAGTGTCCAAGGTATCATCAATCAGTGGCAGAGGATAGCTGTCCTTCTTGGTGACATGGTTGAGTACCCGGTAGTCTACGCAGAACCTCGTGGATCCGTCCTTCTTCTTCACAAGCACTACTGGTGACGCCCACAGGCTGCTTGAGGGTTCTATTACATTGTCCTCTTCCATATCGCGAATAATGCGTTCCGCTTCCTCACGTTTCGCCAAGGGCAACCTCCTTGGAGCTTGACGGATGGGTCTTTCTTCTCCGGTCTCTGTCTTGTGTTTGACGACGTCGGTTCTTCCCTTAGGTCCGTTTTCTACTTCGAACACGTCCTGAAAGCGACCGATCAGGTCCCTTGCTTTTGTCTTCTGCTCCGGAGTCAAGTCCTGGGCTGACGGCATGACCATTTCCAACAACTTCTTTGAGGCCTTCGTCTCTTGCACCTTTACTTCAAGTTGGCGGGAAATGGAGGACACCATGGCGCAGCTTCCCAAGATTGTCCCCTTCTTGATGTTGACGGGGAAACAATTGACGTTCATCAGGAGGACTGGTACTTTCTTTCTCGCCGTTAACAATGCTTTCCCAACGAGAACTCCTCTTCCAATCTTCAGATCGTCAGTATTGGGTTCCACCATAATAACTTGTCCATCTTGGAAAACGCCGTTCAGATTGGCGTCGACGATGACCTCGGTCCTGCTGGGTAGCACAACGTCTTCGGCGAGGATAACTCGAGCGGCCATGTCTCCTCGTTGGTGTAGAACCAACTCCTCGTTATTGACAGCCATGACACCACGCTTCAGATCCAATTGAAACCCGTGGGCACACATGACGTCCATTCCCAGAATCGCCTCGTCCTCTATTTCTGCTATCAGCGCACGGTGTTTGATGGGAGTCGATCCGATGGTAATAATCACCTCTACTTCACCATGGACAGTTGCTGATGTTCCAGTTGCTGTCCTCAGTCTCCACTTAGTCGGTTCGGTGCGTTTTGATGACTTGATGACGTCGGGCCTCAAGATAGTCTTCGTCGCACCCGTATCCAGCAACATGGTGTGAGGGATGTCATCAATGGTGGCATCCACGAAGACACTGCTGGTTAATTGTCGCAGGGATATCACTTGCCTGGCTTTCGTCTTTAGGGGCTTTTGAATAGGGGTCGACGTTTGCCCCTCTGCACCGACCCGACTTAGTTTCCCTGTGGCTTCCTTCGTGGAGGATCCTGCCTGGGCTTGGGACACCGCCTGCGAATATCTCCCTCCTCCTGGCAGTTCCAGCATACCAGCGGATTCTTCTGCTTTAAGACCTGCTCCAAAATGCGGCGAACTTCCTCGACGTTGGCAAACTCCTTGGGCCGCTCCTCTGGAGTAGATCGCACTTGGACGTTGATGGGTTCCTCTTCTTGGAAATCCATAGCAGCTCGTACCTTGACATGTCTTCTTGAGACTCGCTTCGCCGCCTCGTATTCCAAAGCGTAAGCCAAAGCGTTCTTGGATGTCTTTGGGTGAGCCATTCTCAATGCCTGCTGGTTGTCCGGGTCACGAATTCCATCTATAAATGTCTGCACCGTCAAACATTGCAGGAATTCTACAGGAGCTGCAGGATACGCCAACTGGGCTAGGCGCGCTACGTCGGCTTCGAATTCCTGAAGACTCTCTCCGGACTTCTGACAACGATTCCTCAGCTGCGCATGGTACACCTCTGTCAGATGCGCCTGACTAACGCATCTACAGCCTGTTCACCAGCTTGTTGAAATCTTCTTGTTCCTCTGGCGGCATCGTTTGTAGCACATCGATAGCCTCTCCCCTCAAGGCCACAATTAACGAAGTGGCTTTCTCACTTGCTGTCCTTCCGTTCGCCTTTGCTGCTGCTTCAAATTGTTTGAAGTAATTAGGCCAAGTAGACTTCCCATCGAACGTCGGTGGTTTTATTTTTAATTTTGAAGTTGCCGCTGGTCCTTCCACAATTCGGGCCTCATTATTCTCTAGCACTTCTGCTGGCAACTGATCCCCGAATATTTGCATCCCTGCTATGATTTGTTCTAGATTCTTGATTTCGTTATCCTGCTGGAATATTATTTCTTCCATATTTTCTTGCAGGTTCCTGTCTCTTCTGATATTTTTACCACTAGTTTTTCTTCGAGTCCTTTCGACTGCTCCAGAAATTCATCCTTCAGATTTTCAGACTGTTCTAGAAGTTTCTCGTCTAAATTTCTGGATTGTTCTAGAAGCTTATCGTTTAAATTTTTGGATTGTTCCCGAAGTTCGTCTCTGAAGTTTCCAGATTGTTCTCGAAGCTTCTGGTCTAAATTTCCAGATTGTTCTAGAAGTTTCTCGTCCAAATTTCTGGATTGTTCCCGAAGTTCATCTCTGAAGTTTCCAGATTGTTCTCGAAGCTTTTGGTCTAAATTTCTAGATTGTTCCATTAATTCATTTTGTAATTCCTTGAAATTTCCAGATTGTTCTCGAAGTTTCTGGTCTAAATTTCCAGATTGTTCTCGAAACTTCTCATCTAAAATTCTAGATATATCGGCGGAACCACACGTAATTTCGAACAAGAATTCTTCTGGATTATCCCCAGCTGTCTACAGAGCTTCTCGAAGACGCTGTTGAAGTGCAGCTTTCAAACCGGAAGTTTCCAGCTCTCGTTCTTCCAATTCTGTCTTTAATTCGGCCACTTTTAAGTCTTTCAACAGCACTTTCTTTGTAGCTATTGTTTTTCCGAACACTACACTTTATTTATTGATTTATTTAAATTGGTTTGATTTAATTGTTTATTTATTTTCACGAACCGCACATCAGACACCACTGTAATGTTTTTAGGGTTCGTTTATGATTTATTTTTAAAATAAAATACTTGATAAGACTAATAACTAATTTATTAACGACACTTAACACTAATTTATTTATAACGGACTAAGACTAATTTATTTTTTACAAGCCGAGCAACTAAACAGTAAATAACTCTACGTTGAACTGAACTAAGTCTCAGACTTCGTACGCGTATTTATATGGAAGCATATTTTCCAGTAAGTTCGGTTCTGGAATATGTCGGAACGTTGGCGAATCGTGAGTTATGCATGACGCGTCGCTGAGTGCATCACACGTCGCAATTCGTTCGTCACAATATACTTGATACTGGGCTGGATGTAAATAGATCAACTATAATCCGTGTGTTGTATTCTTATCAAACTAAGTGATTTTATCCTTTGAATTCCGATCCACATGGAACCAAATCAACAAGATGTCGTGACCTTAACACTTGAAAAAGATTTAAAGCCGTTCTAGTGTACAGAACAATTTTGATGTTGCATGCTGCATGCTGCATGCTGCATGTCTCTCTAATTTGGGCGTTAGGTGGAGAGACTGGTTGTCTTTTGTTTTGCGGATTCGGTTCTTGCCATCCATTGATGATACCTCTTCCTGCTGGCTGACTTTGCTGTACGGATATTTTTTTGAAGGAAACGAAACTTTGGTTAAAGTATCCTAGCTTATAACAAAACCACCAGACCGATCTTCCATCCGTTGTTCTTGCTCAGGGAAACTAATTTTGATGTCTGAGTTGTGGATCTTTTTATAGTCGATCACTTGCGCCCTAGATGGAGAAGTTTGAGGCTTTTGTTGTCGGAGATTACTAATCTTCAAGATCATGTTTCGTAAATCCGCAGATTAGGGTTGCTGACGAGGTAATATTTTTAAACATACATCGTTGGGATGTAGACCATCTCGAAATAAGTTCTGCAAAACACTATCCATAAATTTCGGATATCACTTTGTACGCTTGGGTGTTTTGATATCTTCGTATGACTGCTTAATTTTGATCTTGAGTTATTCTCCACCAAATTAGATCTTCACATCCTACTCTTTCTGATCCCACATTTTTGGTTGTTCCGTGAATCTACTTTCATAATCGTCGTCAGGTAAAAGAACTTCAAAGCATCGTCCCACCTATTGACAATGGCTGTCCTCTCATATGACTGGATGAAGTTTATGTTGTTGGAGGAAAACAAATTGTTGGAGAAAAACTACCAGTTTCCTAACTAATACGAGAGCTTCGGAGAAAGTGATATTTGCCACCTTCTGTTATGAACGTGATTCCTCAATATTCCTCAATATGATGATGCCTAGATTAGAGTTTCTGTTTCTTCTGCTCCAGCTCCTCCTCGTGCAACTGCTTGGAGACAAAATGCCCAGAAATTGCCGTTGTATGGGATGTTGGACGGCCGGACACCTTTTTCTTTTGCAACTTTCTATTCTTTCTTAGAATATGTTAGCCTCATATTCTTCAGAAGTGTTGTACTGCTGCGGGATTCAGAACTTGTATCGAATGGTCTGTCGAATCGATTCCAAGATTCACGGTGATCGGCGATTCCGAACGACAATAGCGATTCAGACGTGTTGTCGAATGTGAACGCCAAAGAAACTTGACAACACTGGATACTGTGCACGGTTTTTAGTTCTAATCGTGAGTAAGGGATAGTTTTAGTTCCAATTTTCTGTTTACTCACAGTTGTTTCTCTGTGATTTTATTTATTATTCTGCCATTTTTCTCTTGAACGTTCCAGAAACCCTGCTGCATTTAACTTATTAGTTAATGTACCCCACATTTTCCGCGATTTCTTTTTTCCATCCGGACCACTAAATTTCCCTCACGCCGACTCTTTGTTTTCTGACATAAAATTCAGCATAATTTCCCAATGAATTTCTGTAGTATGAAATTTCTTGTCCTTATTTTCGACGAAAAATGCCACTCTGTGTAAAGAGGAAATGAACGAAATGAACGAAATGAATTCCGTTAAACTTGTACCTACCATTCAGAATTTTATTGCACCAAATACATTCAGACTCTTCATAAAACGCACATGTCTTTGCTAGTCCTTTCCATGCAAATCATGTTTAAGTTCTTATAGCACGTGGTGCAGATATTAAAATATTCAAATTTTACTGGTTTCAAACAAATTTGGAATATTCATTCGTACAAAATGCATATTAAAATTTGTTATATTCGTTTAACAATTCCACATCAGTCGACGATACTTTACCATCTTTACTATATAATATAACAAGACTAATTTCAATTATAAATGTTCAGTTATTGAATAGCTTTTGAATAAATATTGGGTATAAAAATGTTGATAAATTTATATCAGTCAGCAACTGTGCCTCTAAATATGAATATATTTTTTAATGTTACGTGTTTTCTTGAAAACAATTTGGTGCAGAATTCGTTTATTGCAGTTTTTCGCATAAAGTGAACACGAATCGACATGTAAGACAATGTCGAATGGTATCGAGAGGAGTTTCGACGGTCACGTGACCAGTTTGTCGATGCGACATTAGTTCTGAATTCCGTGATTCTTCAAGGATCGACGCGTCGAATAAAATGGTGGGGATTCGAGTCGAATCTGAACTTCTGAATCCCGCTGCTGGATCCTAATAAAATGTCCTGGATTGTAACGTCTTCGTATATCTCGCGGGACGAATCTGTGTTGCCTTAGTCTCGGATAGTGATGGTTGATAAGTCTTAGAGGGTACTATTTTCGAGTTTCTCCGACAATCCTTCGTTTATCTCTAGGAATTTTAATACCTCCATCATCCTATGCAGAGAAAACTGCTGCTTCTCACGAACGCTGTAGTCAGTGTTCATTTTTCGCTCGAAGATTGAGCAATTACATCGGAAACTATCACAAAAACCTGATAATATTATGTTACAATTTCCATACATTATGTAGAACTGAAGTACGTGATGTCACGACCAAAGTGTCATCAACGTGAATTGATCTAAGAGTTAATTACTTATTTGGATTCAGAAACGATAAAGTCAGTTCTTTTACTTTGTTTCAAAATTATTACTAAGCAAGCGTTAATAGTTTTCATTCGTTTAATTGCCAAATATGGTACTTTATTTTTCCGCTACGTCACTGTAATTCGCTTACACTTTACGGGTTAATGGCTAGCCATTGAACTTAAGTCGAGAATTCCGTCAACACTGCAAATAACCGAACATTGCACCGTGTAACACATTTTTTAAAACAATTAAAAACTCAATTTATTAATGTACAAAAATCAAATTTTCGAAAACATGACTATAGCATAACGAAGTATATGAAAAAAAGTTACACAAAGGCAAAAAAGGGAAAAGTTAACAGGAAGCTTCTATTTAATCGCGAAAACCGGATCAATGTTGCCATAAAATCGAGAACGAAGCGCCTATATGTAGATTCTGTACAGTAGCAATAAGGAGAGGTAATGATGTTTTTGGCGAAAATTTCCAATTGCAAAATGTAATTCCAACTGGTATTCTGTATAGATTTTTTAAATAGAAAAGAAACTATAAATAAAACATTGTCGCAAAGCGAGCAACGCAGTTAGTTCACTTGACTTTCTAGTGACCAGAAAACACCTGCAATCGTTTTGGAGCAAATGTGCGATAAATTCAAATTCCAGTTAAAGTGACTCACAAAAGAGAGAAAAATAAAAGAGAAGAGGCGTAATTTCAATAATCTACCTAAAACTACAGTGACTCTAATAACAGTGGTGATTATCCGCCATGATGAGACAAATTAAAATTGAGATCAGGGGATATTATGCAATTATTATTGCATAACTTCTGCTGATTTCAGATTTAGATTAACTAAAAATCTAAAATCAACAAGAGTTAAGCGATCATAATTGCATAATATCTCAATTTTAATTTGCCTCATTTTGACGGATAACTGTTATTAGAGTTACTGTACCTAAAACAAACCGGAAGCCAACAAACATACATGGTTTGACTAAAACTTGGTAAAAAATTGAGAATAGATATCTTGATTATTGTGTCCAAACTTAATAGTGAATGAAGTTTTAAATTAAATACAGAGATTTTGGACGTAAAGACTCAAATCTTTTTCTCATTCTCACTGCGACACCCATAAATAAAAGTAATACCCTACAAGTCCTTGTAAATTGATAAACTCCAGAGTGTTGGATAGTTAATCCACTTTCTTGTACAATTTAACCCTCATCCGTCGCATGAAGTTCATCCATCTCAGGGCACTAGCTAGGGGCGCCAAGAGAGGCTAAGCCTGCCCCGGAAAATTTTAAGCCTGACCTGACCCGCGATGATTTTTTTTTATTATGGTCGTTCGATAGTCACTTTTTTGCTGTTTATCTTCCCCCGTAACTTAAGTTTTTTTCACGAGCAATTGTAAATTGTTTTCTTTTCACCGACAACTGTCACTTGTTTTTCTTCACCAACAACCGTCAATTATTTTTCTTCGATTCTTTTACGAATGATCTTTTCTTAATTACTGTTTTCCTTTACGAACGACTATAAATTGTTTTTCTTCTCGAACGATTGTCAAAGTTTCTTTTATCAATTTTTTACTTTTCTTTCAGCTTTATTTCACAACCCTCTTTCGTTCTGTAGACTTTTTTCACGGACAATTCACAATTATTTCTTTCCATAAACAAAGATTGTTTTTCTTTATTGTAAGTTGTTTCTTCGTTATTGCCTGATCTCATTCAATACTTTGTCACGACTTTGTTTTCTTTTACTTATTTATTTAATGAACCATGAGTATCAATTGTTTTTCATCATAAATGATTTTCAATTAATTTTCTTCGTGAGTGGTTGTCAATTGTTTCTCTTCCCTGTAAGTTGCTCTTTCGTCAATTTTTACCTCAATTTTATTTAACAACTTTCTTTTGTTCTATTTTTATGAACGATTTTCAATTTTTTCTTTCCATGAATGATTGATTGCCCATTGTTTCTCTTTATTGTGAGTTGTCATTTTTTATTAGCTATTTCGTTTCAATATTATTTCACAAGTCTCTTTTGTTCTGTGTATTTTTTTTGTGAAGGGTTTTCAAGTGCTCCTTTTCGTGAATGAATTGTTCAATTGAAGGTCTTTCTTATGCCGATCACCCTCATCGCAAAAATATTTTCAGCTCACTCCTATGCCTAATCATTCCATCAAGGACATCCTTACGCTGAATCATAACATATGTAACAGAGGAAAAATATTTTCAGTTCATTCTTACGCCGAGTCATTCCTATGGATCATTCTCTCTTAATAATGAAGTAGTCACCCTTATGCTAAATTTCATTCAAGGTCACTTTTATGCTGAATCGTTCATTCAAGGTCACTTTTATGCTGAATTGTTCATTCAAGGTTACTTTTAATGCTTAATCTAAACATGAATCATCTAAAGCACAGAGAAATATTTTCAGGTCACTCCTATGCTGAATCGTTGCGACAAGAACATTCTTATGCTGAATCATTCCCAGTGGAACAGATGAAAGATATTTTCGGGTATTTCTTAAGCTTAAGGTCATTTTTACACTAAATCGTTCCATGGACGTCATTTTATCCTGAATCGTTCCATGAACGTCTTTTTTATGCCGAATCATTCCATGAAGGTTATTTCTATGCTGAATAATTCTATGAATCGTCTTCTATAACAAAGGAAATATATTTTCAGGTCACTCTTATGCTGAACAGTTTCACTAAGGTCATTACAGAGGAAAAATATTTTCGGGCTATTCTTATACTGAATCGTTTTACCTAGAATAAATATTAAATTATATTCGCCAATTCACAGAAAACGGGGTAGATAACTGTTTATGAATAAAAATGTATAGAACTTCGCCTACATTACGATAAGCCTGCCCTGAGTATTTAGCCTGGCTACGGCCCTGATCCATTTACTAATTGATCGGGGTTTCTTCAACTATTTAGACAGAGAGCTTTTTTGTTTGAAAGTATTGTCTTAATTGCCTGTTTCGTTGGTTTTCATTTTGTGAAATATCCGTAGTTGTTTCGAAGGCTTTGTTTATCAACATAAATCAGCATAACATCATTTCTTTGATTGTAATAATTATCAGCGACTTACACATAGTTCGTTGCTTAACATTTATACATAATCTTCAGATAAGACAAGCCAAAATCTGATAAAAGGATTGTGCAAATCTGAAATGAGATTTTAATCCCGCATGTTAAACAGTTGTAATAGAATTCTTAAGGTGTTACTTTCTAAAATTTCTAAAATTTTCCGTTGAAGTGAATGTTCCGTAACGTGTAAAGAAAGCGAAAAGGCAAACACCAACAGCGCTTACTTGGATCTTGATCTTAGTCCCATCCTGCACAGCGAACACTGCGATCAGTTATCATCCGAACGCGCAAGCGTTTGCTAGTGGTCGTGAACTAAAATTGCATTCGTTCGGTTAGTGAATAAATACGTCGGCACAGCACAACAGCGTAAAGTTTGTGATTTATACAATGGGGAAAGTAAGTGATCAAGTTTTTTCTTTTATTTCAAGTCCTTATTAATGTAATTTTCACTTGCTTGCGTAATATTTGACTGTATCACGTGCGTGTGTTAACAAAAATGTATATATTCTCTCTCTTCCTGCACAGCCAACTGTTGTGCCAGCCGCAAATTTCAATGCCGTCGATGACGCGAAGGCCTTGAAGGAAGCATTCAAGGGTTTCGGGTCGGATGAACAGGCTATCGTAGATATAATCACGAAAAGAAGCAACCAACAAAGGCTGCAGATCGCACAGGAATTCAAGACCATGTATGGGAAGGATTTGATTAAAGAACTGAAGAGCGAGCTGCGCGGAAACTTCGAAGATATTATAATTGCACTCATGACTAATCCCCTGGAATTTCAGGCCAAACAGTTACACAAGTCCATCAGTGGACTGGGTACCGATGAAGTTACCCTAATCGAAATTCTAGGGATTCACACGAATGATGAAATTAACGCCATTCGAGACGTGTACGAAGGATGTAAGTATAGCAGCATATTTATAAATAAATCGTTCAAATTCAATTTTAGCTTTTCTGTGTATTTTAAATCCTGCATTATTTTTTTCATTTATCTACAATTACAAAAATACATATTTGGATTTAGGTAATTAAGAAAGTAAGTTTCGTAATTAAAACAGCTAAATTTTAATTCAAAGCTATTTTAGTGTTGTGAACGTAATTAAATGACATGGCAGGAGTTGAATGTGAACGAACTGTCTTTGTGAACTTAATTAAATCGAAAACAGGAAATTATGTTGAGCGGTGATTCACACACGATTTGATATCGTATTGTGGCTTCTAACTTCTTGCACAATGAATCAGTTGTATAACGAAAATACACTACACGTAATATATAACATTAATCAATAGCTCTAACAATTTCCTTAAAAAATAGAGTTGAATCTGTGAGTCTAGGTAACATTGTTTAATATAAGCAGGAAAAAATAAAATCATAGAAGGACATGATTTTTAAGAAGGAAAATATAAAAGGAAAAAGATTCAAAGTAAAAAATAGCAACAATTCTTTCTCAAAAAAAAATATTTTTATTGTTTATTAAACAACGTATCGTTGGACACAGTAGTGGCGCATCAAGTACTATTTTTGGGGGGCATAGAAAGAAAGGACATAATAATAATAACTTTATTTCCCTGAAATATATGTGCAACAGTACAAAAAATTATACAGGTTGAATTTTACAACTAGGTGGATAGAAGTAAATTCGGACGAAGTCGTGTAGGAGTAGAGGGGGTTCTTGCGCTAGCGTGTATCAGTTCACGCCTCCAGTTCGAAGCGTGCAGGTTTTAGAGTTGTTTTTGAGCTACAAATATATATTTTTTATTATAATATAATATTTATTTTAATTGTTCTTTATTTTTCTTCAGTGCAAAAATTCAGTATGAATTATAGTGTACCTGAGAAAGTACAAATTATAAAGTGGTATTAACGAACTAATTTGTTCCGAGAAAAATTTGTAAATCGTCTAGTTCCTTCTGCTACAACCATCCGCAATATTAATAAAAATTTTGAAAAATATTTAATATATTTATTATTTCTTGACCAGAATTACTTTAAGTTTATTTTATTTTTATCTTCATTCTATAAAATCTTTCATTCAATTTGAGAAATCGTTTTTCTGTTACAAGAGAATCTTTTATTATGTTTTTATATTATCGTTGTGAATTCTTTTTAATTTAACCATTATCAGAGAAGATTTTTGATTTATTAATTTCTGTAATGTTTATGGAAGTATTGTTTAATTACAAACAATAATAATTGCGTTATGCAAATGTATTGCGGCAATTATAACAATATTACAACAAGAATTATATTAATCCTAGCTAAAATAAAATTATTAAACACGCGCTCATCATTTCGCTTCCCAATGCAAAACAAGGCCGGTCACCTCGAATACATCCGAGGGACGCGTCGCCAACCTACTTGCTTCACTCAAGCTGTATGTAGAATTGGTGGATAGGGAAACCCTAAGACGGGGTTCACAAAAAAGTGGTCTTCCAACCAAACCTTAAATAAGGCAAATAATAAGGTATGTACAGTTGAAAAAAAACTCGCAGCAATCCATGGAAAATTAACGTGTGTCTTAACTTGATTGTTAGATAAATGTAATGAAATAAATGCAAACCCAGTCATGTTACAGAACGTCATAAATGGTTTAAAACGTAGAGTTTAAAAATGTATTGAACAGGGAGGGCATTTTCAACCCTTTTTATAAATTAAAAATAAAATTTTAATTAGTAACATTGCATTTTTTCAATGATATAAAATTGAGGTTATCTTCTGACAGTTGTAAATAAAATAAGAGTACTAAGACATACCTTCATTGTCATTTCAAAGCATGCTAGAGTTTTTTATCAACTGTACATACGTTATAAGTTTTGATTCACATTAATCTAACTTAATCTAAATTCTGTGATAGTATATGTATACTTGAGCAAATAAAATGAAGTTATTCATAAATTTTCGTCCCAAGACCAGTAATTTTTTTAGAAAAATTAGCAGTTCTTTTCAAGTCCCCATTAATTAGAGATCGAGCTCTATCAACATAGTTTGCTGAAAAATTCAAAATTAGTTGACTATCATCAGCATACATATGTAAATTGCCATGCTTTACAATTTTACAGAATTTTCTGATATAAGTAGAAAACAACAAAGGTCCAGGAATGGACTCTTGTGGTACCCCAGAAGTTAAGACTAATGGGTCTGGTTTAACGTTATCTAATTTAACGCTTTGCATGTGGCTAGTAAATTAACTTTTAACTAAATTTATAGCATCATAACCGAAACCAAATTTTAAAGAATCGCAAAAAGTACGTCATGATTTATGGTGTCGAAGGCTTTGTTAAAGTCCAAAAGTACAAGAGCATGCAAGAGTACCAGGGCATGCAAAACATAATCAACAATGTTAATTAAAGCTGTTGTGCAGCTACATAACTTTTTCTAGAATCTTTGAAAAAATTGGTAATATGCTAATTGGTCGCAGATCTTTGTAACCACTAGGTTGTTTCATTTTTGGGATGGGAGTAACAGGAGCATATCTCCATGCTTCTGGAAATATACTTTCTCTTAAGCAACAGTTGATAATGTGTGTTACGTAGGGTAGTAAATTAGGACAACATATCTTAATCATGTCAACACTAATATTGTCAGAACCTATAGACTTAATATTTATTCTAAGAATTATGTTACCGAAGATAGATACATTTACGTTTTTGAATTTAAAACTTCCATCGTTTCTTTGTGAAGTATCATTGTTGTGGAGTGAAATTATATTTTTATTTGAGTTATTGTGTTTTGGCGTAGAATTAACAAAGAACTCGTTTATTTTATTAACATCAGATAAATTAAGTGGAATAATAGTACTATTTGAAGTTAAATTTAATTATTTATCGGTAACTACCGCGTAAAATTTACGTATAATACATAAATTTTTAAGGAACAATAAACTAAATTAATTGCTATACGGCATAAGTTTCTGTTACAGTCTGGCAATGATCTACCTAAGGCTACCAGATTTATTTCAGCAAAAGATAGAAAATTTATGAAAAAAATTACCGGCTGTCCAACGTTATGTGTTCTAGCTTTCCTTCCGCTTCTGAGTACTTCTGCCACTTCTTCATTTTTGTGCATTTTTTGATTCCTCCTAGCACTACCTTTCAGTCCTCCCTTTGTATTTTCCTACTCGCACACTTTTTCCTGGTTTCCTTGTTTTTCTTCACTCGGCTCCAAAACATAAACTGTGATGCTTATTTTGGTTCCAATAAACACATCTTCTATTATCCTTCTAACTACCTTACATTTTAATCTGTCAAACCCGCACCCTAGCCTTGACATCGCTAACTTTTGAACTTGTAGACAGTGATCCCGTAGACTTATTATTGCCTTCTTTAAGGATTGTAGGTGGACCTGTCTTGACTTTAATTTTTCGTCATAAGGTAGTAGATACTCAGATTGATCCGATCGGCATACCGAACCTTAAGTACATCTCACGAACGAGCAGAGGTTTTCAAATGAAAGACCATGCGCTCTTGTGGTAGGTCAGTTTTTCTTTTTAATTTTTTGAGCTATGTCATTGATATTTGCAGAATTGATTCCTTAAGTTTTGAAGAACTTGTAGTTTTAATAAATGAAACTTAATTTATTACACCCTGTATATTTGCGTCTTTCAATTATCGAATCTGTTTATTCAGTTCAATTGTTTATTGTAAGCCAAAGACAGATTCGATAGCTAATTGAAAGACGCAGATATACAGGGTGTAATAAATTAAGTTTCAATTATTAAAACTGTAAGTTCTTCTTCTTCAGAATTAATTCTGCAAATAGCAAAGATCTAACTAAAAAAAAAAACTGACCTACAACAAGAGCGCATCGTCTTTTCTTTAAAAACCTCTGCTGGTTCGTGAGATACACATAAATCTCGGTTTTTATAAGCACGTCATAAATCAATAAAGCTCTTGCAAAATTCACGGTCACTGGGTCAGTATTGCCTCCGAAACGATTCAATAACGAAAGCTAAATGTTCACTTGCGTTGATTACTGAATTAATTAATTTCAAAAGAATGAAAACATACTAATTTGCATCGCTCAATGGCGAGAAAAGTTTTCTGATTTGGGATATCCCTAATTGAAAATTGTTTCCTCGAGAATGAGTATCATATCAGTTATTTCATTGTTAGAGTACAATTTTAATTCATAAATTGAGAAAAAAAAACTGCGCAACAATTGTGTATTGATATGTAAAATGGCAGCAAATGTTGTCGACAATATTTGATAATTTTATTCGAACTTTTCAGTTTTTGTTTCAGATTTCTTGAAAGATTGACAATAAAAAAATAATTTACTAAAATGATAACCGACCACCATGGATCTAAGAAAAATATTGAATTTTGCCTAAAACGTATCCATCCCTATACAGCGTGTTTCATTGAAAATGCATCAAACTTGAGGGACACGTTTCTAACATTATTCCAAACAAAATATCTTAATAAAAAATTTTAATCGGACTGCAAATTGAAATTTGCATAATTTGGAGTAGATGTTTTTTGAAATACTGTAGCACACGGAATCGTGAAACAAAACCGGCGATCTAAATTGCATTTATGAATGGCACACAGCTGCAGAGGGGTAATAAATCCATAAACAGCGAATAAATTTATGACTAGATTTTATTTTGCCCTTGACCGAAAGCTCGGTGCATTCAACTTTTCCACACGTCGAATGCAGCAGCGATGTGAAATCGCGTGGATATTTGAACTTATTTAATTTAAAAATATGCATTTAGTATATATGTTGTCGCACATTATAAATTGTTATTAAAATAAAACTACTAAATGTTTGAACAATCCTAAAATTCTTCAACTAACAATTAGAAAATTCGTATTAAATGGAGAACAGAAAATAAACAACTAATTAATATTTTTATTAATTGCCCACAACCATGATGTTTTAAATGTGTTTTGCCGAATCGACTGGGGCAACATTCTAAAGGCAATTAATCAATAAACCGATTTCGTATGTGAATGAGTAACAATCCATTCATTCTCATTTAAAATCCATCCTAAAAATATGCGACTTTGCTTTCCCTTCGATTTTCTCTAAATTTAATCATTACAGAGAAAACTTTACAAAGAAACTTTTCTTTCTTTTCCCGACATCTACCCGCATACCAAGTTTGATGCATCTTCAATGAAACACCCAGTAATTCAGTTGTCTTGCATATCAAATTACAATCCTCTATCTTAAATCACTCCAGAGATATTTCAGAAAATATACTTTCCAAGTTACCTAAATTAGGTTAAATCACAATCTTTTGATGTACTCTAATAATAATTAGTAATAATTATTACCACCTTAATCTATAACATCCTATATATTTTGTAACTGATGCAAGGATGTTTTTGTTTTTTGATCGTTTAGAGTCAACTTGCTCGCAGGCGTCCAAGATAAAATATGTGCATAAACAAATTTTGCTTTTATTATTAATTCCCTATATACTTTTAGCTATAATTAATTTTACTTCGTCTATAATTCATCTACAATTCATGTTGTAAAAGAATCAATAATTTCCCGACTTAAAATACGTCATTTACCAACCTCCAGCATATTTTTTTTAATATTAACATTCTATTATATTATTAAAGCATGAAGTGAAATAATAATCAGCTTTTTACACAGTAACAACAAACATCACCTTTGAAACATTCTAATTTTTGTGTAAAACATTTCTTTTTATTTTGTTGTGATTTATATAGTTAGTATGTAGTTACATATTTGGATAACTTATTTTGAATACTTCGCCTAAATAATATGTTTTATAAGGTTGTGTTGTTTAATTTTGTTTTTATTTTATTTTTTTCTCATGGACATGTTGGGTATGTTTCATCAGCAGTTTCTCACTAGTTCGGAACGTAAAAAAAATTGCAGCAGTGCCAGCAAATGTGCAACTTTGATGAGTGTATACTTTGACGGTTTCAAACTACTTTTGAAAGAAACCTGTAGTATATGTTTATGTTTTTCCATTTATTGTTTTTTTACTAAACTGCTAAGTGGAGAAATAACCTATATATATACCTATGTATGAGACTATACGACATTGTATAATACAAGACCTTATCATGTCGTTTATTACATGTAAAATCATATCACATAAATCAATAAAAATTAACCAAATTATAAATTTTATTTAAAACATGTTTTGCGTGTACCTACAAGATGAAAGAACCACTACTACTGCCGTTCTAAAATTTATAAATTTTTAAAATAGGTAATAAATTAAAGATGAATTCGCCGCATAATTTATCCAGTATTTTTTTAGTATCGATGCTTTAGCTTTGTTCCTACTAGTCCGAAACTGTCAAATATATTCGCCCATCGAATTAATCACCGCTTTCAAGAACTGCGTTAAATGTGAAACTTTGATCGGCACAGGCTTCCGACAGTTTCGGACCAGTCAAAGACTGCTGTAGGAACAGATCTTTTATAAATATCGAAATTATCATCCTATTTATTACAATACATTTGACTTAATTCGTTATTGATTAGTATTTTATGTCCTTTTCAGTGTACCAGTCATCTTTAGAAAGTGATCTTAAAGGTGATACGTCCGGAACTATAAAGCGATTGTTCGTGTCCTTGGCTACAGTAAGTACATTTCGTTTGCATTCGATCAATAAAAATATTCCATTTAAAAGTAATTGAGTTTTTTTCCTGAGGATAATTACAGCTTTCCGTTAATGTACGGAAAGAAATAGCCAATTTACTTTATAAATTCAGTTGAAATGCTTTCACCGATAATTTTTCTTTTGTACATTTCAAATACTAACCAAATCAAATGCATTTAATTGAAAAAAGACCATTTGCGAAGACCTATTTACATTATCAAATTTTATTTTAAAATTAGGGTCATCGAGACGAAACCGAAAAGACTGATAAAGAACTGGCGTATAACGACGCTCAAACGCTTTTGAGGGCTGGCGAACTCTTTTACGGTACTGATGAATCTACATTCAACCAAATTCTCTGTCAGAGAAACAGGTCTCAGCTGCGTCTCATTTTCGACGAGTACGAAAAGCTGACTGGGCACACTTTTGAAACGGCTATCGACAATGAGTTTTCCGGAACAGTCAAAGACACCCTCCTTGACCTAGTGAACTGCATAAAAAACAAGATTGATTTCTTAGCCGAACGGTTGCATGGCAGTATGGAGGGCATAGGTACCGACGATAGGACGCTGATTCGGATCATCGTTTCTAGATCTGAGAAAGACTTGGGAGAGATAAAAGCAGCGTTCGAGAGTAAATACGGGAAAAGTTTAGCGGATTTTATCCAAGTAAGAAACTTAAATAACTAAAGTGTTTGGATTCGTTCGATCAAGTCATGATATGATGATTTCTTTTTGTTACAGGATGATACGTCTGGAGATTATAAGAAAGCGCTTTTGTCTGTAGTTGGTTGAAGGTAAACACATCTTCGCTTTAAAGAAATTGATACTCGCATTTGTTACTTTTATAATATAGCGTTAGAAATAGTACTTTGAGAAAATTAAATAAAATTCAAACATTAGCATTTCTTTTATTATTATTAATTCAACATATTTGCTATTTTATAACACCAACAAAGCCACAACCTGTTCACGGTTGTCACGCCATCTAGCAGCTTCCCGATAGTACTATGCATACTTCTGATAAATTCAGTGTGATTGTGCCGCTCTATAATAATTTTTTGTTGTCTGCAAGGCGTTGTACAAAAATTACTAAAAGTACTAAATAGCCATTGCGGAATGAAAGATTGATAATATTTTAAAAATATTTCAGATGCAAACCTTCAATCATTGTTGATCACGGTGTAGAATTATATCAGAAAATTCTTCACCGATTTGAGAAAATTCCCGATAAAGAAAAACTCTAAAAGCAGAACCGGGCATGATTTAAACAGTTTTTTTTGTCAACAGTCAAGTGGCTGCTGGCTAGGCGATTGTGTACAATTAAATTATTTTTATTTATTTAATTTAATAAGCAATGATTTATTTGGATCCCAAATTCGTAACACTGTTGAGAAACAAAAAAAATTGTTTTTCACGCGCGAATATGTAAGCTTATTCACAAGAAATTTATAGTTTTAAGCTGCTTTAACCTTTTAATAATGGAGACATAATTTGTCGATATAAGTGGCCTGCAAAACCCGTAGAGAAACTATTATTGTTTCCAATGCCCGCAAACAAAAGGCACAGTGCCCATGACAAGCACAAATAGCAGCTCACAAAATGTTTTATCATTATACTATCTCATCTCTACTCTTCAGTGAACCTAATGTTGTCTAAAATAATGTAGATCTACTAAGTATAAAAAAACTTTAAATTCCATTTTTCTTAACTATAAAATGTATATAGAAAAAAAATGCGATATGAAACAAAAAACGAATGAAATGTGTCTCTAATGCTTCATTTGGCATTAAACAAAAGCTGTATTTGCTTCAAATGGCTCCTTCAAATATGTCAATAAATACAGAAGGTTTTAAAAGTGGAAAATGACATAGAAGTACGTGAATTGATATGAAATGCAGGTAAGTTCTTGCAGTTGAAATAATCTACATTGTGTCCATGGATCTTTTGCAATTGTGGAGTGACATATGATTTTGATATATTTATCGTTGTTTCTTTTGTTGCAAATGTTTCCTTTATTAAAAAATTGAAACAGCAATTAATTTGGCCTTATACATTACACATTTCTTACTACGAAAGTTTTTATTAATTTTAAATATGGAAAAAAATATCTAATCCCTACCCACCTCTACACACTCTTCTACCCTGTACCTAAATTTCTTATACACTTTACTTAACGGTACAGATGCAATCTCGTCAAGTTTTTGGATTATGTTTTTTAACATATTAATTCAGTAGCAGAACTACAATGCGCGGGACCTCGCGATGGGGGCGGGCAGTGTTATAGGGGGCTCCAATCCTCTTTGTCTGCATTTTCTTTATCTTTTTTTTTAATTATCAATATAAAACAATAAAAATTAAATGTACCATGAAAAGAGTAAAGAGCAGTGTCGTATATTTTCAGTCGCTTCAACGTCGCGTGGTAGAAGCCCAAATAATTTGCCACTGTAGTAATTGTAACACAAATGCCAGGATATTTTACATTAAATTTATCAAGATATAAGTAGTTTCTCCGATTCCGTAACTTTTTACTAAATAAATCTGCTGCTGTAATATGTATGTAACTTTAACTAGGGTATTAATTACTAGGGTGACACCCGTATGTTTGAGCTACCATGGTCCCCGGGAACCCGTATAGTACTCGGGTAATTATATGAGATCGGGCACTCGTATAAATTCGGATATCCATATAAATTGGAGTACTCGTATCCTTTCAAGTACCCGTGTAAGTTCGGGAACCCGTATAAGTTTGGATATTTTAACTTAAACGGAAAACGAATCTTACGTGAGTTAATGTTAACGTTAAAAATAAACAAATTTTTATCGTGTAAACAGATATATTTGTTTTTCCGAGATTTTACGCTGATAAATTACATGAGTAATAACGGGTATCCAAGTATAAAATAACGGCTATCCGAGTAAAAAATGATACACGGATAGTACTCGGGTAACCGGGTATCCGATGTCTTCATTATTAATTACCGACAAGCACTTAAAGAATGAGGTTTATTAATCAGTTTAACAATTCCTTATATTGTGATCATTCTGAATGTAATTTGAACTAGACAAGTTTTTGAGAGTAAGCATTTAAATTTAAAGCTACAAACGAGAATTTCTCTATCATTTTGTAGGTTTTAATGGACCTTTATAAATAACTTTTTTCCTAAAACTTAAAAAAGTTTTTCCTCTATTACAGAATATTCGTGGACACAGTGGACTCATACCTTTATTTCATGAGTTCAATCAGAAGTGCACAGATATTCCGAATTTAATGGTATTCTACAAGTATCTTAATTAATAATGGAAATATTATTATATTATATTATCTTATTTTCCAGCAAATTATATTTTTTTCGTAATTAAATTAATTGACTTTTTATCATCGATGCGTGCATGTAAGATTGGAACGAATTAAAACGCACATTTATGTATATGTATTTTATTGGAAAAATATGTGTAACAAATCGAATTTTTCTTCATCATCGATTAATTTTATTAAATTTTATTGATGTAGAACGCTTCTGCATTCTTTCAAACCAAAATGGGAAACATCAGGTGAGATTTACCTCTTACGGTATAATAGCTTGGACACCGAAAAATGAAGACAACGTAAGAGTAAAGTGCCCTTATTTTTAAAGGATACAGAAAAATGTCATAAAGAATGTTATTTAAAATGAGGTTATAATCAAATACAGCCTCCTATCTCAAAAACAAAACCACCGATTACTACGAATCACTATATACACTGCGTTAGCAAATATCAATGGGATGAAAGTATTCGCCAAGATAACATGAATAGAAAAAGACTAAACTTATTGCTGTTTCTCAATTATTTCATTTGGTTCTGAGTAATTATTTCCATGCGTTCTCAAAATCTATGTTTTCTTATTTCATTATTCATCCATTGAAAAATTTAAAACACATTTAAACTAAGTGACATTTTAACTGAAAAAACTGTAAAACAGTATTAGAAACTACAAGCTTTATCCCAATTTGATTTGAATAAATCAATAAAATTTAATAAAAATCGATATCAAAGAATAATTCCAATTGTTGCTCATTTTTCGAAAGACGCGGTATATTATTTTCTTTTAAATCTTAAAAAAATACAGTTTATTTTTTATTATATGCCGATCGGATCAATCTGAACTAAAAATTCAATGATACCTTCGACTACAAGCGGCAAAGCTGTTTCGCGAAAATTAAAAAGAGATTATCCACAATACATATAAAAATTTGGACACATATTACCATGTGTATTACCATGCGTCCGAATTTCCGGACGGATTTTGAAAACTGGTCCTGATTTTTTCGCTAGTTTCCCAAACTCTTTGTTGGGAATTTATTTTAGTTTGTGCAGCAATTAGATATATCTTTGTATACATGGTGTTCTAAAAAGGCATAGAAAGCTTCAGTTATTTCTTGTCTACATTTCGTAAGGGTCGCAAAGATACAAAGATTGCTTAGGTGTGCAGTTAATTCGATTTATAGGTCTTTACACTAAATAAATTTCAAATCTCTAGTTGCAAATTCAACGCCTTAATTAAATACTTATATTACTGTGCCCTGTTTTACTGCTTTTAACAACAACCGAAAAAGCAATGTGGGAGGTGAGGGGTGTTTTAATTATGTTCTGTTCATGATTGAAACTTGCCTACTGATTTAATGACATTGTCCATTCTGTTTTCTGTCGTTAACTTCGCAGTTTTCTATTAAAAGTGCTGTATTTAGGGAATGTTCATATACTACTCTGGGAAATGGTTTTTGAGATTTTAGAATGAGGAAATATAAAGGAATACGTTTACATGTAGCTTTATGTGCATTTCTGGGACATGCGTAATACAGATTGATTCAGTCAAGTAGGTTGGCGGGCGCTTACCTCGAGTATATTTGGGACGGCAATGCAAGTAGTGTTGTAAATACTCGGATGATTTTGATATTCGAATACTGTGCATTCGAATGAACGAAATTTTCGATTCATTCGAAATCGAATTCGAATGCAACTGCGAAAGTTAATTCGAATGCGCATTCGAATGAAAAAGATTCTCGGAATCATCCGAATTCGAATTCGAATACCAGAAATCCTCGGTCACACGAATTCAAATGCAACATCGAGAAAACCATTAACTTGGTTACACACAACGTTCTATTTAACATCTATTATCTTCATCAGTAATAATATGGCGTAACTTTGAAATTTCTCGGTAAAATGTGACATTCATTACAGAAAATTATATTGGACACTTACAATTTTTTTACCATTTTTTAAATTTTGTACTACAATTTATACTTATTCCTATTTGTGTAATTTTTGTAGCAAATAATTCTACAATTGTAGAAATTTTTTCCAAAAATGTATGTAATTTATGCATAAAACATTTTACTTTCGCCTACTAAACACGTCTTGGATTATTTCGAACAAATAAATAAAAGGTACAGCAATAGGAAATTCCATTATATTGTTTCTTATTTTTATTGGGACTATATAAATAAATAAAGTAGAAATTGTGTACGGTTCGTTTAATGCATAGACAGTCATTGGAGATTTGCGATTTTAGACTCTATTGCTGCTGTTGCGTATGCCGATGTAAACTTCGGAAAAATTCATCCAAGTATGGGAATACTCGGATTAATTTTAATCCGAATATCCGAATACTCGGTTTGAACGGAAATTGATTCTAATTGGATTCCGAATTCGTGCGAGAGAAAATAATCGGATTAATTTTAATCCGAGTCTCCGAATACTTGGATGCAACGTATATTTTAATTCGAAATATTTACATCACTAAATGCAAGGCACTAGGTAGCGAGAAGCACATATTTAATAAATTAATAATTCTTAAAATGTACTACTGGTGCAAATTAATTAATTTAATAATTAATTAATTAATTAATAACAAAACGTTTCAATATCTCTGCTTGAAAAGCGAGGACTTTCCTCAACTGCACCACATACCAACCCATCTCGTACCTCATTTGCATTATTTAATTTCTGTTTTTTATGTTTTATTGGAATTACACATACATATTTTTCAAAATTTCTATTAATTCTACGAATACTTGTCGCAGATGAAGTAGGACGATTTTCATATGTTTCTCTAAAAGAATTAATAATTCTTTCAATTGAAAAACCCCGGTAGTACCATTTTATAATTTGTACTTTCTTAGGCATGGTATACGAATTCATTGGAATTCTTGGAAGAAATAAATAAATAAGGTAAACGACAGTAATTGAAACTAAATTCAAACGAGAACAATAAAAGAAAGCGAAAGAAAAAGAGGATATTCTTTTTAGATCAATCTCTGTAATTCATGTGAGAACGAAATTATAACGGGTCTACCAATAAGAACTTTGTTTTTAAATTTCAAAAGAAACACACATTTTGTAGGAAAATTCTGTAATTCTTTATCGAAATATGTTGTAGAGACTTTACCATTTATGAATGAAAAACAATATCAGGCAAATGTCCACCATGACTACGTTTGCAGACGTCGATCCTCTTAACAAAATTTTCGAGCACATTTCTGCATAATTGTGGTTCTATTTCATGGATGACGTCTTCGATATTGGTTTTGAACTCTTGAATTGTTTGCGGATTATTCTCGTAAACATTATCTTTCACATAGTCCTACAAGAAGAAGTCCAGTGGCGTTAAATCACAGCTTCGTGGTGGCCAGTTGACATCACCTCTTCGCGAAATTAGACGTCCATTAAATTTGGTTTTCAATAAATCGATTGTTTCTTGGGCTGTGTGACACGTAGTGTGTTGAAACCACAAGTCTTCCACATCCATATCATCCAAAATAGGCCATAAAAAATTGGTTAACATGTCTCTATAGCGCACTCCATTGACAGTAACGGTAGCACCAGCCTCATTTTCGAAAAAATATGGGCCAATGATGCCTTCTACCCATAAAGCGCACCATACAGTGACACGAGATGAATGTAATGGTTGTTCAATAGCTGTTCTTGAATTTTCAGAAGCCCAAATCCGACAATTTTGCTTGTTGACATACCCATTTAAGTGAAAATGAGCTTTGTCCGAAAAGATTATTTTTTCAGAAAAACCAGCACCATGTTCAATGATCCAATCAGCAAATGCACGTTGTTCAATAGCTGTTCTTGGATTTTCAGAAGCCCAAATCCGACAACTTTGCTTGTTGACATACCCATTTAAGTGAAAATGAGCTTCGTCCGAAAAGATTATTTTTTCAGAAAAACCAGCACCATGTTCAATGATCCAATCAGCAAATGCACGACGTTGAAAATGATCTGCTGGCTTTAATTCTTGCACCAGTTGGACCTTATAAGGCTTTAGAGCCAAATCTTTTCTCAAAATTCGCCATGTGGTCATTGTGGATAGGCCCAATTGTTGACTGCGTCGTGAAACTGATAAATTTGGGTGCTCTGCAACACTGTCACTTACTGCAGCAATATTTTCGATTGAGCGGCCTGCACGAGCTCGTGTTGTGGTTACGTTTGCTACTGAACCAGTGGACTCAAATTTTCGCGCTAAATTCGCAATTGCAGTCTCAGAAGGACGATCAGTACGACCAAAAATATCGCGAATTTTACGAAATGTGGTTTTCACGGATCCACCATTTTTATAATAGATTTGAATTATTTTAATGCGATTTTCGAGCGAAATTGAAGCCATTATAACAAATGGTAAACCTTCTGCTGTACATATGTCAAAAAACTGAATGACAGAACTCTCAACATAACCTATTTCAAACCTATTAGAAAACAAAGTTCTTATTGGTAGACCCGTTACTTATAACTGCACGCTTCGAACCGAACGTGTAATCGGGGGTGTCAGCTATGCGTGTGCTAGGTACCCCCACTACTGTAAACGATTTCTTTTGAATTTACTTCCATCTACCTATTTCCCCGAATCAATCTGTATAAAAATAAATCCATTTGTTTAAGACAAGTGATTTTTTGAAATATCTTTGCCGTCCGGATTTTGTCCAGATTCTTAAGTAGTCTTGTCCCGGCTTTTAAGTTTTAGAGATGGCGGACCCCACCTATAGGAATTTTTTTTATTATTGATTTCTCACAAAAAGGTATTCTTTATGAATTTTCTCATACTCAAAAACACACTTGTTAAAATTTGTATACCTCTTGACGTATACCGAGGAAATCAAATTACATACGTATTTGAAATTGACATAAGAGTAAAGTACCTTTATTTTTCAGGATTAAAAATTAACCAATAAAAAATCACTGTGGTGGCCTGTCTCTCTCGCTTTCTAACAAATTTTTGCACAAAAGTTAACATCGTATCAAACGGCTCCATACGCAGCATATTTTCACAATTTTATACAATGTTATTCATATTTATGCTATCTCTAAATGGGAATTACCTGATTTATATCCATCCAAGCGATAAAGTTATGTAAATCCTAAATTGTCGAACTGAAATGAAACATCACATTCACTGATAAGAAATTTATTCTGTGGGTACTTGTATAAAAATAGCACGTAATTTGAACATAAAATATTATTAAATTGATTTTCCCTTTCACGCCCACATAATTTACTACAGGTATACATATCTTAATATCAGTAAATACTTTTTATCGGACATGTGACTGGTAGAACAAAATTAATGACTCGCGACGGTAATTTTTTGACACAACTCTTTTTTATACAATTAGTTCCAACATGAATTTCCAGGCTAGAAAAAAATATATATCTGTACACAGAGACATCTTTTCAGCTCCATTAATAAAAAAATGTGCAAAGTTTCTTAAAGTTAATTCACGATGAAAATTAATATTTTTATGTAAAATTATTTCTCCAACTCATAGAAAATTCTTAGAATATTGTCATCGGTTCAGAAAGTAGTAGAAAATATTATTAGAATTTTGTGTGGAGAATCAAATCAGCATAAGTGGTTTCTCATCTAATCTTCAAATCGAGTGAACGAGAGAGGAAGCGGAAGTAAATCCTATTGACATTTTTTATTCACATCAAAATAAATGTTGGCACATTAATAATGCACATTAATTTTAAACAACTCTGTATTTTAATTTTGCCGAAAAATTTCTAAGTTTCGAACGATGTTTCTCCTCAAGTGGCAACTGCGCGAAATTGGACGAAACTTGCGCAGATGCCAGCTGGTATTTTCCCATCAGATAGTAGAGAGGTATGACCTCGTCTGAATGCTTCGTTCAGTACAATAGTAAACAAGAACAAATTAAGTTGTGACAGGTGTTCCTACGTTAATAAATACACGTAAGATAATCTTTACAATATTTTTTTTACATAGATGTAATAATAATGCAATTTCTAGTTTTATTTCTTTTAATGAAATTAAAATTTCTGCCGAAGATTTAACAAAAACAGAGCCTTACTTTTTACGAAGCATGAAACGCTCTGAATAACAACATATTCAAATTTACGCGCCAAAATCAGCTTTTGAGCATTCGTGATGGTAATCACCTTTCATGGCGTTACAATACAAATGTGACTAATCAATGATTAAATTAGTAAACATTCTAAAAATTTGAATGTCAATTTCTTAAAGATTTCTAAAATCTTACAAATTCTTTTGGATAAAGTTCGTCCCTCTTGTCAGTATAAAATCGAAAACAAAGTACTTCAAAATATAAAAACACTAATTACAGGATGTTGCAATTTGAATTGTTTTTGACCTAAGCACAACAAATTTAATGATTTTTATAATGACCACTTAATACTCATTATTCATTCATATTGTTAATAATAAAGAAAAGATAAATAAAAACTGTTTCAATAGAAAACCCCTGGCAATTTTTCATTTTTCGAAATGTGCCATGTTCATTAATTATTTAAAACTTGCGTAATAGAAAGGGGTAATTGTAATTCTCAATGTGCTAGATATAATTTTTATTACAAAAAGACTTTTTGGCCAATAACGTGAAGTAAATTTTGTATGTTTTTTATTATATAATTTAAAAATACATATTTTAATTGTGTAAACTCATAAATTTTTGTGTAACGTCAACCTCAGCCGTAATCATAATGACTTATCTACGACAAGCAGCTTAAACTAAATTATTGCATTCTTAAAAACAAAGTTTCACTTATTACCCATGAGGTTCATTGTTTATTCAGTTGAATAGGAAATTTGAAAACAGGTCGCTTTCTATAGGTTACTTATAAAGGTAATTAAAACTATATTAACATAGACCCGTTTAGAGTAGACTTTAAATTACTTATATTTTAGTTTTGAGATAACGAATAAGTACTCAAGGTATATTTGTTACGCAACGTGAAAATTAATACATCACTCGCAACTAAATAGGCTAAAACAATTTACAGTATATTAAGCAAACCATGATGGAGTTATTAGTATCTAATAATGAATGACGAAAGACGTGGTTAGAAATGTATTTCCTGGAAGCGTGTTTCTGTTGAATATTTTGAATTTTAAATAATTCTAAATTTTGTTGACTATTCCTCATTAATAATTTATTTATTAAATTTACACCTTTCGCGATTACTTCAAACAATTTTTCGTTTCTTTACCAAGAAAAATTTCATCTCAGAATTGCAAATGTTTGGGAAATGTGATACTCCATTTTACAAATTTTTGTAAATTGTTTTAATGGGAGTTCCAATACATTATTTTTTATGAATTTGATTTTTAAGCAAATGATACAGGTAGGAAGGTAAGATATAAAAGTTCCATTGGGAAATAAGAGTGGGGCATACACATGCCAACATATATCCCATTGGTGTTCTAAGGACACTGTAATGACTGAGGATGATCTGAATTTACCGCTATACTAAATTGTTATTATGTTGGCAACACACGATTCAGCCACTCGCTTCTATCATTTTTCTTCTGATATAAAAATACTAATATAAGCAATAAAACATCAAAAATGCGCCTGCGAAAAATCAAGTAATATAACGTGTCGACTCTGAAATTTAATACTGAATAATCAATATTTGTTTTTTGTAGCCACATTTAAAACATGAAATACACAAAACTTTTTACTTTGGGGAACGCAAGCCGCGGAAATGAATGGCGGTACCTTCTTCTAAATACAATAATCTTATGTTTACTAATATACTGAGGGCCGGTTTTTTCATCTCTTGTTAAACTAACAGACGGGTAACCACCATGGAAACAATTCATAAAAATCAATCAACAAATTACTTGTCGATTAACTTTAACGGACAGATGAAAAGACCAGGCCTAAATCGACACTCTGTTCAGGTTACGCAATTCCATTCCTCTCGTGACAACATTGAGAAATAAGGATAACAAATACAATTGTCACAAGTGCAACAAGGAAGACAACAGTTTTAGGGAATTCTGTTCACTTCAAATGATAACAAACTTTCGACTATGTTTTTTTATTCCTAGATGTGAAAAATGTGTAAAATGTGTAGATTGATAAAGTACCGATATGAATGATGTTACAACGTTTAAGCACCACAACGAACATAACACTCGCAAGAGGCGCTATCGGCTTTGATTTAATTACGCCAACAACATGTGCGCCCTCTATTGAATAAGAAATCGTTAAGAATCTTATATATGTATTTTATATTTATTAATCAATAACATCTTCCAAATGACTTATGGATGCAAACTACCTTCTTTCGATGTTAAAAACATTTGACGTTCTCTAACCATAACTTGTTAAAAATTCAGCAAAGGTAACGAAAATGTAAAAAGGCTATTTCCTTTTAACAATCCAAGAGATTACCGTTGCTGTAAGCGGCAACATACTCTTTTTCATTATTTACTTATTTTTCCATTCATCATAAAATCCTTATAGTTAATCCGATAAAATCAAACCCGTACTTGTAACATGTAATTCCATGTATTCAATCGTTTTTGGACAAGAAATTTCAGGTTTACTGCCAACTTTTGCCTCCTTTACTACAGACATTTCAAATCCATGTCAATTAAAAAACAAACTGACGTTCGGCACCTTTAGCATTTTTCCATTAAATGGCGCAAAACCCATACTGATTGCAAATAAATCTCGTTCTTATCGATCTGAAATTTCGGCATATTTTTTCTGTTGCAAATAAAATTTTGATTAATAGGGTTTGGGTACTAATAAAATATTTGTCAGAGTGCGGTCTCTAATAGTCCTTGCAAACTTTGTAAACTGAAATCACATTTTCTTCAAGAAATGAGTCCCTACTACTGGCTTTATCTCTTCCACAATAAATATTCCATTCTTATGTATATCCAGTTTTCGAGTCACATAACTCACACTTTGACTCCTCTTCTTATTGGTTTGAGGGGAAATAATTTTTTTAGGCAACGATACCCCTTGAATTTTGCCCTGGTTTTATCAATAGGTACTCTAAAATGTAGTTTCACTTTTATTTATAAAAGAAATCACCTTCTCTATGTGGGACAGTTCGTGGAATTTGGTTTCGAGGTTTTTAAATAACTTTCTATAAGGAAAAAGTTTTCCTTAATTAAACACTCGCAATGTGTCGTGGCAAAGAATTTGGCATTCAGATAATTAAAATATAAGAAGATGAAAGTAGTTAAACCTGCCCCGGGAGATAGTTTATTTCATTACACTATTGACAAGAAAAGAATCAATAATGATGTTGAGCAATAATTAAAAAATTAATCTCCGCCCATAATAATTTTTATATCCGTAAGAATTCATTAAATAAATTTTATTTTTTCGAATAAAAATACTTTCGTAAGCATTTAATTCCCTGTTATTTGATACTTCCTTAATGAGTTTTAAATTATCCTTAATAATACCGTGTCCAGTATTGTAAATATGTTGGGCAACATTTGATTTCTCAAACCTATTATACCGGTAGTGACTTAAATGTTTCTTAAAGCATGTTAATATATTTCTTTTTGTTTGTCCAATATATTTGTTAGCACATACATTATAATTTCATAAATTCTAGATTTCTACTCAACTTCAACTTTACTTTCGGGTTTCCCAATAAATTCTTTATGGTATTGGAAAAAGCTAATCGTAAGTTTTGAGTTTTAAAAATATGATTTAAACCTTTAGCGGAAACCGCATCGAAAGGCATTTTTACAAATTTTCCTAGATATGAAATTGAAGTTAGAGTGCTAGAATTTTGAGCCCGTTTCCTATAGCTAATCTTCCTAATTATATTATCTACTATTTGCGGAGTATAACCATTATGAACCTCAACATTCTTAATATATTTAAGTTCTTTATCATATCGGGCTTTAGTAAGTGTAGAAATGAGAGTAATATATTTACTAAGAAATTTAGAGCCGCGAATTTGTGTTGTACTGAATGTTGTGATTCGTTAATTATAAACCGGCTACTATTTGTATCTTTACGATAAATGTCAATTTCTAATTCATTTTTGCTGTTTCTAATTATACGAGTATCTAAAAAGGGAATCGTACCATTTTCTTCCTTTTCGTATGTAAATTTAATGCTATCAAATTTAGAATTTAATTTATCTAAAAAATCTTCCAAATTACATTTCTTGGTATCAAAAATAGCAAAAATGTCATCAACATAACGCAACCAAATTCTTGGAAAATTATTTCCTTCAAAAATAATAGTTTATCTCTCTCAATTAATGATGCACCTTCTGAAGTAAATTAAAAAAATTAGGTCTCGCAGTTAAAAATTAGTTAAAATTTAACAAATATGTTGAACAAGCTATTAAAGTCTATAGTAGTTGTAAATTAAATTTAAGTAAGAAATTAAAAATTCTCTTGTGTGATTCACTACTTTTAAACATTTTTTTATAATATTTTTATATACATATCTTCTCTTCCAATTCCATTGAACGCTTTTTCAAAGTCTGTAAAGCAGATGTGGATATCTCTATTTTTTTATGTTATCATGAAATCATATGAAGTCACATTGAATATCTTCTATTCATTTTGTTTCTTATCCTTTTCTCCATTATTCTGTCTAGAATCTTCCCTAGTACACATTCTTGTGTATAGGTGTTTGATTACGTGGTATTTTTATAGTTCTCGTTATCTCATTAATAATTCTGTTAAGCTTCTCGTTCCTTCTTTGCTATGTACATATTTTATCATTTCTGGGGTTATGTTGTCTCTTCCCTGTACCTTTCCAGCTTTTAGCTATGGTTTAGATTACTACTTTTTCTTATATCAATTCTAATTCTACATGAACTGGAATTTCTTCTATTTATAACTACATTTTTCCATTATTTTATTCTCCTCTGCAATTATATTTCCGTCTTTGTCTTTTATATTCGTCATGTTATATTCTCTTTTCTGTCTTAGCTGTTTTCTGTTCAATTGATTCTATAACCTTTTACTTTAAATCCTCGGAAAGACTACGAGTGTCACAGTTTTGGATACAATTTTTGGTCGATTAATTTATCTCGTAATATGCGACACATTTTTACCTCAATCAATAATCTCTTTTTTCTTACTGATTTGATGTTATCATAACACTCAAGAATCAGCCTGTATAATACAAGAATATAGTCCACCATACTTGTATAAGAAAATACCTCGTAAAACCAATCTTTATGAACTCAATATTAAACACAGGTTTATTTGAAGAAACGTTTTTGTTTAATGTTTCCTTGTATTACAACTCATTACCTAAAGATGTTAAACATTTCAACAAACTTTAAAACAAAATACATATAAATATTCTGTACTTAAATTGCAAGTACCATCGTCGATCTACATACTATAATACACACATTTATAAAATTATTTTGTAAATTTGTTATTTCACTGTATTAGCTAATTTCGGTAGATTTTACAATTAATTATTGTCCTTCAAGGTATGTTAAGTTCTTTCGGCAGCACTACGAATACATTAATATTATGTACGTAATTAAGCCATTTGATTGATTCTTAGGCAATATTTTGTCTTGGCTAACAAGTAATGAATATGTACTAGTATTTATTTCTATTAAAAAATATGTATAGAAATAAAGACCATTATTATTAAATTATTTGTGCGCAAGTTTACCATTAAGCAAACACTATCGATTCTGCTTCGCCATATGGGGCGGTCGCCTCTTCTCCTTGATGCATTTTCTTTGATATTTTAAAGTCATAATACTTGAATAATTTCCTTCTCCTCAAATTGTAATTGCCACGAATCACTATTGACTAACATCTATACAGACTTTGAATTGTGAAGGTAGACAACTTATCTTTACAAGTCCTAACCTGCTTTGATTTTCAGTTTTTGGGAAGAATAAAATAGAATGTACTAATAAATATACTGGACAAAGAAAAAGAAATATATTAATACGCTTTAAGGAACATTTAAGTCACTACAGGTATAATAGGTTTGAGAAATCAAGTGTTGCCCAACATATTTACAATACTGGACACTGTAATATTAAAGATCATTTGAAACTTATTAAGGCGATATCAAATAATAGGGAATTAAATGTTTACGAAAGTATTTTTATTCGAAAAAATAAAAACAATTTAATAAATTCAGATAATGAACCAATACATAGTTCCGTATTATTTAATTTACTCTAATTTATAGGTAATTTTGACGGTCTATATTTAGAAATATACGAATAATTTTTTTTAAGTCAAAAATCGGCCGCAATATGTCGTTTCTGTTAAGTCAAAAATCACCCTCGATACAAATTATATATGAGGGAGTGCTAAAGTCAGTTAAATGCATTTACACTGGATATATGATAAGGAGAGGATTCTCCGAGATACATTTCCTAAAGTGCTCTTAAATTGTGGTGTATGGGTGTGATATGCTCTAATCTGTAGGTTGTAGATTTGTAAAAAGTGAACAACGAAAAATTCAGAATAAAATAAGTGGTGCAGAGAAAATATCTAAATTAATTAATCTAATATATTCATGAACTGTCAGATTCGCCTGACGCGTTAGTCACAGACATACACTTTCTTTGCACCACCTACTCTAATCTAATTTTTTGTTGCTCACATGTTATACAGGGTGAAAGGAATTAAATCATTGGTTATGAAAAAATGTTACAAAAATTCTTTGGGAAAATTTATAATTAATTAAAAATGACCCCAAAAAACACGTTACGCCAATATGTATGAAGTTCGTCGCATACATAAGTTTTATGATATCATGTTTTCGTACGTTTTATTGTGTTTATTACCTATAGCAATAAAACTATAAAAGTTAACCGTGAAACTTATTTAATAGAGGGAACGCAGCTGTAATGACCAGCCTCAAACGTTTAAATCCATCCGAGCAATTATTAATTTATTAGTACGAAGACGATGACCTGCGAACGTCACTCCGCTGGGACATTTAAATCAGATCCAACTAAAATCAATTTCAACAAAAGACGGTACCCCCGTAACAATTTAAAGCGTGAAACACTGCATTACGCTCGTAATGCTGGGCCATAGCATTCAATCCATCTATTATTGTAATTAGTGTTTAGTCATTCTCTCACAACATGAGCTGCATGAGGGGGTGCTCCATCGTTTAAATACCACATATCGCGTCGTACAGATAAGGACTCATCATCTAATAGTAGCTCGAGATCATTATTTAAAAGTTCTAAATAAATTTTTTATGGCATTCAAATGCTGCGGTAAAATGTAAGGGCCGATCAAACGATTAGCAATAATATCAGGCCAAACATTTGTTGAAAATTGCTGCTAATGATGAAATTCCGCTGTAGCGTGTGGATTTTCGTCACTCTATACCTATGTGTTATGTTTCGTCTCGAGTAAAATGAGCTTCATCGGTGAACAATACCACGTTTAAAAATTCGTTGTTTTGGTCAACTTTATTTAATATCCGCTGACAAAACCTAACAGGACAATTTTCATCTCCCAGCTGTAATGTTTGTACTTTTTGTACACGGTATGGATGCAGTCCCTGTTGACGGAGAATTCTCCAAGCCGTCGCTTGGGAAACTCCAGTCCTCTATGTCAATCTTATAGTACTGATGCTGGGTTCTTCGTCGAGAATATTTAAAATATTTATCTGAGCATCCAACACTCGTGGAATTGTCTTTGGGCCACGACCATTTGCAGGACGAAAATGTCCGTGATCACGCAAATACTGCACCGACGAAACAAAAGTGCTTCTATGCGGCACTTGTAAAAGAAATTTTTCGGTCCACAAACGTGCATTTCCTAATGCTTCACCGTATAACAAAACCATATCGGTTTTTTTCTGATATCGAAAAGTGATTCATTTTGCGTTCTGCCAATGTACACTTCCGTCTGATTGTAAGTAACTACTAAACTTCACAAGAACATGGCCACTAAACGATGCTTAGGGGACGAGTTTTTATTTTATTACCATAAAATCACAAATTATAAACATCTGCGGCCATAATTGTAAAGCCATCCGTTTGTTATTGCACATTTATTATTCTTACTTAAAAGCGGGTGAAATTTATTTATTTTTGCAAAAACTAACGCCCATTTGAAACAAACATAGTTATTTGTCATTTATCATTAGGCCAGAAACTGTCATTTTGCAAGTGAGAGCACTTGCAAAGCAGTTTCGGGTTGTGTGATACACACTATTTTTTGGTCCGACCAATTTTAAATTGTCTCAAAAGTTCCAAAAAAAAATCAAATTGTTTGCGCTAGGGAAATTACCTGCATTCAGATTGGCAATACAATACCCAACACGACGATTTCAAATTTGAAATTAAAAATGAAGTTACTTACAGTTTTTACTTTTTTGACATTTAATAAAGAAGAATTTCACTTTTCAAGTCATTTTCACATTTGATAAAACAAGCTTCAAGCGTATTATATATAAACTTAAGTACAAATTAAGAAAAAACATTCAATACATCAAATATTTGCTACGAAATCAAACCCCTTGTCATTTAAGAAATGTCAACCATAGATGTCAATATTCCCAACATTTGGTAAATTTTTTGATGGCCTAGACCTTCAATAGACCTGTTTCCAGACGATTTTGACGAACATTTCTGGCCGGAGGACCAAAAAATAATTTTTTTCGGGCGCAAACAGGCAAACTTAAAGGCATTTGCATGCCTTTATCAATATTGTCGTAAATATTTTAAAGCTCTGTTCTGGTTCTTAACCAGTGAAGTATCGTGTATTTGGGTAAAATTTTTGATTAATTATTTTTCAAAAACTAAAAAACGCAATATTTTTTTTATCACTTTAACTATAATCTGTGATTTCTATTGTTGTACGTATTATTATTTGGCGCTCTATTGAAGAATCAACCTGTATATACGGATATAAAAATTATTGTGGGCGGAGATTAATTTTTAATTAAGAAACATAAGTGTAATTTTTTAATTTTATTTCGCAATTTTGAGAAATCGTTTCCAAATTACAATCATCGATTGTAACGCTAATAAAGTGCACCTAAATAAATCGCTGATAACATTTAGTCCATTAATCAATTTAAGTCGCGCTAAAGATAAGCTGAAAATGGATAAGGACAGCTTGCAATTGTAGCCAGTTAGAAGCAAACAAAAATTCGTATTGCTGTGCAAAAATTGTAGTAAGGGGAAATAAAGTACGAAGTAAAAATATAAAACAAAGTAATTTATATAGAAACTTTTCAGATAAAAAAGCTGAAATGATAAAAATGCCAGATTTATTTTTAGCTTGAAATTAGGACGACACGTAACATTTATTATTATTCTCAGAATGTTAAGTGTAATATGCGTATTGTATTAAACGCTAGATATCAAATTGTGGAATTGTTGTTCCTTTCTCACAGATTTAAAATTAGGTCAAACTTAATCCGATTGCCTAAAGATTGAATCTAATTGACGCCTAAACAGGTAACACCTAGTAATAGTTCTTAATATTGCTTAAAACACTAAAAATTATGAAAGTGGTATAGATGTTATGATTAAATTAAATAAAGTAAATTAATTCCACAAATACATATGTAATTTATAACAAAATTTGATCACTGGAAATCTATCTGACGCATATGTAGAAATCGAAGAGTTAAACTAAAACTTGCTAAGCAAATTAACAAATAGTAGTCATGAGAGTTTGAGTCATATATATGTGTATATGTGTGTATGTATACATACGACGATGTGGTTGGGTGACGTGTATTAAACATAATGTACACAGTTACTTACATTATGTATTTCCCTTCTGTTTAAGTTTCTAATTTCAACGTAAGTTTACTCATATTACTAAATGAAATTCAACTTATAATTAGAAAATGAAAGACGTGAAAACAATTACATAATTACTTTGTAAAAATGTTCACATTTTCCTAACACTAATAAATGTTTTTCGTTCGTAGTTCATTTGAATAAAGTGATAGCAATTTTTATTAAAATTATCTTGATCCTACGACCAATGATAAATCATATTTTTATTTATATTTAAAAAACAATTGGAATGGTAGATGTAAAACGTTCAACAGGCATTGTGAACTGTAAACTCATTTCTCAGATAGTAAATTAGAAGAACAACGAAAGATTAGTCTTTTTGAAAATAATTATACGTTTGATTATAATTTCTTTTTTAAAATGAAGAATATATTAAGAGAGTAAGTTATAAACAAACCCTATCAGCAAAAAGTTTGATAATTTTAATTTAGATAATTTTGATGTTGTAATGTCTTCGTAGAATTAAAAGAAAAAATTGCAAATAGAAGTTACAGTTAATTTTTATACTTGTTTATTGATAAGCTTTTCTCTAAACATGAACAATTATCAGCAAGAAACCACAATGATATTCGATTACATTTTTCAACAGTTTTAATAAAATGTTCATTTTTTAATTTAGATGTTGTGAATCCTTCATGTTGTCTTTACTAAACACAAAAATTATTTAATTGTTCACACATTTTTATAAGAGTTAAATGTTTATCAGTTAACCACTCTTGGAATAAGTTCTTGTATTTCGTTTGTATGAGGTAATTTAAGACAAATCAAATGTGCTTAATAATATTCAATTTTCTCGTTGATGTAGCAAAATTAATAGACTGTAAACATTTACAATCCTTCGATGATGTTCGACATTGCAAAAAACAAAACGTAAATGTGTTTTTTGAAATCAATAAAATACATGATTTTTAGAATAAAATTTCCTAAATATCTGTCTGTTTTTATTAGCTTCATACATTAGAAAGTAATAACGTTTTATGTACAGTGTGGTATTTAATGACTGAGGATGATTTGAATTTACCGCCATACTAAATTGCGTTTATGTTGGCAATACTGCCACTGTCCCTCATTTTGGCATTTTTCATCTGATGTAAAAGTAGTAATAGTAAAATAAAAAAAACTAAAACATCAAAACTGCACCTGCGAAAAGCCAAACAAAATATCATGTCGGCTCTGAAATTATTTAACACTGAATATTTGTTAATTGTAGCTACGTTTAAAATATGAAATATACAAAGGCGCCAAACACGAAGTATCCTCAATCATTAAAAGTCACCACACTGTTACATAAGTTAAATTTTTATATAAAGGTTAAAGATTTAATCTTTAGTTAATCCAAGACAAGAATTCGAAATCCTTTAGGTATCTTTAACTTGGCTTTGATTGCTCTTACGGTAGTTGTTCTGACAAATAATTGTGTTTAATTCTATGTATACAACATGTTTTAAAACAGCTAATTCTTACCGCGAAATTGCGTGTGAATTACGTTGCAAAAATAATGATAAAATTTACGATCTATAGGTGCGCTTAATTTGCGAATTCTTATCTGAAACGGAATTAATAATTAAGCCCCGAACCATGACTCACGCGGGCTAAACAACAAAATTTCATTTCAGCATAGAATTTCAAATTCAAGTAAGTTTCAATGAAGTAAGACATATGTACTTACTTATTCAAATCATGTTTATATGAATCAAATTAAAAAATTTAAAATACATAAATTTTACAAATTTTTCTTTTTTCTTGCATGTTCTCATCACCTCCGACATATCTATTGTGTTAAAAACGAGAACACGGAAATGAAACGTATTTTTAAACATACCTGTAACGTGCTATGATTCATAGTTTTGGAGGAGATAATTACAATGATTACGATATTCTGTAAGCGTCATGAATTATGTTTGCAACTGTACGCGTAGTACAACATGCTGAGTCATTCAAAAACTCTTGCTCAAACTATGCCATGTCGTTTCTAGATTCTAGATTCTTATAATGTTCCATTCAGCAAAAGTTGAAACATTTTGATTATAATAAATAGAAAATATATAAATGTTCTGTTCAATTAGTGACTTCTCTTGTAATGGAGAAAAAGCCTCTTCTGATGGATTAATATAATTCACTACTTTATCTAAATTATTCCAAATATCTTCTCTTGTTTAGGCCATTCTCATAATTGTCAAAACTTTTATACCATTCTTTTTAAAATCGATAAGCATTTATTGTTTTTTTTTTCAAATAATAAGTTTTCCATTCATCCGAAATCATTCCTATTAATTTTTTTGTTTTTTACATTTAGATATCTTTAAATAAATTGATCGTGGCCAAATTGTTATTCCAGGAAGAGCTTTTTTTTCTATGTCATCCTTGTTTATCGCTTCAAGAGTGCCTTGTCTGTAGAGTACTTTGGTATTTTTTTTTCGATTCATATCTTTTCATACACTAAAATTAAGTTATTTAAAAACTGTGATAAGATTTAGGATCAAGATACATACATTCGGCTTCCATGACGAATTATGTCTGGAAGTAAAGAAAGGGAAAAGGATAATGTTGTGGAACAATTTATTTTGATTGTCGATTTATGTAGTGTTCTTATTTACATAATTCCGATAATTTTGACAGAAGCTTAGTTTTCTAGACTAATAACGACAGCCACATGAATTCCAATTAGACTATGTTTCTGATAGAAAATCTTATGTATAATATTTCATTTCTACACTTCTCACAAAAATTATTGCATCGCTTAGGTTTTTTAAAACCAAAGTTTTGATACCTTTTTTTATCAAAATTCTATCAAGAAATGAATTAAATATTCTCACTAAACCTTTTACTTGTATTGTTAGGAAAATACAATTTATTTATCGTTGTTTGTTAGTTAGATTATTGCTTTATACAAATAAAGTAAACTAAAAACCTTAATTTATATTAGACAATTATTAGACTCATTACGATAAGTTGTACATGGATATTCGCAATAAGTGAAAATGCCGAAGACAACAATGCATTGCTAATATGTAAAATGTGCAGCAATCCACAATATTAAGAACGACTCAAAGATTTACGGAAACCAATTGATACGCTACACGATCATAAAAAGACGAAAGGGAGGATATTGGCGTCAGATGATAGTTTAATAAAATTGAGTGCATTAAGAAAACTTCAAAACCAACTCCAAGAAGTTCTAAACACCAGGATTTCATTACAAACCACGAGAAATCGCTTAAGAGAAGAAGATACTTTTTTGGTAAGGACATTGGTACTCACCAGGGAACGTCAAGTAAAAAGAGCACTGTTTGCCAGATAATATTTAAAGTAGATTGTAGAGGATTGGGCCTATATTTTATTTTCTGATGTTCGCGATGTTGCTTGTCCTCTTTAGACAAACGAATGCCGATGTATAGAAGGTTCAAATACAGTTAAAAATAAGCAGTTTCAAAAGTATTACAAATTTATTTTGGATGTGGTTCGCATATGATTTAAGCGGCATTTCTTTAGAGTTAGTGATCATCGAGAATTCTACCATGACCGGTAAAAGATATATATGAGACATCTTGAAGATCATGGACTATCTTACACAGATTCTAAAAGTGATAGCTTTGCGTTAGTGCAAGATAATTCCCGCCCACAAGTAGCATGAATAGTTCAAGAATACCAAAATGAGGTTGATATAAGGGTTTTAGATTGGCCAATTAGAAGTTCTGATCTGAATGCGTTGAACATGTTTGGGACCACAACTGATGGATTTAAAATCACACCAAATTTCTAACAAAGGCTTAAATCAACTTAGTGCAACATTCAATGGAAGAAGAATGGAACAATCTTACTCAGGACTATACCAGACATCTTATGGAGTTTGTGCCAAGAAAAGTTGAAGCTGTACTACAACATGTTAGAGGAGGAAATACGCAGCATTAAGAAAAATTAGACTAGTTTTATTTACGATTGTGACATCATATTTCTTTGACATAATTGAAAAAACGGTTGCTGCCATAGAATATGGAATTTATACGATGATATTTTTATCTCATCAAAGAAAAGATATATTTTTGAAAAACTGATGCGATAATTATTATAAATTATTTGCGTTGTTACAATAATTTGAAGAATGACACTTATTCCTAACGATCATTTGTTCAAGTCGGAAAGCGCATCTTAATATGAGCTATCTATTATTGGTAATGTAGATATTTATAAAAATAGAATAACAACCAAAATGATTAAGAACCCACACAGTTTAGATGAAATTTGCTTAATTTTTGCAAATAATAAAAATATTGACCGATTTTGGAACTGTCTGACATCGTTAAAGTATTTCTAACGTTAGTTTGCTTACAACACATAACTTGGCCACTTTTCCACCTTCAGTTTGTTTTTCTCTTCCACGACTATGTAATGCGGTAGATTTTCAAGTTAAATGATATTCTCGTTCATTTGCAGAAAATCCTAATAAAATACACAGAAGCAAGCATTCGCCGGACCACCAAATCTATAAACAAAAAACTAAACAAACTAGTTTTTTTTCCCTAATAATATTTATTTCTAGTGTAAAACGAAAATACTTTTTGTAATATTTAACAACAGTCTGTTTTATATCGATCTCATCAATCATCCACTCAACTTCAATTGCCTCTAAAAATTATATCTACATTGTTCCAGGTGATTCAAAATGAGTTATCCCGGCTATCCTTATCCACAGGTAAGAAATAAAAATAAACCATAATCATCCTTAAAGCAATTCGTAAATATGGCAATTTTCTTTTTCAATTAGTGAAATCATATGTAATGTTTAAATAAAACTCTTTTTATTTAATTACCTAAATTTCATTTGCTTCACCTAAGTAATTAGTAAAGTATTAGAAAATTAATTATGTACATAATAAAGAGTAAACGATAATTAAACTTGAGTGCTTTATATCTACTGTCACGTTATCATTATTGATTTTAGGGGGGTAGCGACAATTCGACACCCTATCCACATCAAGGAGCGCCGTATCCTCCAGGAGGTTATCCCAACTCCGCACCTTACCCCACGCCCTATCCGTCGCCGTACCCACCCCCAGGGGGAGGTGTATTTCCACCTAGTTTAGGTTTCAGCGCTGGGGCTCCTGTTTACATGCCAAATCATCCCCAACCCGGATTTCCACCTGCGCCTGGTGCTCCGTCCTACCCACAGTCAATGTATCCTCCAGGATCTTACCCTCCGGGATCTTACCCTCCGGGAACTTACCCTCCTGGATCCTTTCCTCAACAATCCTTTCCTCATCCAACTCATCCTATACATCCACCCACGAACGTGATACCTCTCGAGGAACCTGAAAATCCCGATGAAACCATTCTCGTTGAACCGGAGCACCATGAGGCGCCTATACCATTTAGTCAGGTGAAAATAAATTTATTAACTGAAAAAAAAAACATAACTACTCGTCAAAATTTGATGTTTTTGCCGATTACAATATTTATAAAAATTGTTACAGGGAAATCCAACCGTGTTTCCTTCTGATCCGTTTAATCCGACGGAAGACGCCGAAGTACTGCGCAAAGCAATGAAGGGACTCGGAACAGATGAAAAAGCCATCATCGACGTTTTGGGCAGAAGAACAAATGCAGAACGCATGGAGATCGCCATCCAGTTCAAGACTATGTATGGAAAAGTAAGTTTATTGTCGAAATAGAGAAAATAAAATTGAATCGGTGCGTTTTTAGGACCTCCTCAGAGACTTGAGAAGCGAAACCAGTGGTAACCTCAAGAAACTGGTGACCGCTTTGGTGACCCCCCTGCCTCAACTGTATGCCAAGCAGATTAACGATGCTTTGAGCGGTTTTGGAACGGATGAAGAAGTGCTCATCGAGGTGTTCTGTACCATGACGAACAATGAGATTCAAACAGTGAGAGCGGCATACGAAGCCGGTAATTGATCTGTTTCTTCTTTTTTTCTGTTCTTCAAGTCAAATCTCCAATATTACAAGCATTATTCAATTCAATTCGATTTTTAATTGGTTTTAAGTTGTTAATCTATTTTAGATTTCGGTCACTGTTTGGAAGAAGATTTACGATCAGACACTTCCGGTACATTCAAGCGTCTTATGGTCTCACTCTGCACAGCTTCTAGAGATGAGAGTATGGTTACAGATCTGGACGCTGCTATTGCTGACGCCCAAGCATTATTAGAGGCAGGTACGTAATGCACTCATGCATAAGTTTATGTATGTAGCGCGTAAATCAAAAATGTAACAGGTGAGCTCCAATGGGGAACGGATGAATCAACCTTCAATATGATCCTGTGTCAACGGAACTATGCCCAGCTCCAGCTGATCTTTGAGGAATACGAAAAACTGTCCGGCAATGACATAGAGAACACGATAAAGAGCGAATTTTCTGGAGATTCCGAAGCTGGCTTTTTGGCATTGGTCAGGTCGATAAGAAACAAACCCTATTTCTTCGCCAAGAGTTTGCACGATGCCATCGCCGGCCTTGGTACTAAAGACAATAAGCTGATTCGAATTACGGCGGCCAGATGCGAAATTGATATGGCCGACATCAAAGGCATCTATGAGGCACAGTACGGGGAATCCCTGGCAGATGCAATTCGAGTAAGAAATCATTTATCTAAGGTCTGAGTTCATGTAAGACAAATTTTGTTTTCAGGGAGACACATCCGGTGATTACAAGAGATTATTACTAACATTGATCGGTGAATATTAAGATTTCTATTCCAATTTTTAAAGCCAACTTGCCGAGTTGTAGAATTTTTAGAATTTGTTGGTGGGTTTGTCATCCATTTGAGTCGCACTTAATTTTGAGGGTGCCTATTAAGTGTGTATTTATATCTATGTATATTTGATATGCACATTTTTAATCAGTATTGTATACTAATGTACAAAAAATAATATTGAATAAATAAAATTTAAATTCCAAATACACTTGTAAAATGTGTTTATACCCAATAATAATAAGATGTACAAAATCGCTCAGGATTCACATTTCTGGCAAATTTACGATTCTCCTTACAAGCACCTCAGATTACTTTGAATTATTTTATTAACGCATATCAAATGTTACAAGTGCCGATGAGTGGTTAAATAAAAACTTAGCTGCACATATCAAAAGAAATTCTAGTGAGTGTGGTAAATGTTATTAACCGCTTAACTCACTATCCCAAGGTAACCCGGGTTGGCATAACTTGGCAATAAATGTAATCCCAAGTTAACTTGTTCAGTAGGTAGGTACTAAATTTATTGCAACTATTTTTTTCAACTCGATTTAATTCGTCTTCGAATTTTCAAGTTCAATTCATTCATTATATAAGGTGTAATATAACATTTATAATCAGTGAGCGTACATGGGAGAACGAAGTTTAATTAATTGACCACGAGCGTAATATACTTAAAACCGTCGTAAACATAAAGAGTTTCTAATTTTATATCTGTAAATCGGGCGCAAACGATTGGTAATCTATAAATAAAAGTAAACTCAATTAAACACTGTTAAACGGGAATTTAAGACTATTATGGAAAAAAAATCATAAACATAATACTCGCTGGTGTCGCTGCCTATGCAACACTGCCTTTCAAGAATAAAATCATGCGCAAAGAGGTCCAAACCCCCAAAATACACGCGCAGCAAGCCAATTAAATATTGATAGACAATAACTGTGTGACATTATAGACTAGTTATATTGACGCTCGATTCTTCGCTCTTCTGGAGCCGAAGTCTGATTATAACATAATATTCATACCACACTACAGTTAAAATCTTTGCAGAAAATTGTAGGTACTCTTAACCCTTTGATCATAATAATTACATGACTTCGAGTGTTAAGACAATCATGGTATACGAGTGTTGAAAATTGATGCTATTTTAATAAGGTGAAATAAATATTACTCAAAATCGTCAAAATTATCTAAAACACGAAAAAAAAATTGCGTTTTATAATTTGAGAGGATATTCAATGTCAGCCCAAAATGTTACTAACACTAACGAAACCTTTACTAGAAAATGGGTATGGTCTTACCATCGATAATTATAATTCTCTTGGTTTAATTGATTTCTTGATATCAAAACAAACTGTGAGACCGTATAGAAATGGCATGCCACTACGTCTAAAAGTTAAAAAAGAAACACACTATTAATATGCAAAACGTACAAATGTGAAGTTACATGAAATTTCAAAGTTGAAATTTATTTCCTTTCGTTTACCGACGGTGGGTTTGTTTGAAAACATAAAGAAAAACAACTATTTAGTACATACGTTGTGTAATCAGAGCGACATTGTCCCTGACTTAAAATGATTCAAGGCTCAAGAATTTTTAGTCTAAACTTGTTAAAATTGCCAGTTACGTAAATGGCAAGAAAATGAATAAATAAGGTTCCGAGAGGCAGAATAGTGTTAACTTCGGTGGTGAGAACTTGTGTGGTGCGCCGGCCGAAGAATTAAAATACAGGTTAGTGCAGAGTCAATTATTCACATACACTTTAATGATTCTGTAACAATAATATCGCTAAAATACAGTCGGTATCAATCTGCCAATTAGATAGCTAAAAGTCAGTACAGTTTGTGATTAAAATTAGTTAATGTTCTGATAATCCGTTTTGTCCAGACGGATCGTTACGTGGCATTCCTGAAACCTACTGGGTGGCTATCCGCCAGTAGACTGTGAGGAGGGAACCTGGTGGCTATCCCTTGGTTCCCATTGCACCACTTACAGCGGGCTATGGTTATCCTAGCCGGGGAATGCCAGTCTATTACATCTAGTGTTTACATTCCTGAAACCTACTGGGTGGCTATCCGCCAGTAGACTGTGAGGAGGGAACCTGGTGGCTATCCCTTGGTTCCCATTGCACCACCTACAGCGGGCTATGGTTATCCTAGCCGGGGAATGCCAGTCTATTACATCTAGTGTTTACATTCCTGAAACCTACTGGGTGGCTATCCGCCAGTAGACTGTGAGGAGGGAACCTGGTGGCTATCCCTTGGTTCCCATTGCACCACTTACAGCGGGCTATGGTTATCCTAGCCGGGGAATGCCAGTCTATTACATCTAGTGTTTACATTCCTGAAACCTACTGGGTGGCTATCCGCCAGTAGACTGTGAGGAGGGAACCTGGTGGCTATCCCTTGGTTCCCATTGCACCACTTACAGCGGGCTATGGTTATCCTAGCCGGGGAATGCCAGTCTATTACATCTAGTGTTTACATTCCTGAAACCTACTGGGTGGCTATCCGCCAGTAGACTGTGAGGAGGGAACCTGGTGGCTATCCCTTGGTTCCCATTGCACCACCTACAGCGGGCTATGGTTATCCTAGCCGGGGAATGCCAGTCTATTCTATTACATCTAGTGTTTACATTCCTGAAACCTACTGGGTGGCTATCCGCCAGTAGACTGTGAGGAGGGAACCTGGTGGCTATCCCTTGGTTCCCATTGCACCACTTACAGCGGGCTATGGTTATCCTAGCCGGGGAATGCCAGTCTATTACATCTAGTGTTTACATTCCTGAAACCTACTGGGTGGCTATCCGCCAGTAGACTGTGAGGAGGGAACCTGGTGGCTATCCCTTGGTTCCCATTGCACCACTTACAGCGGGCTATGGTTATCCTAGCCGGGGAATGCCAGTCTATTCTATTACATCTAGTGTTTACATTCCTGAAACCTACTGGGTGGCTATCCGCCAGTAGACTGTGAGGAGGGAACCTGGTGGCTATCCCTTGGTTCCCATTGCACCACCTACAGCGGGTTATGGTTATCCTAGCCGGGGAATGCCAGTCTATTACATCTATTGTTTACATTCCTGAAACCTACTGGGTGGCTATCCGCCAGTAGACTGTGAGGAGGGAACCTAGTGGCTATCGCTTGGTTCCCATTGCACCACCTACAGCGGGCTATGGTTATCCTAGCCGGGGAATGCCAGTCTATTCTATTACATCTAGTGTTTACATTCCTGAAACCTACTGGGTGGCTATCCGCCAGTAGACTGTGAGGAGGGAACCTGGTGGCTATCCCTTGGTTCCCATTGCACCACTTACAGCGGGCTATGGTTATCCTAGCCGGGGAATGCCAGTCTATTACATCTAGTGTTTACATTCCTGAAACCTACTGGGTGGCTATCCGCCAGTAGACTGTGAGGAGGGAACCTGGTGGCTATCCCTTGGTTCCCATTGCACCACTTACAGCGGGCTATGGTTATCCTAGCCGGGGAATGCCAGTCTATTACATCTAGTGTTTACATTCCTGAAACCTACTGGGTGGCTATCCGCCAGTAGACTGTGAGGAGGGAACCTGGTGGCTATCCCTTGGTTCCCATTGCACCACTTACAGCGGGCTATGGTTATCCTAGCCGGGGAATGCCAGTCTATTACATCTAGTGTTTACATTCCTGAAACCTACTGGGTGGCTATCCGCCAGTAGACTGTGAGGAGGGAACCTGGTGGCTATCCCTTGGTTCCCATTGCACCACCTACAGCGGGCTATGGTTATCCTAGCCGGGGAATGCCAGTCTATTCTATTACATCTAGTGTTTACATTCCTGAAACCTACTGGGTGGCTATCCGCCAGTAGACTGTGAGGAGGGAACCTGGTGGCTATCCCTTGGTTCCCATTGCACCACTTACAGCGGGCTATGGTTATCCTAGCCGGGGAATGCCAGTCTATTACATCTAGTGTTTACATTCCTGAAACCTACTGGGTGGCTATCCGCCAGTAGACTGTGAGGAGGGAACCTGGTGGCTATCCCTTGGTTCCCATTGCACCACTTACAGCGGGCTATGGTTATCCTAGCCGGGGAATGCCAGTCTATTCTATTACATCTAGTGTTTACATTCCTGAAACCTACTGGGTGGCTATCCGCCAGTAGACTGTGAGGAGGGAACCTGGTGGCTATCCCTTGGTTCCCATTGCACCACCTACAGCGGGTTATGGTTATCCTAGCCGGGGAATGCCAGTCTATTACATCTATTGTTTACATTCCTGAAACCTACTGGGTGGCTATCCGCCAGTAGACTGTGAGGAGGGAACCTAGTGGCTATCGCTTGGTTCCCATTGCACCACCTACAGCGGGCTATGGTTATCCTAGCCGGGGAATGCCAGTCTATTCTATTACATCTAGTGTTTACATTCCTGAAACCTACTGGGTGGCTATCCGCCAGTAGACTGTGAGGAGGGAACCTGGTGGCTATCCCTTGGTTCCCATTGCACCACTTACAGCGGGCTATGGTTATCCTAGCCGGGGAATGCCAGTCTATTACATCTAGTGTTTACATTCCTGAAACCTACTGGGTGGCTATCCGCCAGTAGACTGTGAGAAGAGAACCTCGTGGTTATCCCTTGGTTCCCATTGCACCACCAGCGGGCTATGGTTATCCTAGCCGGGTAAGCTAATGATAGTTAATTTCTAAGTTGGCCCTACAGGACGAGGAGCTTTGTGCGTTATCCCGGGCTCCTGTGATATTTACTAGCGTCGGCATTGTAATGCCGAGGACAAAACGTAAACTAATTGATTCACGGTTACCACCGTGAGAGCATGTCTTTAATTACTGTTCAGAGTTGTTTAAACTACAATGATTATCGAGATGGCGATTTTCTACGTAAAACGATATACAGCCTCAGTATGTACATTTATTCGAAGAGCAAAGTTCATTAACGATATGAGGTACAGTTGCAGTTTTACATAATGGTTGGACCGGCACGTTACTGTTATTGACGGTCAAAACGTTACATAATGATAAACGTAATCGATTTATGGAATTCTGATATCTGGTAAATGCTGCAGGCGGGTTATTCACGTAATTTACTAAGGTAGTTATTCGACATTGCGACCCCTTGTACGAAAAAAAAAAGGGAGAAATAATTATTGATACGAAATTAGCGTTTGTTTCAAACCTTAGTCTTACACAAACCTTACTGAAATAAAATCAGATGAAAGTTCCATAAGATGCAGAACCTCACCAAAAAGCAGCTTCAATTTTAGATTATAAAAAAATTCAAAGTGCTAAATTATTTTGAACGTTATTGTTGATATTACAATATTAAATTAGATAAAAATAACTTTATTTAATTCAAGTAAAAGTAATTAAAAACTATTTCGTTGTTTACTAATTAAATTCAATTCAATAAAATGTCCCGTCATACTTTATTTCTGTTATCTCTTATTTAGGGCAAGTATGTAATATGAATTATCTACAACTACCCTGTGAATTCAAACACGCAATAATTTCGGAACTCCGATCCAACGACATCGATTTCAAATTAGATATTCTTTTCAAGCAAGCGTAATAGACCAAGGAACCAGTGGCGTAGTAAAAACAAACGAGTATATCAATTCTGACTTCCTTAAAAATGAACTACAATGACCCTTATTCTCATCTTGTGATTAAGATCGTATTTAACTAAATCCATGATTAAAAGAAACAAGAAACGATATTGCTTTATGTTAATTT